>JARFXV010000336.1:482500-1204656 GCA_031761425.1 Cosmopolites sordidus | reverse complement strand
GTGTTAGTGAATTAAATTTTTGCATTAGAGGCAGTACGCTTACGGAAATTAAAGGCGAGATGGATGCTGTTGACGGAGAGTCCACACCATTATTTGTCATCGTGGAATTTTGAGTAGCTGAATTTAAACATGGTCGTAACTGCTTGTTTGACGATGAACCTTTGGGATGGTCAAAAACTGCAACCATTACTGATAACATTGAAGAAAGCAAGTACAACTTATTTACAATATAAACATACAATACATATATAAACATACAATACAATTTATTTGTATTGTATGTTTATATATGTATAAGTCTTCAGAAGCATTGGGAAGGTACATCCTTTACTGACATTCCGACTAAATTTCATGACATTCCGGTCATTAGAAACCAAGTTATTGCTCTTAAAGTGTCGATGTGTTTATAATATCGGTCGAAAAATAAACATCGAATGAAGAGCGAGTATTGAGTTTTGTTTTAAACTTTGTAAAACATTCACTGAAACTTTTCAATTAATGAAACAAGTGTATGGTGAATATTGTTTATCCCGTGTTATAGTCCACGAGAGATTTAAACGATTCAAAGAAGGTCGTAAGGACATCAAATAGGACGAACATCCTGGTTCGAAAAATTCCGTAGTTAATCAAAGTAACATTGAAGTAGTGCGTGAATTTAAAAAAATCACCGAAAATCTTCGTTGCGATACATGAAAATTGAATTGATAATGTCCAAAGATTCAATTCACGACATTTTGGTCGATCATTTAAGACTTCAGAAAGTTTGTGTACGTTTTGTTCCACACAAATTGACTGACAACCAAAAATTGCTCCGAATCCAACGTTGGAAGGATTTAATTAAAAAGTGGAAATTCGTATATGCTCCGTTAACAGATTGGGATACTAGAAATTGTTTGTGTTAAAAAGTCCTTTTTGCATAACATTAGTTTGTATTTTTAGAGGATAATTTTTTAGTTATTTCGGATAGAGGTCGCTGTCAAACGAAGTGTGAGTTTGTGCGCCTCTAGTATCAAAATGATTCAGTATAGTTTGATAAATCATCATGGAACGTTTAACATCAGAGCAACGCTTTCAAATTGTCCAAATTTACTTTCAAAATCAGCGTTTTTTGCATCAAACTTATAGAACATTTTGTGAATTTTCTGGTGTAGATCCAACCAACAAATTTGATGGTATTATCCAACCGAGGGATGTATTCGTCGAATTATCGACAAAGTCCAAACGCATTTCACGTTGCTCGATGTTAAAACAAAAATAAGATAAAAACTGCGTATTTTTTTCTTTTTTTAGGTTTTTTCGCCACGATCTAAAACTCAAAGACATATCAAAAATATCTGTTCTTATGTAAATAAAGAATCACTGAGTAGAAAACAAAAAAACCTATCGGAGACAAATTTCTCATTTATTCTTATTCTGTTATAAATTTGCCGAACAAAATTTAAAAAAATACAAAAATTTTCTGAAACAAATACAAACTTTTTAACGTTAACGTTTAATATAATTAATTTTTAATATAATGTATTTTTTAGATTTGTTTTGAAAACGGGAGGAAAAGACTTCCCGAAACGTTAACGTTAAAAAATTTGTATTTCGAAAATTTTTGTATTTTTTAAAATTTTGTTCCTAATAAGCAAATATATTACAAAAAAAGAATCACTGAGAATTTTGTCTCCGTTTGGTTTTTTTTTTGTTTTTTAGCCAGTTATTCTTTATTTTCATAAGAACAGATATTTTTTTGAGTTTTAGATCGTGGCAAAAAAACCCAAAAAAAGAACAAAAATATATGAAACACTAGGATCATTCAGAAGCCGCTGTTGCTGGTACCAAATCCAAATTTATCCGAATTTGGATTTGGTTCCATTTGTGGTGGCAATATTTCCACTACAAATGGAACCGCAAGAGATTTGATTTTAACAGGATACAACACATGTCTTACAGTCAACGCAACAATCGATTTATTGAGGGAACAATTCGATGAGAAAATTATTATGAGAAGCCTGCTAATTGGCCATCAAGGTCATGTGATTTAACGACTTTAGATTATTTTCTTTGAGGTCTGTTAAATCTTTGGTCTATGCCGATAAACCAGCAACTATTCACGTCTTGAAAGCTAACATAACTCGGACAATTGCGGATTTAAAACCTTAATTGCTCGAAAAAGTGTCCGAAATTGGATTGACAGAATGCGCTTTGTCAGAAGTAGCCATGGCGGATGTTAGTCCGAAATTGTTTTCAAGTATTAATGCCATTGAAAGTTATTCTTCATAAAATAAATAGTTGCAAGGTATCTAATTTTGTTGTTGTTTTATTTTAATTTTAAATTCAGATACCCTAAAAACTAAAACCGTTGCACGTCATCGATGACGACATTAAAGAACAGCAGAAATACCACTATAAAAATGAAATAATAAAATAATCATATGGAATGTATTCAATAAATTTCAAATTTAGCGGCTGTGTTCGGTTGGCAGCATATGCGACGTTGTTTCTTTAAGAACTTAAGTAGCGCCTGTCGACGATTTAAATGCCAAATCATTTAAATCACTGTTGTCAAGAGTTTGTGGCATCTCTAATACACAATTTTGAATAAGAACAAGACAATAATAGTCCATTGTTGCCCTTTGCGGCTTTTAGAGAGGTATGTTGATTGTTTGTTACTACTTGAATATGTTTCGTTTAAGTCATATTTTTGTGTTGCGTGTTGCAGCAGCCTTAAGGTTGAGTATGTCGACTATTAGTACTATTTCACAAAAAGTGAAAAACAATGAAGTTTTAAGTATTTAAGTAAGTTTCAAGTATTTGTAACCTAAGAATTGCAATTTTAATTTTAATTTTCAGGCAGCATGTAACTTTGAATTCCTTACATGAGCAATTAAAAGATAAACAACTGTTTGACGGATGCCGTATGTCATTGTGCAACTTATTGAAAGAAGTGGGTTTTAAATGGAAAAAAGATCATCCAAGATGCAACCTTATGGAACTTCTCAATGTTGCCCTAAAATGTATAGATTTTTTGGGAGATTATATGAAGGAAAGAAAAAACGTATTGTACAGATTGGTTAATTAATAATAATATAGCTTTTTTAATCAAAATGCTTAAAACTGAACTATTAAGAAGTGTAGCAAAGTATGCACCACAACCAAATGTATTATTTTGATATATTTCCTAAGTGAATGCTTTTTAAAAATAAACCAGCATGGAAATATTTAGTAGACAACTTAGCAGAACAATATAGGCAGAAAGTTTTAAGTATTCCACCATACTACTGCATTTTCAATCCAATTGAACTTATATGGAGAATTGTCAAGAATTACTATAATAAACACAAGGATAGACTGTGTAAACAACTGTACAAACACACAGCAAGACTGTATAAACATGTGGCGTGAGGTACTTCACACTGTTACTCCTGATATATGGAAGAATACGATCAAGCATACTTAAAAGGAAATAATAAAATGGTATGACAGAGAGTATATACTGGATCGAAAAGAAGTTCCCTTAATTATAAATACTGCATATGATAGCAATGATTCCAGCCAGTACTTTTCAGACTCCGATTAATGAAAATAAGTGCATGCAGATATTTAATTGTTTTTTTGTTTAGTACTTATATATTATATATCAATAAATGTCATTGATAATTATATAATCTTTTTACTTTAATAGCCATTCAAATATTAAAAAATGTTGTCGATGATTTTTGAACTAAACATTTTTACATGTGTTGAATCTATCTAGAGGTGTTAATCAACGACACTTGCAAGACTTTCATTATTTATTATAATTTTGTAATTTGCATTTAATTTGGAGAAATTTTTTTTATTGTCATTAAAGTAAAATTGTAAAAATGATTCGCTAGTAAGTAAGGTTATGATGTTTAATCGCAATCTGGCAACAGTGCAGCCGAAATTTTGTACAAGCTATATATTATTAGGTGCGTATAGACACGGTTGGATCACCTACACACCTACACACCTCTCTCATCCTTTCTCCGTGGATTCTCTTTCTTTCCTCCGTCCACTTTGTTCCCGATCTCCTCGAAACTTCGCTCTCTGTTGCAACGTTCCACATATGTATTTTGTTTCTGTACGTTCTTCTATCCTCAATCTCTGTCGGACCCATTTGTGCCTTTTCCAGATCAGCTCTGACTTGTGTGATCCATGGTACTGTTGACTTGACTCCTTGTATGTATCTAAGAATTCTGTTGGTGAGTCTTGTCGGTGGTAGTATACTGATATGTCCATTGCATTTCAACCTTCTTTTTTTTATGTCCGCCGCTACGTTGGACATTCTCTCTGTGGTCTTTCGAGAATGTAGTCTGTATCCTTCTTCTGTCAGTTTTGGACCGAGAATTTTCCTCATAATTTTGCGTTCTTCTTTTAATATGTTTTCTATGCCGCTTTTTGTATAAAGTGTAAGTGTCTCGTTTGCGTATAGTACTTCTGGTTTGATTGCAGTGTTGCCGTAGTACTGTCTTACTGATTGCAGTACTGTCTTATTTTTGCGTGTGTGGATAGATATTTCTTATTGTAGATATTGTGTGTCTTGCCGTATGCCCTCTTCATCTTCTGTAATCGAGTCTTCTATGCTATATTCTCCCCTCCTGCGGGTTCGAGGATCTCGCCCAGGTGTTTGAAGTGAGTGACCCTATTTATTTTGCCGTATTTGGTGTTCAAATTTTGAACATCTAATTTTGAGCAGAATAATTCGGTTTTTTGAAAGGAGATTTGTAGGCCAACTTTCTCCGCACATTCCTTGTGGACTTCGATCTGTTTGGTTGCTCTTTTTTCATTGTCTGCGAGTATGGTTAGGTCGTCTGCGAAAGCCAGGCATGATTTTTTTATGTTGTTTTTGGATCGTCCGAGTCGTATTGGTTTCCAGAGTCCTTGATTTTTCAGTTCTTTTTTTCCATTCCCTTATGACTTTGTCCAGGACCAGGTTGAAGAGGAGTGGGAATAACCCTTCTCCTTGGCATACTCCAGTTTTAACCAGGAAGGGTTCGGAAATTTCTCCCATAAATTTTACTTTAGAGGTTGTGTCAGTCAGTGTCTGCTTGATTAATCGTAGTGTTTTGGGGTCAAGTCCTAGTTCTTCTAGGATGTTGAACAAAGATTTTCGGTCGATGCAGTCGTATGCTTTCTTGAAGTCCACGAACGTGCAGATGTTGCTCCTGTATATGTTGTTTGTTGCAAATTTTATGCATCTTATGGGTTTTAGGTCTCATATTCAGCGTCTTAATTATGATAATGTTTACTTCCAATACCTTACTTTCGTCGGTTCTCATGACGATACCTTAACATAATTCAGAAAACTTTCTAAAGTAATAAATACTTTCCTTGGTGCATTATGCATTATTAGAAATTAATTATGTCTACAATGTATATTGGACCACACTAAACTTGTTTTTTTCTTAACGAAAACAATTTGAATAATTTATTCCGATATGATGATGAAGTCATCTTACTGCCTCTGAGATATTTCGGCAATTTGTCGGTTTGCTTAATTTAGCAATAATGGGACAATGACTATCATACCTATTCTTTATAAATTGGAATTTGGAGATGTATAATTTTACTACATGGTTTGCATTTCTGGCATTTTAGACTAATGGTATTCAAGTTAACAAATTATGACCAAATAAAAATGATACCGTATTTTATTACATCATTATGTTTATCAACCTTCATTTTTTCGGATTAAATACTTAACTGAACAGTAAAATGATTTATTTTTGGAAAGCAGTTAGTTTTTCTAATTTCAAATTCAAATTCGTTTAGAGTATGGCTGTAAAAACATTTGGGTACAAATTACGTCTTCTTTTTTTGTGATTTATTATGTTTTAAATGGTAGTTAGGAAATTTGTAGGAGTTGGCACATGCGTTTTGTTTTAAGGTTTTTTTCTAACGAGACCCACGAGGCATTTTTCATCGGGAAATCATATAGTAATTCTCTTTAACATATATGTACGAGGGTTGGCCGTAAAATAAGGTCTCCAACTTTTTTCACAAAGAAAGTCACGTCAGGGATCAATTTGCACAGTTCCCGAATCGATCGATCTTCAAGCATTGTTCTCTCCGCTTTTGCTATAGTTTCGTCTGAAATCGATGGCTGTCTGGCACGTTGTTTATCATGGACGTCTGTACGTCGATTTTTAAACTCCCATTTCCGCACGTTTTTGATATCCATACACTTCACATAGGTGATGGTGAATTTCTGTAGGCGTAGTGTTCCTGGCATATAAAAATCGAATCTCAGAACGTAACTCACATTTGGCGGTAGCGACCAGTGGAAGCTCCATCGCGAACAGCTACCAAACAAAGACTGACCGTCGCAGACAGCTCGGAGTGTGTACGGAGATTTGTAGGCGGGAAACCATACTATACGCCAGTGCTGCCGGATCTTGCGTTAAAGCGTTCCTTACTTTATGGACAACCCTCGAATCTGTCGAGCATTAATGTTTGCAAACAATTTCCGACAAATGTCTACCGCGGTTACTTCTGATAAAGCGCATATTATAAATCCGATTTGGGACCACTTTTTCAAGCAATTGGAATCTTATGTCCCCTGTTTTTCGAGTTATGTTGAGTTCCGAGGCATCAATAGTTCAGTTTATCGGCATAGATCAACAATTTAACATAACCCTAAAGGAAATAATTCCATTCTATTAGACTCAGATCTCCTCTAGATCGGTACCATTCAAATATCGAATTCAAAGTAAAATAACAAAACCCAATCTTCTGCCAACGGCGATGAATTGATAAGTTTGAATCTTCATCAACACTGGTAGCAATAGCGGCGATACTTCCTTCGGAACTCACAGTTTTTTTATCATGTACTTGTCTTAACTATGAGCAACGACTAAACTTGAAGAGATTTACCACTAAACACCAAAACGCTTTTTTGAACTGGTCGACGCACGTTTCGCTAACCATGTTAGCATCATCAGGAGATGATTTAATCACTGGTTAGCGAAACGTGCGTCGAGCAGTTCAAAAAAGCGTTTTGGTGTTTAGTGGTAAATCGCTTCAAGTTTAGTTTTTTACACCAAAGGTTCCATCAGAAGAATTGAATGAGCAACGAGTTAAATGCGTCCGGAATTTATCTATAATTCGACGAATACATCCCTCGGTTTGGTGATTATAAAAAGTCTTGAAAATTTGCAAGCGTTGCTCTGATGTTAAACAATCTATGATGATTAAATTCACATTTCATTTGAGAGCGACCCCTATCGGAAGATTGGATACTCCAGAAAATTACCTTTTATGAGGACCAATTTTTATACACTTTTGCTTGTTAATTAAAACGGTTATCATATAACCATTTTTTTATAATTCTCTTTCGGGTTTTTCTTCTTTTCGGGGTTTGGAAATGAATCCAATTCAATGTTGGGTTTTTGTTATATCTTCTCAGTGCGCGTTTCGCTAATTATGTTAGCTAATCATCAGGAGATAATTTCAGTTAAACTCAATCTGACAGAGTGAATTATCTCCTGATGATGGTTAGCGAAACGCAGGTCGAGAAGATAAAAAAAGTGATTTGTTGTTTAGTTGTAAATCTTTTCGAGTTACACTAAATATTTGAGAATTTTGGCCTTTACCTTGCAATTCAATACAATTACAATACATATATCGTAATTTGTTTAGCTCTGTAAAATATGGGATTGTCTCAGTTTTGACCTCATCATTTAAAATGAATCCACATCCGGTGATCAATTTCTTCAATGTTGAGAAGAGGAAGTGATAATTGTGAACCAATGTCAGCGAATACGCCGAATACAGTACACGAAGAAGCACTTTGAAACATAGATCATGGAGTGGAACTGCCAAATTAGATGCCTTGAAACATTACAAAGAAAATAATCTAAAGATGCTACATCACATGACCTTGGTGGCCAATAAACAAGTCCTTTCTAGATAATTTTCTCATCGGATTGTTCTCTCAATAAATTTATTGTTGTGTCGGCTATATTGTCTGTTGGGTTCTGATGGAACCACCCTCCATTTTCCAGATCGATACTATTTAAATTCGGAATTAAATAATCATTGACTATCGCTGATTAAATAATCACCAACTAGAGTGGTGGGAAATCGGATGAAGCGAAGACCGCGAGCAAGATGGAGTGATTGATGATGGAGACAGACAGAAGTCTAATTGAATCGTCATGATGGACATCGAAAATGAAGGACAAAAATATATGGAGACTAATTGTAGATAAGCCGAGATCACACAAAACACTATAGAGACAACGAGAGGTAGGTGTGTTTCTAATTTAAAATGTTATAATTCGAGTGAAGACTTCAATTGAACTTAGTTCAACTGAGTGAGAGTACAAGTTCAGTTGGGGACTGAACTTGATAATGCCAAATGAGATTTTAGCGAAACGTCGTGACTCTTCACAGGATGAACAGATCGACACCCGGAATGATTTAGAAATATTATCTGCCATCCCTGAAAATATTAGATCCTGTGCTTTCCTCTGTCATTCGGGTCCTATATAATTAACGATATCATCAGTCCATCGAGCTTTCGGTCTTCTTAACAGACATTTGCGCAGCAGCAATCAAGCAGTATCGACTCCAGGATTACCCTGGTCCATCTGTCGTCCCATCGTCTCGTTTTATGGCCGCCCATCTCCATTTCAATTGTTTTACTGTTGATAATGTCTCCAGTGATGTCACACATTTTCATTTGTTCCCTGATCCATGCGTAGGGCTTTCTGACTCGTCTTATAATGCGAAGCATACATCTTTCCATTCCTCTCTGTGCTACCGGAAGTTTTTCAATTGATTGCGATGTGAGTGTCCAGGTTTCAATCCCGTATGCATAACGGATAGAACGCACTGATCGAAGACTTTTCTATTCAGGCAAAGTGGGAGTCTACTCTGCCTGAATAGAAAATACTATGTTGAACACTGAATAAACACTATGTTGAGCCTGCCACATGTCTGCCAGCCATATTTAATACGTCGTTCCACCCCCTCCATTAAAATCCTCTGCCGAAGATATATAAATTGGTCCACATTCTCCAAATCCCATCCTAAAATTGAAATTCTCCTGTCCTCATCGAATTTATTGAACATAACCTGACTCTTTTTCAGGTTTATTTTTAAACCAAATGATTCACCAGCCCTTTGCAGCTTCTCTGGGTCTGGTGAAAGGAGAACGATATCATCTGCAAATCTAAGATGGTTTAAGTTTGAATCATTGATTTTTACACCGTCCTGTTTCCAATCTAGTTTACGGAATACTTCTTCAAGGCAAGCCCTGCCTTATATCTCGTTCTACATTAATTCCTGCTGCAAGGTCATCAAGGTGAATTGTCGCTGTAGCCTCATCATATATCGATCCTAGTAGGTTTACATATGCTTTGTCGACCACCTGGCCATTGTATCCATTATGACATGCTTTCAAATGGAGTCAAATGGTTTTTCGTAGTCGATAAAAGCCGTTGATTGCATAAATTTGAATTGAATATGCGTTGAATAAATATTCGTTGTGCCTGCAGGCCTGCTGTACAACCTGCGTGAGATCCATTGTACTGAATCCACTTCGGTATCCTGCTTGTTCTCTTGGTTGTGCATCATTCAGTTTCTTAATATTCTTTTAGATTTTATCGTAGTGAAAACTTCGGTACTGAAAGTCGGGTACTTTTTGTTCTTTGAGGCATTTTGAGTATAATGTTGCCAGTGTTTTATGTAACGTTGGACCACCAGCTTTTTGCATTTCGACAGTTACACTGTCCTTTCCGGGAGCCGTTTTCATCGATTCTGTAGCGTTTGTTACTTCCTCCACTAGGATATCTAGCATTTGTTCTTCCATGGGTATTGTTGTCTTTGATTGGTTCTGATCTTGGTATAACTGGGAATAAAATTGTCTATCAATCTCTAACATTTGCGTACGCGACTTGCACGCTGTGCCATCCTCACGCATTAATGCACAAATATGCATTCTTTTGTTTCTCAGTTTCTGTTTAGCCTTGTTAATACCTTTGTTTTTTTCCAGGGCACTTTGCACTAGCTGCATGTTGAATCGGCGCGAGTCCTCTCTGATACGTTTTCTTATAGTTTTGCAGAGCTCAGCGTACTCGAGCCTGCCAAAAGAACTCCCTGCATCTATTTGAGACAGATTTCTTCATGTACTATTGAAGCAGCCGTTTGAAGCACATTGTTGGTGATTTCTTCATATTGAACTAATATTTCCATCTCCTCCGGATCTTGTTATACAGCAAAGCGGTTTGACAAAGAACCTTAAAATCGCTGCATCTCTCAGCGGTTTTCCAGAATACATTTTGCCCTTCTTTGACCTTACTATTCTTTAGCGCTCTCTTCGACAGTTAATCCTAACTTTTCCTCGTACCATTTAGGGATCATTAAAATTGTTAAGGACAGTACAGTTTTAAAATATTGTTTTATCGTTGGCCAATTTCTCTTGTGAGTTCAGATGGACTTTTCCATGTCCATTTTCTGCTGATATTTTTCTTATAGAATGAAATCATAATATAAAGTTTTTGTCCTTCAGCAAAATCAACCAGTGTGTCACCTCTATTGTCTCTCTCACCAGTTTCATATGGGCCAGTTGCATTTTCACCAGTTCTTGTTATTCCAATTCTGGCATTAAAATCGCCCATCAGGATTTTGTACCTACATGTCTTCTTGTATATACCGACTAGCCCAATGCGTCATTCGCATTGGGCTAGTCGGTCAGATATACTTTCAAATTTTACTATACTGTCCTTCAGCTTTCGATTGATAAGGAATCCAGTACCCCCACATCGTCCATTTTCCGTACCTCGGGTGTAGAGTACGTGTCCAGTTGGTTCCAGTTTAATTAACTCTTCGCCCTTTCTTCTTGTTTCACAGAGCCCAATAATATCCCAATGTATGATTAACCGTTCTTGCTAGCGGGCCTCCGTTTTCATAGTCCGTATATTAAGCGCATATATATATATATATATATATATATATATATATATATATATATATATATATATATATATATATATATATATATAATAGGTTGATGCATAATTAAGTTCGTTTTTTTTCAACAAATTTTATTGAACAAAAACAATAAAAATATTTAACCAAAACATGGTTAAATGATTATTCTGGAGCGTATTCACCATCGACTTCAAGAACTGCTTCCCATTTGCTTGGCAGTTGGTCGATTCCTCGGGCGAAGAAGTCACGATTCTTGGAGGCGATCCACGCCTTAACATCGGCAACCAAGTCATCCAAATCGTCTTAGACTTTGTTCCTTTGCCAATTTTTCAGCGACCTGTTGACGTGGTAGTCCGTAGGTGCTTCAGTTGGTAAATATGGCGGATGTGGGAGCAGATCCCATCCCTTATTGGCGATGGATTCGACGACACGACGCTCAACATGAGGACGGGCGTTATCGTGGTGGAACACGATGTGGTTTTTTTTGCGTGTTCTTTTCGCCTCGATTGCAGCGTGAAGGCGGTTAAGTTGAGCCAGATAAACGTCGCTGTTAATGTTGAACTGCCGCTTGCCATTTTTGTCCGGAATTCGCCACTGCTGACGCTCATCTGCAAAAAAAACAAAAAATGGGAGAAAAAAATTGAAAAAACCACTAACCATTCTCGTTCCACCAATAGCAAATGCCATTTGAGATGATCTCCCAGTGGATGATTCCGCTTCTGTTCCACCAAACGCACCACATTGCCTTCTTACAGTGGACATCTTTCCGTATGCCTTTGGGCGAAACACCTGGCGATACGCAAACCTTCTTTCTTTTGATGTTTTTAAAGAGGGGCCAAGATTCGTCTCCAGCGACGAGGTTCTTCAGAAATGGTGTTTGTTCGTTTCGCTGCAGCAAATCGGTAATTATTTGAACGCGATCGGCTTTGTTGTCGTCGGAGAGCTCGTGAGGGACTCATCCAGCCAGTTTCCACACCTTTCCGAGCTGTTTGAGACGACGGACAATCGTTGACTGGTTGACATCGAAATCGTCTGCCAGCATTCGTGTTGTCAAGCTTTCGTCCTCTTCCACCGCTGCCAGAAGTGCCTGATCGTCGAAATCCGATGGTCGACCTCTTCCTTCTTCCTCTTTAAGCGATGTATCACCATCCTTGAAACGGTTAAACCATTTTTGGACCATTCTCTCACCAATTGTTCTTTCACCAAACAGTTCATTTATATCGCGCGCGGACTCTGTTGCTTTCCATCCTTTCTCGAAGTGGTAGAGCATAATATGGCGTAAATGTTCATGATTTTCAACACGCATTATAATAATACTAAACCTGAAAGATAAGTTTATATAAAAAAAAAAATTAAAAAAAATGCAAATTCCAACAAGTTAAAAGTAAAAATATACAGCGAACTTAATTATGCATCAACCCAAAATATATATATATATATATATATATATATATATATATATATATATATATATATATATATATATATATATATATAATTTTGTCGAGTACTACCTATGCATTCAATATATGTGTATTGAATGGAATGGAGTGATTGAAAGTTCAGAATTGTGTTGAAAAGGAACGCCGGGATTACTTTACAGCCCAGTGAAAACCCTTCTTTTTAGTCCAAATTTTCGAATCGATTTTTATTTGTGCATAGTAACAATGAATTTATTAATTAGCTGATATTCAGTTATTATTCTTTGTCATGCATATTTAAAACACTCATAAATCTAGTTAGAAAATAATTTCGAGCAGAAAACACGGAAACGGAACTCAAAAAATAAAACTATCCCAGGAAACCATTTTTACGCGAATTAATCCTTGCTTTCCGTAACGAAATTTTTGTTTATTTATAATTTAAAACAAAGCATTCGTTAGCCGCGCACCGGTTCGCTCCGAAATAAATCCGTCAAGTCGGCAGAGAGCTATTTAGAAAATCGTTTTGATTTACTGGTCCGTTTTTATTATGCCAACGCTGGGACTCTATTTTTAATACCGTTCGGCCCCGGGTTACGTACAGATCTTTTGGGGATTATCTTGTCACCGAATCGAAAACCGGCCATCTACCCTCTTCTGCTTCATTTCTTTTTAACTTATCGCTACCATGTTATATTGTCTCTTCGAAAATATGATAATGCTGTAAACCTTATTTCTATAAGCTGTCTAGAATTTATGATTTTATGTTGACTTAACCATTTTTTTGTGTGATAAATTAGTATAAAATCTTCCACTAATTATACTGACCATATTATCACCCATAGATTTTCTGTAGCAAGCAAATTTATCTTTTGCTAAATATAGGTTGATATTTTTAATGCTCTCCAAACTTAAAGTGACAAGCTATATATATATATATATATATATATATATATATATATATATATATATATATATATATATATATATATATATTTTTTTTTTTTTTTTTAATTCAAAAATAACCAAGTTTGATGAACCAAATGGATTCCGAATGGAAAGATGCTCTTATCCATCCACTACATTAGAAACTAGATAGAACGGACGTAAACAGCTAAAGAGGGATATCTCTTCTCCCAGATTGTTACAACAATCTCAAGAGGGATGCAGAGCACAGGGACAGTTAGAACCTAAAATTGGTGAATATCAAGCAAGTTTTCGACCGGGCAGATCCTGCCCGGAACTCATCCTGTATATAAAGTTGATCCTAAGACATCAAAAACTATACAGTACAAATCTGGTCTGTACGTTTGTGGATTTCCAAAAAGCATATGACCGCGAATCCTTATTCCAAATCTTCAAAGAATTAGGACTAGATTTGAAAACGCTGGCAATTATTAAAGCAACACTAATTAACACGAGATCAAAAGTTAAATTAATGGGTGACACCTTAGAGCCCTTTGAAATTAAAACTGGAGTGAGACAAGGGAATGGACTCTCGCCACTCTTAATTAACTGTGTTCTAGAAAAAGTAATACAGGAGTGGCGTGTAAAAAAATCGGCTCTGAATATTGACCAACCCATTAAACTGAGGAAAACCAACATCAAAATAGATTGCCTGGCGTTTGCTGATGATCTAGCAATTTTAAATCAAGATCTATTAACGCCACAAAAACAGATTGAAATCCTGAAAGAAACAGCAGAAAAAGTAGGACTGCAAATTGGCTTTGAAAAGATACAATACATGACCTGCAACAGACTAAGAACACCATTTCTAAAAACAAAATATGGTCTTATCAGATGAGTCTTGCAATTTAAATATTTGGTAAGATAATCATAGAAAACGGGTAGAAAATGGAAACTGCATTGAGACTTACACAAAATATTTACAATAAAATATGCATATCTAAAAACACAAAATTGAGACATACAACACAACTATAACACAGTTATTAAGCCAAAATATCTATATGGCGCAGAAACGCTCATTTTGAATAGAAAGAAAGACATCGAGGAGATTGAAAGAAAATAAATAAAAATCATAGGAAAAATCTTAGGCCCCAAACAAATAAATAACACAACATACCTACTTTGCAAAAACCAAGAAATCGAACAATAAACAGATATACATAGTGATATGAGATAAAGAAGACTTAAGTTTCACGGACACATAAAACGGATCAATTCGAGTAGGATAACTAGACAAATAGTGGAATTTTATGAAAATAGGAATAATTAAAATATAAATAATTAAATGGATTGCTGCAATTAAAGATGACCTAAGATCAGCAAATATTACAAAAAGTGAAACTCAGGATAGAAACTGTTTCAGAAACAAGGTTAACGTTTGGGAGGATAGCCAGAGAGAACACTGTAAGAAGACCGGAACAACTTGGTCTGATGAAAGGAAAAAAGCTCATAGTGAAATAATGAAATCAGTATGGTTGCAAAGGAAGGCTAACAACAACAAAGGTCTCTAAAAGTACTTCGCATGGTCAAAGTACGTGAATAATAATAATAATATCTATATATATATATATATATATATATATATATATATATATATATTGTATAAACCTAACTTAACTTGGAGCAGAACAGAAGAATTTTGGTTTTAGGAAGGGATTTGGAGATTGTGGAGATTATAGATATATAGATATATAGAGATATCTTGGGCAGATTATTTCAATGGGGGGAAATATCGCCTGGGAGGTGGAACGGCGTGTTAAGAGTGACTGGCAGGCATTTGGCAGGCTCAACATAGTGTTTAAGAGCAGATTCCCACTTTGTCTGAAAAGAAAAGTCTTCGATCAGAGCATTCTACCCATTATGACATACGGAAGTGAAATCTGGACACTCACATCGCAATCAATTCAAAAACTTTGGGTGGTACAGAGGGGAATGGAAAGATGTATGCTTGACATTACAAGATGAGACAGAAAGTCCTGCGCATAGATCAGGGAACAAACAAACATTGGAAGAGTAAAGCAATTGAAATGGAGATGGGCAGGCCATATAGCGAGGCGATGTGACGACAGATGGGCCAAGGCAATCCTGGAGTGGATGGACACAGGCTAATGATGATGATGATGATGATTATATTGCATATATATTTGCCTTGCATATATATATATATATATATATATATATATATATATATATATATATATATATATATATATATATATATATATATATATATATATATATGCAAGGATGTCAAAAAAACATATGTTTTATATTTTAAATGCCAAATTGGTTAGCATATGGTTAACAACCATACTAAATCATCTTAAATATGAATAGTGTTAGAGGGATATTTGTGGGGACTTAAAAGTGCTAGATTTATTGCAAGTATTGCTGTTTTGTGTGTCTGTAGGCAGGGCCATCTTAAACATATTGGGCGCCGGGGTGCGAAAATTATCCTGTGCGCCCCCTGTCAACTTAAAAAAACGCAATATAATTTTTGTTTCATTTAATGCTTATGGGTTGTGGTAGTGTCAAGATTTAAGGCGGTCGGCTTGCTAGGACTCTGCGCTCGGTTGCCATGCACTCTTTGCACCCTTAGGTGCCCCCTGTCTGTGGGACAGTTGGGTGACAAAACAACATTACACTAAGAAAGATTGGCTTCATAGAACTTCTTTCGAACTTAAAATATACCTCCCTTGTTAACCCAAAAACGGTGCTTCTTCCGCCTCTCCATATTAAGCTTGCGACCGTAATAGGTGCTTCAAGATATATTAACGACACAAAAACAGATTGAAATTCTAAAAGAAACAGCAGAAACAGTTAGGACTCCTCCAAATTTCCTTTGCTTTGCCAAACTGCCTTTGCGGTGCTTCTTCCGCCTCTCTATAATGAAAAACTTTGTCAAAACCATGTACAAAGAAGGTAATGGTTTCAAGTATCTAAAATAAATATTTCCTCAATTAAGTGATCCAAAAGGAAAAAACGGCATATTTATTGAACCTCAAATAAAGAAACTTCTAGGTGAGTTCCGTTTTCAAGAAAAATTAAGTTTTGTGTTTTGTAAGTATAGTGAAATCATTTCTGGACAGCAAGAAAGATGAAAACTATAAAAGTCTTACAGATAAACTTTTGAAAGCCTATGAAATACTAGAGTGTCGCTTGTCCTTAAAAATACATTTTTACATTCCCATTTGGATTTTTTCCGGAAAATTTGGGAGCAGTAAGCGACGAACAAGGAGAGATGTTTCACCAGGACATCAGGACCATGGAAGTAAGATGCCAGGGATTCTGGAACCCATCTATGTTGGACGAGTATGGTTTTTAACAAGAGATGATGCTACATAACATAAGAGGAAAAAGTTGAAAGTTGTGGCTGTATGACATCTCATGTATATTTTTTATTCGCATAATCCTCAGTAATGTTTTTACATAGATTGAATGATTACAATGTTTATGTTAAATAGATATTAGATTGCAAAAATATGCCGTCTCCTTTTTTTTCCCCACCACCGTCCCTTGTAACAAAACACTGTCCGTGTTCAGTAATAAGCTTATCATTTTCTGATTTAGGATTACAAAATACTTCATATACACATATTTTCATCAATGTTACCTTAAAAAGGGTTAAATTGGTTGACTTGTGTATTTGTAAAACAATTTCAGACAGATGTCTGCCGCCACTACTTACAAAGCGCATTATGTCAATCCAATATCCGATCACTTTTTCAATCAATTGCGGCCTTGTGTCCGCAATTGTCCGAGTTTATCAGCACAGCCCATAATAACATATTGGTCTATGATTTAACATAACTCCAAAGAAAATATTCTAAAGGGGCGTTAAATCACATGACCTTGGTGGTCAATTAACAGATCCGTTCCTCGAAATAATTTTCTCACTGAACTGTTCCGTCAATAAGTTGATCGTTGCGTTGGCTGTATCGCATGCAGAGCCATCCTGTTGGTCTGCTAGCAAAAGTGGCGATATTGTCTTTGAAACGGACAGCATTTTGTCTTGTTTTTATATTAAGGTAGTACTGTCGATACCACAAGTGTTAAATGTGTGCTGCGTTATTTGACTTCCGTAGTATTTAAATATGGCAACGCCACGTAAAAGCAAAAGAAAAGTATTCTTACAGTAACTCTGTTTCATTTAAAATATGGGATCATTACAACTAATGATTTATTTGGTTCTTTTCTGAATTGGGATGATGCTTGCAATAAAATAAAATTTTCGAAAAATTTGCCTTATGCAATGAATTATCTACAGATATTGAAATATTGAATATCTACAGGTATGAGGAAAAAATGGCTGCTACAAACGTTGCCTATGAAATGCTGGTATAGAGCAAGTTTTAGGCAAAGATGAGAATAGTGCCGTGAAAGTTACCAAAGGCAAAAAATTTTAATTCGAAAATAAAGAAAAAAATAATTAAAAATGTTAAAGTTTATTTATATAATACTATATATATTTTGTTATGTGTTACTTTATGTAATAAATGTAACTGTATTAATAAAAAGTAGTTTGTATGTTTTGTAATACAAAATGGGTATGACACTGATATCCCCACATATCGCATCCCATCTATGTTTAAATTTCGCGCGCGTCATAACCTCTTTGACGGCGTTGCCTCATGTAATTAACATAGTACATGTTTCTTAATTATTTACTAATTACTCTTATCACACGCTCTGAAGCTCAATTTGTAAGTAATCAAAATCTTCGATTTGTTTTCTTTTCGTTGACACCACTTGCATTGTAATCTGAACGGTCCTTTTTATGAAATAAAATAAAATCTGTGATTTCTCATAAAGATAAATGGCAAAGAAAATTGTTTTTATTGATATCTTTTTTCTGGTTTTCTACAACTCTTACCTTGCGTGAAATGCGTTCAGTATTTGTCGATAATTTGGCGGATACATTATGTTGGGTGATAAATACCACCATAAAAGACTGGCACAGAACATTCATTTTGATAATAAATTTCAACAAATTGGAAATCTTGCTGTGATGTAAAACGTTCCATGATGATTTGACATGTGATGTTCAAAAGTGACATTTGCCAAGATGTTATTGTCAAATCAGCGACCCCCTATCAGAATTTCGGAAACCTAACCCAATAAAAATTATTATTTACATGATTTTGGTCAATGGTGTTTCAAATTTAAACTTTTTTGATGTAATATTAATGAAAATAGGTGTATATAGAAGTGTTTTGTAGCCCTAAATCCGAAAATGATAAGCTCAACCTAACATTGGGTTCCAATCCCTAGTATCTTGTTTCCATCATCCTGATGTCCTGGTGAACCGTTTCTCTTTGTTCGTCGCTTACTGCATCTAAATTCTCCAGAAAAAATCGATATAGCAGTGTAAAAAATTGGCTTTGACAAAGTTCTCCATTAGTCCAAGCTTAATATCGAGAGACAGAAGAAACACCTTTTTTGGATTAACAAGGGGAGCATATTTAATGTTTAGTACCAGGTACAAAAGAAGTTCTATGAGGTCAATCTTTCTGTAATTTTCTTTTGTTGCCCTACCTTCTCAGAAAATAAAAGCTATCCAAAAAAATAATAACTAAAAAGTTTATTTTTAACTAGTTTGTCCTTGTTATACTCCTTTTTACTTTTTTTTTGTGCGTTCTATTTCCAAATACTCTTATTTTTGTAATCAAGCTCTTATTTAGTGAAAGTTATGTATTTTGTAAATTTAGTTTACAATATTAATTTTAAATACTAAAAACAGGAAAATTAATTGTAAAAAGGCATCCTGTTTAACTGAGGTCGTTGCGCGTGAAATGTCTGACGAGTTGCATTTGTTTCCAATCGTCACGCGATTCGGCTGATGACCATTGTCACGGTGACAGCTGATTAATTGGTGCCTTCGAAGCAACGCCTTCGGATCACGTTAGAAAACTGGGAGAATATTACGTTACATGGACCCGGGGAACCATTTGTAAGGGCCCAGTGCACGGAAGGTGATGGGCTGGGGGATATTAATAGCGTTCCACGTGGGACTGCCGTTCTTCTTAGCCCACGACCTGTCCCAACAAAGTGTGCGCGAAGGGGTGGCGACGAACATGTGTTACGGGTGCACCCTCTTTAATGATCCGTGCGGGAAGCCGGAGGGGTTGGGAAGGAGCCTGACCTATTTGCCGTGACCTTGACATGATAATTGTGGGGGTTTTCTTTTTTGTTTGTTAACTTATAGGTGAGCGTGAAAGGATATGCAAATGCTGGAAATATTTTTATTTAAAAAAATAATTTTCTTTAAGCTTTTCTGTATTTAGTAAACAAATACATTGTATTTGATTTGTTAACCCTTTCGCCCCGGCACTTTTTGTTTTTGTAAAATTTAAAATAAAACAGATTTTATAATCAATTTATCGATCCTTAAAACGGGAAAAATCTTAAAAAAAAAATAATTAGCTCAAATAATTAATAATTAATGGGACCCCCTGTGTCCCATTAGTATTTATTGGTGGGACAATACTGTCCAGGTTGGTTTAGCACACTTACCCATTTTTGCGAAAGTAACTTTCCTTGACACGAAAATAAGAAGAGACTTTTAGAATGGTAAAATTTATTTGTAAAAATATAACTACTAAAATATAAAAGTTAAAAAATAAGTGTATGAATGAAAAAAGTTGCATAAAAAATGAAAAAAGTCAAGTATGATGCAATAAAAAACATTTTTTGCCAAGGGCGAATTCGCAAACTGTACAAAAAGTCTTTGTTCTTATTTCTTTCCCTTCTGTGCTACATCTATAACACCGCCTTCTTGTTGGCCCTTCTTTCGGTAGGTGATCTCCCACATTCATCAGCTTTGTTTTTTTTGGCCTTGATCCTGTTTTTGATTTTGGCCTGTTTTCCGAAGGCAATTAAGTTTTCGGCTAATGGTACAAGAAAAGACAAGACAAACGTTTTTTTATGCTTCAGGTCTTGCAATATTACCCAGCTGTTTACCACTGCACTCAGCATAAGTTTGTAAAATACTTTTCGCCATCACTTAGTAGACCTTCGATCCAAATCATAAAATCATAAGTGGATACTTTTTGATCGGCCAGGTCTACACCCCCCATGAATTCATTGTAACAAACAAATCCTTCAGGACATGTAATTTCAATTTTAGAACCATTTTTCATTTTTCGTATAATGGTTTGGGTGTTATTCAAGTGGCAGTTTGGAAGAAGCAAGACATTTTTGGTATCTTTCCACATTACAGCTAAGGATTCTACTTCATAGAACATTTGGATACAGTCTCCTTTATTTTGTAGTGTTCCAAAACTAGGTAGATTCTTTCTGTTTGCCAACAGTACCTACACAAGGGAAAGGAGCTGTGTTCATCAAATTTACAGTAGTAAAATATCTGTCAAAACACAGTGTTGTATCCATTGATCGCATCATACTCGCCAGACGTCTGACGATACGTTCACCCAAAGTAAAGTCTGTGTTTTGAAGTTGAGTTGATTCCTTTCCCGAATACACATTCACATCATAAAGATAGCCAGTCTTGGAATCTGCTCTTTCCCAAAGTTTTATTCCGCGCTTTATGGGTTTTAGTGGTAGGTATTGCTTCATAGCTGAACGACCTTTGAATTTTGCCATAGGTTCATCTATGCTCTGGATGGAACTCTCTGATCGAGCAGATTGAAATTTTTGTTTCAAACAATTTAAGAGCTCATCAATATAATAAGTTTTAGAAGCATTATCAGGCTTATCTGGCAGATTGAAATATAATTTCGATAAAAGAAATGTGCACCTATCTCTGCTAATTGCTTTTTTATAGCGACATTTGCTAATGATTCATTATTTGACCAATAATGGGCAAATGCTGGAACACGATTATATGACATAATCATTACACAACCTAGGCCTACCATTATCTCATACATGTCGTTTCACGTTGGTTGTTTAGTTTGAAGTAAATAAAACAACAAAAATATACTTACATGAAATTTAATATCTATATATTCATCGGAAAAATTGCGACATATTTATAAAGTTCTTAACTTTAAATGAAATGGTTAAATTAATTTCGTTCCTCTGCGCTAAATCTAAAACTATTAAAGAAGAAATCTTCGGCTTTTTCTTTCAAATATATCCACTACTTCATCTGCATGAATTTCTGTTCCATAGTGAATGTTCATGAGAGCCAAACCATTAAGTCTGTTTTCACTTGTAGTGTTTCGTAAATAGTTTTTCAGTCGCCTTAGGCTCGAGAAAGACCTTTCTGGGGTAGCAGTGGATACAGGAATGGTAGCCAAGATTTGTAGTAATGTGTAAATATTAGGACAAAGGTTTTTATCGCACATATCTAGGCATTCCAAACTAGATTTCGGGGTAGGCGAGATACTTGTCATCACTGTTTACCATACTTCAAGTTCTGCTTTAACCACTGATATGTTGCTTTCGGAAAGCAGTGACGAGTACATGGAAATTGCTTCTTCAATTTCAGAACTGGCAGTAAAATTTGAAGGTAGCACACCAGATAATGCTGATACTACTTTACAATGTTTGGTAAACCGTTCAACCAATTGTTGAATTGTATGATCAAGAAATGGAATGAACAAATTAATTTTGTAATACGTGCATACATCCAATGCAGGAATGTTCGGTTTATTTAATTGTCTTCCGACGACGCGTGGCATTCGCAGTATACCACCATTTTCTTCCAGTAAAACCTTTGCGTCTTCATAGAGATGAAGATATTCGACGTCAGTGTTGTTTCTCAGGAGTTGTAAGACATTAATAACATCATCTACATGTTTGAATGCCGTAATGTATGTATAGCTCATAACTTTTTGAAGAATCACTAAACATATCACAAAATCCGAAGATCGAAGCGTACTTAGCAATTGGGCGGCTTGTTGCGATGTTTCCTTATTGTGATTAAATTGGAGTTCTTCGAGAGCATTCACAATCGCTGAATAAATTTCCCTGAATCTTATAATTGCTTCATGTTTGTGGACCCACCGTATTTCACTTATTTCACGTCCATGCTTTTTCAGAGCTGTAATAATAAGATTTACGAGACCGGATCCTAAAACATCGACCGTTGGAATGTACTAAAGGAACATCTCTTTAAGTATATGGTGTTTATTATCTGTAAAATCAACATATCGAAGACATAACCAGACTTGTTCTACACCTCCGATGTCGGTGGTTTTGTCAGCTAGAATCACAAATAGTTTGGCTTTCTTTACTTTTTCAATTATTTTATGTTCAATTAATTCACCACAAATGTCAATTATTTCGTTTTGGATCTGAGGGCTTATGTACAGGGCATTCTTCTGTGAAGTATTCAAATGCTCAGCCAGATCTTTATCTCCAGACTCAGCCGCAAACCGCAACAGGGCTCTAAAATTACCATCATTCTGTAGTGGTTGTTCAGGTTCTGGTGATTCTGGTGTAATTTGTATGCGCCCCGAATCGATGTATGTAATTTGTATGCGCCCTTGTTTGCCGCAAAAATTATTGCTTTTACGATAGGGATTAGTTTCTTTCGATTCTCCTCTTGTTGTCTCTTTCTTTCAGAAGACAGCTGTTCAGTAACTGAAAAAGCCTGCGAAGACGTTACTTTTAGAAAGTTATCTGCCAGTTCTGAATTTCGCTTGTGGTATCCCGATTTCGCATGAGCTTCAAATATTTCTAGGGCATTTTTCCACTTACAAAAAGGTTCGGTTATCAACTGGCCGATCCTTAGATGACCGCCTTTACCTTCATCAAGTGGACGTCCCATTACCACGCAAACTCTGCAGTATGCTCCACTTTTATATTCCGAATATGACAACCAGGGGAATCTCTCCAACCATTTCAAATGAAAGCGCAAGTTTCTTTTTGTGGAAATAGGAAACTTATAATCTCTGGGTGGGTTCCATGGCGTTTTTAAAATTTGGGCTGTAAAATATTTATCCAAGATTTTGTCTTGATTCGCGTAAAAACCAACATCCAACTTAGCTACAGTTGTAAAAGATGAGGTAACAGGCAAGCTGACCTGTTGCAGACTAGATGTAGATTCGGCAGTTTAAGGTATCGAACAGGGCACCAGCGACATGGCATCGATTTCGACATTCGGTATTGTGATTGAGGTCGAGGTCGAGGGCCCGCTTGTCATCACAGTCTTCTTATCAGCATGCAAGGTAGGTGAAGCTTTGATAGCTAAATCCAAATTTGTTTCTTTATTAGAAATCCCTTGACTACACCACTTTTTCCAGTAGTTCATACCTTTAAGTTTATCACCCTTCCTTTTTTCCCCTCCATTTTTCGGCAGTAATAATGATACACGTATCTATCCTTAACAAGGTCACCGAATAACACTGCACTAAAATTACTCACTTACACGGTACGCTTAATTCTCTTCACTATTCGTTCACCACTTTTCACTTATATTCGCTTCGAGTTCGCATGGAACAATACTGGCGGTCACGCGCCGCTTATATAGCTGCCCAGTAGTAGCCGTCCAGAAACTACCACAAACTTCCACAAAGCTCCGCTCATTCCGACCGAGGGTCGTAGCGAATAATCGAGAAACCACGCAAAGTTTCCATACGATACAAAATAGTTCGACTACTCGGCAAGAGATGGCGTTACTGTGCGCAACGTCCACTAGTTCGGATATATATTCAATTCAAATGTAATAATTTAACTCTCTTCACTCCTCGTATTTTTTCGGTATAATATTAGGTAATATTTGGCTTATTTCGGGGGGGGGGGGCTGAACCCCCAAAACCCCCGCCTTGGCTACGCCCGTGATTTGTTGGTGTAAACCAATGGCGTCTATGGCATTTTGGCGGGTAAACAAATGCCATTAATGTAGTTCCAGCGTAAAACCCCTTTTCGACAGATTTTGCCCATTTTCTTGTCACATATTAAGAATAACGTTTACTAATAAATCCTGAAGTTAAATATATTTTTGACCGTTTAGAACGCTGTGTATTTAATAACAAAGTTTGTAATTTTCAGAATCACTCTCCATTTAAAGCATGTCAAATTTCCTTTGCACTCAACTATTCTCTGTTGTGTTAATAAAACCTCTCGACAGAATTAAAGAAAAGGGAGGAAAGAGAAATGTTTTTGAAATAAATTAAAAAAAAAGTAGCATTTTACCGTTTTTTTTGCGAGATATAACAATTTAAAAAAATAGTAATTTTACAAATTCAACGCGTTATTTTTATGGTTAACAGTGATCTGGCAATACTGTGCGTACAGCTGTCTCGAGTAGTTTAGAGTAAAGAGAGATTAAGTTAATTAAGAGATTAGAGTAAAGAGAAATTTATATTAACACAAACTTACCGAGAACAGCTTAGAATTTACATCAGAAAGCTGTGATTTTTTATCACCTTCATGTACTTTACCCATCATAACTTGAATAACACCAGAACAATTTTTACATCTAACCCATAGTTTGTTGAAAGCTGTGATTTTTTATCTCCTTCATGTACTTTACCCATCATAACTTGAATAACACCAGAACAATTTTTACATCTAACCCATAGTTTGTTGAAAGCTGTGATTTTTTATTTCCTTCGTGTACTTTACCTATCATAACTTGAATAACACAAGAACAATTTTTAAATCTAACCCATAGTTTTTTGAAAGCTGTGATTTTTTATCTCCTTCATGTACTTTACCCATCATAACTTGAATAACACCAGAACAATTTTTACATCTAACCCATAGTTTGTTGAAAGCTGTGATTTTTTATCTCCTTCATGTACTTTACCTATCATAACTTGAATAACACCAGAACAATTTTTACATCTAACCCATAGTTTGGAATTGAGGCCCAAATTTTTTATTTTTCTAAATTTTCTAAACATAAGACTTACATTTAAAACATTTAAAATTTTTTCCTAGTTCTAATAACTGTATGATATTGCCTTCCATAACTTCCTTCTCCGGGGTTAGAATTGAGATTTAAATTTTTTCTATCGATTTAGCTTTTTTTCTTTTGCTTTCTGCATGGCAGAAACATTATTTAATTTTTTGATATATGCACATATACATCCATACATTCATGCATATATATATATATATATATATATATATATATATATATATATATATATATATATATATATATACGTTGCCAGGTCATCATAGTCATAAATATTTGTTAGTATGCGTGGTTGCCCGAGGCTTCGCATTTTTGACAATAGTAACTGCTCTGATTATGATTTTATGATTATGATTTCGTTATTAATCGTCGTTGTGCAAAAAACATAGTTTTCCTTAGATTTGAATAGGTCGAAAATAGGCCTGAAAAAGACATTTTGCGGGGAAGTTTTTATAACCTTCTTTCATTTGAAGAGAACAGCTGCTGAAAGGATTGTTGATTGAAACTTATGGTGAACATACTCTCTAAACCAAAACACTTGTGAACGATGGTTTAAACGCTCTAAAAGTGGTGATTTTATTATAAAAGACAGGGAGCTTCCAGGACAGACGAAAAAGTTTGAATATGTAGATGTGCAAGCATTATGAACATTCCACTCATACGTTGAAGTAATTAGCAGAAGCATTGAATGTTGCCCAATTTACCATTTACGAATGTCTACACGTATTGGGAAAGATCCAGAAGGAAAAAAAATGGGTTTCATAGAAGAAAAAAAACTGAAAGGCGAAAAAAACACTTTTTTTGCTTGCCACAAATTTTGCTTGACTGACAGAATAGAAAAGATTTTTTACATTGAGTTGTGACAGGTGATGAAAAGTGGTTCTATTTTGACAACTCAGCCCAGTCTTTAACACCACAACCAGTGCCCAATATACATGGAAAGGAGGCTTTGCTGGGTATTTGGAGGTATAGTAGGAGAGCTGTGTATTACGAACGTCTGAAACCTAGTGAAATAATTATTGACAGTTGATACAATCCAACAATTGTTATAACTGACCCGAACATTGAAGGCAAAACGACCAGAATAGGCCCAACGACATGATAAAGTGATTTTTCAACATGATAATGCTCGGCCCCATGTTGCAAAATGTGTAAAAACTATTTGGAAAACTTTAAATGGTACGTCCTATCTCATTCATCGAATTCACCGGACTTAGTCCCTTCGAACAACCACTTATTTCGATCGATTCAGCACCAACTTTCAGAACAACACTTACATTCTTACAAAGAAGTAAAAATTGGCCTTAAAAACCAAAAGTTCTTTTGGCGCGGAATCCATTCTTTTACAGAAAGATGGGAAAAAGTAATAGCTAACGATGGCAAATACTTTGATTATTAAGGTAATTTATTTCGTTATGGAAATTTTGCAAATATATAGAGAACATGTGCGAAGAAATATTTAGTATTGAACCATTAAAAACATTCAACTGTGTAATGTTTTTGTTGTTTTTTTACAGGTGCATGTTTTTAATTCTATAATGTTCTAATTATTTGTCAAACAATTTTGAAGAAATGAGTTCCTTACAGTAAGGGTCAAAGCCCTGAGGGTTTCCGTATTATCCCCTCATTATAAACATGACTGATGCGACCAAGCAAAATGCATCGCAACTGCATCGAAAGCAAGTGGGCAAAATTGATTATTTGTCCTTCAGAAGAAATGTTGCTCTTTCGTTAATTCAAAGTAATAAAGAAGACAGGGGAGTTGGTTTGTGTAGAAGATTTGGAAGATTTGGCAGAGTTTCTGCACTAGAGAATTTAGAATTAAGATATGATAGAATGGACCACCTCATTGAAGAGCAAGATAAACAGACAATATGTCGGGTTTGTTATAAGAATGTATCAACAAACTGCCGTAAATGCAGGGTAGCCTTTCATGTGAGATGTATCATTTCTTATCATATAAGGGATTGAAGCAATAATTAAACTTGTTCTTTTTTGTTGTTGTTATTGCTAGTTTATGTAAATATTCTTCTATATTTTACATTGTTTATAACACATTTCCAATAAAAATTCTATTCTTAAAATTATGATTGATTTGCGTATTTACTCTAGTACATGTGCCCACTATCCTTTTAAAAGGACACCCATTCCTCAGTAACCCATAGTCACATATTTTTTGTACAATTTTTAAAGCTTGTGTTAAATATGTTAAAATGAAATTTGCAACTGTATTTAAAAACGAGATTATTTATGGATATAGCTAATATTAATGAATGTGATTACTGAGATTTAGTGAAATATGTTGACTGTTTAAAATTTGCTTAATAAGATTTATTTTTTAACAATTTATTTAGTATGATAAATAATTTATTTCGCGTACGTTTTAAGATACTTTAAAATATGTTCATTTTTAAACGATTTAGACGCCAACGGCATCATATGTTTGTCCTACTATTCGATGATGACCTTGAGTTATATCGCCCTCAAGACGGTCGATATTCAGTGCGTACTCTGGTATTTCCCGCGTGAATTTCATTTTCATTCATTTCCCATTCATGAAAAGATTTTACGACTTTATTGTTTACATAGCTCTTGATGCTAACTATTTTTATTAATCGTTCTTAAAGAAGAAACTATTTTATTGGGTTAATATTTGCAAATAATTAAAATTTATATTAAGAAAAAAATATCGATTATTTAGATTTTTTTTATAAGAAAATTCATCCAAAATAAAATTGTTTAGATAAGAAGGTGTACTTATTACCTTATTACTTATATGGTACTTAGTAACTTATTGTTATTATTCTGTGTTATGTTTTAACATGCGATTAAAAAAACTCACTAATTAAACGAAATATAGAGTTGTCTCTAAGTTGTTTTTTGGTGGAGAAAGAGAAATACAAATAGTCTATCGTCGGTGATATTGCAATTCCGCTTAAGTAACAATTGCAATACCGAATAACTGCATTTGTCAAACTTCTACTGCAAAATGTACAATTTTACAGGAACAAGAAAAAAAAAACTATTGAATAAATCTCTTTCAAATTGAATATATAAGAATAGAATATGATTACTTATCATATAGAAAGCTCAGTATATCAAGTAAATTAAATTAATAAAAAAATATATTACAAATAAATGTTAATAATACTTAAGTGATATGTAAATATCATAATAAATATATATTACCAATATAAAAATCGATTGAAGTAGCATTAAAATAGGATCTGAGGCTATGGTAATACACATTTCTTAGATAAAATACAAAATTGTTTGAACATATATCTTTATGTATAAGAAGATAAATTTTATTTTCATTATTATTAAGATTAAGTATTTAATTATCACAAAAATATAAGAAAACATTAGAATATTAAAATTTTATATATGAACGACACTTATATTTCTTCTAATATACTTTCGATTTTATTTTAAACACTTAGGGCCGGTTCTACAATGAAAGTATAAACCAAGTATAAACGGCGAACAGTTATACTCGGAATAAGTTATACCAGGTATTATTCTCAGTATATCTGGTGTTGGCCAGTTGCCTACAAAGCCTTTAGTTATACCTAAAATAACGCCGAGGTAGTTCTAATATGTCAAAATAGTCGGTGGGATTGCGCCATCGTTGACAGTTGAAAGCGTGGGAAATTATAGCATTTTATAAGCCTAACCTAACGTGAACGGTTCGGAAATTATATAAATATTATTGATTGATTTGTCCGTTACTTTGTGATAGTTCATTTTTTAAATCGAATAAAACTATTTTATGCTTTGTTATCTATCACTTTTATTTTTAAATTTGTGTGACTATAGTTTCGTAGAACGATTTACAGTACAGCGCCAAAAAGCAAAAAATTAAACAATTTAGAAGCAATTGAAATTTGTAAATATAATAAAGACCCGTCTAGACAGCTATTAAAGAATCAGTCATATCTCCGGAATTCCCTACTATTTAAAATATTGTAAAGAAATTAACGTCAATAAAAGTGTAAAGTTAGGTACATAGGATAAACAGCTGTAATACCTTAGTTTTAAAGTTGTGTTTGAGAATGTAACATCCTTTTACGAAACTATACTCACACAATTTAAAAATAAAAGTGATAGATAACAAAGTATAACATTGTTTTATTCGATATATAAAAATATTATTTCATCTTATTAAAATGGAGAAAAAGTGGTGCAATTTTTTCACGATTGACGAGATTGTTCTGTTAGTCAATTTGGTTGAGGCAAGTAAAGAAATTGTCGGTACGTATAAAGTTGTCTTACATAGTAACAGTACCGGTGATCTTCGCATTATTCTATTCCAGAGTGCAAGAAAACAGACATCCTTTCCAATAATACCAAAGATATAGAATGGAGACTGATTGAAGGAAGGTTCAATGCAGTTTGTGGTACAGGAAGAACTGTCAAAATGTTGCGTAGCAAATGGGATTCGTTAAAAAAATCAATAAAGAGGGAATATGCAGAACAGAAACAATATATGTACAAAATGTATATATGTATGTATATGCAAATTGTAACTGGAGTTCATGGAATCCACACCATATATATCACACCCATATATATATATATATATATATATATATATATATATATATATATATATATATATATATATATATATATATATATATATATATATATATATATATATATATATATATATATATATATATATATATATATATAACACTGCAGCACCTACCTTATATTCTTCCAAGTTGCAGTAGAGATGCAGTGGAAAGTGTATGAAGAGTTGGCCAGAAAAATATTGCGTTCATTGATTTCCAAATGACACTTCTGGAGGAATCAGAAAGGAAAGAAAAATGCTTGGAAGAAAAAACATCACTTGGAAATGAAAATATTGAATGCTTAACCCAAAAGAGAAGAAAGTAACAGCCATCTTAATTAATTTTATTTGCCAATCACAGTGTATGGCCAACCACACAGGCATTCTATGTTTATAATTATCATTTATTAATATATGTGAATTAGTTAATAGTATTAGCTAGCATCAAAGATAACGAATAAATAGTTAGCATTAAGGGGTTTTATTTATTTTAGAAATTGATGTATTATCACGAGGCTTGAAATAAAACGTTAAAAAAATGCACTTCTTTTTTTTCTTTTATTTTGACGTTTATCAACAACATAATTACGTAAATAAATTTATTTTAGAAATTGTTCAATTTATAATCTTTATAGATAAGTATTTATTTGTTCTAAGCGAACAAAATAGCTAAGCTGCCATAAGGAGACAAAATTACATACTAAAATACAAAGTAAAACAAACAATACATTGTTTTCAGTACACAACATAATTAAATCATATTAAATTATATCAGATTTGAAAAATGGTTTTGAATCAGATGTTCGCATTCTGTTGTTTTCACTGACGTCACGATTTTGAACAATAGGAGGCTCAATTTGCAGCTCATGTAAGTCGTTTTCGACTGGTGGCTCTTCTTCATGTTCATCTATTGCAAGATTGTGCAGAATAGCAGTTGCAACTATTATCGCCTTGGAATGTTCCAATGACACACGCATACCATTAGCCAGAATAGGAAACCTGCGTTTCCAAACTCCATAACTTCTTTCTACAGTTTCTTGTTCGGATATGGGATTCATTAAAAAGGATTTCCGCTGGAGTATTTGGGTGTTGTAAAGGTACTATTAGGACGTTGGTATTGCTGTACCCATTATCACCTAAGATTATTGATGTGTGGAATTCATTGTTCTCCAGCCTCCCTTTAATTCTGCTGTTGCTGTAGATAGTTTGATCATGAGTTGATCCAGGCTACCGTGCAAAAATATCCATTATACGTAGGCGTGCATCACATATTGTTTGAATATTTCATGAAAAATACTTCTTCCTGTTACAGTACCTTTCCGCTTCATTTCCACCTGGTGAAATGATACGAACATGAGTTCAGTCAATAGTACCGATAACATGAAGAAACCTTGCAATAGCATAGAACTCTACCTTTAGCTTGTGGCGATCTGCTTTTGTTTCTGGGAACTTGATGTACCTTCCACATAATGATGCAATCACTAAAATTACCTTGGTGACAATCGTACTTGCAGATGTTTTGCTTACCTGCAAAATCCTGCGAAATCTCCAGTTGCAAGTAACATACAACCCGTAGCGTATAAATGTAATGTCAAAAACAATTTTGTTGCAGGTTTTATCGCACGATTACGATCTGTTGAAGATTTAATTTCATCTTCAATAAAACTCAGCAAAATTGCACAACTTCGTTTTTGAAAGCGAAGACGTTTAAAAAACTCCAAGTCGTCAAACTCCACAAAATAATCGGGCCTAAAAAATGCATTTTCCATTAAAAATCGTATAACTATATATTTATGTTTTTTTATACCGATGTTTAAATACTTTTGGCCGTCGAATTAAAACTACGTCTTCAAAAGCACTTTCATCAGAATCAAAAATGTTTAAATTTATGGGATCAATATCAATTATTTATTTCACTGTTATAATTAAAAGTGCATAAACTGTGGAATATAAAGAAAGGAGATGTTATGTTATTATTAATACTGACAACTGAAGCTGGCCAATAGAGAGCAAGAATAACTATATGCGGAATATATCCGCTCAAATTCAAGGGGATAACTATAATCTGTTGTCAGGTCAATCAATAGGAATTATTTACTTTTGGTAATCGACAAAAGTGACTTATATAATTGAGGTTGATTGTATTTAACTGAATAATTTTTTTCTTATTAGGCAAACTCAATTGAATTGAAATTTATAATGAATTGTTCCATCAGTATTGTATTGTAAAACTCTGATGTTAACTACACGTTTATCTCCAGACTTGCCCTGGTCAGACAGATTCATATAATAAGCAATTCTTATCAGCATAGTGTTTAACAAATAGATAATCAAGGGAGGTGACTTCATAAGAACCAGGTTTTTGCCTTGCTTTAAGTGTTATGTTTGTATACTGACTAGATAAAAAAAATTGTTCGTTCTTCAACTTTTTTTTTATCACCGAGTGGACTGAATCAACTTCCATTTGTGTGTATCCCCTTTTTGAATAATTATCACTTTTTTTATCAATTGCAAGACATAAAATAGAGTTGGAAACGATATTATTACGATTTTTAGCTGTGCATCAGTATATATGCCAACTGGCTTTGAATCATTATCAATTAGTTTAGACAAGTAATCTACAAGACAAGATGCAAACGCAGTAGCTTCCAGATTCGCTTGAGTTTCATCAAACCAGTAGCACATACCATGATTAATACCTAAATTATAAATCGAAAAATTATGTACTGGCATTCAAAAAAGGGCATAGATAAACAGCTTGAATGTCAGCTGTCAAAACGTGTATTTTTCCTTCAATAGGCTGCTCATTTTCAGTTTCTTTTTGTTTCCTGAATGTATCTTTTAACTCTAGATGATTTTTAATTCTAATTTTATATGTACAAGTATCACACTCGTCTTTCTTTGGTTTGAATAAAGAAATATTTTCTGTGGCCAACATATCTTTAAATGTCTTTCTTCAAGTAAAGTCAAGACCCTTTTCTTCAGCGTAATGTGTATATATTCTGTATAGATTATATAGAAGTTGCCTTCCTTCTGTAGAAGTTGCATTTTTGTTTGTATCACAGGCTCAAGAAATAATTTAGATGATGACCTACAGTAGTGAGAGAGAAATTTAGGAAGCATTGCTAAAAATGACTTGATAATTTCTTTCTTTTGAGCATCATTAATTTAAGCTAAGCATCTCTACGTATTATTTCAAATTGAACAGTAATTTGTATTGTGCTTTTGTAACCAATATCTAACCGTCCATTCTTTTATTCCAAGCGGATTTAAAAACATTTTTTGACAGACTCTATTCTTAACATCACCAATTTTTTGAAAATTGTCTAGTTTCTAGTTTCATTTTCTGATTTCTGTACTAAATACACTGGAAAATACATTTTTTATTTGTTAAAGAAATTAGTTATTCAACAATCAAAAAAGTTGTATTTAAAGAAACTTCTGGGACTAAATTTGCTTGATTGGTCGGAAATTGCATGTCACCAAAAATATCTTCAATTTAAAAATTTTTATTTTTTGGATTTGTATTATTATTTATTTCATGATACATTTTGTACTATGATCACCTGAAAATATTTGAATTATAATAATATTAAAATGTTGACTATAGTTTATAGAAATATAACATCATGCTTGAATTGATAGGTTGCTAAGTTAAATAGTTACTAAAAATTATTTTTTTTTTAGTTAAAATTAAATGTTACTATAATTAATTTAAGAAATTTTGATTGAATAATTTAATATAGTTACTTTAGAACATTTATATTAGAAACTATTTTTTACTTTATTTTCTGTTTCGATTCTAATATCACTTATTGAACTGTCAGGACGGTAGACGGTATAGGTTATTTGTAGTTATGCGGTATTACCAGCAATTGTTAAGCAAACGCAAGTTACGCGGTATTGTATAAAATTGTTTTTACATAAAAAAAATAATAAATGTGCCAAAAAAATTAGAAAAAAAAAATATAATTTGAGTATCAAATCTCTAGTATTATTTTTACTTTCTCTTATGCTACTAGTTTTGCTAAGTCCTCTATACTTGTGGTCTTTTTTACTTCCTTTTTTGAAAATCTATCTTATATATGAGGCTTTCCATTTTTGGGGTATTTGTTACGATTTGCAGCAATTATTCATTGTCAGTCTGTTAATTCGCTGTCCTCCATACTTGGTCATTTATATCGCTATATTTCCGGGTCCAGGACATCTCATATTTTTCATTTGTTTTAGTCATACTTCAAATTCATCTTCTTGTATTAGAAATTAGATATAATCCAGAAAATAAAGCACATGCAACTATTTTACTGGATTTTCTAGAGAATTCATCCAATTTTGGATTTGACCGACGAATTTTGGATTTGAACAACGGGAAGAGGAAAGTTATTTCCGAACACCTTCACCAGATATTGTGAATATTATATATATATATATATATATATATATATATATATATATATATATATATATATATATATATATATATATATATATATATATATATATTAAAATTGGAAAATTAGAAGTTTTCACTTCTATCGTGTGATCATACTGTACTACTGTACGATTATCCACCAATTTTACTAATGCAATATCTCTATTTTCGGTTATCAATTCATCATGGGACCCAGTACCGCTTCGTTTCAACTGTTTGTCCAACAATTGTCATCCAATAGTGGAGTCTCACTAAATCTATTTACTCTTACTGTCCCAGCAGCATATATTTTTTATGCTTTAGGACATGCAGAAGTGCAGATTCTTTTTGTATTCGTTCTGAAAGATGAATGACCCCTTCTGCTCCAAGGCGCAATGTTTTTAGCTTGTCTACGTCCAAACCAGTAGAAGTTATTTGGCAAATGACGAAATCGTATGCCATTCCAGATCTTCCACATAAAACAAATATTTTTACACCCCAGGGGGTTGGTTTACCTTTTGTATATTGTTTGATTGCCAATGCATAAATTTTCTTCCAAATCTAACTCTGCGCAACAATTTCTAATGACATCATAAAAAGGGCATAACGTTGTAAGGTACAACGTTATGCGTACAATTTATTTGCAATGATAAATTGTCTGGATTCTCCAAATTATTGACACAGTGTAGGATTTTTACATTAAAGTATTTTTAATAGTACCTATTTAATATATCTATGTAATATTTTTTTATGTCTATTAAAACATTTTGTAAATAATTATGCACATGATTTTTTTTTTCAAACAAACAATTACTAACTAGAGCCTTTATAGGCACAAATTAATTAATTATTTACAGCGAAATATTTTTTTACCGCGCTTTAAAAAAAATAGGTCTCAAAGGGTAAATATTGGATTATCTTCTTCAATATTTCCTAGAGGTTCATTCTGATAATCTGCGTCTATCAGGAGCCTTTTATAATGTTCCTCCCACTCCCGGATGGAGATTATTTGATCAGGTGTTTTTCATTGATTTTCAGTTCTTTGATTGTTTTCCACAATCAAATTTTCCACCTGTATACGCTTTTGCTCTCAATATTATTTGTTATTTTCTTATATTTTGCATTTCAGTTCCTTTTTCTTTTTCTAATATTTCTCTCTCCGTTTCTCAGTTCTTTTGTTAACCAATTATTACATAAGAGATTTTTCTGTTTCATTGATTCTTTTATTTCTTCTGTGAACCAGGCATTTTTTTCTATTATATCCAGTGGCCTTATGCATCGCATCTCTATATTCTGTAGCTGGTCTCTTAGTAATTTTAATATAATTGCCCGATACAATCTTCGATCTTCTTTGGTTTCGCTCTTCACAGATTTAGTCTCTGTTTTTTTATTTATTTTTTGTTGCGAACGGGCATATCATCAGTAATGTTACCATATAGGGATCGGATCCGCAGTTCAGTCTTTTCACTCTACAATCGTGCTATCTCAATTGTGATTATTGTTTTGTTATAAAGTAGTCAATGATGGATTTGTGTTGAAGAGAGAGAAGAGCATATTTTTGGATGTTTTATCGACAAAAAATCCATTTATAATTATTAACCAAGGTTGTTTACAATGTTTTATTATCAGTTCTCTGGAGCTATTATCAGTCAAATAGAGCAATTCGTCTATCTTGGGGATTTAATATCGAATGGAGGTAGTAATACTCTTGAGATCAGAAAAAGATGTGAAATTGCAACAAATACAATATGGAATTTGCAAAAGATATGGAGAGATAGGAATATAATACAGAACACAAAGAAGCAGATAGTAAAAACTTTAGTTTTTCCAGTATGCAGTTATTCCACTGAAACATGGACGATTAGAAAACAAGATCTCAAGCGCATTGATTCTTTTGAACTTTTAGTACTGGTCCTTCGCATTCCGTGTACTGCCAAACGAACAAAGGCATCCGCTATTCAAGAAATTGATGAACCACAAGGGTTATCTTAAATTATTCAGAACGAATACTAAGATATACGAAGAAGAAGAGAGGAGCTATTTAGAGTATTCTCACCGTATTTTCCAGCCACTTCGTCATCCGGTCTTTGGCCTACTCTAGCATTGAGGTCCCTGTTTAATATAGGGTTTTAGGTATGTTATCCATGACTTCAGCAAGTTGCTGGCAGAAGGAATCTTTAAATTGAGCGGTGGAATCTTTGTCCACCGCTTGTGGAAAATAGTCATTGATATAACTTTCAGAGGTTCTGATTTATGAATTCTTTACCATGCGTAGAAAAAGTGTTTTCATCCTCATTGCCTGTATGCCTTTCCTTTTTTGTTTCTATGATTTGTATGTTCTGGGTTGCCCTTTTCAATGTCCGTTTTCTGCCAGTTTCCGTTTCCAATCTTCCATCCAATTCCGAGGCTTGTTAGAAGTACTTTGAGCCTTGATGGTTTTTTAACTTAGAGGGCTAGGATTTTTTTGCTGGTGTTTCTTTCCTTAGCCGATAGGTGCCAGTTTTAAGTAGCCGGAAACTCGCATTTTACACCCTCTCCTCACTCAGGGGGATGTCTGGGACCTCCGACTCTCTTTTCAGCTAAAAACAGTGGGCGTTTCTCAGAAGTTTGTCGTAATGTGAACATCGATGACTCACATTACCTATGATACCCTTTGCGAGCCTTTTATTTAGTAATTTTTTTTTTATTTTCCAACGAAAAATAACATTTCAAAATTAATTATAATTAAGATGATTTTGATTCACTCTGTAAAAAAAACCATTATTATTTTTGTCCTTGTTTAATCCAATTATTTCCATCTCCGTTCGGTTAATAGTCCCAAATTAAAACCAATATTGTGTCGCGGCCTATTATCGTCATCGAAATTTCATCGGGGCGAAGGCCAATTTCGAAAATCGCGCCGAGAAAAAACGGAACGATCCCATTCGGTCCGCAAATTGGTCCGTAACCTGTCATTTATGAGATCAAACCGGCGCTTTATTGCGTAATAAAATGTTTTACGGTCTCGCAGACAGGCCGGGGTGGCCTCCTGTCCTTCTGATTAGGCTTTTTTTCACCGCCGGCGAATTACCTGATATGCATTTTTCATATTTTATGCCATAATTTGGAAAGGATTTTCTGATGATATATTTATCGCATCTTGTTTCACTGCTTTTTTTCTCCATTAAATACGACATTGTGGTGTTAACTGTGCTGAAGGGAAAAAAGTGGATCTTTTCAATAAGATCAGAACGGTAATCCTTTCTTTTTACTGAAGAAAGTTAATGTGTTGCTAATTGGATGAGCATATTTTTTAGATAAAATGACAATTCCACTAATAAAAATACCATAATATAATAAACCGGGATTTTTGTGCGGAAAACAATATTATTCAAGTAATGGCCATTTTTTCGACCACACATTTGGTGCTATTCTCGAACGATCATTTTCGTTCTTCCCAACGTTTCTTCATCGATTTCTTAAATACCTTCTGATATAGTGGTCGTCAATTATTCCAATGGCGAGGCTTAAGTTGTGACCTATTATTTTCTCTTTTGAAACAAAATAAAAAATATATAGATCACAGCGACGGCAGCTGTTCGCCGGGAGCACCGGGAAGAAGGTCCAGGACAGAATGAAGCCACGACAAAAGTTGAGCGCCACCCGGTTACTTCATATATCGGAAAAGACCTTGGAACCGGGAAGGGGTCTATCTTAAATAAAACGATTTACTAGAATTTTACACACACACACACACACATATATATATATATATATATATATATATATATATATATATATATATATATATATATATATATATATATATATATATATATATATATAGGACACACCAAAAAAAACGACACAAAGCACACAAAAAAGGAATAACTAAAACTACCAAACAAAAGGCACGGGAAGGTTTAGGGAAGGTGGTTCTCCAAACCTTACCGTGAAAGAAATCAAAAATCAAATAAACAGCTCTGAATTACACCAGCTGGTCTCTATGTCCCTACACTTACAAACTAGAGGCCATTTCCTCCATTCTGACAATAATAAAAAGATAAATTTATAACGCTAGGGTAACCAAGAATGGTCAGACGGCAAATAGATACAAAATATAAGGTGATAACGTGACCATTATCAGTATAAGAAATTATGGTAAAAATGTATTTGTGAAAAATAAATGGTAACTGCAATCCTTAACGGTACATGAAAATATAATAAAAAAGGGTGTGTCTGTCCTTATTTCCTGATGTTGTCTATCCTTGCCTATCCGGTACTGGGTGTCCAAAAACACTGAGTACGACTGCGGGCAGTCCCGGGGGTCCCGTAATAATCTCGATCTGACCAACCAGCTACTGTGCCATGTGGCCCCAAAAAAGTGTAAGGTTTCCACGATGGTTGGGCTGTGTAATAGGTGGTCGTTTAATGGCCTGATGTCTGTTGATCGGATTCTCTGCTGCCGGGTCGTAAAACCCTCTATAAGAATATCAGAAAAATCAACCCAAGCGCGACTTGGCCAGAAAACCTACGTGCCTCGGTCGGAAGGGTAAGGCGCGAAAACGCCCGCTCACCTGGAGATTTGGAGTTAGACTATCTTGCCTTGTCTAAACGATACCGGAGCTCTTTCAGTTAAGAATTTGTCCGAAATAAACCTACCAGTGGTGATCAACAATTTACGAATGCTACCGGTAGCGATCAAGAATTTGTGAACGCTACAAACTTTTCAAGAAGGATTAAGTACTGATCTGAATTAACGGATACTGTCATTCCATCTTCTCCTCCAAGGTTCCACACTTACGAACATCACTCCACTCTGTTTTTAGACCGTGTAGTGGTCTCTAGTGCAATTTACAGGTATTTTCTGAAGTCTAAAATCGACAATTTTATTTATCGACTACCCGATTGGGAAAAGTGGAGGCAAACTTTGGAGAACGGCCCCAAACATGTGTTCGTGAAAATGACCATTACTAATTATTCACACTTAAACATTGAAAATGGCTTGATGTAATAATTATTTTAATGTTAATATATATTAAAAAAAAATTAATGGAGTTATGCTTACAAAATATCAAATTATTGGGTTGTTAAGAAAGTTCTGTATTTGCAAATAAATTTGTGTTAAATTGTTTTGACTTTATATATAATTTTAGCGCATTTTTCGTTTTTGCTAACTGTGGTATTAGTTTTGTTCGAAAATTATTTTGGTCAATTTTTCAGAGCTTTAATTGAAACATGGATAAATAGCAAATTCGCACAATTTTCTTGTTCCAGTTCAAACTAGGTCGAAACAGCTCGCAATATTAACGATGGTGTAACGCATGTGACTATTTCTAGCCATATATAGGAGATTGGAAAATCAAAAAAGCTCGGTACCGCACGAATTGAATGAATATAAAAAAATCGCCGTTTGAAGTGTCGCCTGGCCTCTTTTTGCGATATATAATCAATCCGTTTCTCGAACGGATTGTGACGTGCGATTTAAAGTGGATTCTTTACGACAATTGGCGACGATTAGCTCAGTGGTTGGACTGCGACGAAACTTTACCACACTTTCTAAAGCCGAAAATGCACCAAAATAAGGTCATAGTGACTGTTTGGTGGTTTGCGGCCTCTCTGATTTATCCCAGTTTTCTCAGCCCGGACGAAACGATTACAGCGGAGAAGTACTGCCAGCAAATATCGTCATTGGTTAACAGGAAGGGATCAATTATTTTCCATGACAACGCTTAGCCACACGTCTCAATGATCACGCGACAAAAGTTGCATGAGTTACGCTACGAAAGTCTCAACCATCCGCCATACTCCCGTGACCTCTCGCCTACTGACTACCACTTTTTCAAGCATCTCGACAATTTCCTGCGCGAAATGCTTTAAAAATCAAGATGATGCAAAAACTGCCTTCAACGACTTCGTCGGACTCCGAAATTTTACACAACCGATATAAATAAACTTGCTTCTTGTTGGCAAAAGTCTGCTGATTTTAATGGTTTTTATTTCGATTAATAATTTTTTTTTTGAAGTGAGATATGTGCATTTCAATTTAATGGTTAAATACTGTAATAACTTTCTTAGCAACCCAATATTTGTTTAGTTTGCCATAATATTAATTTGATACATTAATTAACTTAAATTATTTTACACGGGGGGGTTACACCAAGTTAACATCTGCAAACACCAAGAAATTTATCAAATGAAATGTTTATAAATTTAATGAAAGGACTATTAAAAATTTGTGGAATAAAATTAAAAATTTACGTGGTGAATTTTGGACTCTTCGACTGCCTGGAGTATATATATATATATATATATATATATATATATATATATATATATATATATATATATATATATATATATATATATATATATTTATATATTTATATATTATGTTAGATTTTCTTGGACTGCGTCCCATGAGTCAGCAGTAGCTAAGTGTCATCACACACCCAACCGTTGGGTTCCACAGTCTCATGTGGAACACACAACAACCTGCGTCTCCACCTAAATGAACACTTTTGTTGGTTGTTTGACCGGGAAGGAGGAAGGTTGGTTGTTTGACCCACTTATCCTTTCAACTGGATGACATATGTTTCGTCTCTCGAGGTTCAGACTCTTCAGGGCCCCCTCATATACCATACCATCAAGAATAGGGAGACCCTATCCACAGCCAAGAACCCGTTTTCGCCGACCTCCCGTCGGATGGCGTATATATGTAATGTTAGATTTTCTTGGACTGCGTCCAATAAGACAGCAGTAGCTGAGTGTCATCACACACCTAACCGTTGGGTTCCACAATCTCATATGGAACACACAACAACCTGCGTCTCCGCCTAAATGAACACTTTTGTTGGTTGCTTAACCGGGAAGGAGCCCCACATATCCCTTCAACTGGATGACATATGTTTCGTCCCACGAGGTTCAGACTCTTCAAGGCGCTGACATATACCATACCATCAAGAATAGGGAGACCCTATCCACAGCCAACAACCCATGAACGTCGGTTAGTTTGTGCCAAATCATTCTGAGTCTATCTCCCTTAAGATTTTTTCATACTTTCATCAAGATCAACTTCAACAATCAAGAGCTTTTTCGGACCACACCTTCGTGCAACGTATCATGAGGGTTATAAAATATATGGGTTTACGAGTACAACTTGCAAACAATCTAACAGCATTCGAAACGGCGCCTCGAAAATGAGCTGAAATCCAAAAACATTCCGAATTTCTTCCAGAGGGAGCAAAGGTGAATAAGGAATACTATTTAGGACAATTCATGGATCTTGCACCATGATAATGCTCCAGCACACAAAGCCATCGTTGTGCAAGAGTTTTTGGCCAAAAACTCAATTATCGTCATCGACCAAACACCGAATTCACTTGATATGAACCCCTGTGACTTTTTCTTGTTTCCTTTTTTTTTCTGCACTAAAATTATCACTTCGAGTAAGTCGAAGGATTGGGTCAAACGGTAGTATACTTGAATTGCACTTGATGGGGCCTACTGAAGGTGCCAAAATACATTTTGATGAATACATTCATTAATTTTTTTTGTGTTATATTAAAAATTCCGGTTACTTTTTACACATAATATACATCATTGAAATGACATTTGTAGTTTACATTTAACAACATTTTCGCTTTCTCTTCTGAACTATTTTTAAACTTATTATTTAGCAAGTAAATATCTGTTGACATTTCCATGTCATATTTCTTAGTTTACGATATGTTTGCATTGTTCTGTTAAAGGCAGTTTGGCATGTATCTCTGTTGGTTTATTGCGATGAAAATAAAATATATATTTAGAAAATTAATATAGCTGCAAGAAACAGTTTTATTATTCACTTAGTTGAAATAACTAGGTGTATTTTGTTTTTATTGTTTTTAATGAGTTCATACTTTAAATCATATTTGAAACTGTCTAGTGTATTTGTTTGCACACAAATCACATTACTTATTTAGGTTCTTACGATAAGCTTACGTAAAAACGTTATATTGTTTATACAAGGCTATCAATTCTTCTATTGGAACCTTTGTTGTGAAAGACTAAACTTGAAGAGATTTACCACTAAACTTAGATTAAATATTATATTAAAATTAAACGTGCGACGAGCAGTTCAAAAAAAGTGATTTGGTGTTTAGTGCTAAATCTCTTCAAGTTTAGTATACAAGGCTAATTGAAATATTCGTGGGGTAATACCTATAGACCAGTAAAATAACTATATTCATCTCTCGTATGCATATACGTGAAGTTTTAAGTCGATGTGTCAATTCATTCGTACAAAAACAGCTATTTAAAGTAAACGTATCAGTGTTATTTTTTTAAATGGAAAATATTGAAAATAGCATTCATTAAAGTCGTGCAGTCATTAAATTCTTTTTAAAAAGAGGAGGCACCCCTCTTTCTCCTATCATAATATTTTTATGTAAGACTTTGAAAGTCAAGCCATTAACACCAGTCCGTTGAAACCTACTTGCTGGTTCCGATATGTAGATGGCACCTTCGTCATTTGGCCGCACGGACCACAATCTTTAAATCTATTCCTTTCGCATTTGAACAGTATACATCTCCAGGTCCAATTTACATTGGGGACTCAAAACAATTCTGCTCTCCCTTTTCTTGATGTTCTAATATCAAAAAGGCCAGATCAATGCTTCTCATATTCAGTCTATCGTAAACCCACCCACACAAACCGTTATTTAAATGCGAACTCACATCATCATTCATCCCAATTAAATTCGGTAGTCAAAACTTTAGTCACGAGATCACTAAGATTGTCGGATAAGGAACATAGGTAAACAGAACTTAATATTAATAAAGTCCAGGCCAACTGGCCATACCAACTAATCAACTAGATAATTGTCTCAAAATCCTAAAGTTCTTCTGCCATACATCAAGGGAGTTGCTAATAAAATTTGCCACTTATTCAGATCCTGAAATATCGAAACGATATTTACAATAGAAAGAAATATATCCAGTTTCCTTAGACCAGTAAAGGATAATATTCCCTAAGAGTCACATTGTGTTTATGAGATTCCTTGTTCTGGCTGCTCCCAATCACATATCGGCCAAACTAATAGACGTATCCAAAATCGTATATGCGAGCATTCTCTCGCCGTCCGAAAATCGGATCTCTCCTCGACTTTAGCAGAACATCATATCCAAACGGATCACAAAATAGATTTCGACAAGGCCAAAGTAATTGCACCAACATATTCCTACAAACCCCGCATAATTCGTGAAGTAATTGAGATCCAAAAACGTCCAGACTGCTTAAACAACAGGGACGACGGTTTTAGAGTTCCAAATACATGGAAACCGCTTATTTCCAAATTGCCCGTCCGAAACTCTTCCTGTCAAATGTCCACCTCTCGTCTCACACCCCCCCCCCCCCCTCAACCGAGCACCCCACCCTCAACCTCACCTATTAATACAGAGGTCTCTGGGGAATAAGCAGATTGAGGTCTCGGAGTAGATCAACTAGATTCTCTTTCAAATGGCTTCAAAGCCAAAACGTATATATATATATATATATATATATATATATATATATATATATATATATATATATATATATATATATATATATATATATATATATATATATATATATATATATATATATATATATATATATATATATATATATATATATATTTATATATTTACATATATATATATATATATATATATATATATATATATATATATATATATATATATATATATATATATATATATATATATATATATTAAACTAACTAATTTCATTCTTTCGCTATGAGCTTTTTTTCTTTCGTCAGACCAAGTTGTTCCAGTCTTCTTACATTTTTCTCTCTGGCCAACCTTCCAAACGTCAACCTTGTGTCTGAAACAGCCTCTATCCTGAATTTCACTTTGTGTAATATTTGCTAGAAATCCATTTAATTATTTCTACTTTAGCTCTACTCCTATTTTCATAATATTCGACTATTTGTCTAGTTAGCCTACTCGGATTCATCCGTTTTATGTGTCCGTAAAACTTAAGTCTTCTTTTTCTCATATCGCTATGTATATCTGTGTATTGTTTGATTTCTTGGTTTTCTCGAAGTCGGTATGTTGTGCTATTTATTTGTTTGGGCCCTAGGATTTTTCTTATGATTTTTCTTTCCTTCTTTTCAATGTCCTCGATGTCCCTCTTTCTATTCAAAATGAGCGTTTCTGCCCCATATAGACATTCTGGCTTAATAACTGTGTTGTAATGTCGCAGTTTTGTGTTTTTAGATAGGCATTTTTTGTTGTAAATATTTTGTGTAAGTCTCAATGCCGTTTCCATTTTTTGACATCTACTCTTATTGGCCGCTTTTTCCAACCCATTTTCCATGATTATTTCACCCAAATATTTGAATTCAGAGACTCGTCTGATGTTACCATAGTTTGTTTTTAGAAATGGTGTTCTTAGTCTGTTGCAAGTCATGTATTGTGTCTTTTCAAAGGAAATTTGGAGTCCTACCTTTTCTGCTGTTTCTTTTAGAATTTCAATCTGTTTCTGTGCCGTTAATACATCTTGAGCCAAAATTGCTAGATCATCAGCAAACGCCAGACAATCAATTTTGATGTTGGTTCTCCCCAGTTTAATGGGCTGGTCAATATTCAGGGCCGACTTTTTTTCACGCCACTCCTGTATTACTTTTTCTAGAACACAGTTAAATGAGAGTGGCGAGAGTCCATCCCATTGTCTCACTCCAGTTTTAATTTCGAAGGGCTCTGAGATGTCACCCATGAATTTAACTTTTGACCTTGTGTTAGTTAATGTTGCTTTAATAATTGCCAGCGTTTTCAGATCATATATATATATATATATATATATATATATATATATATATATATATATATATATATATATATATATATATATATGCTTCAACAATAAAAAATTTTGCTAAAATTCAAAATTCATTAATGGATAAATATATGCATAAACTAGTTTCTCGTTTTCTATGAACTTTCCGTTATAAAATTTCATTCAGTTAAAATAAACAGCGTTTGGCGATACAAAATTTCATTCATTTAAAATAAAGAAAACAGAGAAAAATCACTTTGTTCAGATACTGTTTTCTCTCATTGTATATACTATTTCTGAATATTAACATACAATGAATCCCAAAAATATTCGAACACTTTATTTAAAAAAATAATCATTGCAGTTGCAATTTAGGCAAAAAAATCTTCCCGTATTTTTTTACCGTTCTTACCTCATTTTAACTTCTTGTATATAACAAAGTTCCGAAATCATCGGTTTAATTCTAAGTATTGTTTTTATACATTTCAAAAATATTCGGACGCGCAAAACAAAAAATAATCTGAATATTTTTAAGATAAGTGGTAATCTTCGAATTTTGTTTACTATACATAGTAATTGGTAGACTGGTGTCGAAGGAACATCTTAAAATGGGTCATATAGCAAATAACAAAAAAAAAAACATTAATTTTGAAAATAGGTTATTTATTAGTGCTAATTCATTATGAAAGGGGAAATTTCTATGCTTCAAGTTAAGTAAAAGTACGGTTGGAGATATCGTGCAACGCTGCAAAAATGAGGACGGATTTTTTCAGAAGAAACTTTATTTTAAAAGTTCATTAAACCCCAAAAATTAGTCCACTTAAGCTCAAAACATTGGCGGAAATGCATTCTTAAAAAATAGTCCTCATCGAAGCAATACGCCGTTGTATAAGAAAATATGGATATCACGGACTTGCGGCCTTGAAAGAACTTTTGTTACGTAAGAAAAATATTAAAATAAGATTTTGCTAAGGAATTCAACATTTTTAGCTCAGATGGGCATGGGCAAATAAACTCTCATGGGCACAGAGCTAATGAAGAGCTCAACACAGAATATCGTTGTCCAACTGTTATACACGTTGGGGGATCGGTAATGGTTTGGGACTGTATATCCTCAGCTGGGGTTGGTAGTTTGGTGATTATTGGCGCTATAATGGACAAAAACATTTATTCAAATATGTTAACATTACAAACTCATTTAAATTTTACCAAGACAATGACCCTAAACATAGTGCGGGTATAGTTCGCGAATGGCCTATATTCAACTGCCTAAAAGTTATTAAAACGCCACCCCAGTCACCTGGCCTTAATCTCATTGAAAACGTTTAGTATTCTTTGGAAACTAATATAAGGAAACATGAATTTACTATTAAAGAAACTTTAAAGGTTAAGTTATTTGAGGAATGGAATAAAATGGACGTATATTATTTGAAAAAATTGGTGGTATTCATTCAAAACGTTTAGGAAATGTGATTAAGGTCAAAAGTGGTCATACCAAATACTAAACTTTAAACTAGTTTTTTTGTTGATACTAATTAATATCGGAACATTTTTGTGACTCTAAATTTATAAATTGATCTTTTTTATTGACGTATTTACTATTAATATGGATTTATAATTATTTAATACTTAAATTATGGTTATACTAGAATCGTTTATTAATTTCCCTAATAATCTTTTATTATATATTTTTTTTATTTTCATAAGCACACTTGTATGAATATTGGTGATTCATGTTCGTTTAACGAATATAATTGTACATAAAAACAATAGTTTTAACCCATCCAAACTGTTTGTTCTAAATGAACTTATTTGGTATTTAAGCTGTTTCTGGGAAAATTGTATACGACACCGTTGTTTGACACAATCTCGCTGGGACTCTGACGTGGTTAATTGGCATTTGGCGAATGAAGAGTTGCTGGATGTCCACGATATATCGTTGAGTCTATTTATCTTTGTCTTGCTCGTGTTTTAACACCACATACCAGGCCCGATTAAAAGTTAACGTGCTGCCGTGTAGAAATCAGTCAATGCAACAATATTTTAGAACATTATATTTATTAATATTTGTAGTAATATTTTTATTACCATTTTTCTGTTGTAACATTTATTAACTTAAATTTAGTTTTTTCTTTCTCTATTACATTTTTTGCCGGTTCCTTATTCTGCAATAATTTTTTTATGAATGCAGTTAATTTTGTTTATATTTTTACTCTCTGGTAATACGAGTTTTTTTTAATTGTTTATAACATTATATCTACCATTAGAATTTAATAATAGTCCTAACTGAGCAAGAAGGGCAATCATTTACCAAAAGTATGTTTACAATCGATTAATTTTAAAGTATTTTGTAGAATAAACCTTCCTAAAAATAAAATTCCTATTTTCAGTTAGTTTCGAAGACTAAAATTATCTGCCCGCCCGTTTTAATAACGGTGTGGCAATTGTTACAGTCTCATTTCGTTTTGGTGCCGTTTGTTTCACGTGAAAGTTTGGGATTGGCTCTTGCGTAGTGCAGACGTGCAAGTTTTATTATGTATAAATACACAAGAAAGAAGGCAGTGAAAATTTTATAATTTACATTAAAAAAAATCAATTAATGCCATTCAACGTGAATTGGTGCCAAAATATTCTAATCGTCTGGAACCTCATATAACAGCAATTTATCCTTTATTCTAGCAATTTAAAAAAATCAGAACAGCTGGGGATAGACCCCATATCAAAGGTCCAAGAACAGTGTGAAGCGCTGAAAATATTGTACGTTATAAGCAAAATGTGGAGGAGTCTCCAGAAACGTCAATTTGTCGTTTCTGGAGTTACTTAACATTTCAGTTATTTAACGATCTCAGGTACACTGTTAATATTATATGGAGTTTCGTAGTCGCTGTTACCGCGTCCCCGCTTCTAAACGAAATAACTCCTCATCACACAAATAACAGGTAGTGCATTTACTAACGAATAGAAAGAATCAATCGTGGTCGTAGTTTTGTTGTTGTCCAGAGGAGTAGAACAGGAGTGCGATGTCAGCGGTCGACATTGCGCAGCGTTATTGATAAACTTGAGTGAGTCTCTGTTTCAAGAAGAACATTAGGTATAAGTGTAGTTTTATATTTTTAATTAACACTTTATTTTTATAAAACGTTTCGACATTTACAGCTATTCTTTATATATAATATCCAAGTTATTTACGTATTTGGTTAAGCAATGTAAACATTTTAAATTTATTATAATAATATTTCGACTCCTGCGTGCAGAGTAATAAGGGGAACTTTTTAATAATATTTTAATGGTCGACTTTAAAATTATTTGTACTAGAATAATTTAAACATAATTTATATTTTTATAATACTTACCAGTTACTCTTAGTAATATACACTAGATTATTTAGATGTAGTCAAAGTTCAAAGTAAATATATAGGAAATAGGAATAATAAAAAATCGCAATAAAGTGTGTTCACTATCCAGATTATTAGAATCTTGCATTTAAAACACAATTATTACTAAAATCCAATGGTTATATCTGAGGAGGCTGTTTACAAACTCAACCATCTCCATGTCCTGTTCTTTTGAGAAAGACACGATTTTCTGTTGTGATTAAACTATATGATACATATAGGTGATTTTTCATATTATTCTTTATGATATTTTAATAATAATAACCAAGATAAATTTCATAGGAGCACTTTGGTTATATTAAAAAAAAATAGTATAAAAATGCCATGCGGCCGCATTTGTAACCAAAATGATGAAATGGCCGTTTTTGTAACAACATTTATTAAAACAGAAAATTGGGTTAAAGGAAAAAGAAAAAATACAACATATTATTACATTACGTTAAAATGTATTTTAATTACCAACTGTATAGTACTCTAGTTCTAGACAAGGGCTACACTCATCTGTGGCGGGTGTCGCAAATGAAACATTTAATTTCTATTCTCTACTGGGACTAAATTTCCTTCATTACTTTTAAAATGGCGAGAGACATCCTCAACCCTATGCTTGGTAATACATAGAACATCAAGAAAGGTTTTAACAAACCACAGCACATCTTTACCTTTGCAGAATATCTGAAAAGACAAACTAATAATAGGTATTTATTTCTATACAATAAATATTTAGTAGTTTAATAAATTTATGAAACTTACACAAGCTTTTACTTGAGTGATTCTTCATCCATGACTTATCGATTTGATAAAATAAACTTTATTAAATAGACAAATTTAAATAAATAGTTGTTTTTAAATGAATAATAGATTTAATATTAAAAATAAATTGGTAAAATAAATGCAAATCCTAAGTAAGTAATAAACAAAAATAAACTCAACCAGAAATTAGGTTATAGCCAAAAACATTATGTTTGGCTAAGGATCGTACGTGCTGCCTTTTGATTGGATGTTGTACATTTGACAGATTTTGTAACAACATGTTTAGAAATATGGCCGTGTTTGTAATAATTTGTGATTTTAAAATACATTTTATTATTTTTAATTGCTTTTGTAACAAACTAACTTCGCCACTAGATTCCTTGGACAAAATATTAAAAGATTCAATTTCTGAAAAAATGGACTTTGGTCGTGTTTGTAAATAACCTCCTCATGGAGCCACATTAACTGTGGTGTCTAAAGCGTCAGCCTTGCGTTACGGCTGTTAATGTGGACTGGGTTCGAATCCCGTACTAGGCAAAATCGTTTTTCTAAAATTCTTACGAATATTTCTAGGTAAGAGTGTAAAATCTGACAAAGAATCACCCCTCAGTCACGCCAGTTCGAGGCTGGGTAAGGCCGGATGCCTTCTGAGAGGTTTTCTACGTTGGTCACTCGCCAGTCAGTAGGCTTCTCGAGATACTTTCGATTAAGCACAAAACCAAGGGTTGATAGCCCGACGGGGGTGCTGACCAGGGTTTTTGGTAGCCGATGATCGTGGTTCGGAACCCACGTCAAGCTGTAGGTCCAGTCGCTAAATAGCCTTCTCAGTTGCTGATGCGCCTCTAACCCCAAAACTTTACTTTAACCTCCTCATCTATTATCTAACGATTTTACTATTGCGGCTTTATACCTAACCCTTTTTCATATAATAAATCTTTTCTGTGTGCACATTGTACGATTGTATTATGTATTTGATTTAATAACTTAGAGAAAGGATCTAAAGCTGTTATTTTAGTAATTATTGTTAAATGGCATATAATTTTGTTAATTACCTTCAAACCGGTAAAACAATAACAGGTTTGAGTAACCGCTTACTCAAACCTTTTGGGTCATTTGGATGCAAAAATTAGTGAGAAAAGACCTGGTTTAGTGAAGAAAAAATCATTTCTCATCAAAGCAATGCACTAGCCCATAGAGGTGTTTTTGCAATGGACAAATTGCATGAGCTACACTACGAATTATTGGAGCATCCACCATATTTCCGTCCATCCGTCTCCCTCTGACATTCATCTGTCTCCAAACCTCAAAAAACTCCTCGTGGTAAGTGTTTTTCTTCAAATAAAGAACTTATAGCAGCCGTAGATGAGTATATTGAGGGACTGGGGGAATGAATTGAACAACCGCTGAAAAAATGTCTCGAGCTTAAAGGAGAAAGAATAAAATCATGCAACCATGTAAGAAATAGAGTAAGTTAAAATAAAACATTAGTTAATTCATCTTGAAAAAGTCTGTAATACTCTGTTTATAATTTTCGCACTTCATTTCAAAAGCCCGATCTCTAAGTCGACGGAGAAACATAACTTCATGGCTATCAAATTCGTTATCTTCAGCCCATTTTAAAGCAGTGTTTAAAGCTCCTACTGCCTTTGAATTGCCAACTTTTTGGGAGGCGAGAACTTCAACGCTATTGTCCTCATCTTGCTCATCGTCCTCACACATTACGGCTCGCACAATCTCCTCATCAGTTAACACTTCATACGTGGCGGCACCATGATGTTAGCGAGCGCGCTAAATTGACACTGTAGAGGGAAGGCGATAAACAAAAGACTGACGACGGATTGGCTCATGGCAGCCCGCACCTACACCCGCCTCCCCCGCGAACCCAGTTGAGCAGGAGTCCGGATTAACGATACCCTACTGTATATATATATATATATATATATATATATATATATATATATATATATATATATATATATATACATATATATATATATATATATATATATATATATATATATATATATATATATATATATATATATATATATATATATATATATATATATATATATATATATATATATATATATATATATATATATATATATATATATCTAGCATAGAAGTATTTGCAACGAACTATTGACGTAAAAGTACTAATCTCTACAAACATAGGTACTATGTTACTAGACACCAGTACTACAGACTAGACTACAATCTAGTGCGGGAAAATGTTTTATGGAGAAGCACCAGAAAGTAAAGCAAAAAGCAACGATTACTGAATAGCCTACCTAAATTTCTTAGATAACAATAGTACAAATAATTTATACAATAAAAGACTAATAGAAAAACTCAGAAAGTATTACTGAAAGTAGCGTAGAAGATTGCCGGAACAAAATTAAAAGAAGTATACACGAGGCAGCCAATGAGATAATAGGAACAAGAAAAACAAATCTATACTCGCAAAATAAGATCAAACACTGGTTTAACCAAGAAGTAAAAAGTTTGGTTGAAGAAAAAAGGAAAAGCACGCCAACAGAAGAAAACTACAATAAATACAGAGGTACACGAAACAGAGTTAACTCAGCAATTAGAAAAACCATTGAACAAGTGGGAAACATGAAGTTCAAAAAATGGTTATTAATACAAAGGGAGGATATTTTGAAAACCGATAAAGTCATTTGTACTCCATAATTTGTCTTTCTTTTTGCTTGCAACACATTACCTTACCTGAGTGAAATTTGTGAACCAATGAATATTGAACTGAATAATTTAATTCACGATTCTTATTTAAAATATCGATATATCAAAAGTCAGTAATTTTAAAATTAATTTCCAAAGACCTTGGACGGTGGTATTATATTATCATAGCTTCATTTAATTTTTTGACCGGTCTCGATATAAACGTTCCGATATCGTTCGTTCTCCGTCTTTCTCTCAATTTCTGTTCTTTCCTGCGAGCGATATGCAAAACGAAAGTGCAGGAACAGGTTCCGATGCAAAAATGCTTGGGATGCAGCAGGTTATCTGAGATCTCAGCCGCCATGTTGCATACACATACACACATTACGGCGAAAAAGGCCTGTGCTACCCGTAATGATGGATATTGCTTAATTGCCGACGTACCGAAGCTGACCGGAGTATTTTTAATGACGGAAAATGTATACGATCCTTACTGATTCTACGAGCGAATATAATTGCTTTTTTCTTATAGCATTCAGTGGATGTGGATATAATTTATTGCAGATACATATTTTTGATTATTAAACATAATAAATTAATGCAATCTTCTTTTATTACATTTAGCTCATGTAGTCGATACTTGATGGAAATTCATTTTAAATAAAAGATTTATGTTTAAATATCCACTTTATTCGAAGATTTTATGATAATTGTTTCGACACACAGTAGCTTCTTCAGATACAAAAATACAATGTTACAAAATTTTACTAAGATATTATAATATAAAGGGTTATCCGATAAGATCGTCAGAACTTAAAAAGAGACACAATAATGTCTACAAGTCATAATCACGTAATCTTTACTTTATCTTGAAGAACAAGTAATATCATTATAAAGGGTTATCAGATAAGAGCTATATATTTTTAATTTAAACTGAAACCAAAAGGTATATGATATCAACGTGTTTTTTTATTATTTTAAATATTGATTCGTGGCATTTTTATTGTCCGCCTCTGAATTAAAAAACATCTATTTTGGAATACTAATTTTTGATCACTTTGCTACATAAATCGACATTTATTTCACCAGTGACCCGAATAATGTTGGTTTAAATTAAGTGTTTGTGGTTATATCGCATGATCTTGGTGGCGAGTTAACACGGTCATTGGAGATTACACATCAAACTGAACCAAACTTTTCTCTCGATACATTGATTGTGTCACGAGATATATGGGATGTGGCACCATCTTGTTGAAACCATTGTTGTCCAGATCAAAATCATCCAATTCATGGTAATCATATGCATCATCCTACATTGACAGTAACTGCATTTCCATTTTAATTTTCAAATAGTACGGTCCAATTACACCTCCAGACAATAAACCACACTAAATCGTTAATTTTTGTGAATATGAAGGGGTTTCAAGAACATCATGTGGATTTTCTTCACTCAAGTTGCTCTAAGACCCTATCTTCAAAATATCTATACAACAAATCGTCATTTGATTTGAGTCCTTGGGTTAGCTGAATTTTATACGCCTTGAAATACAAATCTTTTTGAATAATATTCCACGTAGTGCCATAAGAAATCCCAAGTTCTTGAGAAGGACGTGTAATTGATTGTTCTGGATTTTCAGTTACGCTTTGATTCGCAGTTTTTTTTTGCCATACCTTTAAGTTTCTGTGTGTTTCTTTACAGCACAAATACTACCATTTGATTCGATTTTTTTAATTAAATTACGAATAGTAAACTCTGTAGGTCGATTATATTGACCATACATTTCATGTAAGGAGGGAAATGTAGCCCTTAGTAAATTAGGTTCTTTATTTTTGTAATAAATTCGAACAATTTTTATACGCTGTGCAAATGTATATCTTTTCATCATTTTTAATTTTGGCGATAATAACAAAAAAATGCTACTATGCTGATGTTGACCGATTGGCTGCAATAAACTCTTAACTACCACTGTCGTAATGAAACCCGGCAAAGTTGCCTGCTTAGTCATAGAGTCGTCTGTCATAGAGTTGCCTGCTTACTGCTTCTGTACAGTGTGCCGGAGCACATCAAGCTGTCTATTCTAGAAATTTTCGTGAAGTTAACTGTTTATCGATAATAAAGTATTGAATTTGTTTGTACATGATTAAATAAAAAATATTAAAACTAAATTTCTCTTGATATGCGGAGTCCCTGGTAAAATGAGGATTTTTATGGGCCCAGGAGAGACAATTTCGTCCGGTAAAAACTCCTTCCCTCGAAAATTTGGACTCATCAGTCGAGATTATATTTTGTAAAAAATGTGGATCTTCCTGGAAACGAACTAATACATTTTCACAAAATTCCACTTTATGAGGGTAGTCGTCTCGCCTGAGCAACTGAGTTTTTTTCAGTATTCTTTGTTTTGAGGAAAATGTTTTTATTTTTCCCTTGTTCGCTGGGGCTTTGGTTTGTTTGCCTACATTTTCGAACCATGTTTCATCGAAGTAGATAATGGGACGATTTTCGAATCTGTATTTTTTTTTATACAGTTTAAGTAGCAACCGCTATTGTCGTAATTGTTGTGATTCCATTAATGTAATGTAGACACAGTTTGCTCTTCATACATAGCATAAATTTTACTGCGAATTAAGTCTTTGTCGCGTTCGACAACACATTTGCTTTTATCAGAATCACTATGGGGTTTTTTGGCTTTAATTGGTTTCGTCACAATATCTTTAACTGTAGACAACAGAGTTTTCGTTATTGAAGACGTTTCTGCTGCGGTTGCATTTACATTAAGCCTCCTAGTCAGTAATCATATAATACCGGGCGATAAACGTTTTCTTTTAAAATTAGCACTACTGGAGGTATAATGATCAATATCTTGCCAAGAACGCCACATTTTTAGCACGTTTGGAATAACAAAAAATACGATCGAAATTCTCGAACTTCACTGTTTTAAGAAAAGGATACGAACTAAACTAAACTATCTCGAAACTACTAAACCAAGTATAAAATTAATTTTATCTCTTTTTATGTTATTTTATTAGACCCGGCCCGGTTTACGTTTCTTGCAACTTTCCGGGTTTCGACAGGGGTTGTCAAGAGTTTATTGCAGCCAATCGGTCAACGATATATCTTGAAACGCACTATACTGTAAAATATATTATCTTTAAAAATCCGGTAAATACTAGAAAGCAGTTAGAACATCGGGTGAATCAAGCATTCGCAATATTAGATACTGTTGAGATAAGAAGAGCCGTCACGGGAGGGGTCCATATTAGAATGTTTAGTTGGAATGGTTATTGTTTAGAATATTTGCTGTAAAAACGGTTTTTTTTACATAGTAATGTTTCTAACTTTACATTTACTTACATATTTCTAATTTTTATTTTATTTTGTTATAATATTTTCTATTAAAATTAGCACTACTGGAGGCATAATGATCAATATCTTGCCAAGAACGCCACATTTTTAGCACGTTTGGAATAACAAAAAATACGATCGAAATTATCGAACTTCACTGTTTTAAGAAAAGGATGCGAACTAAACTAAACTATCTCGAAGCTACTAAACCAAGTATAAAATTAATTTTATCTTTTTTTATGTTATCTTATTAGACCCGGCCCTGTTTACGTTTTTTGGAACTTTGCTGGGTTTCGACAGGGGTTGTTAAGAGTTTATTGCAGCCAATCGGTCAACGATATATCTTGCAACGCACTATACTGTAAAAGTATTATCTATAAAAAGCCGGTAAATACTAGAATGGAGTTAGAACATCGGGTGAATCAAGCATTCGCAACATTAGATACTGTTGAGATTAGAAGAGCCGTCACGGGAGGGGGCCATATTAGAATGTTTGGTTGGAATGGCTAGAGTGGTTATTGTTTAGAATATTTGCTGTAAAAATAGTTTTTTTACATAGTAATGTTTCTAAGCTTACACTAACATGTTTCTAATTTTAATTTTATTTTATTGTTTACTAAAATAAAATAAACCGTTATCTTTGCTTTAATTACATTATATAAAATTTTTGTTTATAAGTCTAAAACCGTTAAGTATAGGTATATCATCATTTAATACTTTTAGATAGAGACTTTGTTGCTCTTTTGTGCTCCACTATAAAATACAGGGTGTTCCGTTTAAAATTCCTACATATCATAAATGTTTAAGTTCTATCAAAAGGGCACTATTTTGTAAACGCCCTATATGTCATAAATTAATTCTCACGTCATATTGTCATGAAGCAACCTGTTCAGGAACCGTATTTAAAAATTCAGGTATCTAGCTATGCTGGTTATAAACAAAGTATTTTTATATTCAGGGGTGTTTGTTGTCAAATTTCTTTAAACATATTTTTTATTTTTGAAACGGATCAAGTACGGTATATTATATTTTACAAAAAAAGTTTCAAAATGCTTTACAGAATCTAGAAATGTAATAACATATAAAAAAACAAAGTTGGAATCAGCGAGTATATCTGGCAACACTGTAGCGTAGAAAATATATTAAATAGAGAGTTCATGTTAATTTACCTAAGTAGCCAAAATTTAAAATAATACCTCAAGTAGTTCTTCATAGATGTGTAATGTATCATCCACTGTGAATCATCCTATATGATTAAAAGAAAAAGATTGTTTATAATAACAAAATTAGTGATTTCGTTTACCAACTTATGTTGGTTGTCCACATTTATATGTCACGTGTGTTTCGGGATTAAATGAAAGTTGTACAACTATATGTTATTGATAATATACCGATACACTAAACTACTAACAGGTTAACATAAAATAGCGTAAAATTTAAACATTATTATCTAAATGTCGATCAAAGGAATATTTAAAGGATTTTCACAATAGATCTAAATAAAAAATGATTTGTGGTTTATAATTTTAGAAGATCAAAACGTGACTATATAATATATCTATAGGGACACCATCATTCTTGATCTTTACTAAACTATAAAACATAAATTGATGACAACATTTTGGATGGTTACCAAAGAACCGAAGTGATATATTATTAAAAATTGCTTTTCAAATGCAGCGTCAAAAACCAGTTTAAAAATAAAGAGCGATCCTATTTGAAAGTCAAGCAGTTACGCGATTTAAAAGTGATTAACAGTTTTATTTGGCATTTTAAATTAATCAAATTTACGGATGCGTATGAAATAAAATTGCTTGACTTAAATAATGCCATTGTCTATTTAAACAATTTCTCTTGCTTAATTTTTCTACTGGAATCTTCGGTGTGAGATTTACCATTAAACCATTCTAACATCATCAGCAGAAAATAATTTGTTTTCTTCACATTTTTTAAAATAAATTTCATATTCGCTGATGTTAACATATTCCTTTAAAAAGTGATTTTCATTATTTAATTTAAAAGCTAATTTCTTGTAAAGACGGAAAAAAATATCAGTGATAGTATGAATAAAAAACATTCAGAATACAAAAAGTAAATATTAAATCAATTAGAGGACGGCGATTAATTGATTTTGAGAAACTCCCAAGACGTGGTAAAAATGCAATATACCGTTTTCGTTTATTGGTATTACCACTGTATTTCATATAAAATGTCAAAACTGTGAAGAAATTTATGAAGTAAACACGTCTAAAAGTGATAATAACAATGATCCTTCTTTAAAATTTAAATATAACGTGTATTTTAAATTTGTTCTTGATTCGTAAACATTTTTGTTTACATATGGAAAAATGATTAACATTTTTATATTATTAACTGATGTTATTGTTACAGCAATGTTAGATACTGGTATCGGAGAAACTCAATTAAATACAATTCTATCTACATTGAATATAGTAGGACTAGCCGTTGAAACTGTCGCCAAAGGACAGTTGTCATCGAGGGTTAAAAATGGAAAAAAGAATTAATCATTGAGAACGAAGGGCAACGAAGATTATTTATATCATTTATACAAAAATTTTGGAGATTTTTACATAAAGCATACAATAATTTATATAAAGTACAATACAATTGAATTTGCATATTTAAAAAAAAAAATTTACCATTATAAATAATTTTCTATATATAAATGTAGTAGAATTTATATTATAATTTATAATTTTTAATATTTTAAACAAGAGTTTATACAATAATGTACCGTAGAATTGAACTTGTTTCAGAATTATTTAAAAGATTATTATTAAAAAGTTCTTACATGTAATCATTCCTGTAAAATAACAATTTTTTGTATAAATATATAAATTAATATGTATCACAATTAATAATATTTTTTTTTAAATCTTAGATATTTATATTCCGACGATGGAGTTCATGGTGTTGAAGATATTGTTGCAGCACATTATTTGAATATTGAGACTGATTTTGAAAAAGAAAAAAAAATGTGATATAGAAAATATTAATTATAATTTTAATTTAGTAGTAAAGAATAATTTAGGTGTAAATACTGGTGATAATATAGAATAATAGACTTGTAATATAATAACATTAATGAATAAAAAAGATATTTAAATATATAAAAATAATAAAGATATAAAAAATTAAAGATATAGAAAAATGAACTAATTGATTTTTACCATATTTACTAAAGAAAGGAAAGGATTTACTGTTAGAGACGCATCAGCATCTAAGGCTATTTAACGACTGGATCTACAGTTTAACGTGGGTTCCGAACCACGGTCATCAGCTACCGACAAATCCAGACCAGCGCCCCCCTCAGGCTATCAACCCTTGGTTACATATCTACCTATAAGTCTATCAGGAAGCCTACCGACTGGCGAGTGACCAACGTAGAAAACTTCTCAGAAGGCATCCGGCCTTACCCAGCTTTTAATTGGCATGACTGACGGGTAATTCGTTGTCGGATTTTACACTCTTGCCTAGAAACAGTCACAGACATTTAGGTGTGGATATGTGTGGGCGTGTGTGTGTATATGTGAGTGCATATAAGTGTGTGCGTAGGGTAGGAAGTAAGGCGGACAGAAGAATTAGAGAAAAACACCCATCCGAGCGCTGGAATCGAACCTGCTACCTTTGGATTGTCAGGCAGGTGATTAACCCACCAGACCACCGCGGCCGGCCCTTACTAAAAAATTTTAAATCCTTGTTATACAAATAAGTGTTTAGTAACTATTTTTTTTAGTATAAAATTTAGTATTATATTTTTTACTATAAAAATAAAATAATTTACTTAATTCCTTAATTGAAGAAATTAATAATAAAATTTAACAAAATCAATTTTCTTTCATTACAGAGAAATAAAATCATTAGAATCTATTGAAGCGAGCTATAATGATTACATTTTACGACCCGGATATATCATTTATTTTTCATCAAATAATTTTTAAGTCAAATAATATAGTGAATATAGTGAATTTTGGATTATTTTAATTAAAATATCTCCAAACTTATACGGTAGAATACTTTTTTTAAGGTTTTTGATATAATATACGAGAATTGATTAATATAAATTAGAGTTTTCTAAATTTTTATCTTTAGCAGTTGTGGTTGAATTATATGAAAAATGTTCGTTTCAAAGGAGATTGTCTATTGCTTACATGTTTAATATCTAATTTTCAAAACTTAATTACGCAAAAACTACACGTCAAATCTTACTCAAAAAAATGATGTATTTAATATCGATTAATAACATTAAAAATGCAGCTCGTTATCTGTACTTTGCCTTAATGCGCGTACACCTTTAAGAAACCAAAGATCTGCGTCAATAAGCTTCATTTGGTAGTGTACTTTCAATAAAGAGTTAGTTCATCTAACCGCGAAGCCATGGTATTTTCCTCTCTTCTACTGGAACATTTGGTGTGAACCAATCAACTCCAAAATATTTATAGCACTAAACACCAATTACATTTCTTAATTATTTCTCGTAAATTTCTGCAGGTTTTGCAGCATGGCCAGGAGATGATTCAATCATTAGAATATTATAATCTTAGTGTTTAGTGGTAAGTCTTTTTGAGTTATTTTTTGGAATACATCGATTTTCTGGCTAGATTTACGACGAGTGGCATCGTCTTGTTGAAAGAAAATATTGTTTACATTTACAGGTATGAGGTCGGACCAAATATATTCTTTACCATTAATAGTAATACAGTTTCCATTATCGTCTTAAAAAAAAAAGTCCTATCACTCTTTCAACCCAAAACAAGATTTGTGCCGTTTATGGAGTAGGTTTTGTTGTAGACACCACGAACGCTAATTCTGACCTGGAGGACTGGTAGCACATCTCTAACCATTCTTCAAGCATTAATGTCGACGAAATAAAAGCCATAATAGCCAAAAATCTACCACGCACCACGTTGAGATAGCATATAAGTTAAATATTGTCAAATCGAGCATTTTTGACCATCTGAAGAGAAATAGGTGGGTTCTCTCACGAACTTAGTGAGCGAAATATGCTGGATCGAAACTCTTCGTGCGATATTTTATTAAAAAACATTCTGAGGTTTCATTTCTGAAGCGGAAAGTAACTGATGATGAACAATAGATCAACATCCAATGAAAAAAATTATAAGGTTTGCTAGTGTCCGATGATTTAAATACGGTGAAAGGTGGCATATATCTGAAGAAAATTATGTTTTTCATTTGATGCGATTGGGATGGACCCATACAATTTGAGTTTTTTTCATGCAGCTAAACCATCAACACTCACCTCTACTTTCATAATTAGATCAGCTGATAACGGCAATTGAAGAAAAACGACCAGAACTTCCAAGGATTTTCAATCAGGATCCACCAAAAATCGTTGACCTTCAATTGGGATGTTTTGCTCCATCTACCTTACTCACTGGACATTGCGTCTTTGGACTTTCATCTATTCCACTCCCTCCTAAATTGTTTAAATCTGAAATATTTTACTAGGCTAATTGAAAAGTTCGCGGAGCGACACCTATAGAGCAGTAAAGGAACTATATAATCTACTACATTTTGAAGTTTCATCTTTCATATAAATATATGTGAAGTTTCAAGTCGATCTGTCAATTTATTCGTACAAAAACAGCAGCTTAAAGTAAATATATCAGCGTTACTTTTTAAAATGGTCAATTTTCAAAATCGTGCGGTGATTTTTCAAAAATATTAGGGGAGTCTGCTCCTTCAAAAACAATGGTTTGTAAGTGGTCAGATGAGTTTCAACGTGGTCGTACAAGCCTGGATGATGATCCTCGTTCTGTGCATCTAATAACTGAACAGACAGACTTTGACTGAAATGGCTAAGGCTTCTGATCAAAAACGACTATAAGTAAAATTTTCAAACCAATATTTGGATCATTTTAGAGAGATTAAAATATTAGAGAGATTAATTATGGCTGAGATTTGAGTTTTCTACTATGATTCTGAAGTGCGACAACAAACCGCAGAGTGGACTGAGCCCGGTTACTCAGCTCCGTAGCAGCAAGAGTTGTCAAAATCGACCAAACAGGTTATGACATAAATTTTTGGGGTTGCAAAAGGCACTTTGTTAATTGATTACTTTCAAACCGATAAAACAAAACAGGACGGTATTACTTAAACCTTTTGGATTAATTGGATGCAAACATTCGTGAGAAAAGACCTGTTTTAATGAAGAAAAAATTATTTTCCATCAAGACAATGCACCGGGTCATAGAGGTGTTCTTACAATGGCTAAATTGAAGGAGTTACACCACGAATTGTCGAAACATCCATCATATGCACCAGATCTGGCCCCCTTTGACTTTCATCATGTTCCATCAAATGAAGAAGTTATAGCAACCGTAGATGAGTATCTTGAGGGATTTCCATAAATCACTTCAGAGATGGAATAAATCAAATCGAGAACCGCTGAATCTTGTGAATCTTCCGGACAATCCGATACTTTCGCCATTATTTTATATTAAAACTGCATAGGTGACAACTTAGTTGTCACCTATGAACCTGGTTCCAGTGTAAAGTGCTACGAACAATATGTGATTTTCCATGGCTTATACTAAAGAAAGAAATGAGAGAAGGCCTCAATATTACCCATAACTGAATCCTCATATAGTCTATGATAACCAGCTCTTTTTCTTTTGTTTTCTTTGTAGGGGTCTACTTCTCGTAGACATAAGCGACTGCCAGCCGAATACTACTTGGCTTTTGTGTCCCTTTGTATGAGTTTAGACATAAACAACTTCAATGGATTGGATTGTTGGATTTTTACTGCCGAATAAGGCGTACATTTCGTTAATTTATTCTGACTTAAACATAAAATTAAAATTGTTCAAATATCGGGGACATCAAATATATATTTTTTATTGAGAGAAACTTTATTAAGATCTTCATTGTTTGCAAGTGTTAGTACTGCATGGTCAAGCACGAAACACTTAACCTTAAATTTGTCAGTACATTGATATTTTGAAACGATATGAATATGATATACATATATTTATGTTTTCGTAAGTGGCCTAACAATGAGTAAAATATATTTAACCGACTGAAACTTCGATTTGGATGTTATCTTTTCAAGGCGTCATCCCCCCTGCGATCTGGGGTCACACCTCAAACAGAACAAAGAATGCCGCATCGCCTCCCGCTGCTCCTCGTGCCCCCTCTTCAACTGCATTTTCTCCCAGGTCAGTCAGTAGCGTCGCCGGGCGGCACCCCTTATTCCCCCCATCCCCTCTCCGAGCTGTCCGTCTCCCGTCAGCGTCAGCCGTCGATCGATCAGTCTGTGGCTCAAAGCGATGCACGTTCAGGTCAAAAGACGTCTGCCCGGGCACCGGCGACAATACCCCGCGTTCGTCTCCCCTCCCTACCTCGCGGCCTTCCGCTATCCTTCCCCCACTGCCCCGCGGGCCACCACCTTGCCGCCCGCCTGTCAGGTCCTGAGACGACGTTTCAATCTGGAGACCGACAGGGACCCGTTGCAAGTGCATCGGGACGCTAGGGCGGCGTCGAGGTCGATTCCGGTTCGTTTTCGTTGAGACGTGGCACTCGTTTACAAATTAACGACAAATATGATCATCTATGATTGCTGTTTTGGTGAAGCGTTTTTTCATTTTAATTGGCTTAATAAAAATTAAAAAAGTTTTTAGTAACAATTAAAAAAAAAAAGAAAATATTAGAAAATAAACGTTTGTTCAATAAAGGTAACAGAATTTTAAAATGAGACACAATGATAACTGGTAGATGATAAGTGATAATCCGGGTAAATTTTATTTTATCTTGAAGGACCACTCGGCTTCGTCTGGCGGAATCTATTCTGGAGATCCAGTTTTCGATTATAGGATTTTAACATAACCCCACAAAATACAATCCAAGGGCGTGAAATTGTATGATCTTGGTGGTCAGTTGAAAATGCCATTTTGCGAAATAACGGGTCCAGCAGAGTTTTCTAGCAATAAATCGATTGTCTAGCGAGATGTGTGATAAGTCTTGTTGAAACAAACATTGAAAACCATATACAACGTGCGTCTCACGAAAAAAAGAACTTTTTAACAAAGCTATTTCTAGTGGCACCGTCTTTTGGCGGGCATAAGTGTTAAAAAGGTGTATCATTTACTGACGTTCCAACAAAATTGTATGACATTCGGATTAGTAGAAACAAAATTATCGCGCTTAAATTGTGAGTGTGGTTATACCATCTGTCGAAAAATGAACATCAAACAAATAGCGAATAATAAATTTTGTTTTAAACTTGGTAAAACATTCATTGAAATGTTTCAATTAATGACACAAGTGTATGCTGAAGATTGTTTACCCTGTGGCATAGTCCACAAGTGATTTAAACGATTCAAAGAAGGTCGCGAGGACGACGAATATCTTGGTCAAAAAAATTCCATGATTACTCAAAGTAACATTGAAATTGTGCGTGATTTTATAAAAAAATCAGCCAAAATCTTCATTGCGATACATGGAAATGGATTTGAACATGTCCAAATATTCACTTCATTGCATTTGGACTGATCATTTGAGACTTCGGAAGGCTTGACTGACAATCAAATATTGCTTCGAATTCAACATTGCGCGAACTTGATTAAATAGTGGGAAAAGGGTCGAAAACTTTAAGTGCAGCATTTTTACTCGCGATGAGACATGGTGTTTTTAATATGATCCAGAAACCAAGCGTCTAAATGCCGAATGGAAGCACCCAAGCGAGCCAAAACCAAAGAAAAGTCTTCTCGAGAAGTCAAAAATCAAAACATTGTTGATTTATTTCTACGATTCGAAGGGAATTGTTCACAAAGAGAAGCGTCTGTTGTCGCGTATACGTCGTGTGCGGCCACAATACCGTCAACAAGGCAGCTAGCGCTTGTTGTAGGATAATGCGCCGTCCCATCGCTCGAAGTCCATCACTGATTGTTTACCAAAAATGGTATTTAAATCATCAATCATTCATCATCCTCGCGGATTTGGCTCCCTACGGTTTCTACCCCTTCGTTGTTCCAACAAAAGAAAATTATGCCGTCATTGAAGCTATTTGAAAGGCGTCGACGGTCATCCTGAAGGAGCCGAGCTCAAAAATTCATTCGTCAACCTAATTGACCATAAAAAATGTGGTAATGATGCACAAGGAGAGAAAAAAATTACCTTTTCACCTTTACTTCCAGTAAGGTTTTTCAGGTTATTCCTTCGACCTTTAGATTTGTGGAGAGGACTGCGAATATGTTGGATGTGGAAGAACTCCTCAAGATAGGTCATGGAGTCATTTCATAGTAATCTGGTCACATATGCGCTATCTACAGTGTGTCCAGGATAAGGATACCATCCCCTTAACATTTTTTACTCTGGCCCTATTTTCATAAACTTTCTTTTGTTGGATAGATCTCGGAAAACGGCATTAAGAAAGTGTATCACATGTTTTTTCTTGCTAACATCATGACCAACTGCACCAATGTATGGATCTACATTACTGGGTGTCCCAGATATCTGTGATATTTATATTATAATTTTTCTAATAATTACATGTACTTTCTGTTATTAAAACTATGTATGCCACGGAAATCAAAAATTGTAAACTAATTAACAAATGTCATTTTGACTGATTGATTTGTATTTTAGTGATTTCACATTTTATTTATTTAGAAGAAGCTATTATTCTTTAGAAGAAAAAGCAGAAATTATAAGATTAGTTGGTGTTGGCACGTGAACTTTTCGTGAACTACAGTTTCTTGCATAAACCAATATTTTGATCAAAACGGAACCGTTAATAAACTTCCTAATCAGCATCGTTCTCGTGAATTTCTAGAAACTCAATTAGTTCTTCATTATTTTAATGAGAATCCTTACTCGGGCATTAGGGACGCTAGTAGAATTTCAAATATCCTGAAAAGCATGCATCTGGTTATGCTTGAAGAAAAATAACAGGAAACCTTTTAAACCAAAATTTTTTCAAACACTTGAAGTTGCTGACACTGAAAGAAGAATGGAATACTGTTTATGGTTACAAGGCTTGTACAGGGTGCCGAAAAAGTTCCCGTACTTTTTTGTTTATGAATTTTTGGCTTAGTTAATTAAGTTATTTGTCATTTCTGATGGTTTTATTGAATTCCTTGTTTAATTTTGGTCCAGAATGTGTCGTAATTATTTATTTACTTTCAGTTACGTTGAAGTTATGTCTCGTGAAAATCAGCGTGTCACTGTGGTCGAATTGCACAAACAAGAAATGAAGACGGCTGACATTGTTCGCACGACTGGTTACAAGAAGCAAACCGGCTACGATGCCATGAAGCATTATGCGGACCGTCCTCGAAGCGGTCGTCCAACCACCGCGACCACTCCGGAGAACGTCCAGAAGGTCCGTTGCCGAATTTAACGAAATCCGGAGCGTTCGATGCGGAAGATGGCGAAAGAGCTCGGCCTTGATGAGAAAACCATCCGTCACATCGTCAGGAGGAAGCTGGGACTGCGCAGCTGCAAGATCGCCCGCGTCCATTTCCTCAACGATGGGATGAAGGCGAAACGGCTCGAGAAATCTCGTCGGATGCTTCGTCTGCTCAGTGGTGCTCGCCTGTCGAAAGTGATCTTCACCGACAAGCAGATCTTTACCGTCGAGCCGCTCCACAACCGTCAGAATCGCCGTCAACTGCTCAGGAAAGGTCAGCAGAAGATCGCGGTTGCCCCAGCCATTTTCCGGCCTCCGTCATGGTCTGGACCGGGATTTGCGCTACCGGAAATACGCCACTGGTCTTCATCGAGCGGAACGTCAAGATCAATGCTACCAGCAGCGTGTCCTCCGCGACGTACTAGCGCCGTGGGTAGGGCAGCATTTTGGCCCAGCTGGATTCATGCTTCAGCAAGACTGGGCGCCGGCGCATTCCGCCAATTCGACAATTGCCGTCTGCGAAGAGCCGTTTCCCGGCGTTTGGCCGCCAAACTCGCCGGATCTTAACCCGATGGACTACTCGGTGTGGTCCATCCAAGTCACGGTTGACCAGCTGAAAGTGGCTTTGACGCGCGACTGGGGCGAAATTACAGTGGATCAGTGTGCTAGCATTGTCGGAAACATTCGCATTCGAAAATGTATTGACGCCCAAAGGGACAATTTTGAGCAATTGTTGTACTATTTTTTGTTGATTGTGATTTTTACGGGTCTAATAAAGATTTTTGTTTTTAAATGTTGTTGATTTGTTCAATTGTCTGGTAGTTACAGCCAGTTGAAATATCTAAAAAAAGTACGAGAACTTTTTCCGCACCCTGTATCATCATCACAAAATATTAGATTATGGGCTATGTATCATCACAAAATATTAGATTATGGGCTCAAGATAACCCACATTGGATGATACAAGGTAAGAAACAATATTCTACTATGATGAACGTTTGGTGCAGTATTTTAAATGACATTATTATTGGACCATATTATTTTGATGGAAATTTGAATGCAGCTGGATTTCTTAGATTTTTAAAAAATGGGTTTGATGATGAAATTGATGAGTTGCTTCTTAATTATCGGTACAATTTACACTTACAATTTAACGTAAGAAACTGGTTATATAATAATTTTGGAAATCTTTGGATTGGACGAAACACTCTTGTGATTAATTGGCCGCCGAGATCCCCGGACCTCACGCCTCTTGATTTTCTCTAGGGGATAGTTAAAAATAAGATGTATTCTTCGACGCTCCAAACTCGAGACGATCTTTGTGATTGCATTAGGCATGCTTGCATACCCGACGACGTATTGAAAAGTGCTTGATAGAAAATGGCGGAATGATAGAAATGTTTATTATTTAAGTTTTATAATTCCAATTTAGATCGACCTGTAAATAAAGGAAATTTTTTGTTAAAAAAGTCTGCAATTATTAGAGAAATTATTAATTATTAATAATTATTGTAAAAATATCATAAATAATATTAAGGACACCCAGTAATTTAAAACCATGAAAATCGGTTCGTTTTGGTTTAAGCTGATGATGGTCAAGAATCTGCTGTTAGTTTTTTTTCTAAAAAAAAAAGCCCTAATAGTACTTCTCGAAAATGAGAGTCATAAAACTTGACACTGTTTGCCATGATATTAGCAAAAAAAACATGTTTACACTTTCTTAATGCCGTTTTCTGAGATTTATCCAATAAAAGAAAGTTTATGATAATCGATCCAGAAATAGAAATTTTAAGGAGGTGGTAAGTCCTTATTCTGGACACACTGTATGTGCCAGGCTGAAAACTTTTAGTCTGACCTTGGTATTTCGGCCTTTAGATCGTAAATTTATTCGTCTTTACATAAAATCATGATTGGAGGATCGGCTGATGTAATTAAAGTAAAATCACGGAAATGATGGACGGCTCAAGTTAAAGAACTAACATTTATAGAAAAAAAGTATTAATGCGTACATCCAATTATTTTTCATGTCTTTCCCTTCCCTCAAAATAAATATACAGGATATAAAAAAATATATACAGGATATAAATATTTACAGGATATAAGGGAAACAACTTTCATAAATTTAACCACCATTTGAAAGAAAAAAGTTCTTTTCAATAATGGTCAAGAACCGAAGGGTTTCCGCGAAAAAAAAATGGAAAATTATTAAATCACCAATCGAAAAGCTATGTTAAAAATTAACATTTTAATGAACTATGTATAAAATCATATTTGACAAATATTAATTGGTTATTATTCAATGAATAAATTGCAAATAAACTAATGAACATTGTTAAAATAATTAAAAAAAATTAAATATCATTCCATCAGACAAAATGGAACTGACAACGTCGCATTGACTAATTGCGATGATCTCCGTGACAAAGAGTATTATTTCAAAATAGCATAAAAAAATCATTGCACGTCAACTCGTGTATTTAAGTTTCATTTAAGACCATAAATGTTTTCTGTACGCAAATATCACGATATACTATTTTTGGTGGCGCCGACCAGATTTGAAATATTGGCATATTTGACTTTTTCAACGTGTTCGGGAAAATTGGGTAAAAGGGTGCGACGCTTGCAAAGACTCACATGGTGGACATTTAGAACATTCAGTTTAATAAAACAATTAATCATGCATTTCTTAATGTGAGATGAATCGACATGTGAAAAATTAGTTTTAGTAATTTTAACTTTAATATTAAACGACAATAATGTACACATTTTTTTTGTAACGAAACAAACCATTTTTTGCTGAGATATGTGGGTGGCATGGCTATAAAAATATTACATTTTATTAAAAAAAAAAACAAATCGAACAAAAAAATGAATTCCGTTCGACCCGAAATTGGGTATCCAAAAATCACGTACAGCTCTACAGGCCTTTGACTTGGTTTACAATCTGCCGCCAAAGCACTTTATTTCTTGCCCTTCTTTTCCACTGTGCCACACCCATCCCTGCAATTGGAGGGCACATGTTTCGCCTATAGATGTTCAGGCTCGTCAGGGTATCAATATATACTCTCCCGTCAAGAATAGGGAGACCCCATCCACAGTCATCAGCAGCGGACAGCAGCGATTGACACTCAGCTACTGTTGTCTCATTAGACGCTGTCCAAAGAAATCAAATATTGCATATATATATATATATATATATATATATATATATATATATATATATATATATATATATATATATATATATATATATATATATATATATATATATATATATATATATATATATTCGCCTTTGAAGAAGTTTTCTAGTTAAGGTTTTAAATATTGTAGAAATTTAAATAAAATTTAGTTATTTTATTTAATATGAATTTCCATCAAGTGTCAGCTACCTCAGTTAATCATAAGTATTTTTTACTTATAATTTAATCATGCTGATTTGAGTTGAGTTTCTGATTTAAGATAAATATTCTGTGGCACACCTTAAGGGGGTCAGATATCCCAATATCGGAAACTGGAATATGGCTCTATACAAAAAACGAGACACAAACTATTGAGGAATTACATTAACAAGATATTAGAATACTGGAGAAAGGATTAAGGAAGAAAGCAGACCCGACATTAAAAGATCGACATCATGAATACAAAACGGAAGAAAGCATTCAAGATGTAATAATTGTACTTAGAGAGTTAGGGGAAATATTACTAATACTACATAAAGGACGGAAAATCCATATATGTGCCATAGACTAGTTTCGAAAAAATCACTAGAAAAGACATGGGAAAGTTTTACAAAAAGAGTCATGATAGAAGTCATAAAAGCGTTATATAAAGATTCTAAGAATAAAGCAAGAACACAGAACGAGGAATCCACATAATTCGAAATAAAAGCAGGGATACGTATTTAGCCTTCTAGTGTTTTCGGAAATTATTGACATCATACAAAAATAGCTAGACAAAAATATAGAAAAACAATAATTGGAAATTGAAACAAGGGACTTTACAAAAAGTGTTGTTTTGTTTGTAGATGATATAGTACTAGTAGTGGAATTAGAAGACATATTAAAACAAAATGTAAATACTAATATTCGGGCGGAACTTTGAAAAATTAATTTGAAAATTAAAAAGAGAAAAGAAAAACCATGCTGATAAGAGCACAGGAAAATAAATATTGCCTCTCCACTACCAAACCAGTAATCACAATAGTAAAAAATCACATATTTATATACCACTAGTTCACAAAATTCATACAATTTCACAAAGTTGGGAAAACAGGCAATGAAAAAAACAGAGAAAGTACGAAAGATTGGAAGAATTTACAAAGCATTTAAGAACACATTTTTGAAGAAAAAGAAAATATCCAAACCGATAAAAACAAAAGTAGTAAGAATACTTAATAATTAATATACTTAATATATGGCAGAGAATTATAGGCGATGTTAAACAGAATTATCGCCATAGAAGAGAAAATCTCCTTTCTCAGGAAAATCCAAGGAATCACAAACTTATACTAAATCAGGAATGAAAGAACAAAAAAAAAATGGAAACCGTTAGAAAGAGTAATTGAAGAACGACAACTTGGTTGTTTAATAAACCTCCACATAATGAACGATTCAAGATTAATCAGGCAAGTGTACGAAGCAGAATTACACAGCAAGAATAAAATAGGAAGACCACGTATAAGATAAAAAGAACTTCTGAGACAAGTAGCAGTTAAACCAGGAATTGAATAATGTTAGATTAGTAGATTGTACAGGACAGAAACTTTTAAAAATGATAATGCAAGGAACACTAAGTTTTTATTTATTTTTTTTTATTTAACTATTGGAACATTGTGCAATCTGCCTATAGGACTGGCATGTAGATTATCACTCCAGTGATATGTCTATGTAAGTTTATATGCATAGCTAACCCATTAGAGTGCACAGACTCTCTTTCACTGTACTTAACACTAAGTCGATGAATAGTTTTATTGACGGATTCACGGGGATATCGCGTTAGATGTCTTTATTTGAGACGTAGTAGGAAGCATCAACGATGGTTCTTAATACTTTATTCTAGAACATTTCTAGAATAGAGATGTTGGCCAAATTATCCTCCATCTCCTGTAGTCCCTTTCTCCTCGGTCTTCCTCTCTTTATTCTTCCCTCGCCTCTCGCCCTTCTCACAACCTATTTTGTTAGTCTGCTTTATGGTGGCCTTCCTATACGTCCTAGCCAAGTTAACTATTAACCTCCGCTTCCATTTTAAGTTTGTCTTTCATTGGTGAGCCAAGGTAACAACAATGAACAACCCTTTCGAAGTGTAGTGGCTCCTCTCCTTCTTTAATGTTCCGCCCTTCTTAGCACATTTTGTCTTTCTTAATTCTTATTTTCATATATTTTGTTTTGTTTATATTTATTCCGTGCTCGAACCTTCCTGTTTCTCTCCTAAATCTTTGAGTTACATTTTTCATTTCTCCCAATTCACGTGTTAGAATTGTTTCATCGCCGGCGAAGGCTAAACATTGGTGCTTTTTGTCATATGTTAGTCCTGGTCGATGCATTTGACTTCTGATCAGCACAGCTTTCAAGATCAGATTAAACAAGTAGGCAGACAACAGTGACAACGAGTCTCCTTGTCTGAGGCCCGATCTTACTTTGAACAGTTTTGAATGTTGGCCATTTACTTTAACTAAGCTGACTGTATTTTCAATAGTCATTTTTGTTAGAGCTATTAGTTTTCAATTAACCCTCAGCTCTGACATTGCTTTAAGTAGTTGCTAGTCTTTATATCAATGGAGTTGTAGTCCCGTTGGAAATTTATAAAGAGAATGTTAATGTTTAAGCCTTTGTCGATAGTCTTTTCTGCAGTTGCCTTAGTAACATCATCTGGTCTACTGTTGATCTCTAACCTCTAAAACCACATTGGTACTCTCCCACTAGATTCTCCGAGGTATCTCTTATCCTGTTCTTGATTGCTGTCGCTAGTATTTTGTACACCACTTCCAGCTATACTTCTCTAGTTGTCACATAATGTTCTATCTTCCTTCTTGTAAATTGAACACAATATCGCTCGTTCCTATTTCCTTTGATTTTTTTTCTTCCTCCAGCATCAGCTTATTATCTCCGTAATTTTCTCTAGCTTTAGGCCGCCATATTTTATCAGCTCCATATTAATCTGGCTCTCGCCTGGGCTTCTATTATTTTTTATGTGTCTTATGATTTGTTTAACTTTTTCAATGTTGGGTTCTGATTTATTCTGTCTTTCCGCTTCTTCCTCCAGTTCCCTCTGGATATTTCTGTCCATTCTATCCTCTTTCTCTCTTCCTCTCCATCACTGGTTCCTATCTTGTTCGATATTCGTTCAAAATAACTTCCCTAATTGCAGTGTATGTTTCTTGGTTGGTATCCTTTCTTTTCGTTCCTAATACCTTGGTAAAAATTCCTTATTTGGTTTTGATTACACTTACTTTCAATTTTCTCCATATCCCTTTCGAAAACTTTTCTTTGTTTCCTCCTGCTTATTTATTTGACCTCTCTTGTTCTTTTTTCTTTTAATTCAATTTTACTCCCTTCCTTTTTTCCAGAAACCTTAACTTCGTTTTATGACTCCTTTCCACTGCTCACATTCGGTGTCAAACCAGCTATGCCCCTTTGTTCTTGTATCCGTATTTAATATTTCCTGAGCTGTTATTCTTTTCTCTAAGTCATCCCAACGTTCATCTATCGTTTTATATGCCATTCTCCTTATGCATCCTATCCTTGTATTTACCTGCTTCGCATTTCCTTCCGATTTCCACGCTTTCCAGATTCTTTGTAAATATATTTCTTTTTTATTCGCTTTCCTTTCTTTTTTATTGCTAATTTTCTACTTTATTTTCACTCCTACCAAGAAATGATCCGCACTCAAATCCGCTCCTCTATAACTCCTAATCTGGTCTATGATCCTTGTATGTTTTTTCTCTATCAGTACGTGGTCTATTTGGTTTATTGTCCTATTATCGGGTGAAATCAAAGTTCCTTTGTATATTTCTTTATTTGCAAAACATGTGCTCTTAATTATCATGTCGGTCTCCATTACAAACTCTATCACTTCTGTGATATCTGTCCATTTTCGTACGAAATTTCGTGTTTACTGTGTTTTCCTATGGTTCTTGCCGATCTTGTTCTTTGCCGATCTTCGCATTAGCACCCCACCCATAAATATCCTAATATCAAAAGCTGGTCTTTTGAGTAGCTTCCGTAATACTTGTCCCTTGTCCTTCCTACCCTGTCCTTGTCTTCTGTTGGCGCATTATGTTTAGGATGCTTATTTTCTTATTTATATGTATGATTCATATATAACAAATTTTATTGGATATAGCCTTAAATTCCACAATATATTCTTTCATACTCTTGCGGACCAGAAACCGGTTCCCAATATTTTATCGTCACAACCACCATTATAGAACACCGAGTTCTTTATTTCTGTGATTGCATTATATTCCTGCTTTGTTTCTTGTACAACCAGTGTCTCTAATGCAGCATATAGCCAATATATATCCGACATTATCAAGTTGTAGGAAAATTGTATACATTTCTTTTTTCATGGTTGAATTTTGGATACATGTTTTAAGGAAACTTTTTTGCAAAATGCTGTAAAGAATCATTGGTTTAATTTACGAAAGTTCTCTGTGTATGCCATACGATTTATAAAATATACACACTTATACAATATAAATAATTAAATGCATTAACAATTTTGTCGGTTGGAAATTGATGCAACATCGAATATTTTTAAGACCTTTATGGATTAGTATGGTGGGCCTGGACATTCAAACCGCCATCGGTTATAATGAGAGTCAGAGTTACGTGAATGGGACTGACTAAGGTATTCCCTGGGCTCCGATTTAAACCCCAAGTCGAGGAGATCTCCGGGATTCCCCCACCTACGTGTCGATGTGAGAGTAAATTTGATAGTTCGGGTCTCAATAAATGTTAATAGGTCAATATGCAGTATATCTCAAGTAAGGTCTTGTCGAGAATGTCTATGAGATGTAGGATGTAGCTTGTGAAAAGTGGACAGGGGTTTATATACGTGGGTCGTATGATAAGACCTGGCCTTGACAAGAAAATCATTTTTATGTGAAAAATTAATTTTAGTCTTCAACGTAATCTTTTTTTAGTTCGATACACGTTTTTCTATCTTTTAAATAGACCCCACCCCCTCTCCCTTAAAAATACGATTGCTCTAAGCTGTCAAAATAAGCGTTCGTTGACTGTTCGTGACTGTTATTTGGACTCTGATGTGCTGTGATGAATCCATGTTTCGTCAACAAATATAAAACGGCCTCAAAAATCATTTCGTTTGGGTTCTAACATCGCTAAACATTCTTTTGAAGTTGATAAATGTGCGTGTTTATTATTCAATTATAAGCAATCGCGACATTCATCTTGCGGAGCTTTTTATATTCAAATGAGTTGTTAAAATATTTTGCACGATATTGTGGATATTTTCAATAATATCTGAAGTGGTAAGGTCATTTGGACGAGCTGAACGATCTTCATAAAAATACTTGTACGGCAGTAGAGGGAGTTGGGTTGCCGTCCCTCCAGCATTTATCACAGTAAACAATTTTTCAGAGCAAAACACCATATTTTATTTCCGTTGAGTTTCTCCCCTTTAACTCATTTTAAGATATTAAATTAAAAAGAATGTCTGTTGACTCATTACATCGAATAATGCGGATAAAAATTCCGTCATCTTGCCATAATTTTTACATTGTTGGTCGGACGTTTACCTCCAGCGACCGTACACCACGTCATCTTATCTCGCCCTTGGCGTTAATGCTTTGTTGGTTACCAGAATCCGGGGGTTTAACGGCTTTCTAAAACATGCGATTTGGACGTATCTTCCCTGCCACCGAGCATATCGGTAATTAGTTTTAAACACTGATTTGACGGGTACGGAGCGATTGATATGTCTAGCGGCGCGTATTTCGTTCGCCTCGCGATTTAAATTTTATTTTGGACAAAAACAGGCGAATGGAATTTCACTTTAAAAACTAGGAACGGCGAGATACGTTTCACCGACGAAAATGTGTACAATAACCTTTTTTTGCCATAAAACTTTGTTATTTTTTTGAACTTTTCGAACTTCTCATGAACTTTTTCGAATTATTATTACAATAAACTGTTTGAATAGTTTATTCTTCGGGAAACGGTATATACCTACTTATTCATTCGTTTATCTGTGCAACAAGCAACAACCCATCATTCAATGTCCTTGTAAGTAGTAACAATAAAATTTTTTAATGTTTTCCTGGTTCACCTCTTTTATAGGGTTTCAATAGCACGAAAAGTAAAAAAGTAAAAAGAAGGAAGGGGAAAGCAAAATCAAATTCTTCAGTAGCACTATTTTCTTCTATGCCCTCCCATTTAAAAAAACCACGAGCCGTCACTGTTGTACGGTCACGTTTGAATTCAGCTGTTCAATATTTTATGGTTGATAACGAAAGTGCAGAGAACTTCACTGAGCTCCGTTTTAATCTCATCATTTGTTTTCTGTTTTAAAAATAATTATTTTATCACTACTCGATATTCAATTATTTCTATTGTTGTAAAATCACAAAAGTTGTTCTATTTAAATTGCTGCTATTTACTAACTAAACCACGCAGTGACTTGATAGTTTGACAGTATTGTTGTGAAACGTTATATTTACTAAAGATATATTTTTTAAATACTAGCAGCGCCATCTCTGGTCTAGGCTAGGTACTTATCATACAGCCCTCGTAGATGATTAAAATATACATCAAATCAAAATTTTTTTAACTTGGTATCATTTGAGATGAAAGAAGTCATAGCTGAAAATAAAACCGAGCGAATGTTCATAGTGAACTCGTAAACTTTAGCTAAAAACTTAAGATGATAACAAATTTATCATTTAAGATATAATCGGTCATTTTTAACAAAATTCCCAATTATTTTAAAAAAAGTAAATGTATCTGGTAAGTTTATTTGACTAAGATAAATTGAACATTGAAGTGAAAGGTTTTCTGTAAAGCAATTTTTAGATACGGCGTACTTTAGAAACACAGTCATATTGTTAACCTTTTCGATTGGAAATTTTTGCATAGTAATCGAGACTGGCCAGCCATAAAACCGTTTTTCCTTTTAAAATTTGCAATAAATAACTGAAAACAATCAAATAAATTCTGTTTCATCAGCAGATTAATCACCGGACAGTATGATGAAACGTCCCAGTTGAGTGAATTAATGTTTTCGGCTTGTCAATGAGCGGCCCGGACATATTTTATATAAAATAAAACCGATTCTATTCGTATTTTGTTTAAATGTAGCAGCGCAGACGAATTAATTGCGAAATTTTTTAATGAATACGGAAAATTGGATTGATTTCAGTTGCTGTGCCGTCCGATAAAAATATTTGTTTTATATTTGGTATTACTTTTAGCTATATTCAACTAAAAATATATTTTTTTTCATTGACGTATGTATATTTCATTGGAGTTGAAAATACTGATTCAAAAAATAACTAAACGAAATTGCTTTTACTTTACATCATCTCTTTTTTAAATTGTGAATAGTGTTAGAATATGATCATATATAATTAATATTATTTCATTTCCAATCGCAATATTTTAACATTTTTTTTCTCTTGAACTATTACACTACCATTCATAAATATTTACCCGCCAGTATATTTAGTATTAGTGAAGAAAACATCTTCTATAGATATAAAAATTGGGTAAAACAGAATTATTTGCATTTTTGAGGTACTTAGTAATTTATTGTTTCAAACATTTGTACTTGGAGGTTATTTGCCGAAATACCGACTGTTGTTATCAATGGTCACAACCCATCTTTGGGTCAGTAACTCTATTCCTCTTCGGTACCACGATCAGTCTTTGGAGACGAAAAACAACAAGACGGACACAGACAAGGTTTTACCTCTTCTTCATGACAGAAACATGGACAGACACAAATGGTAATGCGAATAAAGCGAGATTAAAGCTGTATGCTAGGTGAAGAAGAAGTTCCATTCGATATTTTTTAAGGTTGTTGAATGTGAAGTGCGTGGTATTGAGTTGTCTTGCTGCAGTAGGAGTTTTTTTACGATTAATCAATATATTTCTAATTTCCCCGATAGTTTTCTAATTCTAGTTCTATAATCTGTTGCAACAGCTATTCTTGGAACTTCGCCATCGAAAGACAGTGGACGACCTGATCTCCTGTCTTCAAAATTCGTGGCTCCCTCTCCGAGGTTTTTGAACTAGAGCTGATCGGTGAGGATTGCTACGGCACTTTCCTTTTCTTTTTCGCAAATCTCACGAACGACGTCAATCACTTTGAAGCCTTTTTAAAGTAATGCATTAAAATTGCATTCATTTCTCAACTACTTTCACTCATTATAAGGTTTTTGTTAAAAATCGTCTAAAAAAAGAAGACATTTTAAGAAAACTAATTAAGTAATTAAGAAGAATTACAAATTGCAAGTATTATTTAAAGTGCATTCCTTTAACTTCAACAAATTCCTGATCCCTTCGTACAGCAGATTGAATGGTGTACGAAAAGTTTAAACGCGATTTACTCGAAAACGATGCATTGTATAGAGCCAAATTAAAAGTAGCTCTTTTACGTAAAATAGTCAAGGTTTTCATAATCTGCAATTGAAAGTATAGATAAATTTTAATCCTTGTTGGCGACCGAAACGTATACGGGTAGAACAAGAAGAGGACATTTTTTTTACTTTTACTTTTAAACTTTTACAAAAAATTCAACAAGTGGCCAATGCTATTAGAAATTAGAAAAAGATCTTCTCAAATGTGATGTGTCACTTAACAAAAACCATGGGAAAGTGTATTGAGGTAAACGGTGGACATTTTTAACACCTGTTGAAGCAAAATTTCAAAAAACTGTTATTTCAAATAAAGTCCGTTGTATTTTTGACATCTGAATTTTTTTTTTCCTCGTATTTAAGCTGCACTTTGTGAATTGCAGATTTTTCAGCCATCGACAAGATGTGCAATGGAATATTCGAACACGAATATCTCGCAAACGGCGTGAGATATCGATATTGACCAAGGGTACCTTTTTTACGTGGTAATTATGATTCTATGATGGATAAGTTATAGGGCACCCTGTATATAATGGTATATACAGGGTATGGTGTATATATATATATATATATATATATATATATATATATATATATATATATATATATATATATATATATATATATATATATATATATATATATATATATATATATATATATATATATATATATATATATATATATATATATATATATATATATATATAAATATATATATAAATATATATAAATATATATATATATATATATATATATATATATATATATATATATATATATATATATATATATATATATATATATATCTATTTATATATTTATATATATATATATATATATATATATATATATATATATATATATATATATATCTATATATATATATATATATATATATATATATATATATATATATATATATATATATATATATATATATATATATATTCATGGTACATAGTATATACAGGGTAGGGTATGGTATATACTAAAGTATGGACTTAGGTAGTAAATCTATTGCCGGAGGAGACTACAATGCTAACTACCCAATCTGTGGCTCAAGAATGACAACCCCAAAAGGCAGAGAATTAGTCAAAGCAATGAAAGCAAACAATTTACAATAAAACTGGGTTGGCCAACCAGCTTACTAGCCATCAGGTAGAAATAAAATTACTGATGCCATAGACTTTTGCGTTACGAAAGGCATTGATACCAAAAAAAGTAAAGTGGAATCACGTTTTGACTTATTATCTGACCACTCACCGGTTATAGTAACAATCTACTCTATCTGTGTGTCCCCGGTCTTATTCACGTTCCCTACACAGTCAAAAATTTGCGTCATTGCGTCAAAAAAAAAAAATAGCATATACTTTATTTACTCATGATCTTAATTTTGTTTTCTGTTGCAACGTTTATTAGCCTTTTTCCCGTTTTCTTTACTTATTTTATGCGTAGCTCCTCTGCTGTTATCCATTTGTAGATCTCTTGTCCTATTTTTCCATTTGCATCTCGTATTAATATTTGTATATTGTTTCTTGCTATTCATTCTTCATATATTTCTTCATTTATATTGGATAATATTTATTGATTATACATAAATATCACACTAGGTCAACTTCGATGTATCCTGCACAGCGAGAACTTACAAACTAACCTCTAGATTCTCCTAAATTCTAGATCAAGTGTGGAAGGTCACTTCAGTTACCGGAGTCAACGGCAGACTGACAATAGGTCAAATATACAGGAAACAATCCCTGTATAATATTTTTAGAACACTGAAATTTAGTGAGTTAGAACTGAAATTGTGAGTTTATAAAAATTAAATTAATTTATTAAAAAAATGCAATTGTTTGGATACTTTTGCTGTCTACTGATATAATGCTTGCATTAAAATTCAACCATCAATCAGTAAAGATCATATTTTTAATATTTATACTTTATTCTTGGTTAAAAATAACTCTACAATGAATATATTTGTATCTGATTGGATATATCCTGTATGTAATTGTACTTTGAAATGATTAATGTTCTATGCACTATTGATATTTTATTTAAATGCATGAACATTATTACTTCATTACAAGATATGTTCACCACAAGATTACACAAGCCATCTGATGACCTCTAAATGCAATAATTTTATTTTCAAATTTTATTTCATTGAAATAAAATGGCCTGGTGACATATCAAGCTGATGACCTTACAAGTATAGTACATGAGTATAAATATGATATAAAAATCTGTTACTGTTACATAGCGCATTACATAATTCTGGATTTGAAACAAGTGTGTAGTTCTTCAGATATTGACTCCGACAGAAATTTACCTAAAAGTCATCTTCTTTTGGATTTTATTGATATTTCCTAGTTTTTAACTCTAGAACACTAATCTACTTAAATTTTACCTATGCATTAAAGATAAGTCCCCTCCACTGATCATCTGATACGGAAAAATAACGGAACCTTTCAAATTTAAAGACAATTATTAGATCTATCTGTCGAAACAATATATATTCTGAAATATGGACGAGGGTTACTATTTATATATCCGGAATAATAAATATAAACAAATATTTATAATTGAAAATGGTTTTATTGCATTCAAAATATTCTTCGCGACGATCGATACACTTTTGCATACGTTTGAACCAATTTTCATAGCACATTTTTCATTCCGACTGATGTATCTTCAAAACATGCCTTTTGAACGCATCAACCGCTTCTTCTGGAGTAGAAAATCGTTCGTCAGGTAGTTTATTCTTTACGGACGGGAACAAAACGAAATCATTGGGTGCCAAATCAGGACTGTACGGTGCATGACCTATCAATTCGATGTTTTGACCGGTTAAACATTGAGTTGTCCAGTCCGATGTGTGAAAGTTCGCGTTACCATGGTGAAGAATGGATCGTGCGTGGCTGGTTGTTTTTTCTTATTTCTTCAAATGGTTTCTTCAAAACTTCTGGCAAACAAATGGTTGTGTACCATTCAGAATTGACCCATCTACGATTCTCTAGTGGCACTGTAGCCACATGCCTATAGGCGACCATTTGCTTCAAAGTGCTTCTTGCGTAAACAAGTTGTTGGGTTTGGCTTATGTTGAAATACCTATACAGTCGACTGCTGTTTACTTTTGAGCTCATACGCATAGGTCCAAGATTCGTTACCTGTGTAGATGTTATCCACGGCTTTTGATACACCACAACTGTATTTTTTGAGCATTTGTTTGCACCAATCGACAGGAACCTTTTTTTGTGCGATTGTCAAATTATGCGGAATCAAACGCTAACAATTTTTTTTCACGGCGAAATGTTCATGGAAAATTTTATTATTAATTAATTTTATTACCACATTCTTATTAATTTATTTAGCACTAAGTGAGAGAAGAATTCGTAGTATTTATCACTGGATGAAAGAAGAAATTGTAGAACTTGTTTTGATAAAAACGTAATTAACAATGTCACACTCTTCGTTCATTTGTTTTTAATACCGAAGGGCAAAGTTTGTACGAGCCTGCCTGAGCGCGCTCGGGACAAATGCGTCTCGAATGTGTAGGCGGTTGGCGCGAGGTGCTCGGACGGGTCAGTTTACAAGTGCGTGCAAGTGCAGGGCACAGGTTCGAACTGGTAAAATTTTATATAGGAACAAGGGGTTTCACAAGTCTTGTAGTTTAGTATTTGTGTCTATGTGCGGTATTTCGGTTCACACATACACCCGTCATTAACGATGCGTCATTTAATACAAAGACAAATAGATGATTTAATATTTTCACGATTCATAAGCTTCTAAACACGCTCATAACAGTTTATAAGCCATTTAAAAACAAAAATGATTCTTCATAAGTCACGATACTGAAAAAATGACGAATCGTCGCCGTGTTAACCGGCCGTTGTAAAACTTTGATAAACATCAAATTAACATATTGTGCTGAAGTGGTCGCCATGTTTTGTACTTAACTTTTTGGCTATTTTGTGGGTCGCGACACTAAAACGTGTTGAACACTTGGCAAGAATGCCAGAGAACCGAATACCAAGATAGGAGGGCGAATAGGCGGTAACAGAAATTGAGATAGACCAAAGGCAGGACAGTGTAAGAAGAAATGCTGAATACCTATTGTACCTCATAATCTGACAAGAGACTGATCCGGTTAGAGGTGAAGGTTGAGGGATATAACATCACAGGAAGAAATTTTACACATATTTACTAACCTACTTCTAAGCGTATCTGCATACTCCGGGCCGAATGTCGAGGCAGTAGACATTTCACCTCGTGCCGAACACATGTCTCTACGCCGACAGGACGGACAGCAATCTAAAAGTTGACGCCGCTGATAGTCCTGCTTGAGTAATAGTTTTTTAGAGCCCGGTCATTTTGTAGCTTGGTCGTTTTATAGCCCGGCCATTCTAGAGCTCGGCTATTTTAAAGCCCGGTCATTTTAAAGTCCAGTCATCTTGAACTATAGTCGTCTTATCCCTGGGCATTCCGGACTACAGACTTCTTGGAACCCGGTCATTCTAGGTTCCAGACTTCTTAGAATCCAAGTCTTTTGAACACTGAACGGTTCAGTTATGAACCATCTTGGTAACTGAACAATGGTTAATATTCTAAACTTAGTTATTATTACTTATTATTATGCTCTTGAAATAGTTAAATAATTTAACCTATTATAACAGCGAGAAAGTTTCATATTTGTTCATAACGGAATTCTTACCCGACACACTGCATAATATATTAAAGACATAAAAGTGAAATTTCATGAATTTATTAGTCACCTATTGAAAAGCATATAAAAAAGGGCCGCACGTCAATTAAATTTTTACGATCATACAGGTGAGAAGCGAACAGAAAGAACTGCGATATATACGCAGTTTCGACCATGGTTTGGAACGGAATGGGTTCCCAGACACGAAGAAAACCTGAAAGTATATCAGTATAGTGCGCCTGCTGGCGATAATAAATTTCATTACTGTGTCGTGACAACCGTTTGGAAACAAAACTAATAATACTCCTTTTTAATTATAATACATTGTGATAGATTTATGATGAAGGCGACGCGGAAATATTGTAGCCCAAGTCTGTATAACTTATAAACGGATGTTCCGTAAAGTGTGTATCTATAGAGAATTTTCTAGATTAATATTTGTTCATATTTATCAAATTACAAGTTAGTCGGATTATTTATATGGAATATGGAAAATATGGAAATAATATATCCCCACCAAAAGGAAACAATTAGGTTTCAAACTAAACCAAATCCGTAAATCAAAGCTATCATTTGACAACAAAGTGTTGCTATACAACGCCATCTTAAAACCTATGAGGACATCCGATATTTAACTATGGACCATCGTCAATAACTCCAACATCTCTATTCTAGAAATGTTCCAGAACAAAGTATAAAGAACCATCGTTGATGCTCCCTGCTACGTCTCAAATGAAGACATCTACCGCGATATCCCCGTGAATCCGTCAAAAAAACTATCCATCGACTTAGTGTTAAGTACATTGAAAGAGTGTCTGTGCACCCTAATGTGTTAGCCATGCATATAAACTTACATAGCAAAAGTTAATTGCACTATAGGCAGATCGCACAGTGTTCCTAGAGTTAAATAAAACAAATTAAAAACTTAGTATTCCTTGCATTTTCATGTTTAAAAGTTTCTGTCCTCTACAAGTCCACTAATCTAACATTATTCAATTCCTGGTTTAACTGCTACTTGTCTCAGTTGTTCTTTTTATCTTATACATGGTCTTCCTATTTTATTCAGGCCCTGTAATTTTACTTCATACACTTGCCTGATTAATCTTGAATCGTTCATTCTGTGGAGGTATATTAAACAACCAAATTGTCGTTCTTTAATTATTCTTCCTACCGGTTTACTTTTTTTTTATTCTTTCATTCCTGAGTTAGTATAATTTTGTGATTCCTTGGATTTTCCTGAGAAGGGAGATTTTCTCTTCTATGACCATAATTCTGTTCAACATTGTCTATGATTCACTGCCATATATTAAGTATATTAAGTATTAAGTATTCTTGCTACTTTTGTTTTTATCTGTTTTGATATTTTCTTTTTTCCTAAAAATGTGTTCTTAAATACTTTGTAAATTCTTCCAATCTTTCGTACTCTCTCTGTTTTTTCGTTGCCTCTTTTTCCGTTTTTTTCTATTATTGTACCTAGATATTTGAATTTATGAACTAGTGGTTTATAAATATGTAGTTTTTTACTATTATGATTAGTGGTTTGGTGGTGGAGAGAGGCAGTGTTTCTTTTCCTGTGCTGCTATCAGCATGGTTTTTCCTTTTTTAATTATCAAATTAATTTTTCAAATTCCCACCCGATAAGTATTTACATTTTGTTGTAATATGTCTTCTAATTCCACTATTAGTACCATATCATCTAAAAACAAAACAACACTTTTTGTAAAGTCGCTTGTTTCATTTTTCAATTATTATTTTTCTATATTTTTGTCTACCTATTTTTTATGATGTGAATAATTACCGAAAATACCAGAAAGCTAAATACGTATCACTGCTTTTATTTCGAATTATGTGGATTCCTCGTTCTGTGTTCTTGCTTTATTCTTATTATCTTTATATAACGCTTTTATGATTTCGATCATGTCTCTTTTTGTAGAACTTTTCCATCTCTTTTCTATTGATTTTGTTAAAACTAGTCTATGCAGCATATATGTATTTTCCGTCCTTTCGGTAATATTAGTAAATTTTCCTCTAACTCTAACTTCAATTATTAAATCTTGCGTGCTTCCTTCCCTTTTGTATTCATGATGTCAATCTTTTAATGTCGGGTCTGTTTTCTTGCTTAATCCTTTTTCCAGTATTCTAATATATTTTTAATGTAATTCCTCAATAGTTTGTGTCTCTTTTTTGTATAGAGCCATAGTCCAGTTTTCGATACTGGGATATCTAATCCCCTTAAGGTGTGCCATAGAATATTTATCTTAAATCAGAAACTCAGCTCAAATCAGCATGATTAAATTATAAGTAAAAATACTATATGTTTAACTAACGTAGCTGATACTTGATGGAAATTCATATTAAATAAAATAACTAAAATTTTATTTACATTTCTATAATATTTAAAACTAGAAAACTTCTCTAAGGACGAACAATATATATATTTAGTTTTCTATATAATAAATATCGAGACCCTATCCACAGTCAACCTGTTGCGTATATATGCAATATTAGATTCCTTTGGACAGCGTCTAATGAGACAACAGTAGCTGGGTGTCAACGTACATCCAACCGCTGGGATGCGCTGGTGTTGACTGTGGATGGAGTCTCCCTATTCGGGAGACGGGAGAGCATATGTCGGTACCCTGACGAGCCTGAACATCTAGAGGCGAAACATGTGTCCTCCAATTGCAGGGATGGGTAGGGCTCGTCCCCTGTCAAGCACCTAACAAAATGTTCATATATGTATATATATATATATATATATATATATATATATATATATATATATATATATATATATATATATATATATAGATGTTTCTAAATCATTCCGGGTGTCGAGCCGTTGATCCTATGAAGAGTCACCACGTTACGACGTTTCGCTAAAATCGCATTTGGCATTTTGAAGTGTTGTCCGCTTTGACTGAGGAGTCCAACTAACAAAATGTTCATATATATATAGATGTTTCTAAATCATTCCGGGTGTCGAGCCGTTGATCCTATGAAGAGTCACCACGTTACGACGTTTCGCTAAAATCGCATTTGGCATTTTGAAGTGTTGTCCGCTTCGACTGAGGAGTCCAACTGAACTGACTGAAAATGCCAAATATATATATATATATATATATATATATATATATATATATATATATATATATATATATATATATATATATATATATATACATATATATATATATATATGTACAGTTAGATTTTGTTGGACTGCGTCCAATGAGATACCAGTAGCTGAGTGTCATCCACAATCTCATGTGGAACACACAACAACCTGCGTCTCCGTCTAAATGAACACTTTTGTTGGTTGCTTGCCGGGAAGAAGCCCCACCTATCCCTTCAACTGGATGACATATGTTTCGTCTCTCGATAGGGTCTCCCGATTCTTGATGGTATGGTATATGTCGGCGCCCTCAAGAGTCTGAACCTCGAAAGGCGAAATGCGTTCCACATGAGATTATGGCACCCAACGGTTGAGTGTGTGATGACACTCAGCTACTGCTGTCTCATTGGACGCAGTTCAAGAAAATATAATATATATATATATATATATATATATATATATATATATATATATATATATATATATATATATATACATATATATTGGGACGACTTAACTTGACTTGACTGGGGATAATAGCCCCTGCAATTGGAGGGTACATGTTTAGCCTCTAGATGTTCAGGCTCGTCAGGATACCGACATATGCTCTCCCGTCAAGAATAGGGAGAGCCCATCCACAGTCAACACCAGCGGACCCCAGTGATTCAAGTTCAGCGACTCAGTGAGTCCAAGTGACTCAAGAGTCCAACTGAGTGAGTGATTCAGTTGGAACGGACAATACTTGAAAATGTCAAATGAGATTTTGGCGAAACGTCGTGACTCTTCACAGAAGCAACGGATCGATACCCGGAATGATTTAGAAACATTATCTACCATCCGTGAGAATATTAGATGCGTGTGTTTTTTCTTTAAATTTAATTTTCTAACGTAAAAGTAAAATGTTCGACAAAAAATCAATGTCTATTATAAAGAACCATGGTACTCAATTTTGTTGTATATAGGATTTGTTAGATGTTGTTTCGGTGTTCATCTACAAGAAAAAATTGTTTTCTGCTGAATAAACTCGATTATTTTCGATGCGGTTTCAGTTTTAGTTGGTTGAGTTACACGCGAGGTTTGACTATACGCCATTGATTTTTTTTGTTTATAATAAACATTTGATTTCTTTCTCTTCAAAAAATCCTAAGAATTTTCCGGACAATCCATCAATATTTTTGGACCAAACTTATAATTATTGTATTTCATATTTCCGATTACCTACAAATTTTATATTCTTATCAGGAATGCTTCAATTTTCACCGATAACTTTTAAGAGTATACGCCCGAGGTTCATATTATGTTCATAACAACTCCGGACATCAGTTGACATTCAAATTCAGCGGTGTCGAGTTGCTGGCCTGTCTCACGTGCCTCAGAAGGTCGTAAAGCCTCCGTATTTATGACGGACCAGAGACGTTTCGCCCCCAAGAGCTTGTCGTGGGGCCCACGTAGGAAGTTGGTAAATTTACAGTGAGGACGGGGCGCCCGTGACGGCCGTTGTTCGATTCGGATGGTCGCCCGTCACATTATCTAGACGGATTTACGGCCTGGATCGGACCTACTATGTGGTTTGTTCGACAGATGATATCACTAATCGGCCGGAAAAAAAATGCTGTCATTCAAAGAAACAATACTTGCACGTCATCAATCCAAACAAATCTATTGCCAATAGATTTGTTTGGATTGATCCAAATCCATAAGAAAGAAAAAATCATTTAAATGTCAAAGCGCTCTGTTTCCTTCTTCCTCTAATCCTATTAGAATAGGATAAAAATACGGTGGATTACGTTCTGTGAATTCGCTGTCAAGATAACATTTAGATTTGTGGTTCTGGGCAGTGTTGCCGACCTTACACAAGTTTTTCGTAGAATCTGTCATTTTCATGTTTTGATCGTTTTTGAATTGTGTCTTCAAACGTTTCTGAATTATTTTTACTGTATTTTTTTGTTGTTTTAGCTATTTTCTGATTTAGTTTTTGTTTTTGTGAGTTCTGTAGTAAAAAATCTGCGATTATAATTGCAAAAAAATGCCAAAACCGTTAAGCGATCAGTGCAAACAGCTTGTCTCGTCACTTATCAGTTATTTTGAACAGGACTGAGATAATGGGGCTCCTCTTTTGCCATTAAACGCTGTGAGAGAGGTATGTATTAATAACTTACTAGGTTTCATGGTTAAATGGATTTTTTAGCGAGTTTCAGCTGCACCAAATATTAGTATTGGTACAGTTAGTGTAATTTGGAAAAAGTTCAAGAATAACGAAATGTTAAAATCACCGAAGAAAAAGCGTCAACATCCAGATATATTGTTCTTCATGCTGGGAACAAGAATAGCTTATTCCAGAGGCCGAATTAGTCTTCTCTTCTAAAATAAAAGGTGTTGAAAATCTCAGCTGTTGAAAATCTTGGAGAAGCCATCAGTTATTGTCATGGATAATGCACCACATCACAGTACACTGATGGATAAACCTCCAACTATTGCATGAACAAAACCAAAAATTGCAGAATGACTGAGGGAACATAATCTTCCTTTTGAAAACACACACATGTTGAAAAGGGAACTGCTGCAAATCGTTATTCGGTAAGCAGTAATTAAAGGGACAGGTTTGTGTTTCATAATGTTCTTTTCAGAAACAAGGCTAAAAAAGAATATGTGGCAGATCGAAGAGTATGGCCACAAAGTATTACGTCTTCCCCCTTATCATTGCATATTCAATCCTAGAGAATTGATATGGGGGGTGGCTAAAAATTATTACAATCGTCATATAGGTCGAGATGCAAGAACGATTGATAACTGTTTGGATATGTGGAAAGAAGCTTTGTCAACAGTTACACCGCAGATCTGGATGAACAGCATCAGACGTACAGAAGAAGAGATTCAAAGATGATCGTATCGCGAAAGAGTATTTGATAGACTAGAAGTTAATCCTTTAATAATTTACTTGAACAGCGATTCAGATGCTAAAAGTTATTTTAGTGACACAGAATAATTAAACTTTGTGTGAACTAAATGAAAAGCCCCTATGTTGACAAGCAGAAGTTTCGAAACAGATTTTTAATTAAAACTTTTAAACAAAAAACTTTTCGTGTTACTTCTTCATTTACAGTTTTATCAATCATACAAATGCCAAAGTCCGGGTATTTTGGTGTTGATGTGGTAACATTGTAACGTGAGTGCGTCATAGATTTTGATGACGTGCAATTGATGACGTGCAAAAATTACAACACGTGGTCTTGATCTTTGTAACAACTAAATTCAAACGTTTTTATTACAGCGATGAAAAATGGGGGACAATCAACCAACTGAAGAACATTTACATTTGTTTTATTTTCAATCGGGTGTTAATGCAATGGTTGCAACAAAGAAAATTTCGGATGTGTATGTAGACGTATTGAAAGTCGATAAGTGCCATCGCTGGTTCAGAAAATTTGCCAATGGTGATTTTGACGTATCTGATAGCGATCGAAGTGGATGCCCTGTAGACTTTGATAATGACGCTTTAAAATCATTGGTGGAAACTGATCCCAAACTGAGTAGGAAATAGGAAGAAATCGGGATTGTTTACAGGTAGAGTATATGTGTTCCACATGTATTGATGGATTTATTCGGAGATGAATAAATAACAATGGCGTACAATTTGCACATCTCTATTGAAGTGATATACAATGAAGTGGTTCGTTTTTACAAAGGATTGTTACTGGTGGCAAGAAATGGGTCTTGTATAACAACGACAAGCGTTGTGGTATCAACTAGCAGCTTGTCTTGTGCATCAACTAGCCGTACCCACCCTACAACGTGACCCCTTTTTTTTTTTTTAGTTTAAATAAGGTGTTACTGTGGGTTTGGTGGGACTGTGGTAGCATAATTCATTTTGAACTATTGAAACCGGGAGAAGCAGTTACGGCTGAATTGTATTACCAATAAATGGATATTTTACGTAACGAATTGTTGGTAAAACAGCCAACTCTGGTCAACAGAAGAGGGGTAATATTGCAACACGATAATGCTAGGCCGCCTGCAGCAAGATTAACTCAAGAAAAAATAAGACAGCTAAACTGGGAGGTTTTACCATATATTTTCTTCAGAGGAATCAACATTTTATGAACATGAAAACTCTATCAGTAAGATGGCAAAAGGTCTTAGATAACGACAGAGGTTACATTATCGACTGAAGATAAAATTAAATCTAAATAAATTGGCTTTTTTGTTGCTACTGAAATAATTGATTACTTATGGGTACTCCATAAGTATATATATATTATTATTTTATTTATTGGGATTTTCGGTCAGTGAAAATAAGTTTTAATTTTTTATTGTTTTATTTACGTTTCGATTCTACAACGAACCATCATCAGAATACTTCTAAAATAAAAATTACTTTTATATACATTTTTTATAAAATTTTTAAATGACATATTTAACAATTCTTCCACCTTTTTTGTTTTTTATTATAACCTAATTGTTTTGAATTTTTTATGTGGAATTATATTAGATGCAAAAAATTTAAAACAATATGAAAATTTATTATTTAATAATGTTATTATATATACAACTTAAATTATCTGTATCATTTCTGAAATTAATGGTATTATATGTTTTTTTATATAAATCATTTCTTTTAAAATTCTTTTTTTATATTGTTTTTTCAAAATCTAGAATTTTTATGTCGTTAAAATTTAAGGTGTGTTCATTATCTATAGCATGCCGTGAAAGGGCAGTTACGTTTTGTTCTAAGTTTCTAATGCTTTTTTATGTTCATTAATTCTGTTTTTTAAATATCGTTCCGTTTGGCCAATATATGAGCTTAGTCAGTTTAAGCAATCAATTTTGTAAATTAAATTTGTTTGTTCTATTTTGGGTGTTTGTGGTTTTAATTTTGTAAATATTTGTTTAGTGTTATTATTGGGTATTTCTGCTATATTTATATTATATGGTTTAAGAACTTTTTTTTTATTATTTATTTCTGGTATGTATGGTAAAGGTATGTAATTTTCATTTTTAGTTTTATTTGTTATATATTCTATGTATTCTATTTTTAATTACCGGTTCGTAAAATTTTTTTGGATAATTATTATCTTCTTGTGTTTTTTTGATTTTATTTATATATTTTGGTCTATTGTTTGGATTCGTTAAAATAACAGCTCTATCAGTTAAAGAATTAATAACACTTTTTTTTATATTTATTGGGTGTATAGGATTTAAAATTGAGATATCTTCCAGACCATACTGGTTTTGTATATCAATTTGTTTTGATATTGCCATCCTTATCATACATGATGTTAATATCCAAAAAAAATATTGTTTTATTTTTTTCTTCTTCATGGTATGATATTCATTTTTACCTATGTTTGATAAAATGCTTGATAAATATTTTGATATTTCATATGTTGGAGATTCAATTGTACTAACAATGGGTCGTAATGGAATATTTTCTTTGTGTAATTTTGGTAAGCCATATATGTATGGTGGATGACTGTTGTGGCATATTAATTTATTTTTTAACTTTTTGTCAATATACTTTTTATTAACCCATTTATTTAAAAGATTATTTAGTTTAATTTGTATTTTATTAGTAAGGTCATGTCTTTCTTTCTTATAAGTTGTAGATCATTAAGTAAATTTATCATTTTTTGGTTATATTCTTTTTTTTTCCATTACAACAGTTTTATTGCTTTTATCAGCAGTGAGGGGTGTTGTGATATATATATATATATATATATATATATATATATATATATATATATATATATATATATATATATATATATATATATATATATATACTTAACTATATTCGGATATAGAACTACAAAATACCTCATATATACCTATTTTCATCAAAGTTACCTCAAAAAGTTTAAAATTCTAATTTTAAACTTAATTTAAAAAAAATCTTTTTCTTTATAAAAAATACGTTTAATTTGGGACAAAGCTAAAAAATAATTTATTCAAAGTATGTACTATCGCTAGCTACACATTTTGTCCATATCTCTGGCAATTTATGGATGCCCTCCCAGAAAAACCGTTCCTTTTTTGAGCTGGACCAGTCATCAAGCCTTTCTAAAACATCTCCGTAAATAAATAAGCAAAGATTAATATCTAAAAATGTCTACTGTATTTAAAATTGTATGTATCAGAATTGTTTCAACACACAATGCTTGTTTCAAATACAAACTATACTAAGTAATGTCTGAATGATTGTGGCGTGTTCATATATTTTTTCTCCTTTATTTGGGTTTTTCGCCATCAAAAATACCTGTTCTTATTTAAAGAAAGAATCACTGGGTAAAAACAAAAAACCAAACGGAGACAAATTTCTCAGTGATTCTTTTTTTTTTGTAATAAATTTGCCTAACGAACAAAATTTTAAAGATATAAAAATGTTATAAACAAATTTACAAACTTTTGACGTTAACGTTTTGGAGGGTAATCTCCCCCCGTTTTCAAAACTGAACTAAAAAATAAATTATATTAATTTGTAATATATAAAGTAACGAGTGAAAGTAAATATATTTTTTTTGTATGTCAACGATACTTACATTGACAACTATATTACATTATATATATTAACTATATTATATTACAAACTATACTAAATCAACAGTGAAAAGAGTAATTACAACCTAGTGTGTCCATCGACCTTATAATACCATAAAACATGATAGTGGGGAAATCCATTTTTTTGTCAACTTCTAGGAGGACAATATAAGCTTAATAACGGTGAACCATTCAAGTCTAGCTGATCGTTCAGCAAAATATAAAAATTTTTTCTTTTATTATTTCTAGGCTCTCTAAAAGATTTAATTTTTTGGATTTATTCACATTATGTAACATTATAAATTTATCATTGATAGCGTGCTTTTCTAACATTAACTGGTTAGCATAATGAGATTGAATGGTTAACTGGGCGCCTTCAAGTCGATATCACCACTTTTGAATTGTCAAAACAAACGCACACAAGAGTCTTGAATTGGGGGATTGTCACCATGCGTTTCCATAATTATACAACGGCTTTCACTCGCGTTTTTGTTTTGATTGAACAAGAAAAGCAGTACGCCCCGCAAATGCTCTTTATTTAGCTTGAAACTCGACATATTTACCACACGAAAAAAAAAAATATGACGCTAACTCGAAATCGTTTAAATAACAATGGGCCGGTCGCGTTGGTGCGGCGGTAAGAGCGCCTGCTTTGCCGAATCTGCGCTGGAGCGATAGCTGGTTCGATTCCAGCGCTCGGATGGTTATTTTTCTTTCTTCTGTCCGTTTATCTTTCCTAAATGTTTGTGATTGTTTCTAGGCAAGAGTGTAAAATCCGACTACGAATTACCCCTCAGTCACGCTAGTTAAAGGCTGGGTAAGGCCGGATGCCTTCTGAGAAGTGTTCTACGTTGGTCACTCGCCAGTCGGTAGGTTTCCTGATAGATTTATGGGTAAGCACATAACCAAGGGTTTATAGCCCGAGGGGGGTGCTGGCCTGGGTTTGTCGGAAGCTGATGACCGTGGTTCGGAACCCACGTTAAGCTGTAGGTCCAGTCGCTAAACAGCCTAGTTGCTGATGCGCCTCTAACCCAAACACTTTACTTTAAATAACAATGGTGTTTTGAAGGGTATTGCCGTAGCAAGAAAATGACCTAAGATATTAGACTTGAATCGACCCTTGTTTCCGGCGTAACCTCTTAAATATATTAAGGACGATTAACCACCACCCCTGGTATGTTAAAAATAAAGAAGCATTTTAAATATTGTTTTGTTTATTCCTAATGACAAAAAGGACTTTAATTATGTGTTGTATAATTCAAATATTTTAAAATGTAAAAATAAACTACTAATGAAAACAGCAGTATTGGTTGACAAGTTAAACACGTCACTTGCTTCCCTAATCCATCAAAGCTTACCCCAGTCCGGCCGCCCTCACGTCCCCGCCACCGGTCGACGTTTCAATCCGACGTCGACGTCAGTTACGGTCCACGTCGACATCGCCCGGCCATCTTTGATGTTTTAATTAGTTTTCTTGATTCGCTTCCTGCTTGTTTGCAGGACGTTTTGACGGCCGGCGGCGACAGCCCTCGTTTTTAGCCCTCTATTATTGAAAATCAAACAGAAAACGTCACTGGTTTGTTTTATTGAGGTCGATGTCGATGCGACATCATCGACTTTGACATAAGACGTTCCGTTGGAATCTTGATTTAATTAGCACGAAGGAAAATTGAAACAAAAAATATGGTTTCTAATTAACCTGAAAATTGGATTATTAACTGAAAAATTATTAATATCAAAGAGACTTACCAATAACTTACTAAGGAACACATGGATCAATAAGACCCCGGTCTGACATACAGATGGCGTCACTTACGAAAATTGCTTACCAGTGGACGATTGTGCCAACCTTCAAATGTCATGTGTCAAAATCTCCTGCCAATTTGATTACTAGTTTCTGAGTTGTGCGCTATTTTGTTATTTTCAAAACAATGAAAAAATCATGTATAGATAAAACATTGTTTCTGATGAATAAAAATACCATTGAAGCAAAACAATGGCTTGATAAACATTACCCGGGCTGTGCCCCTAGAAAATCAAGCATCGATAATACTCAACGCTCTGGACGTCTAGGAGGTGGTTACACCATACAACATCAGAAAAATTCACAAAACCGTAAAGTGAGGGTGCAGGATATAGCTGATATCACGAAGACACAGTTTTACACCAACATTTGGAAATACATAAATTGCTGTCGAAATTGGTACCGCTTTTGCTTACAGGGGGCTAAAAACAACAACTTATTGATGATTTCCAGCAATGTTTGCGGCTGTTCAGGCGAAATAAAAAGGATTTTTTCAAGGAAACGTGGATTCATCACTATACCCCGGAGTCAAATCGACAGTCAGCTGAGTGGACAGCAGCCGATAAAAGCCGTCCAAAGCGACCAAAAACATAACAGTTGGCAGACAAGGTTATGTCCTCTGTATTAGCGCATGGGATATTCTTCATCGATTATCTTGAGAAAGGTAAAACCATCAATAGCGAATATTACATAGCGTTATTAGTGCGTTTAAAGGACAAGATCAAAACAATGCACACTCTCATAAATCGTAGGCAACGACGGCTAAATTGCATGAATTGCACCTCGAATTGCTTTCTCATCTACTGCATTCTTCAGATCTGGCCCCCGGCGACTATTTCCTATTCTCAGACACCAAAAAATTCTAGCTGAAAAGAAATGTCACTTCAATAAAGAGGTAATTGGCGATACTGTCAGATATTTTGAAGACAAAGAGAAATCGTTCTATAAAATGGGCGTAGAAATATTAGATAAGCGTTGAAATGATTGTATTGCTCTTCAAGGAGAATATGTTGATGAATAAAGTAGAAATTTGCAAAAAAAGTGTTTGAATATGAGAGTGAATTATCTCCTGTTGATGCTAAAATAGTTAGGGAAGCGCACATCGAGAAATTTATCAAACAATGATTTGGTGTCTTGGGGTAAATATCTTCGAGTTTAGTGCTGTACAACAAAGGTTCCTATAGAAGAGTTGAAATATTATTAAAAATTATCACTCGCTTTAAAGGTCTCAGTTCAGTGATGTAATTGGAAGTAAATATATGTTTTTAGCTTTAAGACATCAAAAGGTTAAGATATTTGGAAATCTCCTGATAATTCGGTTCTTATATTTGAATCTTTGGTGCGAAAAACTAAACTCAAACATATTTACTACAAAGCATCAGATGAATTTAATAGAATTATTGCCTAATAGTGATAACATGGCTAGTGAAACGTATCTCGAGAAATTAAAAACAAACCATTTAAGAGCTTAAGAGAATTCCTGGATAATTTAAAAGGATAAAGCAAACTAACTTGAATAATCGTGGATTTGAAGAATCTTTCTAATTAATTTCAAAAGCTTTTTATTGATAATTGTAACATAGCGTATGAACTACACATGCGCCCATTTAAACAAAATTATTACAAATCCTAAAAATTAATTAAAATAGTAATCAATTTACCAAGCGAATTTTGTATGACCTTTTGGCATAACCGTGGCTCTATCTCACCAATGACTCGAATAATTTCATCCTTTAGTTCAGGATGGATTGTTTTTATAGAGCTGCCTTTTCACATAACCCTAAAGAAAATATCCAACGGTGTTAAATCATATGATCTTGGTGGCCAATTAACATCATTGTTTCTTGCAATAACTCGTTCAGAAAAATTTTCTCTCAATAAATCAATTGTTTCATTAGTAGAGTGAGTTGTAAAATGGTGTAGAGCACAATACAACAGCTGAAAAGAAATGCCGCTCCAATGAAGAGGTAATTGATGAAACTGTTGGATATTTTGAAGACAAAGAGAAATGGTTCTATACAATAGGCGTAGAAATGTTAGAAAAACGTTAGAATGATTGTATTGGTTTTTAAGGAGAATATCTTAATAAATAAGGTAACGTTTACGTAACAGTAAAAAAAACGGTCCAACGGTGTTAAATCGCATGATCTTGGTGGCCAATTAACATCACCGTTTCTTGCAATCGTCCAGGAATTTTTTCTCTCAATAAATCAATTGTTTCATTAGTAGAATGAGTTGTAGCGTCATCCTACTACAGCTCTTTCAAATCAATATTATTCAATTCAGCCATTCAATTTAGTTGTTGTATTGTGTTCGATTCCATTTTTATAAATGTTGATCATTACACTTCTCAAATGGGATTAGACCTAGGCAAATTCACAACGGTATCTGTGTTTTGTTCAAGAATTTAAAAAACCGCCCAATATGAAAGGCCCATTACAAAGAAAAAAGTAATTTGGTGTTGGTAGGGATGGCAAATCTCTTTGAGCTCCCTATTTCACGCTAAATATTCCAATAGAAAAATTGAATTTAAATGATTTTGTGCCTTATGGTAAATCTCTTTAAGTTTAACCTCCAGATATCGACAATTTGTTTACCAGAATGTAAAGTCTAAAATACATGTCAGGTTTTGAAGAAATATATGTTCTAAAAGGGCCTCAAAACCTCAACAATTGTTCGTCAATTGTACAATAACAATGAGGGGTATTGTATATACAACGTATAGGAGAATATTTATCTTCTCAGTTTCTTATGGGTTTGTCATCAAATCTGATGCAACTTACCAGGAATCTAAATCTTGTTTCACTCATGATGCATCGATATAATTGCGTTCCACGTTTTTACCACATCTTTGCTGTAGTGAGATGGTTATGTTTTCTACATCTTACTTTATAAAGCAATCCTAGGAAAGCCAAAATCGCGTCGATATATATATATATATATATATATATATATATATATATATATATATATATATATATATATATATATATATATATATATATATATATATATATATATAATTGAGAAATCAAGAATTAGTAATATATTTCTCATTTTGTCGTTGTATTTACATATACAAGACAATAATGTTAATAATATTTGCTCTAAAGAAACTCCCATGCCTCTAACTTACACTTAGAACGTTCTTTCGTTTAGGTGTCTAAGTACGACTTGGAAGTTCAGTGCTCAAAATGTGCACATTTTTCCCTTTTATTACTTTTCCTGGAAGCTGTTGTTCTCTCTCATCCTCTTCTCCACTTTCTTCTGCTGAGTAAGTGCACTCTCTCTGTCGGACTGATTGGATTAAAACATTGTCTTCGTAGTCGGTGCCGCTATTATCCGATCAGGTTCCTCAAAATTTGGATATTCTGGTCGGACAGTCAGGGACAGTCGGGTGTCCTTTTACCTCCCCCCCTCTTTCCCGCCGTACTCACCTGACTTGGCCCCTTTCGACTACCATATGTTTTCATTGATGTTTCACGCAGTTTTCATGAAACTCTTTAACAATTACGGAGATGTCGAAAAATGGCTTGTACGGTTTTTCTGGGAGATATAAATTAAACGTATTTTTTTTAAGAAGAAATATTATTTAAAGAAGATTATTTGGTAAAATCAAAGTGTCATATCAATTTTTGTAACTAAAAGTATCAATAAGTCAAGTTTTTCAGATTTGACAAATTAGTAGGAATAAATTGTTGAAAGACAAATTAAAAATATATCATATCTCCCTATAAATAGATGTTTGAATTTAGATTGATATTCATTGAGTTGTCGTATTACTGACCTTGTCATTAATATTGTAATAAAATTGACCTTTGGAGCTAATATAATAATATAAATATGTCAGAAATTATTATTAAACAGTCAACACGCCTTTTAGTTTGTATTTACATATTCTACATGTCAGGCTGTAAAGCTGAAATCACCTACAAAAGCTTAGATATATTAAGTGTTTAAGTAGCTGACAAGAAAGATAATTAAATAAATAAACATATTTTTATAATTCAATGTATTTCTTAGATACTAGTAGTACATGTACTCGCTTCAAGTTTACATTTTTTAGACATTTTATTTAGACAGTTTGACTTTATACGACGGGTCCTTCGAAAAATTCTTGGCTTGTGTAGTTACTTGTTTATGATGATCGAATATTGTAAAGAAGTTTTGAGATTTTCTGAAAATGTGAAGCGTCTTTTGAGAAGTGTTCTCACGCTGTTGATCTTGAATTGCCTTTAAAATGTGTGATACGTTTATTAATCTTGTTTACTTTGCGTTGTTACTCTTAGTAATGATGCAAATAAAATTTCAGTAGTTTTCATATTTTTCAAATATATTTTTAACAACATTTTATACTTAATATGAAGTAAAATTTCTATAGCTTCAAAATATTATAGAGTATGTACAGGGTGGTCCAAAGAGTTGTAAATATATGGTATAGTTGCGTTGCAGAAAATTTGGTAGAAGGCGTAGAAAGGTGGAGTCGAAGTCTTGTGTGCGTAAGTATTATAGCCACAACAATTCCACCACTATTGCGTGACATAGATTTCAACATTTCAATTTGTATGATTTTCAGTAACGTCCAAGCCTTCCGAAACTGGTTCAACGTTAAATAAGCGCGTCCCCAACCATCGAAGGTCAGTGAGAACCGATAAGAGTGAGAGCGCCCGTGCGCCAACAACAAAACTTAACCATTCGAAAGTGTAGTTGCTTCGCATCTTTCACAAAGGTTTACTCATGCACCCATACAAGATTCAGTTAGTGCAAGAATTGAAACCGACGGACTCCGTTCATAGACTTTTATTCTCTAACGAAATGATGAATCGATTTTCAATAGTTGACATATTCTTATTCTCCGATGAGTAAGTTTGAGGAAACTGGTTCAACGTTAAATAAGCGCGTCCCCAACCGTCGAAGGTCAGTGAGAACCGATAAGAGTGAGAGCGCCCGTACGCCAACAACAAAACTTAACCATTCGAAAGTGTAGTTGCTTCGCATCTTTCACAAAGGTTTACTCATGAACCCATACAAGATTCAGTTAGTGCAAGAATTGAAACCGACGGACTCCGTTCATAGACTTTTATTCTCTAACGAAATGATGAATCGATTTTCAATAGTTGACATATTCTTATTCTCCGATGAGTAAGTTTGAGGAAACTGGTTCAACGTTAAATAAGCGCGTCCCCAAACGTCGAAGGTCACTGAGAACCGATAAGAGTGAGAGCGCCCGTGCGCCAACAACAAAACTTAACCATTCGAAAGTGTAGTTGCTTCGCATCTTTCACAAAGGTTTACTCATGCACCCATACAAGATTCAGTTAGTGCAAGAATTGAAACCGACGGACTCCGTTCATAGACTTTTATTCTCTAACAAAATGATGAATCGATTTTCAACAGTTGACATATTCTTATTCTCCGATGAGACTCATTTCTTGAGTCTCATCCACATCTTGATTCCCACTCCATTCTAATTACCATGTCAATTAGCAAAATTGTCACTACTGGTGCGGAGGAAGAAAACCCTAAAAAGAAACATGAAAGGCGTCTGTATAGTCCGAAAATCAGAGAGAGAGAGAGAGTGAGTGAGTGTTTCTTCGATTTTTTTTGAGAATCGGTTCTACTCTCTAACTAGTCCTTGCATCTGAATTTCTTAATCTGACTAGTCTTAAAATCTTCATTTCCATAGATAATGTTTGGTTTTTAATTTGGTATTCAAGACTCACTTCCATATATCAGAATTAGAACAAGGGCCGTTTTATAAATCCCTAATTTGTTGTTTTTACTTCTCTTTATCCTGGAATATCTATTTCAATGTATCAAATAATTGTACGTTTTGCTCTAAAATTGTCCCCAGATATTTCAGAATATTTGTTGAATTGATTCTGTGCCCATCTGTGTTATTGTAAGTCTGCTGCATTTGTAAGTCTACTTCTTGTCTTGTAACAACCATCCTTTTTGACTTAGTTGAACTTTCTGAAAGTTGATTCTTTTGTGTCTGGATGAGACAGTTCATTTTTGAAATTCAATGTTCAAGTTCATTTGTGAAGACGGATTATCCTAAATATTTCCGAAATCATTTATAATAAAATTATGAAATGTAGTGACTGTTGTAAACTTCCGGCATCGCACCACACCGAAGCGAGCCGTATATTTCAAACGGTATGTTCAAATATAGACAAATTTCATTCAGGAGCGTGACATAATGGGGGGTTCAAGTTAAAAATGGTCCCAATCTTTTTTTAACTTTAATTATAGATTATAAAAATTCTGACTTTTTTCGTAAAAGAGATACTCTCAAGTCACCTCGATAGGATACCTCGTTTTCGAGTAAATAATAAATTTTCGTGCTCAACATAATAAAGCTCAATGTTGATGTTTCAAAGTTTAATTGGCCACGTCAAAATTACATTTATTTATCCCGCAATTACACTTTTTGGATGTTCTTAATTTATAAAGTGTTAAAATTAAAAAAAAAGGATATTAGTAAGATATTATAATATTTATGTTTAATAATGTGGAATATGCCGATATTCATTTTATCTACGGATATTGTAGTGGAAATACAAAGGCCGCAGTTCACGAATATCACAGACGATTTCCTAATAGAAGGTTACCTACCAAACGAGTTTTTATTTGAAATCACCAGAACTTTAGAAACTTTGGACTTTAGCGAAATTAAGTAAGGCGAAATGATAAATTTAGAAATCAAATACTTGGCTGAATTCAACAACACTATTAAATTAACCGTCAGAAGAACTGTCTTAGTTTTAAAAAGGACGAAACGTTTTAAAAAGGAACTAAAAAGAAAAACAGGAACAGGGAACGACCCTAATTTTAAAGATAAAATCATTTGGACTGACGAAGCTACATTTACCCGTAGTGGGTCAGTAAGTTTTAAAAATTTAAGAATCTGGGCTCATGAGAATCCTCACATAATCCGACCTATGGATTTCAAGAACAACGGCGCCATTACATTCTTTATGTTTAATATAAGGAATAATGCTGGATTTAAACCGATTGCGCTCCAGCACATAGTAAAAAAAATCGTGCAAAAAAAAATGCAAAATGACAGCGTGACATTTACTCCACCCTTTATTTTAAATTATTTAAAAACCATGATGATAAAATAAAACTAGAATTAATAAAGCATACGAACCGTTGCTAAATTTTTCAATTAAGTTGAAAAGCTTATTTAAAAATAGCGGTATAACGGCCGACAGAGGGCATCGCAGGCGATAAGGCCGAATATCGGCGAAAATTAATCCAGTAAAAACGGTGAATTTATTGAGACAGGACTTCGGTTGGCCCGTCACCATACCATTTTATGGACTGGACCGGGCTCTGGGAGTGTGTATATGCGTTGTGAATTACCCAGGACCGTATTTTACAATGATTGTAATGGAATTTGCCTGAAAATATATGTATAGGTGCTCTCGTGATTTGGCTTGGACGACTTTTCAAACGCATAAAATACTTTTTGGTAATACAACCTTTTTAGAATAATGCATTCTGTTTTAAAGTCTGTATATGCAAATATATATATATATATATATATATATATATATATATATATATATATATATATATATATATATATATATATATATATATATACGGATTATCTACGGCTGTCGCCGCCTCTCCGTCCCCAGTTTCCAGTTCGTTCTGTCGTGACACATGTCCTCTTGCAAATCTCTTGCTTCCATGGCTTCGTCAACGCCGTCTCTCCAACTTCTTCTTGGTCGTCCTCTCTTTCTTCTTTTTGGAGGTATCCATTCCAACACTTTTCGTGGCCATCTTGTCTCATTCATTCTTTTTGCATGTCCGAACCAAGTCAATTGTTTTCTCTCTATGTCGTCCACAATATCTCTCTCGATGTTCATGTCCCTTTTAATGTTTATATTTCTTATTCTCTCAAGTCTCGATCTCCGACAGCTCCTTCTCAAAAAATCCATCTCCGTGGCCAGTAGTTTTCTTCTATTAGTATTATTTAAATCCCACACTTCTGAACCATAAGTCAAAACACTCTTTACGATTGAGCTATATATGCGAAGTTTTGTTTCTCGCCTAATTTTTCGTTCCCACAGGACAGAGTTGAGTGCTCCAATGATTTGTCTACCTCTTATTATTCTTGTTTGAATTTCATCATTACTATTACCTTGCCTGTTGAAGATCACCCCTAAGTATTTAGCCTTGTCAACGTTTTTTATTGTTCCGTTTTCCAAGGGTAAATCGTCGTTGTCATTACTACTCACCGCTAAGTATTCACATTTATTTAAGTTAATTGTGAGACCAGCTAGTGTGTACTCTTCATTTAGTTTCCTCACCATATAGCTCAAATCCTGTTGGTCTTCTGCAACCACTATCTGATCGTCGGCGAAATAAAGAGTATATAGGGTGTCATCCCCCACCCGAAGGCCCATGTTCCAACACTTCCGTGCCCAGCCTTTCATGGATTGGTCTACGTATAGTTTGAATAAGGTGGGAGATAGACAACATCCTTGTCTTAGCCCCTTTGTTGTATTGAATGATTCAGATAGTGATGTTCCAATTTTAATAACCGCAGAATTCTGTTCATAGTAAAGTTGGACGGCCCGAATCAATGTTGGTCTAATCTTGAGAGTTTCCATTGCTTCCCATAATTTCGATACTGGTACACTGTCATAAGCTTTTTCTAGGTCTATGAAAGCTATATGCGTCTCCCTGTTTCGCTGGGTTCGTTTTTCTAGGGCTATTTTTAGAGTGAAAAGGTTGTCTGTGGTGGATCTCCCTACCCGGAAACCGGCTTGTTCTTCCGCTTGTTTATCCTTGATGTCTTCTTCTATTTCATTTCTAAGGATTCGGGAATATATTCTTCCTATTGTTGGGATTACCGCTATACCTCGATAATTCTTAGGATCATTTTTTGAGCCTTTTTTGTGAATGGTTGATATATATGATGTTCTCCATTCGGTCGGCGTTTCTTCCCCATTCAGGCATCGTTGAAACATATTCTTCAACATTCTTAAAAGTTTTTCGGGTCCATACCTTATGAATTCCGGGTGGATCCCTCCAGGTCCAGGGGATTTTTTTATTTTTGTGTCTTTCACAGCTTGTTGCACTTCTTTTAGTTGGAGATCTATAGGAGTTAGATTATTTATTTGGTGTTGTTTTCCTAGAAAATTTTCACGTCTCTCTTCCAGAAGGTCTTTAAAGTGGTGTACCCAGTCTTCATTTGTTATGCCCCCTAAGTTAGGTATTTGTTTTTTTGATGTTTTTACCGACTTTATGGTCTTCCAGGCTTCTGAACTTCGGGTTCCTCCTAATTGTTGTTCTATGTACTCGCATTTTTTCTCCCAAGACTGATTCTTTCTCTTTAGGACTTCGTTTTTAACCTCCCTATTTGCTCTTTTGTATTTTTGTCTCGTCACATCATCGTTCTTTTGAAGGAGTTTCTGGTAGAGTTGTTTCTTTTCTTTAATTTGTTGTTCTATTTTATCATCCCACCAGTCAGGTTTGTTATTCATCCGTATTTTTCCGACAGATTCGTCCGCAGCCTCAAGAATACAAGCTTTTATATGTTCGTACTCTTCTTCTATTGTTCGTTGAGTTTCGATTAGTTTTTGATCCAGTCTTCTAAGATATAAATATTTAGTACTTTCATGTTCAAAACTTTGTAAGTTATATTTTGTCGTTGTCAATCTATTCTCAGTGAGACTGCTGGTGGTCGATTGAAAAGATGTTAAAAAGGGAATGTGTATCTTTGCCACCAGTAAGCGGTGATCAGATCCACACTCGGCACCTCTCTTTACCCTAACGTCTTGTATCTTGATTTGGGAGTTTTGTCGGGCAATGAGATAGTCAATAATCGATTTTAGTCCTCTTGTCTGTTGGTACCAAGTGTATTTATGTATATCTTTGTGAGCGTAAAAGGTGTTAGTTATTCTCAAATCGAACTGCTCACAAAAATTCACTAATTTTTCACCATTGTCATTTATGGTTTCTTCCCCGTGTCTGCCTACTACTCTACTATGTCTCTGTTTTCCGACCCGACCATTTAGGTCTCCTCCTATGATGACTTCATGACTGCGTGGAATTTGATCGATTATATCTCTGAGGGTATCTTCAAACATATCTTTAACGTGAGCTGTAGCATCGTTATTAGGAGCATACACACCGAGAATTGTCATAGTTCTTCCCCTTATTTGGATCGTCAGTTTAATTATGCGTTCGTTCATTGGTTCCCAAGATTTAATGTATTTTTTCAGTTTTTTGTGGATTAGAATAGATACTCCAGCACGTGCTCTTTCGTGTTTTTCCACTCCAGTGTATAAATGTATAAAATCGTTGATGTTTTCGATTCCGCTTCCCTTCTTCTTTGTTTCCGAGAGGATTGCTATATCAATGTGACGTTGGATGAATTCCATGATAACTTCCTTCTGTTTATTTCTTATACCTTGTATATTCCATATACCTAAATTCACTGTCCATTTCCGTTGCTGTTTTCGTTTACTGTTATATCCGTCCGACATCCGAGGCGTATTTCTACTGGGTGTTTTAGCGTTTTTTCTTGTGTTTTCCGAATGTAAGGTTGCTGGCCTTACGACTCAACCCCCATGCTTGGAGAGCCGTCCAGTTTTTGTTTCACGGTGGGTATTTTATTTCCCCACTACCCTCCGATACTGCTGGTTTGCAGAACCGGCGAGCTTCCCCCAATTCCAATGGGGACGCACCCGATGGAGGTAACTGGCAAATCCCCACACGGGTATATGCAAATATCAGGATTTTTTAACGAATCTGTTAAAATGTTGTTTTATTATATACAAACTGTTCCATAACTTATCCGTCATAGAGCAAGTGGTGATAGAGATCAAAATAATAGAATTTATTCAATAAATATGTTGGCAATTGTTAGTCATTAAAAAGATATAAGGTGTTGAAAGTTAAACTAAATTTTCGAAAAATTGAGATAATTTAAAAACGGTTCAAAACCGGGGTAATTGGATTTTCAAAGGCGACAAATCAGAATTTGCTATTAGCTTGAACCTAGTTCCTCGAGGGTGTTTGCTAAATACTGTGTGAGAAATTAGCCCGCTCATATTTTTTTACCCTATAAAGCTGCGAATATTTTAACTTCAAAATAGAGAAGAGTCATAATTTCCACGTAAAAAAGGTACTCTTGCTCAATATAGATATCTCGCGCCTTTTGCGAGATATTCGTGTTCGAATATTCCATTGCAAGTCTTGTCGATGACTGAAAAACATACAATTCATAAAGTGTGTCTTGAATGTGGTGTATAAATTATTGACAATTGTCATTGTTTTCCATCTCTCCTATTAAACGTAGGTCGAAACAAATTTCTCCAAGCTTGAGTTGGTATTAAATAATTTATAAAAAATTTCCAAACTTAATCAGTTTTCTACCCTAATTTAACGGATATGCTCTGCGTTTATGCACAAGTAAATTATAATAATCGCTCTGCAGTTAGTAGAAAGTATTAAGAGCTCTGCTCAATCAGAATCATCCCAGATCGATAAATTTTTCAAAGAATTTTCAATCAGTTAGGAGAAACAGGTTCGTTTTATTTCAACAATTCTTGTAGACGACCGAAATGTATAACGGTAGAACAAGGAAATGACATTTTGGTTAGAAATCCTGAACTAAGCACTAGGCGTTTGGAGGCATCTACAGGAATTAGCAAATTTACCGTTTCAAGAGTTCTCGATAAAGAAAAATTGTTTCCCTACCATTTTTGGCCTGTTCAAAATGTATTGCCACAAGATTGCCACAAGAAGACGAGGCAACTTTTACCAGAAGCGGAATTTTTAACTGTTGAAATAGTCATTATTACGCCCTGGAAAATCCACATCTACCAAGAGAGCAACATTTCCAGCACAAACTTTCAATTAACATTTGGTGCGGCATTATCAATAATTTTTTAATATGCTCATTTAAGTTTCCGCAAAGACCGAATGGAGATCAATATATGCAGTTTTTAGAAAAATATTTATTAGTCTTTTTTAGACGGAAACTTAAGACAAGACGCATGTGGTTCATGCAAAATTGCAGTGCGAAATCATTTAAATCATCATTTTCCACATCGATGGATTGGGCTCGGTGATGAGTTTCCTTGGCAACCTTGTAGCCCAGACATTAATATATTAGATTTTAATTTGTGGGGTTATATAAAGTCTTTAGTTTATCATGATGAAATCAATACACGACAGAAACTTTTACAAAAAATTCAACAAGCGGCCAATATTATTAGAAATGAAGAAAATATCTTCTCAAATGTGGTGCGTCACTTAACTAAAAGCCTGGGAAAGTGTATTGAGGTAAACGGTGGACACTTTCAACACCTATTGAAGCAAATTTCAAAAAAATATTATTTTAAATAAAGTCCATTGTATTTTTGACAGCTTGATGTTTTTTTCCTCGTATTCAAGGCACACTTTGTGACTTGTAGGTTTTTTGTGCGATGGAATATTCGGACACGAATATCTCGTAAACGACGTGAGATATCGATATTGACCAATGATACCTTTTTGACATGGGAATTAAGACTTTTCTCTATTTTGAAGTTAAAATATTTCCAGCTTTATAGGGTAAAAAACTATGAGCGAGTTAATTCCTCATAAAGTAGGTAGCAAGCACCCTCTAGACACTAGGCTCAAACTAGTACCAAATTCGGATTTGTCCTTTGAAAACCCAACGTCCCCGATTTTGAACCTGATCTTCAACCGTTTTTAAATTACCTCAATTTTTTTTTTAAATTTAGTTTCACTTTCAACACCCTGTATCTCTTTAATGACTAACACATTGATTGATGAACTCCTCTTATTTTGCTTTCGACTATCACCAGTTGCTCTATGGCGGATAAGTCTGATACACTCTATATATTATAAAATGCGACGGAGTGAAAAATAGAGTGAAAAATAATAAAATAGTTGTTTAATGAAATATTTTGTTTTATGGAAAATTGATTTATTTTTTAACTTAGGCTCTTTTTTAGTTCGATACACTTCGCTCAAGGATTTGCCAACTCTTGTATGCCTTCCAAAATGTTGGACTTGCTGAACTCTGGAAAATAATCCTATGTGTCTCTGAATGGTGTCTGTCTTTTCACTGGATGTGATTTCTTATTTAGTCAGTTATTTCTTGATGTTTGGAAAGAAGATGAACGCGAACGGGGCTAAGTCCGAAGAATAGAGTGGATGTGACATGACTTCGTACCACAAATTGATTTATGTTGTAGCAGCGGCAGACAAATGGGGGGTGTATTGTCGATGTGAAACGATACTCTTTTTTAGCCTGTTTCTTAGTACTGCTCCTTCATTTCTGGCATGTAGCGATGAATCGAAATTTTATTGGTAGTCACGAATCACTGCAAAAACTTATTCGCAGTGAGCAAAGACGGCACTAATTGCGCTGGTAGCTTTTCCATGTCCGAATATTCGTCTGGGATGTTCCATAAGCGCCTGTCCTTTTAATACTTTTTCAACTTTACATCGATTTTCGCGATAATTTTTCCAAGCAAAAAGCAATGTTTAATAAAAAACTAATTTATTTAAAATAATACAAATATTTAATTTATCTACTTTCTAAGACTATCAAAACAAAAGTAAATGCCATATCGGCTTGACATTTATGTAGTGTCACTAGAAAGGATGATACTTTTCCGAAATAAAGTCGCCTTTGCGATCGCATCGTTATCAGCCGGAAAAGTTTCTAGCTTTTCTCTTCATCTTCATACTCAGCTGTCCATAAGGATTATTTGTACCGTAATATTATGTCTTTGGTTAGGAAATTGAGACAAAACATTAGTCATCTTAATTAATACTAACCCCTAGTCATTTAGTGGACAGATTGTTGTACCAGATCTGTAGATCGAAGATGGTTTTTTGCTCAAAATTATTTGGGAGGCCACTTTTAACTTCTAACCTAAACAAACAATAATCCCAAGGGGCAATATTGAGTGAATTACATATGGGGCGATTTTTTAGTGCAAATTAGATACCTTGAAACTATTTTTTATGTGAAATGACATTCAATGGCATTAATGTTGAAAACAATTTCGGACAATGTCCGCCGCGGCTACTTCTGACAAAGCGCATTCTGTTAATCTAATTTCCGACTACTTTTTCAAGCAATTGGGCTCTTATGTTTGCAATTGGGTTTTTCAATAAAAAATAATTATCGATTTTTTACTTTATTTATTTTAAAACTTTATCATAAATAATATTGATAATCGATGTCCGCCGCGGCTACTTCTGACAAGCGCATTCTGTTAATCCAATTTCTGCCTACTTTTTCAAGCAATTGGGCTCTTATGTTCGCAATTGGGTTTTTGAATAAAAAATAATTATCGATTTTTTACTTTATTTATTTTAAAACTTTATCATAAATAATATTGATAATCGATGCGAAAAACTTTTTAAAAATTAGTTACAATTAATTTTGAATAATTAAAATTTATAAAATTAAAAAAAAAACGTAACTACGAATGTGCTGCGATTGGTTGCCATGTTATGACATATGACGTCATAATAGTAAAGTGTTTTTTACGTCACTACTGCCAACGGCTTCTACCTGTATTTATACTGTCAAAATTATTGTTGATTCACTGTAAAATAAAATATTATTTGTTACTAATTTAGTTCAGTAATATGTGTAAATGTGTAATGTACCAGCTGTGGATATTTTTATGGTCACAGATTTGCTTAAAAATGGCATTTGGTTGAATTCAGCTGAAGCTCGAGGTGCTAAAGCATTAATATGAGTTTTTTAAAAAATAATAACAATAATGTAAATGTAAATAAGAAACAAAATATTTCTATTAAATATAATTAAACTATTTGTAGGGTGTCACGAGAAGTTACTATGGCAAGGGTATAGGTTTTGTTCAACTTAACCGTAAAAATGGTATAAAGTTCGGAATAAAGCTTATAATATATATATAACGCTTATAAAAAAACAATATAAGTCATAATTAGAGAAATAAAACACATACACACTGTTTAAATCACTAATTTTATTTCAATAAAAAATACACTGTTAAATATAAATAATAAAATTTTCCCTAACTAGGATAATATGGATAATATATTACAGTAGATTATAATACGTAAACTATATTAATAATCAATGCAGAATAAAAACAATGACTACCCACAATTATATACATATTGGTTTCATTGCATAATAGTTAGATTGCTTTCATTGAAGTTTGCAATGCTTTTAAAACCACACCGATTCTTAAAACCACCACACTAAACTTTATTAACAATATTTTAAAAAAATTCACCCATACTATATTATTGTTTTAATTCATGTTTTCAATATTTTTGGCAACTATGGCGATTTTTCTCTTTACATATTTTATAACTCACCACATTAGACTCTTGATTTAATAATATTTGCAAATATTAATAAACCCAGCTGCTAACTAACTCTAATGCATCATCAGCCAGAGATTTCCCAAATAAGAGAAAGCATCTAAACCATTTGTTTTTTTTTGTGTGGGACTCCCCTGTTAAGGTCTACCCACTAGAAAACCACTATGTACCATAACATATCCTGGAACCACGGTCAGCCTATTATCAGTCTTCAATGCCTATAATACATTTCTAACCTATGTTTAAACATACCCTATCAAATGAATATGTTCAATCAATAAATACAATATACTAAAATCCTGAAAAACACTAAATATTTGAACTTTTTTAATGTTTTAACTTTTAATTGTTTTGTTTTATTTAGAATAGAAATATACCATTTTCTTTACTTTTTGTTTGGATAGTAGGGTTGCTTTTCTATTTTTGCATACTCCTTCAGATGTTTGTTTTGATTCAACGAAAAACTGCTTTTCTAGCCCTTAATTTAACTACTTGATGTTTTTCTTGTCTATTCGCGCTTTCTTGAATATTATTATTCATTGTTATTATCACTCATAGATACTATCCTCGGTTGTGTTGCTATATGAAGATTCTTTGCGGACACGCAGGAATATTAATTTTTCTAAAGCTGGCACGTTAATTTGTTTTCCCTACATAAATTAAATAATATAAATAAGAGTTATTAACAATGACTAAGATCGATAAATTGTTTTATTGTGCCCGAGACTTCGAACTTCCGAATTGTTCCGAGTCGGGCTTTTTTCGGGAACTGTCGGGAATTTATATTCAATTTGATTAGTTTTTTTTGTTTCAATTCTTCTATTGGAACCTTTGGTGTGAAACACTAAACTTGAAGAGATTTACCAATAAACACCAAATCATTTTTTCGAACTTTTGGACGCACGTTTCGCTAACCATGTTAGCATCATCAGGAGATGATTTAATCTCAACTCTCAAACAACAAATCATCTCCTGATGATGCTAACATGGTTAGCGAAACGTGCGTCGAGAAGTTCAAAAAAAGTGCTTTGGTGTTTAGCGGTAAATATCTTCAAGTTTTTTTTGTTTGTTTAAAATTTTATTTCAATTTTTTAATTATAAGAAAAAAAATAAAAATAAAAATAGTTTTGTTATAAAACTTTTATTTGATCTTCCCATTTATGACAAAAAAATGTTGCAAAAGCCCAATTGTTGCAGTTTTTGTTTTAATATTGAGCAGCGTGAAATTTTCGATAATTCGGCAATTACTTAGCTTGGTTGGGCGGATATGTGTGCCATTAAATTCAAGAAGTGCTCTATAAGTTTGGCGCACAGAACACTATTTTTGATAATACATTGATAACACAACAATTTGCAAGCGTTGTTCTGATATTAAAAGTTCCATGATGATTTACCGGAATTATTGAGATGCATATTTACAAACTTGCGCGCTAACTCACAGTTCGTTTGACGACGACCCTTATCGGAAGTTCGTTCACAAAAAAATCACCCTTTAGTTGTTTCCTATCTCAATTCCCGAATTTATCCTGAGTTTTTTTGCAAAGTGCGGTTTGCAAATATGAGAGTACTTTTTGAATATCAGTCGAAAACGAAACGATGAAACAATGTGTTGGCATTAAAGTTTAATTGTAAGTTGGATAAAAGTGCCTCAGAAAAGATTATGGTAGCAAAGCAGTGAGTCGTGAAAAAGGTGTTCTGTTTCCAAAATTTCGTGATAGCAGAGATAGTATTCGGGACGATCCACAACCACCAATAACAGTTCGAACTGAATGAAACGTCCAAAAAGTATCTGGATTATTTAAATGATAGTTGTATAGTGTGGTTCAAGATATATCGTTGATCAATTGACTGCAATAAACTCTTAACAACCCCTGTCGTAACGAAACCTGGCAAAGTTGCAAGAAACGTAAACAGGGCCGGGCCTAATAAAATAACCATGTAAAAAGATAAAATTAATTTTATATCTGGTTTAGTAGTTTCGGCATATTTTAGTTTAGTTCGCATTCTTTTCTTAAACAGTGCAGTTCTATAATTTCGATCGTATTTTTTGATATTTCAAACGGGCTAAAAATGTGGCGTTTTTGGCAAGATAATGATCATTGTGTCTCCGGTAGTGCTAACTTTAAAAGACAACGTTTATCGCCCGATGCTAAGCAAATTGTAAAAATGTGTTCACATTTCACACTAGAACCGCCTTCATTAACGAAAACTCCGTTGTCTACAATTAAAGATTATGATTGTGACGAAGACAATTAAAGCCAAAAAAGTCCGTAGTGATTCTGGTAAAAGCAAATGTGTTGACGAAAGCAGAATAACTTAATTCGAAGCACAATTTATGCTATGTATGAAGAGCATACTGCACCTATATTGCATTTATTGCAACAGGGACTAATGAAACATGAAATCAACATTCTTTGCAGGCGAACTAGCCTCTGGAGAATATTTCAAATGGGTTTTGCATATCGGACCATTAATAAAAGACAAATATTAATGGAATCACGATTGCGACGATGGCGGTTTGACTACTTAAACTCTATAAAAAAATACAAATTAGAAAATCATCCCACTATCTACCGTGATTAAACATGGTTCTATACTCATGAACGCCAGCAAAACGATGGGTAGATACATCAAGAAAATGCCAAACTAAAGCCCCAACGAACAAGGGAGAATAATTACAATTTTACATGCTGGTTCCGTGGAAGGATGCGTTCCAAATTGTTTACGGTTGTCCATGACTACCATGACGACAGCACACCAGAACTTTTTGAAGATTGGTTTATAAATAGCTTTTTGCCCAATGTGCCTAAGAAAAACGTAATTGTAATGGACAATGCTAATTATCATAACCGTCAAAAAATATAAAGTTCCTAATGCAAATAACACTAAATTGGAATTTCAACGTTAAAAAACGATATATACTTCGAAAATACACATAAAAAATGTGATCTAGAAGTATTAAAGACATTTAATATAAAAAAAATGTATGTGATACTATTGCTGCCGATATAGGACGTACGGTTTTACGTCTTCCCCCTTATTACTGTATTTTTAATACAATTGAGTATATGTGGCATCAGGTAAAATCCAATGTTAGAGCAGAAAACATTTATCCGACTTTAAGTGCAAGTGCTGCAACATTAATTAGGAAGGTTGCAGATAGTATTTCCAAAGAAAGTTGGATAAATTCTATTAACCATGTTATTAAAATAGAAGATTCTTATTATCACTTACTAATAATATAGAACCACTTATTATTAATGTAGATCAAAATGATAGTGAGAGCGAAACTGAATTAAATGTATAATTAAATTTAAGTTATAATTTTTATTGTACTAATAGATAAATTTATTTATTTTTGTATTTTTATTGCACTAATAAATTCACAATACACAAACCAATAAACAATGTTTTAGTCATACATAATAATAATTTAACATGTTTTAAAAATATTTTATTTTTCCCAAAATTATTCAGTAGTTAAACGACTCCGGCTCTGGCGCTTTTTAAGAAACTAGGATTTTTTTTATTGAGATTTATCGGGGCAATTAACATTTTGCCGAAGAACAACGAAATGTCTGGAAACCAACTATACCTGTGTCAAGTTCATAGATGGCTTTTCTGTACCCCTTTTTGTTAAGAATTTGCACACTGGTGCAGAATTACAAGATTCATTTCATTTCTCAACAATCATCTTTTATTTTGGCCTTATATATGTATAGATAAAATGTTAAATTTAAGAAAAAGACACTTCATATCGCGCTATGCAGGGTGTTTCAAAGAGTTGTTAATGTTTGATTGCGCTGTAGAAAACTTGGTAGGAGGGGTAGAAAGGTCTGGTCGGTTTTCAACGATAGTTCGGCGCAGGGAAAGTTGTGTACGCGAGTGTTACCGAAACAAGAATTCCGCAATTATTGCGAGTTGTAGATTTCGACATTTAATTTGCATGTTCACCAATCCCAAAGCCTCCCGTGTATTAAGCAATGGGTTCATAAGTTTGAGGAAACTGATTCAGGGTTACTCGGCCACCAAAGGTCCGCGAGAACCGATAAAAGATTGAGAGAGTGAGAGTGTCCGTGAGCCAACAACCAAACTGATCGATTCGAAAGCTCATAGCTGCTTTCAATGTAACGAGATCGTAGGTGCTTCGCATCATTCACAAAGAGAACAACAAATGCAATAATTGAAGCCGACGTACCCGCTGATAGACTTTTATTCGCTAACGAAATGATGAATCGATTTCCACCAGTCGACAGCATCTTATTCTCCGAAGAGACTCATTTCCACCTTAATTGCCATGCCGATAATCAAAATTATCGCTACTGGTGTGAATAAAACCCTAAAAAGAAACATGAAAGGCTTCTATATAACTCGAAGGTAACAGTTTGGGCTGCAATGTCGGCATCCGGAATAATCGTTTTTTTTTTCGAAGACCACCAAAGCTGCACTGTAATGATGAATTTTCAGTATTACGACGACATGCTTCAAACTTTTTTCACTCCTGCTCTTCAAGAATTTGAAGGATACCCTCAGGACGCAGCCACCTGCCACACTTTTAATCTCTTTTTTCCTGTCGTAAAGGTGCTTTTTCAGGGAAAATTCATTTCTCGAAGAGGAGACATTCTGTGGCTCCCCTGAAGCCTGAACCTGACTCCCTGTGATTTTTTATAGGGGTATCTTAATAGTCAAGTGTACTGCAACCGCCCCGATACTCTGGAAGATCTAAAGAAGAATATTCGATAAGAAATCGAAGCCATAACTGCAGACACTTGTCGCCGCGTTATGGCAAATTTCAATTCATGAGTGCAGGATAGAAATGGAGCACATTTAGACGATGTAACCTTCAGAACACGAATTTCCAAGAATGTTTGTACATCTTAAGAATAAATTTGTCAAAATTGATCAATTTGTTTTTTTTTATTTCATTTCAAAAAGTTAACCATACCCTGGAACTGGCCTGTATTTCTTTTAAAACTGAAACTTTGCACTTAATTTGGCTATATTAATAATTTCAGGAATAATTCAATTCGCTAAGAATGTTAGACATTTATTCGTTTCGTTTCGCCTTTAGCCGAATTAGCCCATATTTGATAGAAATTAATTTAAAATTTAAAAAAAAATGTTAAAACTAATGTCTTAATTTCCACTATATTAGAAAAAATATATAACAATTGCTAATACACACTGTCTATTTCAAATACGACGCTACAATGTTAAAACTTACAATAAGAAAATGGATGCGACACGGTGTAAGGGTCTCACAAACCTAGTGAGTGAAATCTGCCGGACCGAATCTTTTCATGCGATCTTTTGCGATGATGAAAAGTGATGAAAAGTTGATTGAGTCACTACAACGTGTAGTAAAAAAATCATGGGCTTTGCCAGGTTTTAAGTACAGCAAAAAATGACCTTCATTCGAAGAAATCTATGCTTTGCGTTTAGTGGAAACGGAATGGACCCTCTTTGACTTTCTTACATCCATCCAGACCATCAACATCGACCTCTACCGTTTACAATTAGATGGACTGACGGCAGCAGTTGACGAAAATCGGCTAGAATTAGAACATGAAAGGCGTCGTGTTTCATCATGACAACGACCACACGTTGCAATCAGGACCAGGAAAATTGTTGACCTTAATCAGAATGATAATAATTAAAACACTTGGTATTTGTTTCACAATATATTCAAGATATTCTCTAACATGTTTCGGCCTCGCGACCATTCTCAAAGAGAGTTATGTATAAACTAAACTAAAGTTTCAAAGTGCTGTCTAATGGAAGTCGGTTTTTTCATCTCGTTAAATTTATTACACTATCAATAATTGGAGTATTTCCGAAGTGTAGCTGGGTGTTTGTTAGGTTTTTGCCGTCGTATATGGCTTTTTTAATTTCGAAAATTTCCAGGTAATTTAACAGCCTGCTTTTATTGCAGCTATGTATTAATTTGGTATTATTAATGTTAAAAAAATGGTTCTTGTCTATACAATGTTCGGCAAAGCCCGTCTTTCTCTGATTGTGTAAAATTGAATATTTATGTTCTTTTAGCCTATCATTGAGCGATCGGCCCGTTTGGCCTATATAAATAGCGTCACACATATTACATTTAATTTCGTATACTCCAGATTTGTCACAAAATTTTGCTCTTTCTTTGTTATTGTTTAACATCGATGTAAGATTATTCTTATTAACAGAGATAATATTAATATTTTCGTTCTTTAACTGATTTGTGATTCTTGAACTTAATTTGTGAATATAGTTTATAGTATGCCAATTTTTAGAATCTTTTTCGGGTGTTGCGGCATAAAAATGTTTGGTGTTGTTTTTCTTAATCTTGTTTTTTATCATTTTATCTATGATGCTTGGCTGATATCCATTATTCCTTGCGATATTTTTGATAATATTAAGTTCTTTTTCATAGCTGTCTTTTTTAAGTGGAATCGTTAGAAGTCTGTGGGTTAATATTATCTCTGTTAATAACAATAATCTTACATCGATGTTAAACCATAACAAAGAAAGAGCAAAATTTTGGGATAAATCTGGAGTATACGAAATTAAATGTAATATGTGTGACGCTATTTACATAGGCCAAACGGGCCGATCGCTCAATGATAGGCTAAAAGAACATAAATATTCAATTTTACACAATCAGAGAAAGACGGGCTTTGCCGAACATTGTATAGACCAGAACCATTTTTTTAACATTAATAATACCAAATTAATACATAGCTGCAATAAAAGCAGGCTGTTAAATTACCTGGAAATTTTCGAAATTAAAAAAGCCATATACGACGGCAAAAACCTAACAAACACCCAGCTAGACTTCGGAAATACTCCAATTATTGATAGTGTAATAAATTTAACGAGATGAAAAAACCGACTTCCATTAGACAGCACTTTGAAACTTTAGTTTAGTTTATACATAACTCTCTTTGAGAATGGTCGCGAGGCCGAAACATGTTAGAGAATATCTTGAATATATTGTGAAACAAATACCAAGTGTTTTAATTATTATCATTGTTACTATGTTTCACCAAGAGCCAACCGAGCAATCAATCAAAACTATTGTTAATTAGAATGTTTTGCCCTATCCACCTTATTCACCGAACGTCGTACCCTCAGACCCCCTATTCCCTCTCTTTCAAAATTGTTTAAATGGGAAATATTTTAAAATTGAAGAGAAGAAATAATATGTTGATATTTGTTTTTTTGGCAATAAAGATAAAATAAATAAATATTTGCATACACTATTTGCGATCCTCTTCAAGTAAGTTTAATTTTTAACGTTGAAGAGCATGCCTTCACCATGTATTCAATTCACTCGAACCATTTTCTGGTTTTTACGCGTAATTTCTTGATTAAGAAATATATTAATTACAAAATTTTTGTGCAGAACAGTAAACAAGTTCTAGTTCAAATATACAAAAAAATCTTGATTGAATTGCTTAAGATCTAATTATATTTATAATATATCAACATTTTTGTACATGAAAGATTTTACATTATAATTTATATATCTAACAAAATTAAAATGCATATCTTTTGCATATGTATAAGAATATATTAACAAAAAATACTAATTATGCATATAATCATAGCAGCAATTTATGTTGATCACGTATATTTTATTTCATTACACAGTAATGATACCATCTGGTATAAAATTTCTTATAAAAGCAATTTTCATAAAATACAACATATTTAAATTTACAAACAGTTTATGTGGTAAAAAATATTTTATAATTAACATGTCTGGAAATCTATTTACAAACTTATTCCAACATAATTTCTTTGGTAATAAAAATATTAAATTCATAAGCTAGATCGTTTCGTAGTTTTAGATAATTTAAAATCTAAGATATTAAAAGAAATAATGAGGGTGGCTACTTTTGAAATGAAAGTATACACTATATATATATATTATATATATATATATATATATATATATATATATATATATATATATATATATATATATATATATATATATATATATATATGAACACTTCTGTTGGTTGCTTGACCGGGAAGGAGCCCACCCATCCCTTCAACTGGATGACATATGTTTCGTCTCTCGAGGTTTAGACTCTTCAGGGCGCCGACATATACCATACCATCAAGAATAAGGAGTCCCTATCCACAGCCAACAACCCATGTTTTCGCCGACCTCCCGTCGGATGGCGTATATATGTAGTGGTAGATTTTATTGGACTCCGTCCAATAAGCCAGCAGTAGCTAAGTGTCACCAGACACCCAACCGTTGGGTTCCACAATCTCATGTGGAACACACAACAGCCTGCGTCTCCGCCTAAATGAACACTTTTGTTGGTTGCTTGACCGGGAAGGAACCCATCCATCCCTTCAACTGGATGACATATGTTTCGTCTCTCGAGGTTCAGACTCTTCAGGGCGCCGACATGTACCATACCATCAAGAATAGGGAGTCCCTATCCACAGCCAACAACCCATGTTTTCGCCGACCTCCCGTCGGATGGCGTATATATGTAGTGGTAGATTTTCTTGGACTCCGTCCAATGAGACAGCAGTAGCTGAGTGTCATCAGACACCCAACCGTTGGTTTCCACAATCTCATGTGGAACACACAACAGTCTGCGTCTCCGCCTAAATGAACACTTTTGTTGGTTGCTTGACCGGGAAGGAACCCACCCATTCCTTCAACTGGATGCCATATGTTTCGTCTCTCGAGGTTCAGACTCTTCAGGGCGCCGACATATACCATACCATCAAGAAACCATATATATATATATATATATATATATATATATATATATATATATATATATATATATATATATATATATATATAGGCGTCCGGATTATAGTATGCCCTATTTAATGGTAATAAAACACATGTTTAACCTTAGTTTCTTTAATCAATTTTTAAATTAAAGCATAAAGACAAAAATGTACATGTTCAAAATTACAACCATATAAGAAAAACAGTAAGTTAAAGTAAAACATTAGTTAATTCTTCTTGAAAAAGTCTGTAATACTCTTCTGTTTATAATTTTCGCACTTCATTTCAAAAGCCCGGTCTCTAAGTCGACGGAGAAACATAACTTTGTGGCTATCAAATTCGTTATATTCAGCCCATACTAAAGCAGTGTTTAAAGCTCCTACTGCCTCTGAATTACCAACTTTTTCGGAGGCGAGAACTTCAACGCCATTGTCCGCATCTTGCTCATCGTCCTCACATATTGCCGCTCCCACAATCTCCTCATCAGTTAACACTTCATACGTGGCGGCGCCATGATGTTAGCGAGTGCGCTAAATTGACACTGTAGACGGCAATAATAATAGTAAGGCAATAAACAACAGACTGACGACGGATTGACTCATATATATATATATATATATATATATATATATATATATATATATATATATATATATTCACCCACGTATATATTCACCCACGTACATGGGTGAATTTCAAATTGACCATGTTGCCATTTCGTACACCAATTATAAAGAGATTTTGAATGTTCAAGTCAGGAAAGGAGCAAATATAGATACGGATCACTACTTGACTAGAATCAAACTTAGCTTAAAACCTCGAAAACTTATTCAAAAGGGGCTGCTAGTACCAAAGTTTGACCCAACGAAAATAAAACCAGCCCTAACACAGAACTGGCAAGAATTGAAACAAAAAATTATTAAAACAGCCTTAAAGTTGGTCCCTTTACAAAAACGTAGAAAACATCCGTGGTGGGATGAAGTTTGCGAGCAAGCAGTATTAAGCCGAAGTAAAGCATTCAAAGATTGGAACAGTCAAAAAACAGCAATAAACTATAACATCTTTTTGGAAGTAAGAAAAGAAACATCGAAGCTAATTAGACAAACTAAAAGAAAATATGAAAACAATCAACTTAATGAAATAGAAAAAGATTTCCAAAAAGATAACACCCGAAACTTTTACAAAACATTTAAAACTAAATTAACAGGCTATCAACCGCAGAGCCTATGCTTTCAAAAGGAAAACGGACAATTAGCTCTAAATAACCAAGACAATTGCAAAGAACTTACGAAATATTTTGAACAAATACTAAACTGTCCTGAGCCCTTAAACAAATTACCAACACTAAGCCCTAAACAAACAAACCCAGATTCATTACCACCGAATGAAGAGGAAATAATTAGGCAAATCAAGCGGCTTAAAAATAACAAAGCTTCTGATGAAGATGGAATCACTGCTGAACTTCTGAAATCCGCTGGTCCAGGTACTATCAAGGAAATAACCAAAATTCTACAAGAAGTTTGGCGAACCGAACGGATTCCGGAAGACTGGAAAGATGCTCTAATCCATCCACTACATAAGAAAGGAGATAGAACGGATGTAAACAACTATAGAGGAATATCTCTTCTCCCAGTTTGTTACAAGATTCTATCTCAATGTCTACTAGACAGAGCACAGGGACAGTTAGAACCGAACATTAGTGAATATCAAGCAGGTTTTCGACCGGGCAGATCCTGCCCTGAATAGATCCTGAATCTAAAGTTGATTCTAAGACATCAAAAACTGTACAATAAAAATCTCGTCTGTACATTTGTGGATTTCAAAAAAGCATATGATTCTATTGACCGCGAATCTTTATTCCGAATCTTGAAAGAACAAGGACTAGATCTGAAAACGCTGGCAATTATTAAAGCAACGTTAACTAACACAAGGTCAAAAGTTAAATTCATGGGTGACATCTCAGAGCCCTTCGAAATTAAAACTGGTGTGAGACAAGGGGATGGACTATCGCCACTCTTATTTAACTGTGTTCTAGAAAAAGTAATACAGGAGTGGCGTGAAAAAAAGTCGGCACTGAATATTGACCAGTCCATTAAACTGGGGAGAACCAACATCAAAATTTATTGTCTGGCATTTGCTGATGATCTAGCAATTTTAGTTCAAAATGTATTAACGGCACAGAAACAGATTGAAATCCTAAAAGAAATAGCAGAAAAGGTAGGACTCCAAATTTCCTTTGAAAAGACACAATACATGACCTTCAACAGACTAAGAACACCATTTCTAAAAACAAAATATGGTAACATCAGACGAGTCTCTCAATTCAAATATTTGGGTGAAATAATCATGGAAAATGGGTTGGAAAAAGCGGCCAATAAGGGTAGATGTCAAAAAATGGAAACGGAATTAAGACTTACCCAAAATATTTACAACAAAAAATGCCTATCTAAAAACACAAAACTGAGACATTACAACACGGTTATTAAGCCAGAATGTCTATATGCTGCAGAAACACTCATTTTGAATAGAAAGAGGGACATCGAGGACATTGAAAAGAAGGAAAGAAAAATCATAAGAAAAATCCTAGGCCCCAAACAAATAAAGAACACAACATACCGACTTCGAGAAAACCAAGAAATCAAACAATACACAGATATACATAGCGATATGAGAAAAAGAAGACTTAAGTTTTACGGACACATCAAACGGATGAATCCGAGTAGGCTAACTAGACAAATAGTCGAATTTTATGAAAATAGGAGTAGAGCTAAAGTAGAAATAATTAAATGGATTTCTGCAATTAAAGAGGACCTAAGATCAGCAAATATTACACAAAGTGAAATTCAGGATAGAGGCTGTTTCAGACACAAGGTTGACGTTTGGAAGGTTGGCCAGAGAGAAAAATGTAGGAAGACTGGAACAACTTGGTCTGACGAAAGGAAAAAAGCTCATAGCGAAAAATGAAATTAGTATGGGCTCAAAAGAAGGCTAACAACAACAAACGCCTCTAAACAATAAAGTTATCATTGCTAAACAAATTTGCCTATTTGTCAACTATGCAAACAATTTATCTTTTAAAGGGTTTTTCTTTAATTTATAGCTTTTGTAAAAATGCATATGGTACATCCAAATACCTTTGGGTGTTTTCTTTTTAAGTAATACCTAAAGGTCATAAATCCATATCACCAGCAGTTATTTTCCATATAAATGTCAAAAAAAGATGTGGATGGCGGACAGTTAAATATCAACTTTATTCAAAAAGACACTCCACGTCAACTAATGAAGAGAACACTGTCAAAATTTAAGGACCCTGTACTGAGTAATAATTTTGGCTTATTTCATGTCTATTCTCGTATTGCAAAGTATTGTATCGTATTGTTGAAGTTGCTTAGGAAATACTTTTTTGGGTTAATTTTTTTTTGTCATTGTAAAATGCATAATTACCGGTGATGAGTTATAAATCTATGCTTATTCCTCAAAAACAGCTGAGCAATCAAGCAATTATGATGCTAAAGATGAATCAAAGCCGGTAAACCACTCCTATAATCAAAGCCATGTTAACTGCTTCCTTGATTACCGTGGTATTATCCACAAAAAGTTCATTTCAACTGGTCAAATAGTTAATAAAATATTATTTAAGCGTTATGCATCATTTGTGTGAGCTCATTCGGAAAAAAAAATCAGATGTGTAGCAAAACAACATCCTTATTTTTGCGATAAAGCCATGAACCTAAAATGGGCTGGCCAATTAAACCAGTTGCATTTTTTACTAAAATTATTTAATAAAATAAATTTTAACATATATTTAATAATACTAAATTTTATTCTCATCACAGTATAAATTCTTCACACATTAATTAATTTTATGGTTAATAATAATTTACGTCTAAGTTGTTCGTTTAGGTTGTTAGTAGTAATATTTGCTCCTGAAGGCATTAACTTATTGCCCTTCATTTTTACCTTATTAAAGCTATTGAAGTTCCATTTAGTTATAAGACAGAAATAAATTGAATGCCTTAATTAATTTGAAACATTGCTTTAAAAATATCATTCAAAAACGTTTGAATTTGTGGATTATTTTAATGGGATATGATGTACATTATCCTCCCTCCTCTTATTTGAAAATCTCCTTCTTCATTGGAAATGTTCGCTCCTCTACTTTAGGAGGAAACTATTATAAACATTGCGAATTTTCTTTAATAAATATCTTTGAAAGGGAATAACACAATCTCAGTGGAACAATGCATTCATAATATTACTACATAAGAGCGGAGCCGGAACGAATATCAGAAACTACTGACCAATCAGTCTCCTATCACACATATACAAGTTGTTTACAAGGATCATCACAAATCGACCATGCAATAAGCTAGATTCATACCAATCGCGAGAACAATGTGGCTTCAGGCACTAAGGCACTAACGACCACCTCTAAGTACTGAGAAGCCGCATAGGAAAGTCGATTGAGTATAGTAAACCTGTAGTATTTATTTTTATAGATTACGAGAAAGCATTCGACACAGTGGACAGTACAAGACGTTAACAGCTCTATCAGATTGCAGAATTGACTACCGCTACACTGCCCTCATCAAAAATATTTATGAAAACGCCACTGCAAATGTCCGACTCCACGACAACACAGGCAAATTTGATATATGAAGAGTTATGATATGATAATTGCATTTCTGTTAAACATTTCGTGCTTCCTTTTGAACTAATCTGCCCCCCCCCCCTCCCTCCAGATTTGAAATTACTGCTGTAGGGGACCAAAATCTGTCATTACACCAATAATAGTAGAAAACTGTCTGACATGGAATTAAAAATTGCTTGATTTTGCCAATGTTTTCTTCATTGGCTGACGTGGAAGGTCTTTCTGAACGAGGTTCATATTCAACTGCTTCTCTATCATTAAAGTACCACTTGTAAACATTTTTTAATACAGCTTAATGATCAATTCTTCTATTGGAACTTTTGGTGTGAAATACTAAATTTGAAGAGATTTACGACTTTTTTTAACTTCTCGGCGCACGTTTCGCTAACCATGTTAGCATCATCAGGAGGTTTATAGCTTAATGGCTATAACACTTTCCTAAATTACGTTTTTGAGACAACATTTAACGTAAATTCTTTACTCGATAAATTTATCCAAGCTGAATTATATGAAATTTCTATCATATATCAAGGACAGTCGTACCACCTTAAAAAACAAATGGTTGTATCGATACATAAATAAAGTACGTAAAATAAAGTATGGTTGTATCGATACCATAGAAAAACACGCGAATTTTCAAAGAAAGGTCACTGTACTTTTTGATCATATTATTAACCCTTGATGTCAAAGTGAATGACTCACTAAGCTAAAGTAGTAATCACTAAAAAACAATGGAAGTCTGAATTAATTTTTAAATAATATTTCTAAGATTTATGGTAATTTCTGCAGAGTCCTTTCCCAAGACAGTGAAATTTTAGTTATAAAAAAACAGTAGTAAAATTTCACCTGTTCTAAGTATCCACTGTCCTCAGACGATCATCCCAAGTAAACGGCGGCGATGAAACCTCCGATACGGCGTCCATTATGTCAGCTCTTAGTGGACATTAAGTCTCGGCCGCGGGCCAGTCTCCGGTGTTATGACAATAACACTTATTTGCGCGCCAAGCCGACGACTGTATTTACTTAGGCCAAGCCCGTTTAGTGCCGTACCTCCGCGGTTAACTACTTTTATCTTAGATCGGACCTTTTTTTTTAAACCCGACCGAGGCATACCGGTTCCCTAACGCATCGCACTCACTGTCTTTTAGTCGGATTTATTTGAATACCTCGGGAAAATTAAACAGCCGAGTCGATTCGGTCGCGTCGACACTGGCTCAGCGTTAAGAGATTCCGCTTCTTTCATTTTTTTTGTTTTTTTTTTATGGAACTTGTCGACGAGATGTCTTAGATATCTGGAAAATTTGCCTTGTATTCAGATGAGTATACTGAAATAAATTTGAATCTGTTTTCATTCCGACTGAGTGAGTTAAAATGCGAACGAGTAGTTTCAAAGCTGCTTTTAGCGTGGATGTTTTATTTGTTTGTTTTTTAGGTTCTTAACTTAATTCTCCTTGATCTTTATTTATCAAATAGGTAATACAAATTTAGGGATGTGATGTTGTAGGGATGGGAAGAGATGTAAATTCGACGCGCCCAAGATTAGAGATTCCGCTGGGTAACAAAAAGGCTCCCAGCCCAACTTCCCCTGCTAGTATAAGGCCTTTTTTCCTCTAGAGCGTTACTAACACGAATCAATTGCGGCTGATGATGGCCTGCAGCGACCGTTTGACCAGATTGGAGCAACATCTAATCTTCGACGCCCAGCTCATCCCGCAATATACCAAACGTGACGATGTTAAAAGAAAACATTGTATATATCAGGCCAAAAGAAATCATTGCTGGAAGGTAGCCAAAGAAAACATTGTTTAAATCCTGTATCATTGATCATTAACAATAATACAATTTCCATAATCGCTTTAAAAAAAATCCCTATCAGTCCTTCGGCCTAAAAGCAACACCAAACACTGAGTTTAGAGGTAACTTCTGAATCACTTAATGTTTTTCTTTGGCCCATATCCTTAGTTATGTTTGTTTGCAAACCTATTAAGTCAGAAGCACATTTCATTGAAGAAGAATATTTTTTCCTAAAGTGGCGGTCGCTTTCTAACTCCTCTAGAGTATTCATGTATCGTGTATCTTTTAATGGTGAATTGACATTAACAGTACTGAATGCACTAGTCTATGAATGACATTTACATTTCAGTGTTGCTACTATTACGTTTAAATGTTTTGACATTCTTTTTTATTAGCTAACTTCATATTTTTAATTAATATAGAATATTTGCCCTCAAGTATATTGTCTGAATATAAATAATCATGTTTTTTTGACAATTCTGTATCAGAATTACGTAAAAAACAAATGTTATAATATTGAAGATTCTCTCGTCTATTTAATATTCAAAACTTAAAGCGCCAGAGGTTTTTTATGACGTATTAATTTACTTTGATATCCTTTAGAAGGTCTTAGAAATTAAGAGGACATTTGAAGAAGACGGGACGCCACATATAAAAACAGCTGGGGAGAGAATAAATTTGATATTACACGTTGAAATCGAATAAACTAAACATTGAATTAAATTGAGTGAAACTGGATGGAAAAATACATTGTCATTAATATTATTTATGGTTTATTATTAATTATCACCTTAATTAGTTATGTTAACGGCATTTCTTGAAAACAATTGTTTTATATCCCACATTAATAATCTATATTTACGGAGAAAATTAAGGTTCTGATATGGTATTTCAGGAGGTGGGTGGCAAGTGCTTTGAAGGTTCTGATATGGTATTTAAGGGGGTGGGGCAAGTGCTTTGAATATAAAACTACAGGAAGGAGCATATGATTCTGTAAGTTGGACCAGAATGGTAGCTGCATATGGCCGACTACTGTTTCCGGTTTGACAGTGGCGTAGGGCAGTATGAATGAAAACAAGAAACTGATAAAAGTTTACAGTTGTTTAAAACAATACATTATTGTATAATTAATATGACTATTAAATTAATGAAGACTTACTAGATACGGCAGAGAAATGAAAAAAAAAAAATATAAAAAATCTACTTTTTCAAAGAGTAAAGTGTCTTTTATGTGACCTATTCGACAAAAAGTTATTAAAAAGGGTAGTTATCGGTTAGGTAATCAGTTGCATTTTGCACCACTCAGTTGCTACGACCTTGATTGAACTATAATCAAAATTATGAGCAGTCTGATGGCAATAATAAACAATTTATATATATATATATATATATATATATATATATATATATATATATATATATATATATATATATATATATAATTATATATATATATACTAAATTATTTATTATTAAAATACATATATCCTTTCTGAGGTTAGTTGATCAATGTTGAATATCCCTTAAACAAAATTAACTTTGTATATGTACCACGAATTTATTCATCTACTACAGCATTTTTGCAAATATAATTAATTCTTATAGTGTAAATAGTCAATAAATAAAGTGTTAGATATAAACCCGAGAATAAACTAATTTTTCACAACCAAAAAAGCTAACTTTCAATAGTAAATGATATGAACGCTGTTTATCAAAATGATAAAATCAGAAAAGTATTTATTTTAAACAGACCACTTCAATTGTTGGAACAGCATTTAATAGTAGACTCAATTTTACCTTAGATGTTTGGAATAAAGTCTGGATTTTTAGTACAATTAATCAACTGTGTTCTTCTATTTGAAATTTTTGGGAAATCTTGGAAAAACATAAACTGGTTCACTAAACTTGAAGAGATTTACCACTAAACACCAAAGCGCTTTTTTGAACTGCTCGACGCAATTTTAATTTTAATTTAATCTCAATTAAATCATCTCCTGATGATGCTAACATGGTTAGCGAAACGTGCGTCGAGCAGTTCAAAAACAAAGTGATTTGATGTTTAGTGGTAAATCTCTTCAAGTTTAGTATTTCACACCAAAGGTTCCAACAGAAGAATTGATAAACTGGTTTAATAACATGAAATCCAAATCAAAATGGAAGTCACATTTACATTTATTAGTACAGTAATGTCTGAAAAGGATTATATAAAAAAATCAAACGAAAACTAAAAAATAATCTGAATTTTTAAGGCCCAGTAAGGCCCCATATTAGAACATACGTTAAAAAATTAAGTACTAAAAAAAGATAATCATTATCTTGAATAACATTATAAATATGTTATTTTACCTAAATCAATTTTACTACTCCTATACATACCAGGCGATATGTTGGCTTCATAACTTTAAAATTTCATTGAAATAAAATACGTTTTTATTTCTAAATAATTAAGAAATTTAGAATTAAAAGCACATTTCTGTGTAATGTTACTCCCGAAGTTAGATTTTTTCGCATCAGGGGACAACCACAAGACGCACTACTAACCAACGTACACTAAATATTTTGTGTGTTTACCTGTAATACCTCCGATATTATTGCTTATCAATATAAGTATTAATATGTATTTACACTAGAAGACACAAAAAGAGTATTCCAGTACACTTATTGGGTACTTATTATTGATTAAAACACATTAAAATTGCACAAATCTACTATTAAACTTCTAAGTTGTTCACATTAAAATTCCAAAACAATGAGTCACTTGTGGTGTTTCAATATGGTCGTTTCTATCTCGATTTATATGTACATAAAGATAGACTCCTTCCTGTTGGATTTTTATTCAAAGGGCAAGCGTCATGCTACCATTGCAATTACAACTTTTAAAGAAACAAGGTAGATGTTTTTCTGTAATATGTTAATTTTTTCTTAAAATTTTGTGTTAACTAATTACTGAAAATTATATCAATTAAATCTGCCAATTTCTGGCAACATATCTGGTGTTAATGCAGCGATATTAGCACGGATATTGCTTTTGAGTCGCTGTGTGGTTTGTGGCTTATTTATACAAACCTTTGCGTTCAAAAAATCCTCATAAAAATAATCTGTAGACCTCAAATCAATTTTGTATAAAAATTATCACTTGGAAAATTCGGTGTTAATTGCATGGAGAAAAACTCAGTTGTGCGTCAAATCGTCGAATCGACGCTTCTGCAAAGTTCTTCGCAAAGTACTTCGCCGAAGGGACGATTTTTTTCGGAAAAAAAAATTGGGATGAAATTTTCGCCCAAATTCACGGACAGTTGCAGTAATTAAAATTTATTTTTGTGTCATTTAATTTAACAGGTTGCAGAACTCATAAAAATAAGTAATTTCGTCATAAATCATTTATATAAAGGTTATTAACAGTTACGAAATTTGAAAACAGACCAGCCTTTTTATATTCTCGACCACTGCATTGTAAACACATAAAATATTTGTTTACTGCTGATACGCTATATGACTAGTTTTTTATATTTTGTACGATATTTCTTTTGAGTGTGATATTCGATTTTACTAGTGGTAATAGTTCCTTAATAGTGCGTGTTTAATCTTTGTGTTCTTACTGCGATTAAAATACCGCACGTTTATGAAAACAATGAACTAGTGTACATAATATTAACTCCCGGGAAATGCCAACAAAATGTAATCACAGCAGATCACTTGTACTCGGAAAGGTACGTTTTAAAAAATCATACGGCTCCGAGATGTTTGTAAATTTAGTTATAAGATTTCACGACAACGTGTACTTAAAGGCACAATGAGGAGGTCACGCTGGAAGACCTTCGCGCGAAATGGTGGAGATTGAGGAAGAAATTTTAGAAATTGTCGAAAACTAGCCAACAAGCACTAAGTCTTTTAGCAAGTCAAGTTGAAGTTGGTCATAGTAAAGTGTGGAAGACTATACGACAATGACAATTTTATTTCTATCATTATCAACAAGCGTTACAACCCTATCCTCACATTTTGTTATTAGCTTTTACATCACTATAAGAGAAATAAATATTTTACCAAATTTATTTTGGCTACCGACGAGGCTACAGTTATAAGAAATGCAGTAAATAATTTCCGCAATAACCATGTTTGAACAGTACAAAATCCGCATACTGTGAAAAGAACCCGCCATTTCAGCACAGATTTTCAGTAAATGTTTGGGCTGTAGTAGTAAATGATATGCTTATTAGGCCTTTCTTCCAGATGAAACAGGTGAAAATTATTCAGATTTTCTTCGCATGTTTCATCTCATAAAAAAATCATCTATGTTCTTTGATCAAATTGACAAATTAAAACGACGTTTTAAATGATCCAGTGCTATTTGAACCTGATATGTCTTCAGAGCTAAATCTTTTCTTAAACTATGCCATATTGTACATTCACTGAGTCTAAATTGTTGTGAACGTCGCCTAATGGAAATTTCTGGGTCTCCAGCAATACTTTCACGTATCAAATCACTATGCTCTTGTGAACGACCACTACGACTATATATTGTTTTCTGTTATGTTCCACTGAACCAATTTCTTGAAATTTTTGAACAATTCGGTTGATAGTGCTTTCAGACGCGTGTGCGTTCCGTAAATATCATGTAATTTTCTAAAAACATTTTTCATTGAATGAATTTTAAGGCGTTATTGGAATGTGCACGACTCTATTTTATAAATGTCATACATTACACTCCTGACATGAGACTAGATCTAAGCGTTTTATTCAAAAATTAGACAACTGGTCAACTTGAAAGACTATGTTCTTTTCTGTTCAAAAATACGTAGCGGCAGTTTGTAGCCCAAAAAAAAGATGGGGTACGTGTAACCAAATTTTGGAGTAGGGAGAAGGGAAATGCGTCGCAACCAAAAATTTTACATTTCTTAGTATCATACACACACTTTGCTGTGTAGAAATACGAGTGTAACTCTCAGACATCAAATTTTTATTTTATTTTTTATTTTTAGGTGGGGCACGTGCCCACGTGCCCTTATGCACCAAACGCGATTGAAAATACGAGATACTGTGCTAAACTTTATCGAAGACCAATGTAATGTCTGGGAAGACTCTAGCACTGTATTTCTCATATTTCACTGATTGACGTATATAGTTGCAAACTTCGATTCATTATAGTTGCAATATTCGATTGGTACTGCTTGATTACTTTTCAGTGTCTTGCTAATAACAATTTTTCCAAGATCTTTGCCATCATCAAACTAATGGATCTATAGGATGACATTGTCTTTGTAAGTTTGTCAGCATCGTCATGCATCGTAAAGTTTGACATTGTTGAATGTATACGTACTCAGAACGTTTTGTTATACGGACGCTATTTGTGTTGTTAAATGACTTGAAAATTTTATCTGTCAAAAAATTGAATTTAGTCTACGTACTACGACTTTCGACGTGAATTATCTCAACAGCAGTGCACCGATCAATGCACTTCGACTTTTGACGATGATGCACAATTTAAAACCACTGTATATCACTGGTTTAGTGAATTCAATCCTGGCCGTCGTTTGCTCACGGACGAATTTAAAGAAGGTCGTCCAAAATTGTGTCACAAAACACTGATGCTGTGCGTCAACTGATAAAGCAAGATCGTCAAGTGACATACCGTGAAATTGAGGCATTCCTGGGCCCCAGGTCGTGAAAAATATTTGTACATTGTCAAATCAAAAGTCAAAACCCGCGTATAATATCTACACAGGTGACAAATTTTGGACTTATGCGTATGAGCCCGAAAGTAAACAGCAACCGACTGCATAGTCGCCTGTTTTTTTGGGACAAATGAGTATGTGGCTACAGTGTCAGTTCGGAATGGTACACAAACATTTATTTGCCGCAAGTCTTTGAAGAAATAATAAAAAACAACCACCGACTCAGGATCATTCTTCACCATGACAACGCAAACTCTCACACATCGGTTCAAAACGTTGAATTGATGTGTCATCCGCCGGACAGTCTTCATTTGGCATCCAATTATTTCTTTTTGTTTTCGGCCGCGAAAAATAAACTACGTAGTCAACGATTTCCGACGCCAGAAGAAGCGGTTGATGCGTTCAAAATGCATGTTTTGGAGATAGCTCAATTGGAATGGAAATAGTGCTATGAAAATTGGTTCAAACATATGCAAAAGTATATCGATTATCTCGGAGAATATTTTGAAAAACAATCAAACCATTTTCAATGATAAATATTTCTTTTCATTTATTATTCCTGATACATCAATAGCAACCCTCGTATAGTGATTAGATTGCGCCGATTTTTTTGCATTTAGTTTTGTTTCGATTAGCTCTTGTTACCGTAAATTTTTGTAGAGGTGGTTTGAGTGGGTATGGGAATTGGACTGGACTCTAGGTCTGGACTTCATGCTGTTATTGTTTTCTACAGGATTTTGTTGAAATACTGCGGAGGTGGTTAGCAAAGCATTAGCTTTACCTTTATTACGGTTCGTCTATTCGCCATCTTTTCTGCAAATGGTCGGGTTGGGAATATTTGAATTCAACAGCGTATGAATGTTTCTTTCTATATTTAACTTAACTCACATTGTAATGTTTTTAGATATTTATTGTGCATTAATATATCTAGAAATATAACTGAAGACGTATCTCAATACTTCTATTGGAACCTTCGGTGTAAATACTAAATTCGAAGAGATTTATCACTAAACACCAAATCACTTTTTGAAACTTATCGACGCACGTTTCGCTAATCATGTTAGCATCATCAGGAGATGATTTAATCTGTAAATTAAATATGGAGATTAAATCATCTCCTGATAATGCTAACATGGTTAGCGAAACGTGAGTCGAGAAGTTTCAAAAAGTGATTTGGTGTTTAGTGGTAAATCTTTTCGAGTTTAGAGAAGATGTATAGTTTAAATCGTAGCCATACTTGCAGTTTAGGGATAGGTAAATAGTTTACTTATTGTTTAAAATTTCCCCGATAGAATCTGAACTTAGAAATTTACTTGGGTTACTTGAGAAATGTTAAGTTTGAGGATTATTTAAATTAAGTTTAGTGTTTAAAGATTTTTTGTTATTTCATAAATTTATAACATATTTCTTATATGATAGAGATGTATTTAATTAATGTGAAGTGGGTTCGAATTCCGTACTAGGCAAAAAAGGTTTTCTAAAATTCTTGTCAATGTTCTCAGAGTTTAAAATATGACAAGGAATCACCCCTTAGTCACGCCAGTTCGAGGCTGGGTAAGGCCGGATGCCTGAGAGGTTTTCTACGTTGGGCACTCGCCAGTCGGTAGGCTTCCCGAGGGGGGTGCTGACCGGGGTTTTGTGTAACTGATGACCGTGGTTCGGAACCCACGTTAAGCTGTAGGTCCAGTCGATAAATAGCCTTCTCAGTGATGCGCCTCTAACCCCAAAACTTTACTTTACTTTAGAGGTATTTAATATTGTATTAAATTTCTATGCCTTTATTAAATATCTATGCCGATATTTCAGGTATTCCTGCTAATTTCAATAATTGTTTAACGGTTATTTAATAGAGCTAAAGTTCATATTTAGCAATACAATATTTAATGTAGATAATGATAAGTTACTCTTACGGTAATAAGATCTGGCTACATATGCATGTTTAGTTCGAATTTCATTTTACTCTATGTTGAAGAAGTGTGAAATGATTAAATCTTAAATGAAATTAATAAGCTAGAAATTTCAGTTTATATGTTTCATGGGACTGAGTGAAATAAATGCTTGGGACTTCCTACATAAATATATTTTTTATGAAACTGAATAAAATTACAATTAATTGAATGCTGCTTGAACGCTGAATGATGATTCTCTTTCTCTCCTCCTTCCACTTTGTTCCCGATCTCCTCGAAACTTCGCTCTCTGATGCAACGTTCCACATATGTATTTTGTTTCTGTACGTTCTTCTATCCTCAATCTCTGTCGGACCCATTTGTGTCTTTCCCAAATCAGCTCTGACTTGTGTAATCCATGGTACTGTTGACTTGACTCCTTGAATGTATGTAAGAATTATGTTGGTGAGTCTTGTCGGTGGGAGTCTACTGATATGTCCATAGAGTTTCAACCTTCTTTTTCTTATATCCGCCGCTACGTTGGACATTCTCTCTGTGGTCTTTCGAGAATGTAGTCTGTATCCTTCCTTGTCAGTTTTGGGCCGAATTTTCCTCATAATTTTGTGTTCTTCTTTTAGTATGTTTTCTATGCCGCTTTTTGTATGAAGTGTAAGTGCCTCGCTTGCGTATAGTACCTCTGGTTTGATTACTGTGTTGTAGTGTCTTATTTTTGCGTGTGTGGATATGCATTTCTTATTGTAGATATTGTGTGTCTTGCCGTATGACCTCTTTATTTTCTGTTATCAAGTCTTCTGCGCTATCTTCTCTCCTCCTGTGGGTTCGAGGATCTCGCCCAGGTATTTGAAGTGAATGATTCTATTTATTTTGCCGTATTTGGTGTTAAAATTTTGGATATCTAATTTTGTGCAGACGAATTCGGTTTTTTGAAAGGAGATTTGTAGGCCGACTTTCTCTGCACATTCCTTGAAAACTTGAGGACGATCTGTTTGGTTGCTCTTTTTTCATTGTCTGCGAGTATGGCTAGGTCGTTTGCGAAGGCCAAACATAATATTTCTATGTTGTTTTTGGATCGTCCGAGTCGTATTGGTTTCCAGTGTCCTTGATTTGTCAGTTCTGTTTCCCATTCCCTTACGACTATGAGGACCTTATGACTATATGAGGACCAGGTTGAAGAGGAGTAGGGATAACCCATCTTCTTGGCGTACTCCAGTTGTAATCAGGAAGGGTTCGGAAATTTATCCCATAAATTTCACTTTAGAGGTTGTGTCAGTCAGTGTCTGCTTGATCAATCGTAGTGTTTTGGGGGTCGAGTTCTTGTTCTTCTAGGATGTTGATCAGAGATTTTCAGCCAATGCAGTCGTATGCTGCTTTCTTGAAGTCCACGAACGTGCAGATGATTGGGACGTTTCTGATAACTTTGTATTTCAGCTTTATATATATATATATATATATATATATATATATATATATATATATATATATATATATATATATATATATATATATATATACAGAGTGAAATGTCAATATTTCAGCTGTATATTCAGGGACCAAAAATGAATATAAAAGTTTCTATAAAAATGTTATCTCATCGTGATTATGCTGATATATTATTTGTTTATGGCTTTTGTAATGGAAGCTCAAATCGCGCAGTCTCCAAATATCAGTCTCGTTTTCCGAATTGGAGACTACCAGGTAATAGGGTTTTTGAATAAGTTTTTATCACTGCTGAAGAATCTGGTATGTTTCCAAGTACTAGAATTGTATCTGAACGGCAATTGAAACTTGATCCTGAACAAGAAGGGGCAATCTTTGTCATCGTTGAAAATAATCTAAGAGTAAGTACAAGGCGGATTACAGATATTTACCAAATAACACAATATTGTGCTTGGAGAATTCTTTACATGAATTGTTTATATCAATTTCATTTACAACCGGTGCAACATCCGCAGGGTGGTGATTTTGCGTTAAGGATGCAGTTTTGTAACTGGATAAATTTAAATCGGAGATTATACAAGTATGTTCTGTTTACCAATGAAGCGCAGTTCACTCGTGATAGCATAAACAATCTTCAAAATGTACATCGATGATCACCAGACCTTAATCCTGGATTATTGTCTTTGGGAGTGGGTTAAACTTCCGGTATATGCATTAAAAGTAGACACTAGAGATGCATTACTCGACCGGATAGTAAATACCGCAGCAGTTATAAGGAACAGATCCGAACGCATTCACAGAGCAACCGGAGTTGTTCTTAAGAGAGTTATATATATATATATATATATATATATATATATATATATATATATATATATATATATATATATATCAAATATTCTTTAGAAAATATTCCTCTTTAGAATTTGCTATTTTCGTTTGTTGGACACCCTGTAGAGTAAAAAATTAGTGCACAAAACTTCCATATGTTTACATTGCAAAAAAAATATATTATGAATTTTTGAAACTGTGAACATTAAATATACTAATAGTAAAATAGTAAATGTTACTAATAGTAATATAGTAAATACAAAAATCAAAGAAATACGAGGGTTTCAATTTATTCATTCGGAATTAGCAACAATGGTTGCTAGTAACAGTAGTTGCTAGACGCCATCCGACATGTAAGTTTGACATTGTTGACTGTATACGTACTCAGAACGTTTTATCATACGGATGCAATTTGTGTTGTTTAGTGAAACTTGAAACTTTCATCTCAGTCAAAATATGAAATGAACTCGAGATAATTTTCGTGCGATGCTTTACTACGACTTTAGACGTGGATTAGCTCAACAACAATGCATAGATTAACTCAGTTCGACTTTGGGCGATGAAGCACCATCTAAAACCACTATATATCACTGCTTAGGTGAAGGAAATCGTGGCCGTCGTTCGTTCACTGAAGAATTTAAAGAAGGTCGTCCAAAATCGGTTGTTGTGTCAGAAAACATACATGCTGTGCACCAACTGATAAAGCAAGATCGTTATGTGGCATATCGTGAGATTGGAGCATCCATGAGCATTAGTATGACAAACATACACAAGATTTTAAATGAACATTTAGCTGTGAAAAATATTTGTGCGCGTTGGATTCCGCATAATTTGACAATGGCTCAAAAAAAGGCCCGTGTCGATTGATTGGTGCAAAGAAATGGTCAAAAAAAGGTGACGAATCTTGAGTCTATGCATATGAGCCCGAAAGTTAACAACAGTCGACTGCATGGGTCTTTCAAAATGAGTCAAAGCCAACAAAGTTGTTCGCGCAAGAAGCAGTTCGTAGCAAATAGGCGCCTGTTTTTTTGGACTAGGTGGACATGTGACTACAGTGCCACTAGAGAATCCTAGAATGATCATTTCTGAATGATACAGCACCATTTGTTTGCCAGAAGTCTTTAAACAAATAATAAAAAACAACCACCAACCCAGGATCATTCTTCACCAAAACAACCCGAGCTCTCACAGATCGAACCGAATAACTCAATATTTGACCGGTCAAAACATCAAATTGATTGGTCATATGCCGTACAGTCCTGAATTGGCTCTCAATGATTTCTTTTTGTTCCCATCCGTGATGATAGATATTTGTTTTTATTTGTTATTCCAGATACATAAATAGCAAGCCTCGTACAATTATTGCTTGTTTATATTAAAATACTATTTTCGTTTTAAGAAATGACTTAAACCATTAATTAAATGATATCTCTTAATTTTTGAAAGAAATAATTATTGTACCGTACAAAGGCAAGGTCTTCAAGGCGATGGTGGGTTCGACTCCTGCTCTCGGGTTGCATGTTTGTTTGTTAAATTTGCTTAATAGTCTACTTGGACCTTAACTGGTGCACAGCGGCCGCTCGTGGATCTTTAAATTGGGAGGGCGTAGAAAAAAATAGTGCTACTCAAGATTTTTTTAGTTTTCCCCTTCCTCCTTTTTACTTTTCGTGCTATTGAAACCCTATAGAGGAGGTGAACCAGAAAAATGAGTTAAAGGAAAGAAACTGAACGGAAATAAAATATGGTGTTTTGCTCTGAATTCTTTTCTCACGAGCCGCCGCTGGTGGACTTGACGCCCCTTAAATACTAGCGTGTAACAAAAGTATTTTTTTCTGAATAAATATGTTTTCTTCGGTATTAAAGTGATTTCATTCTGAAATATTCTCGACGGATTTTAACAAAAACGTTAAAATGAGTGAAAAAGACATCATTAAAAAATTACTTATAAAAAAGAGCTTCAAAGCGAGTAACGTCGCTCGGGAGAGCTCTCAAGTAGAAAAGGAATGTGTCAATAAACACCATTCAGCTCTGTTTAAAAAAGTTCCGGTGGAATGAGCCTTGAAGATAGGGGAAGAGGTGGTATACAGTCTCTAAACGCCGATATTTTAAGAGCAGCAGGAGCCGCAGATCCTAAAACAAGTCCTATGAAACTTTTAGATGAATTAGAAATATCCCACAGTATCGTTAACCATCATTTGCGAGACATATGAATAGTATAAATGGCACATCATTTTTAAACCACCACAAAAACGCAAATACTACAAGTTACATATTAAGTTTTATGAACAACAAGAAGGAACGGCAAAGGACAATCCTCTGTCGCCGTTCTTAGCCAACTTATATATGAGCAAATTTAAAACCGAGGCAAAAGATGAATTCAGTTACTTTTCGAAGGTAAGGTTAAGATATGTAGATGACGTTTTTGCCATTTCCGATTCGAAAAATAACAATTTAGATGATTTTATTAAGAACATAAATAGTAAATCCCATAATATAATATTCACGCATAAACTCGAAAACAACGATAGTTTACCATTTCTGGATGTTTTAGTCAGCAGGAACAATAAAAATAGGTTAGATTTCGATATTTTCAAAAAAAACACCACAACTTCGAGATACATTCCTGACGATTCAAATCATAGTTTCCAAAATAAGATAATTATAACAAAGAATTAAAATTATTTAGGGAGGTATCTGAAGTGAATGGTTATAATAAGAACATTGTAGATAAATTAATTAGAAAACATAAGTTCAGAAAAGTATTGAAATAATCTTCGACTTTTCAAAAGGATCAGAACACAAAGAAATTCATGGTAATACCATTTGATGCCCAATTAACAAGAGGCCTAGACAAAATTTTGAAAAAAGTGGACATTAAGTTTGTGTACAAACCATATAATAAATTAAGAGAAGTTCTGGGTAATCCAAATCCAAAAAAATCCTGTGATCGAAGATATATTGGGCAAACAAAAATCCATATTGACAAGATATAAAGAACATATTGCCCACATTAGATATGGGAGATACATTAGATATAGGGTTTTTCATATAAATAGTACATAGTTTAGTTTTAGAATTAGATTAAATCATCTCCTGATGATGCTAACACGGTTAGCGAAACGTGCGTCGAGCAGTTAAAAAAAAAGTGATTTGGTGTTTAGCGATAAATCTCTTTAAGTTTAGTGTTTCACACCAAAGGTTCCAATAGAAGAATTGACATACTAGCAAAAAAAAAATAATTATTTTATATAGGTTTATTTTAAATATTTTATTCGACATAAAAATTCGACGTTTCATTTAAAAACAAAATATTCCCATATATTTATATAGGAGTTATTGTTTTTTACTGTGTTATGTGTCATTTACATTGGGTAAAAACGTTGTCGCTATCGTATGATTGACATCTACCAATATCGATAAATCCGTGGGATAATCTCCACGCGTCGGTATTATTCATAAATCAGTTACTTGAACAATTAGAATGTTTTATCACGAAACAAATGAACAATATTTATGGCAATAAGAATGTTAATTGCCATAATAAAAAAATATATTATTTCTGTTTTGAAGTATGGCTGACTAGTCTATATGCGTATATGCTTTTTTCTTATTAATTAATCATTTTGAACAATATATCAAGAAACTCTGACATTTTTATAGGCGGATTTTAGATGCCAGAAATATTCAATAAAAATCTTCAAGGTTGTTGATCGATTTCTATTTCCATATAAATAAACATATGGGTAGAATAATTTACAAACAGTTATTTTTCAGTGTGTCCTACTTATATTGGTAAAGCGCAAATTGTTCAATGTTTTTGAAGGTATAATGACAATTTGACGATGTTTGGAAGCATGCGCCATCACTAACACACTAAATCAAGTGGAAGGAATGTATATATATATATACATATATATATATATATATATATATATATATATATATATATATATATATATATATATATATATATATATATATATATATATATATATATATATATATACTGCTGGTGCTTTCGACTCAACGTCACGAGTTTATGGCCATATACCATAACGTATGTCCTCCATATTTTATAAAATGATTTACATTATATAAACAAGGAGATAAATAAAAGTGGGTCTTCTAAGTCAAGAAGTACGTCCATAGATATCATTATATAACCTCTATGACTTAAAGAGAGATAGCAACAGAATAATCGGCTATTTAATTCATCTATGAACACAGGATTTAAGTTGACAACGGTTGAACTTAACGTTCATGATGAACATGACGTTGACGTTTATAGATTTGTTTATTTTTTGAGTTCTGGATTATTTCTTCTTAATAATATAAATAAATAAATAATAAATTAGTTCTTTTAAGAGCTAATAAGTTATACATAATAGTTGGTAGGTAATAATAGCAATTATATAGGTAATAATATTAATTTTCAATGTATTTGTCAACGATTTAACCCTAACCTCAATGTACATATATTAAAACAAACGTTTTTTGGTCTGTTTAATTTTATTAGACATTTTAACATTAATTTTTTTCTTTTATTTGGGTTTTTCGCCATTATCTAAAATTCAAAAAATATCAAAAATACCTGTTCTTATTAAAAGAAATAATCACTGAGTAAAAACAAAAAACCAAACGGAGACAAATTTCTCAGTGATTCTTTTTTGTAATAAATTTGCCTAACGAACAAAATTTTTAAAGATATAAAAATGTTATACAAACTTTTAACGTTAACGTTTCGGAGGGTACTCTCCCCCCGTTTTCAAAACTAAACTAAAAAATAAATTATATTAATTTGTAATATATAAAGTAACGAGTGAAAGTAAATATATTTTTTTGTTTATGTCAACGATACTTACATTGACAACAACCATTTTTTTACCCAGTGATTCTTTCTTTAAATAAGAACAGGTATTTTTGATATTTTTTGAGTTTTAGATAGTGGCGAAAAACCCAAATAAAATAAAAAAATATATGAACACGCCACAATCATTCAGACATTATTTTAACATTAATTCATGAGTATATATGAGCTTTATATAATAAGTTAATTTGTTTAATACATGTCACAAAAATCCAAAATAGAAATCAATTACAAAAATAATTCAAACTGTAGTTAGAGTTTACAAGACTAAATTTGTTTCTTAGCTGTGAAATAAAATATTTTCCTTTTCAATCCGACTATTAGTCATATATCGCCTGATTTAAACAACTACATTGTTATCACCAATAACCACTAATATAAACCTGATGTTGGAAATTGATAAGAATAACAGCTGATTAAATATCGTAAATAAATAAACGCCTTATTCTAACCTACAATATCGAAAATGTCATCATGCGATCTTATGCCGAATTTACACGTCTTAAGAAACAAAACAAATTATTAAACTTCAATCATGTAAACACCTTGATATAATAATACATGAGTAGATCGATTCTTCTATTGGAACCTTTGGTGTGAAAATGGAAGATTAAATAATCTCCTGATGATGCTAACATGGTTAGCGAAACATTGGTCGAGAAGTTTAAAAAAAGTTATTTGGTGTTGTACATATAAAGTTAATAATGTCAAAGTTTACGATGTAGTCAGATGGCGCTTAGAAACACCATTGTTGCCGGATACGTAAATAGCAACCCTCGTATAAGATCGGTTTCTTTTTGTACAACCTATACTAATATCCGACTATTCAATATACAGTCGATGTAATATTATATTTATCTTTACTAAACTCTCTTTCTTGTATTAATTTAAACTTGCTTCAACATTTTCCGGTCCCTGAACTATTTATTTACATACATTTTAATTTCTGTTTACGTATTACCTGCCCTTTCAGTGCAGTGCCGTTACCCTTTTTCTGGTGTTTTTTATTCATCATTACGAATGGAGACATATGACAGATGTCGTCAATCTTAAAACACCTTTCCCCGATGTCAATTAGCAATTTTTTATTGACATTTTAGTTGACCTTAATGACAGGAAATATGCAGCTAATGGAGCGATTTAAATTGTTAATGCTTTTACAGAACGTCAGCTGAATTATAATATTTGTTTTATGAATAATTGTAATTACTGGTATCATTGGCGCAATGTCCATTTCTGTCAATTATTTACTTGAAAAACTTTGTGTTAGTTATGATAATCAAAGTAAAATCCAATAACAACTATGTTAAAGTCAACGATGCATGTCATTTTATATCATTTATACTACCCATTATACATTCTCAGTTAATAGTTCTCTATATAAAGTCTTGTTCTAGAAGAAAATATTTTAAAATCAATATTATTTCGATGAATGTATTAGTGGAATGTATGGTGAATGTTTGTTGGAATGCGCATAATTAGTTTAAATGTAAAGGAATATATATATATATATATATATATATATATATATATATATATATATATATATATATATATATATATATATATATATATATATATATATAGTGTAATTTTGTTAAAACCTGACATATGCTATTTTTTTTATTTGAAGTGATAAACTAATATTTTTTTAAACGACAACACTGTATGTCCGTTTTATGTGAAATTTTTTGGAAAAATGCTTTAGTAGTTACTGAAGAAATCGGGCAACACCGGAGTGCATTGTTTATAAATTTTTCTTAATCAAGTTAATTCTTACAACTTTGCATTTGGAAGTACTAATCTATCACTTCAAATAAAAGAGTTAACCTATATCAGGATTTAAAAAAATTACACTTTTAAAAATACTACTTAAGTAATTTCTACTAAGTAATTCCTGCTTGTGAGTGTTGTTCTATATTTTCTGTTTATTTTATTATATATTTTAACATTTCAACTGAATCTTAAACATTGTAAGTCCGTCATAACATATTTATTGTTTAATTTTATTTGTAATAAGACATTCTTGTAACTGTTATTCTTCTGAAGAAGTCAGAAAATAAGAACAGACCGCACACCCGAGACTCTACTCCTAAAATAAAGTATAAAGAAGTTATCGGTTTGTTTTCGGAAGTACACAAAATACTCTTGTTTCCTTTGTCTGTGGGGCATCAGGGCCAGAGGGCATCATTATGTTAGAAAAGAATGGCCTATTCGGAACGAGTATGCTCCGGGCAAAATGAACATTAAAAATGAGTCGCTGCTAGATACAAAATACATTATTCTACCCTCTTTACTTATATATATATATATATATATATATATATATATATATATATATATATATATATATATATATATATATATATATATATATATATATATATTGGTTGGTTGACAGGGAAGGAACCAACAAAAATGTTGATTTAGGCGGAGACGCAGGTTGTTGTGTCTTCCACATAAGACTGTGGAACCCAACGGTTGGGTGTATGATGACAGTCAGCTGCTGTCTCACTAGATTCAGTCCAAGAAAATCTAACAGTGTATATATATATATATATATATATATATATATATATATATATATATATATATATATATATATATATATATGCATATGGAAACGTCTGCGAAATAAGCAAAAACCCTAAAATGAGGCTTGTGAGAACACTCATATTTTCCATCGTAGCATATGCCGCCGAGTCTTGGACGCTAAAAACAGCTAAAAGAAGGTGTATTGAGGTCTTCGAAATGTTCACATGGAGGGTCAGGATCCCGTGGACCGAGGAACCTACTAATGAATCCATTTTGGCTGAGCTCAACATCACCGAAAGACTCAGCAAAACAATTCAAATATTCATACTGAAGTATTTCGGCCACATTATGGGAATAGATAATGATTCCTTTGAAAAACTGGTTGTGCAAGGAAAAAAAGAGGGAAAAAGCCTTGAGGAAGAACACCCACACGTTACTTTGATCAAATCTTAGGGCTTTTTGTATATCACTGCATACAAAACGGTCGAAGACTGAGAAGAATGGCAAAACAAAGTCCAGCATATATGATCATATGCATTTTGCTCTGCCACTACACTTGGAGAAATTAGAAAAGCCTTTTCTAGTTTGAGTCCTAGGGACTAAATCAAGTGGAAGGAATGTATATATATATATATATATATATATATATATATATATATATATATATATATATATATATATATATATATATATATATATATATGTGTGTGTGTGTGTGTAATGTTAGATTACTTTGGACAGCGTCCAATGAGACAACAGTAGTTGAGTGTCAAGTACACCCAACCGCTGGGTTCCACAATCTCATGTAGAACACACAGCAACCTGCGTCTCCACCCAAATGATCATTTTTGTTAGGTGCTTGACCAGGAATGAGCCCCATCCATCCCTGCAATTGGAGGCCACCTGTTTCGCTTCTCGATGTTCAGGCTCATCAGGGTACCGACACATGGTCTCCCGTCAAGTTCAAATATCGCCAAATATATATTCATATATATATATATATATATATATATATATATATATATATATATATATATATATATATATATATATATATATATATATATATGAATATATATTTGGCGATATTTTCCCCATGGAACTGCATAGGTTTGTATATATGCTCACACCATTTGAGTCTTTTGCAATCTTTCCCCATTGAGATCGACTTGACATAGTTTTTAGACCATACAGACCCAGATTTCGCCTCTTTAATTCACTATAAAGGATCTGGCTCGGCATCCTAGTGTCCTGTATCCATCCTGCAATAACCTAGCTATGTCAGCTGAGCTTTTATGATCTGGGATTTTGTGATCAAACTGTTGGTTCTTTCAAGTATCTCCACATACTTGTCTGATAGTCCAATTATGATAGCATTGTAAATTCGGATCTTAGTGTGTTCCTTTATGTTTCTCTTATTATAAATCCTTCTCATTAGACACCCAAAATTGGTACCAGCACGTTTTATTTTACATATAACCTCTTTTTGCATGTTAGGAAAGTAGAAAGTTTCACTTTCCAAATACAGGAAGCCTGTTACTTTATTAGGAACAGTCTGTAGCAATATTTTCGTATTTTGTTCATTAATTTTAAGCCCGAATGCACCGTATGTTTCACTAAGTACATCCAGCAACATTTGCAACACCGTGCTATATACTACAAACGCACAACCCTATTTAACACCGGTCTTAATCTCAAAAGGCTATATTTGTAATACAATAAAAAAACAATATTTTATTTGTTAATTTAAATATTATATTTGTAATATTAACTGAAATTAAAAAACACAAATTTTATATCAAATATTAAAATATAATAATTTAAATAATCTTGTTTCTATTACCATATATTGAGCATTGAGAATCGAACTTCTCAATGGTTACCATTATCATCTCAGTGCATGAAAGCATCTCCTTTACGGTTGGCGTTTTGGTGTTGACCTAATTCAATCAAATTGAATAGTCAAGAAGCTGTAACTCAATAGAAATAATTAAATTAATTGTCAGTTCTAATAGTAACTGTCACTCTAAGCCTAAATATGTATTGAGAAGAGTATCTCCAACGTTCGAAGCTGATTTATTAATTGTCGACATTTGATATTAACAATTTCGGAGGTACAGTATTAAGACAAGTTTAAAGCTTAAAATAATAGAGAATAATTTATATTCCAGGATTTTTCGAAAAGTCCCTTCTTTGATGTAATAGGTGTTTGGGTTAACATTGGCCATTTTTTTCGCCAAATCGCGAATATAATTTATATACGAGGGTCTTTTGAAAAGTTCCCTCTTTGATATAATGGGTGTTTCGGTTAGTATTGTCCATTTTTTCGCAACTCGCCCTATGTGTGTATTTTCACGCATATCTGGTACCTGTATAAAGAGCCTGGATTTGGGTCCGAACGGTTTCACACTTTAGTTATGTTACGATCCACCGGATGGCGTGAGATGTAATTTAATGCGGCTTTTATCCGATTTGGACGATTAATATAGTAGAGGATCCGTATTACAAACGACCTTTACCCATCCGTTTAATGGATGAAAAGTATTTTGTATCAAATTTAATGTGTTGTATGCAAAAAAAATATGTCGCGAGTGGGTTGCTTAAAAAATTCGTGTCCAGAATAATTAATTAAAAATTAAAACATTGCACTCATTTGTTTAAGAAACAAATTTTATACCAATCGAAAGTATGAGGCCTATAGAGTATGCAAACGTTAGGTTGTCAATTTTTTTCCTAGCGTAACTATTGGGTTGGCAGGTATAAACAGGTAAGTCGATACTAGTAATTTTATTGCGAACACGATGATATAGGGTTGTCTGCGAAAAATCTGGTTTGAATTCCGATTGGTGAGCTTTAAAAAGTCATATATTGATGTGATTCAAAATGTGCGACAAAGAGGTCTGAGTAAACAATTCGGTGCGGTAGAAGAGAACGCAGCATTGCAGGTGTGCGCGGCTCGTCCATCGGATGAGCCATCATCTGAGCATTATTTTCGAGCATCTGGCAGTAGGCTTGAAAAAAAATTATAAATAGCTTGCCAAAAGTCCCCCCCTTTATCTTTTGAACTATTATATTTATTATTATATTATATTTACGTAAACTAATGAAATTTGGAATGTGAAAATGACTGCACGTAAATTCATTTTCTAGTGACAACTGATGACGTAACTTGTGACTAATAATTTTCAATGAGATCCTATGGCAAATCATACCTCGTTTGAAAGGTATTTAAAAGACCTATTCAACCATACTAATTTTGGTTGGGTTCAAGGTGTTACATCATATATTTTCACGGATGGTAAATAATGTTTCTAAATCATTCCGGGTGTCGATCCGTTGATGCTGTGAAGAGTCACGACGTTTCGCCAAAATCGCATATGGTATTTTCAAGTGTTGTGCGCTTCGACTTTCAGACAGTCAGACTTTTCAGTATATATATATATATATATATATATATATATATATATATATATATATATATATATATATATATATATATATATATATATATATATATACCCCCTTTGTGGATCAGACCTTGACGTGGTAAAGGAGTTTGAGTAGGGCAATGAAGCTTTGAGCTATGCCGTCTGGAGTCTATGCTCCTGGGAGGGTCACCCCTGGCGGATAGGTCAAAGCGGAGGCCTCAGACTAACATGATCCAAAATCTGCCAACCCGCATTGGACCAGCGTGGCAGATTACGGTCCATACCTTCAACATGGTATTTCAGTATGTTGAAATATGACAGTACAACCTCAAACACGGCCCTCATTCCCCGAAGGCCAAGGGGCAACTACCTACGGCAGCGGGAAGACCTGCCCCAAGGCAGAGGGTGCTAAGAATCACCGGGTTAGATTAGGCTGCCATTGGACTTTTGACATTGCAACGTTAAATATACGGACTATGAAAACAGAGGCCCGATTGCAAGAACTGTTAATCGAACTTGACAACATACATTGGGATATTATTGGGCTCTGTGAAACACGAAGGAAGGGTGAAGAGTTAATCAAACTGGAACCAACTGGACACGTACTCTACACTCGAGGTACGGAAAATGGCCGATGTGGCGGAATAGGATTCCTCATCAATCGAAAGCTGAAGGACAGTGTGGTAAAATTTGAAAGTACATCCGACCGATTAGCCCAATGCGTCATTCAGCTGAATAAAAAGTTTAGGCTTCAAATCGTCCAAGCTTATGCACCAACTATAAGCCATAAAGATGAGGAAATTGAGGAATTTTATGATGATGTGGCCCAGCTTTTATACAAGGAAAAATGTAGGTACAAAATCCTGATGGGTGATTTTAATGCCAGAATTGGAACAACAAGAACAGACGAAAATGCAACTGGCCCATATGGAACTGGTGAGCGAGACAATAGAGGTGACAGATTAGTTGATTTTGCTGAAGCACAAGAACTATATATTATGAATTCATTCTATAAGAAAAATATCAGCAGAAAATGAACATGGAAAAGTCCATCTGGGCTCACAAGCGAAATTGACTACATCATGACCAACGATAAAACAATATTTACCAATTGTACTGTCCTTAACAATTTTAATGTTGGAAGTGACCACCGGATTGTACGAGCAAGGGTTCGGATTGACTGTCGAAAAGAGCGCGAAAAAATGGTAAGATCAAAGAAGGGCAAGGTGGATTCTGGAAAACTGCTGGAGAGAGGAAGCGATTTTGAGATTGCTTTGTCAAACCGGTTTGCTGCGTTACAAGATCCAGAGGAGGTGGAAATATCAGTTCAATATGAAGAAATCGCCAACAATGTACTTCAAACGGCTGCTTCAATAGCACCAGAGGAAAAATGTCTCAAACAAACAAAAATCTCCAGTGAGACCATTGATTTAATGAAGAAACGGCGAGCAATGAGAAATGCAGGTAGTCCTTTTGGCAGGGTCGAGTACACTGAGCTCTGCAAAACTATAAGAAAACGTATCAGAGAGGACACGCGCCGATTCAATATGCAGCTAGTGCAAAAAACCCTGGAAGAAAACAAAGGAATTAACAAAGCTAAACAGAAGCTGAGAAACAAAAGAACGCAAATATATGCTTTAAAGCGTGAGGATGGCACAGTGTGCAGGACGCGTACCCAAATGTTAGAGATTGTCAGAAGGTTTTATTCCCAGTTATATGAAGATCAGAGCCAGTCAGGGACAGCAATACCCACGGAAGAACAATATATAATACCAGATATCCTAGTGGAGGAAGTAACAAATGCTATAGAATTGATGAAGAACGGCAAGGCTCCAGGAAAGGATAGTGTAACTGTCGAAATGCTAAAAGCTGGTGGTCGGACGTTACATAAAACACTGGCAAAATTATACTCAAAATGCCTCAAAGAACAAAAAGTACCTGACTTATGGAAAAATGCAGAAGTGATCCTTTTACATAAAAAAGGAGCACAGGAAGATTAAAAGAACTACCGTCCAATAAGCCTCCTATCAGTGATGTACAAAGTTTTCACCAAGATAATTTCTAAAAGATATTAAAAAAACTGAATGACGCACAACCAAGAGAACAAGCAGGATTCAGAAGTGGATTCAGTACAATGGATCACATCCAGGTTGTACAGCAGGTCATAGAAAGGCACAACGAATACACCATGCCACTGTGCTTGGCTTTTATCGACTACGAAAAAGCATTTGATTCCATCTCAAAGCATGCGATAATGGATGCACTGCTTAGCCAAGGTGTAGAGAGAGCCTATGTAAACCTGTTAGAATCGATATATGATGGAGCTACAGCCACAATTCACCTTGATGATCTTGAAGTGTCAATTAATATAGAACGAGGTGTACGGCAGGGTGACGCAATATCGCCTATTCTTTTCTCGGCTGGCCTTGAAGAAGTATTCCGTAAACTGGATTGGGAACAGGATGGGGTAAAGATCAATGGTGCAAACTTAAACCATCTTAGATTTGCAGATGATATTATTCTCATTTCACAAGACCCAGAGGAGCTGCAAAGACGCATACAAGAACTGCAAAGGGCTGGCGAACCATTTGGCTTGAAAATAAACCTGAAAAAGAGTCAGGTTATGTTCAATAACTTCGCTCAGGACAGAAGAATTTCAGTTTTAGGAAGGGATTTAGAGATTGTGGACAGCTTTGTATATCTTGGGCAGAGGATTTCCATGGAGGGGGATACCGCCCGGGAGGTGGAACGGCGTGTTAAATGTGGCTGGCAGGCATTTGGTAGGCTCAACATAGTGTTTAAGAGCAGACTCCCACTTTGCCTGAAAAGAAAAGTATTCGATCAGTGCGTTCTACCCGTTATGACATACGGAAGTGAAACCTGGACACTCACATCGCAATCAACCGCTTGATCGCAAACGTCCGCGAAGAAGACCGAAAGCACGATGGACTGATGACATCGTTAAGTATATTGGACCCGAGTGGCAGAGGAAAGCCCAGGACCGTGAAGGTTGGAAGCATGCTGAAGAGGCCTTCATTCTGCAGTGGATCGATACGGGCTGATGATGATGATGATGATGATGATATATATAAATATATATATATATATATATATATATATATATATATATATATATATATATATATATATATATTATCATCATCATAAGCCCGTGTCGATCCACTGCAGGATGAAGGCCTCTTCAGCATGTTTCCACGGTCCTGGGCTTTACTCTGCCACTCTGGTCCAATATACTTAACGCTGTCATCAATCGATCATGCTTTCGGTATTCTTCGCAGACGTTTGCGATCAAGCAGTATCCACTCCAGGATTGCCTTGGTCCATCTATCATCTCAACGTCTCGGTATATGGCCTGGCTGTCTCCATTTCAATTGCTTTACTCTTCCAGTGATGTCACAGACTTTCGTTTGTTCCCTGATCCATGCGCAGGACTGTCTAGTCTTGTAATGCCAAGCATACATCTTTCCATTCCCCTCTGTGCTACCCGAAATATATATATATATATATATATATATATATATATATATATATATATATATATATATATATATATATATATATATATATATATATATATATGTATATATATATATATATATATATATATATATATATATATATATATATATATATATATATATATATATATATATATATATATATATGCTAGACTGTTTGTCCGGGAGTACATCCGATCGTTAGTGTCCCGTTTGTTGGGAACATGCCGACGTTTCGCCAAGGTCACATTTGGCATTCTCAATGCTTGTCTGAAGACTGAGAAACTTTTTCAGTCTTCAGACAAGCATTGGGAATGCCAAGTGTGACCTTGGCGAAACGTCTGCACGTTCCCAACAAACGGGACACAAACGATCGGATGTACTCCCGGACAAACAGTCTAGCGTATTCTTCCATCCGCGAAACACTACGAACTAACATTATGAATTTTTAATTAATCATAATCTGGCTAGGAATTTTTTTAGCCAACCCACTGGCGATATATTTTTCAGCATATTAAATTTGATATAAAATACTTTTCATCCTTTAAATGGATGGGTGAAGGTCGTTTTTAATTCGGATCTTAGACTAATATGGTCAGGACACAGGTCAATCCTTCAGTTGCTTTCGAATGTTCAACTCGAAGCCCGACTGATGACGGTTTAAGGCCAGAAACTAGTCTCGGGAGATGCTTGTTGGCGTTTGGTGGGAACTGAAGGATTGAGAATTTTACGTGGAGCACAGGAAATTTTTTTCTTGTTTTTTGAAAATTTGGAATATTCTCAATTAGCCCACTGTGTATTTTGTTGTGAAAATTGTGAACATTCCTTCTTTAATATTAAAGTGATTCCACTGCGAAATAGTCAGGCGACAATTTTTAATAAAAACTTTAAAATGAGTGAAATAATGCGCGAAATTAGGGTAATTTGAAGACATTATTTTAAAAGGCTTCAAAGCTATTGATGTTGCTCGTGAGATTTGCAAAGTAGGTGAAGAAGGTGCCATATCGATCCGCACCGCTCGCCTCTGGTAACAAATGTTCCGGAATGTTGATGTGAGTCTTATGAGAGGATATGGGAAGATCATGTCGATCGCAGTTTCTCGATGCTGACGCTTTAAGAGCAGCTGTGATTGCAGATCGTAGAATAAGCCCTAGGAAACTTTCAGGCAAAATTAAAAGTATCCAACATTACTATTAACCGACACTTGCGAGGCATAGAAATGGTGTCAAAGAATTGTGCGATGGTAGTTTGTAAAGTTTCGAGCCTCAACATGAAGATGGCGTTATTCATCAAAAATATTCTGCTAATATAATTGCGCATGCGTTGGAAGATAACCTTGACAATTTCAGCCATATTGGATGCTCAGTTGTTGTTAAACAGCCATTTATATCAGTCGATGTTAATGTTTCTGTAAAGGTGGAAAAAATCGAATATAAAACCGCCTTTAAATTCTTGCATTTGAAAGGCAATACGCCTACGCAAATTAAAGTCGAGATGGATACTGTTTAAGTACCTCTGCACCATGAATTTAAACGTGGTGACGATGACGATAAACGTTTGGGATGGCTTATAAAGGGTTTCCCAATAAGAACGAGCACCAAGCACCAATAACGACAATTTTGCTTATTGACGTAGTGTTTAACCAAAAATGAGGCTCATCGCAGAAGATGATTTTGCGATGCGCAAAATGAAGATGATTTCTGCGAACTCCCGACATCATCGATGGTCAGTTGGATTAAGTTTTTGTGCCAATATAATCTTGTTTGAGTGTAAAGCGAGATCCAAACGCAAATTACGGCAGGTGGTCATCCTGGACTAAGTCCAACTCTTAAGAACGGCGCGGAACAGATACATTATCCTTTCGGGAACACTTTCAGGAACAGCCGCGATATTTGCTTCACTACGGTCACTTTTGGTCATGAAGACTAAACTCACGTTCGAACTTATCAATTATATGGCGGATAGCTTGATAAGAAGGAGTAGAATGACGAGCGTGTTTTGAACGAAATGCTCTTTGAGTAGCAATCGAATATTGTTAAAATGTTTGGACAATTTCCAAACGTTGTGGCAACGAGAACTTGGTGAAATGGCCTGAAACCTTGTTGAAAACAATTGACATCAAATGTCAAGATTTGGATATTAAATATGGCTGCCGTTAGCTGTCAGAATCTTATCGTCCCTATTAGGAAGCACTTTACATATATAAACATACAATACAAAGAAATAATATAATATTATGTTGTATTTGCTTTCTTCAGTGTTATCGGTAGTGGTTGCATTTTTTGGCCGTTCATCGTTAACCGAGCTGGTACGACCGGCTTTAAATTCAGTTGCCCAAAATTTCACAGTGGCAAATAATGGCGCAGTGTTCTCGTAAACAGAATCCATTTCGGTTTCAGTTTGCGAAGACCTATTGCCTTTCAAATGCAAGAATTTAATGACGGCTTGATATTGGTGTATAATATATATGAAACTTTCAAGGTTATCTTTCAACGCATGCGCAATTATATTACTAGAATATTTCCATGTAGTCACCCTTGTAGAAGCATACCTCAACAACTGTCATGGCAGCAAAAACGGAAGTACTTTTGTTACAGCTTAATAATTGTGAAAATATCAAATGGATGAATGTGTTACTTTTAGATTTTGTAGTTATCCATAACATGTGTCAATATAAAAAATATTGATGAAATTAAAAGAAGAAAATTTGTGATACCAAAATAAACAAACCAAATTATCATGCGGACGATACAATTTTAATTGTTGGTTTCACTAAGACTTCATGCCGGAAAATTGTCAGTTTAAACTACGCCTGTGTGTTTCTTTTGTAATATGAGGATCCATTTCACTCGAGGAAGTTTTAAAAGCCATTAGCATAATATCAAAGGTCGACAGTGGCTGAACGCCTTTTTGTCATGCGACTCTTCAGAATAATCGCTGTTAGAATGCGTGTACTCAACTACTTTAAGCCTGATTATTGGCAGGAATATAATAGCATTGAATTCGGATTCGATTAGAAATTATTCAATAGCCAAACAAATAATTGCTTGAGTTAACAGATCCTGATAGGCGCAAGTTTATTGTGATGTCACTTGGCTTATTTACGGATGATGTTCAGACTATGTTTCATTTTACATCACTATAAAGATTATATATAACCTAACTTCCTAATATATATATATATATATATATATATATATATATATATATATATATATATATATATATATATATATATATATATATATATATATATATATATGTGTGCACAGTTTTGTTGGTTGCTTCACCGGGAAGGAGCCCCACCTACACCATATATACCATACGATCATATACCCCGACATATACCATACCATCAAGAATAGGGAGACCCTATCCACAGCCAACAACCCATGTTTTCCGCCGACCTCCCGTCGGATGGCCGGACCTCCCGTCGGATATATGTAGTGTTAAATTTGCTTGGACTGCGTCCAATGAGATAGCAGTAGCTGAGTGTCATCAAACACTCAATCTTTGGGTTCCACAATTTCATGTGGAACACACAACAATCTGCGTCTCCGCCTAAATGAACACTTTTGTTGGTTGCTTGACCGGGAACGAGCCCCACCTAACCCTTCTACTGGATAACATATGTTTCGCCTCTCGAAGTTCAGACGTTTGTGGAACCTAACGGTTGGGTGTGTGATGACACTCAGCTACTGCTGTCTCATTAAACACAGTCCAAGAAAATCTAATACTACATATATATATATATATATATATATATATATATATATATATATATATATATATATATATATATATATATATACTTAACGTCCAATATACTTAACGATGTCATCAGTCCATCGTGCTTTCGGTCTTCTTCGCGGACGTTTGCGATCAAGCGGTATCCCCTCCAGGATTGCCTTGGTCCATCTGTCGTCCCATCGCCTCGCTATATGGCCTGCCCATCTCAATTTCAACTGTTTTACTCTTCCAATGATGTCACAGACTTTTGTTTGTTCCCTGATCCATGCGCAGGACTTTCTGTCTCGTCTTGTAATGCCAAGCATACATCTTTCCATTCCCCTCTGTGCCACCCGAAGTTTTTGAATTGATTGCGATGTGAGTGTCCAGGTTTCACTTCCGTATGTCATAACGGGTAGAACGCACTGATAGAATACTTTTCTTTTCAGGCAAAGTGGGAGTCTGGTCTTAAACACTATGTTGAGCCTACCAAATGCCTGCCAGCCACATTTAACACGCCGTTCCACCTCCCGGGCGGTATTCCCCTCCATGGAAATCCTCTGCCCAAGATATACAAAGCTGTCCACAATCTCTAAATCCCTTCCTAAAACTGAAATTCTTCTGTCCTGAGCGAAGTTATTGAACATAACCTGACTCTTTTTCAGGTTTATTTTCAAGCCAAATGGTTCGCCAGCCCTTTGCAGTTCTTGTATGCGTCTTTGCAGCTCCTCTGGGTCTTGTGAAATGAGAATAATATCATCTGCAAATCTAAGATGGTTTAAGTTTGCACCATTGATCTTTACCCCATCCTGTTCCCAATCCAGTTTACGGAATACTTCTTCAAGGCCAGCCGAGAAAAGAATAGGCGATATTGCGTCACCCTGCCGTACACCTCGTTCTATATTAATTGACACTTCAAGATCATCAAGGTGAATTGTGGCTGTAGCTCCATCATATATCGATTCTAACAGGTTTACATAGGCTCTCTCTACACCTTGGCTAAGCAGTGCACCCATTATCGCATGCTTTGAGATGGAATCAAATGCTTTTTCGTAGTCGATAAAAGTCAAGCACAGTGGCATGGTGTATTCGTTGTGCCTTTCTATGACCTGCTGTACAACCTGGATGTGATCCACTTCTGAATCCTGCTTGTTCTCTTGGTTGTGCGTCATTCAGTTTTTTTAATATTCTTTTAGAAATTATCTTAGTGAAAATTTTGTACATCACTGATAGGAGGCTTATTGGACGGTAGTTCTTTAAATCTTCCTGTGCTCCTTTTTTATGTAAAAGGATCACTTCTGCATTTTTCCATAAGTCAGTTACTTTTTGTTCTTTCAGGCATCTTGAGTATAATTTTGCCAGTGTTTTATGTAACGTCCGACCACCAGCTTTTAGCATTTCGACAGTTACACTATCCTTTCCTGGAGCCTTGCCGTTCTTCACCAATTCTATAGCATTTGTTACTTCCTCCACTAGGATATCTGGTATTATATATTGTTCTTCCGTGGGTATTGCTGTCCCTGACTGGCTCTGATCTTCATATAACTGGGAATAAAACCTTCTGACAATCTCTAACATTTGGGTACGCGTCCTGCACACTGTGCCATCCTCACGCTTTAAAGCATATATTTGCGTTCTTTTGTTTCTCAGCTTCTGTTTAGCTTTGTTAATTCCTTTGTTTTCTTCCAGGGTTTTTTGCACTAGCTGCATATTGAATCGGCGCGTGTCCTCTCTGATACGTTTTCTTATAGTTTTGCAGAGCTCAGTGTACTCGACCCTGCCAAAAGGACTACCTGCATTTCTCATTGCTCGCCGTTTCTTCATTAAATCAATGGTCTCACTGGAGATTTTTGTTTTGTTTGAGACATTTTTCCTCTGGTGCTATTGAAGCAGCCGCTTGAAGTACATTGTTGGCGATTTCTTCATATTGAACTGATATTTCCACCTCCTCTGGATCTTGTAACGCAGCAAACCGGTTTGACAAAGCAATCTCAAAATCGCTTCCTCTGTCCAGCAGTTTTCCAGAATCCACCTTGCCCTTCTTTGATCTTACCATTTTTTCGCGCTCTTTTCGGCAGTCAATCCGAACCCTTGCTCGTACAATTCGGTGGTCACTTCCAACATTAAAATTGTTAAGGACAGTACAATTGGTAAATATTGTTTTATCGTTGGTCATGATGTAGTCAATTTCGCTTGTGAGCCCAGATGGACTTATCCATGTCCATTTTCTGCTGATATTTTTCTTATAGAATGAATTCATAATATATAGTTCTTGTCCTTCAGCAAAATCAACTAATCTGTCACCTCTATTGTCTCGCTCACCAGTTCCATATGGGCCAGTTGCATTTTCGTCTGTTCTTGTTGTTCCAATTCTGGCATTAAAATCACCCATCAGGATTTTGTACCTACATTTCTCCTTGTATAAAAGCTGGGCCACATCATCATAAAATTCCTCAATTTCCTCATCTTTATGGCTTATAGTTGGTGCATAAGCTTGGACGATTTGAAGCCTAAACTTTTTATTCAGCTGAATGACGCATTGGGCTAATCGGTCGGATGTACTTTCAAATTTTACCACACTGTCCTTCAGCTTTCGATTGATGAGGAATCCTATTCCGCCACATCGGCCATTTTCCGTACCTCGAGTGTAGAGTACGTGTCCAGTTGGTTCCAGTTTGATTAACTCTTCACCCTTCCTTCGTGTTTCACAGAGCCCAATAATATCCCAATGTATGTTGTCAAGTTCGATTAACAGTTCTTGCAATCGGGCCTCTGTTTTCATAGTCCGTATATTTAACGTTGCAATGTCAAAAATGTATATATATATATATATATATATATATATATATATATATATATATATATATATATATATATATATATATATATATATATATATGTATATATATATATATATATATATATATATATATATATATATATATATATATATATATATATATATATATATATATTATTAGGTGCGTATAGACCCGGTTGGATCACGCAAAGCATTCTGACTCATTTTCGAGTGTTCTTTCTGACCCTCCACACCTCTCTCATCGTTTCTCCATGGATTCTCTTTCTCTCTTCCATCCACTTTGTTCCCGATCTCCTTGAAACTTCGCTCTCTGATGAAACGTTCCACATATGTATTTTGTTTCTGTACGTTCTTCTATCCTCGGTCCCTGTCGGACCCATTTGTGCCTTTCCCAGATCAGCTCTGACTTGTGTGATGGTACTTTTGACTTGACTCCTTGTATGTATGTAAGAATTCTGTTGGTGAGTCTTGTCGGTGGAAGTCTACTGTTATGTCCATAGAATTTCAACCTTCTTTTTCTTATGTCCGCCGCTACGTTGGACATTCTCTCTGTGGTCTTTCGAGAATGTCTTCCTCTGTCAGTTTTCGGCCGAGATTTTTCCTCATAATTTTGCGTTCTTCTTTTGGTATGTTTTCTATGCCACTTTTTGTATGAAGTGTAAGTGTCTCGCTTGCGTATAGTACTTCTGGTTTGATTACTGTGTTGTGTCTTATTTTTGCGTGTGTGGATAGGCCTTTCTTACTGTAGATATTGTGTGTTTTGCCGTATGCCCTTTTCATCTTCTGTAATCGAGTCTTCTATGCTATCTTCTCTCCTCGTGTGGGTTCGAGGATCTCGCTCATGTATTTGAAGTGAGTAACCCTATTTATTTTGCCGTGTTTGGTATATATATCTACTTATGCACCACCCTTTGAAAACGGAAGACGCGTCTTATTTTCAATAATGAACTCGATATAAAGTTTTTTATATCAGGTTAAAATGATACTATTTCTCTTAAGTTAGAGATATAAATTGAAATGAGAAAAATAATCTGTCAGCATCATTTCGGGTTTAAGACATTGTCACAAACCAATATAAGAAATAGCACTATGGAAAATATTAAATCCGGTACAGGTCTAAATTCAGTTCGACATGAAAAATAAGTAACTTCACGCTTCATTTTCGTAGGTAATTTCGTTACGGCCGAAAACAAAACTAGAACTTAAATTACGAACCAACTATTTATACCGCGTAATGTAGCCTAATTCCTCGGCCTATAAAAATGCCCCTATAAATCTATATTACGTCTGTGACAGGACGCTTTTAGTGGCTTGTCATGCGAGAGCATATAAAAATGATTCATTCAAAACAAGTTTAGAACAGAAGCTTCACTGATGTCATTCCGACGAAGTGTGAGCGATTTAAAGTGTTATTTACTGCAGGGACCAGGCATAAAATTAGAATAATTACGGTTACTTGGTGTTCCCGGTGGTTAAACCCGACTTTCGATAGATAAACTTCAAAAGAAATTTGAAACTGGGGTTTTAGAAATGAGGCATTTTCTCGCATATATATATATATATATATATATATATATATATATATATATATATATATATATATATATATATATATATAGCATTCAAAGATTGGAACAGTCAAAAAAGAAAAGAAACATCGAAGCTAATTAGACAAACTAAAAGAAAATATGAAAACAATCAACTTAATGAAATAGAAAGACTTCCAAAAAAATAACACCGAAACTTTTACAAAACATTTAAAACTAAATTAAAAGGCTATCAACCGCAAAGTCTTTGCTTCCAAAAGGAAAACGGACAATTAGCTCTAAATAACAAAGACAATTGCAAAGAACTTGCGAAATATTTTGAACAAATACTAAACTGTCCTGAGCCCTTAAACAAATTAGCAACACTAAACCCTAAACAAACAAACCCAGATTCATTACCACCGAATGAAGATGAAATAATTAGGCAAATCAAGCGGCTTAAAAATGACAAAGCTTCTGGTGAAGATGGAATCACTGCTGAACTTTTGAAATCCGCTGGTCCAGGTACAATCAAGGAAATAACCAAAATTCTACAAGAAGTTTGGCGAACCGAACGGATTCCGGAAGATTGGAAATATGCTCTAATCCATCTACTACATAAGAAAGGAGATAGAACGGATGTAAACAACTATAGAGGGATATGTCTTCTCCCAGTTTGTTACAAGATTCTATCTCAATGTCTACTAGATAGAGCACAGGGACAGTTAGAACCTAACATTGGTGAATATCAAGCAGGTTTTCGACCGGGCAGATTCTGCCCTGAACAGATCCTGAATCTAAACTTGATCCTAAGACATCAAAAGCTGTACAATAAAAATCTCGTCTGTACATTTGTGGATTTCAAAAAAGCATATGATTCTATTGACCGCGAATCTTTATTCCGAATCTTGAAAGAACAAGGACTAGATCTGAAAACGCTGGCAATTATTAAAGCAACGTTAACTAACACAAGGTCAAAAGTTAAATTCATGGGTGAAATCTCAGAGCCCTTCGAAATTAAAACTGGAGTGAGACAAGGGAATGGACTCTCGCCACTCTTATTTAACTGTGTTCTAGAAAAAGTAATGCCAAAATTGATTGTCTGGCATTTGCTGATGATCTAGCAATTTTAGCTCAAGATGTATTAACGGCACAGAAACAGATTGAAATCCTAAAAGAAACAGCAGAAAAGGTAGGAGTCCAAATTTTCTTTGAAAAGACACAATACATGACCTGCAACAGACTAAGAACACCATTTCTCAAAACAAAATATGGTAACATCAGACGAGTCTCTCAGTTCAAATATTTGGGTGAAATAATCATGGAAAATGGGTTGGAAAAAGCGGCCAATAAGGATAGATGTCAAAAAATGGAAACGGCATTGAGACGTACCCAAAATATTTACAACCAAAAATGCATATCTTAAAACACAAAACTGAGACATTACAACACAGTTATTAAGCCAGAATGTCTATATGCTGCAGAAACGCTCTTTTTGAATAGAAAGAGGGACATCGAGGACATTGAAAAGAAGGAAAGAAAAATCATAAGAAAAATCCTAGGCCCCAAACAAATAAATAGCACAACATACCGACTTCGAGAAAACCAAGAAATCATACAATATTTTGAATAGAAAGAGAGACATCTAGGACATTGAAAAGAAGGAAAGAAAAATCATAAGAAAAATCTTAGGTCCCAAACAAATAAATACAACAACATACCGACTTCGAGAAAACCAAGAAATCAAACAATACACAGATATACATGGCGACATGAGAAAAAGAAGACTTAAGTTTTACGGACACATAAAACGGATGAATCCGAGTAGGCTAACTAGACAGATAGTCGAATTTTATGAAAATAGGAGTAGAGCTAAAGTAGAAATAATTAAATGGATTGCTGCAAGTAAAGAGGACTTAAGAGCAGCAAATATTACACAAAGTGAAATTCAGGATAGAGGCTGTTTCAGACACAAGGTTAACGTTTGGAAGGTTGGCCAGAGAGAAAAATGTAGGAAGACTGGAACAACTTGGTCTGACGAAAGGAAAAAAGCTCATAGCGAAAGAATGAAATTAGTATGGGTGCGTCTAATTGTACTTCGCGTGGTTCACTAGGGCCCATACGTGAATAATAATATATATATATATATATATATATATATATATATATATATATATATATATATATATATATATATATATATATATATATATTACAGAAATCTTTCACCCTTTCTCCACGTGGTGCCACCGATTGCCTTCGCCGAACTGTCAACCATGCGACGTCACGTGTCTCTCGGGACCGGTTTCTAGCCTTTCAGCCGTCATCAGCCGAGCTCTAGACGAACGCAAGGAAAGTAGTTCGGAGAGGCAATCGGGGCCAGACCAGATCAACTGGCCATTTTAATGACGGCATAACATTAAAATGGCCAGTTGATCAGTGATTTTTTTAGAACATTTTTATATTTTTAAAATTTTATTTGTTAGTCAAATTTATTATAAAAAAGAATCACTGAGAAATTTGTCTCGGTTTGGTTTTTTGTTTTTACCCAGTGATTCTTAATTTACATAAGAACGGATGTTTTTGATATTTTTTGAAGTTTATATCGTGGCGAAAAACCCAAATAAAGAAAAAATATATAAGATTGTGGCAAATTTCAACCGGAATGGAATATCAGTTTTCTTGAACTGTTTCATATAATTTTTTGGTATTTGGTTTTTTTCTTAAATTCACGCATCTCAAAATTTTCCACAAATTTTCTACAGGGTTCATATCCGGTGACTGAGATGGCCAAGGTGAACAAACAATATTGTGGGCGTCTAAACAAGTTTTCACATTTTTGGCGGTGTGTTTGGGATCATTGTCGTTCTGAAAGTTCCACCGTAATAGCATATGTTCTTCGGCATAAGGCAACATAATATTCAGTAAGATGTTCAAGTAAATTTCTTTGGTCGTGTTTTGTTTTATCCAATGAATTGGACCAACTTCGGCACATGAAAATGAACCCCAATTTTAATATTATCACCACGATGTTTGACGCAACGAATTTTTTTTTATTTAAATGTTCATTCACTTGACGCCGAACACATACTCTTCTTCCATAATTACCAAATAAATGTATTTTAGTTTCGTCGGGAAACAGGACATTTTTCCAATGTTCTTTATATTATTTCGTGTTAACTCCTTACGTTGCTTTAACTGTTTTTTATTCAAATAATTCTGGCAATTCTGCCATTATATCCAAATTGTAGCAAACTTCTCGTACTGATTGGTAACTATGATTCCCGTTTGGCAACCGTCGAAATTAAAAAAGGATTTTTATACACTTCGCGAATTAAACGAGCATATCCTCAACTAGAAGTTTTTCATTTCTGGCCTCGGAACTCTGGTTTTGGCCCATGTTTTCTTTTCTCTTAATACTTCTGAAACAAGGCAGGGAGATCAGTGACGGCTCGTGAGTTTACAAAGTTTAAGAGCGTAGAAGAAAATAGGGCTATTGAAGATTTTTTTACTTTCTTCTTCCTCCTTTTTACTTTTCGTGCTATTGAAACCTTATACAGGAGGTGAACCAGGAAAACGAGTTAAAAGAAAGAGACTGAACGGAAATAAAATATGGTGTTTTGCTCTGAAAAATTGTTTACTGTGATAAATGCTGGAGGGGCGGTGCCCCAATGCCCTCCCTCACGAGCCGTCACTGAAGGAGATCTTTTCAAAGTTTGATAAATAAATTTTTAAGAATTTTTCTGTTCTTGCCATTGCAAAATTATCCGGCGTTTTTCGACAGTACAATGTTTAGTACTACCCACTGTTTTTAAAATGTTGATATACACAGACAACTTACACTAACAACGTCAATCTAACAATAAAAACCAATTTCTGATAAAATATGAACCAAAATTATTAATTTACAACAATACTCTGATTTTTTTAAGCACATTATTTTCTAAATGACATTCCCGAAATTATTTTATCTTGCGATTATTTTATGTACGAAATATATATCAAGACGGTGAATGATAAGAAAAGTATTTTTGTAGCAGTTGCATTTAATTTTAAGAAATCCAAGAAATTTGATTACTTATAAGCCTATTTTCTAAATACTCCTTTAATTTTTTTGACCAAGATATATATATATATATATATATATATATATATATATATATATATATATATATATATATATATATATATATATATACATATATATATATATATATATATATATATATATATATATATATATATATATATATATATATATATATATGTATATATATATATATGTATATATATATATATATATATATATATATATATATATATATATATATATATATATATATATATATATATATATATATATATATATATATATATATATACATATATATATATATATATATATATATATATATATATATATATATATATATATATATATATATATATATATATATATATTAAAATGCGTGCATTTATATAATGTATGTATTATATATAATGTATGCAGAATATATATATATATATATATATATATATATATATAAATGCACGCCTACTGCCTTCCTTGGCCGTTGTAGCCGTGTCTTAGGCTTCCTCTCCGAAAGCAAATCCTTGATCCTGACGATCCTGTTCAGGCTAATGGGACAAACTTATTAAATTATTGTATTGTCATCGGTCCTTGATAAGTGTCCAAAGTTTCAATTTAATGTAACGTTTTGAAGTGGGCGAAAAGGACGTTCAAAAATTCCGTTACATAGATGGTCCGTTACATCTGTGAATACTTTTGTTGGTTGCTTGACCGGGAAGGAGTCCTACCTACACGATATATACCATACCATCATATACCCCGACATATTTTCTAAAAACATTTTTCATTGAAAGAACATTTTCATAAAAAAAGTTAACAATGTTAACGCGTTGTTGTATACCACTTCATTTTTATAAATGTCATACAATACACTTTTGAAATGAGATTAAATTTTTGGCAAATTCACAACGCCATCTGTATTTTATTCAAGCAATTCAAAAATACACTCAATTTGAAAGAATCTTTACATTTTAAGGAAACTAAACACTTATTGTTAGTAGAGAGGGAAGATAATTATGCTTAGAAAATGTATGTAGTGTGAGAAACTGCCAAAGCTGTAAATACCTCAGAACAATTATGTCCAATAAGGGCGGAAGTGAAGAGGAAATAAGAAATAAAGTTGAAAAAGGCAGGGTAGTAGTACGATAGCTACACTCATTAATCTGGAATAGAAATATGTCAAATAACATCAAATGAAAGCTATATATAGTTAGAGTGCAAAGAATATCACTATATGAAGCAGAGGTATGGGAGTTGTCTGGCAGAAATACACGGAGATTGAGGGCTTTTGAAATGAACTTTTCGTGACGCAGCTATTATAAGGCTTTTTTGGGTAAAGTCAGAAATGAAAGAGTAAGGGAAGAAATGGAAATATCCTTTGACATAATGGGCACTGTAGAATCGAAATGCCTAACTTGGTATGGCCTCAAGAAAAGGATGGAGACGGAAAGGTGACCTTCAAAGGTATGGCACTGGACTTCAATACAGCGAAGGAAGGAAGACGACGATTGTCATGAATTACAGGAGTAATGAGGGCGACGGAAAATGATTGGCAAAACAACTGAAGGTGGAAGCTTCGTTGCGAGAATCCCCGCATGGTGTAATCAAGATTGAATCAATTAGCGGAAAATGTCTTTTATTGTAACAAATCTCATTGGTTCCAGTTGAAGACTTGATTATAATGAAGGTATTAAAAAGTTGAAAAGTCCCTTGTCTAAATGTATTGAACACACGCATTCATATGTCATAAATATCTTACGTTGTTGTGTGGTTCAGTACTTACATATCAAAAATGTATAGAGTGCGATAATTATGGGTTGTCACATCTTTATTGATGTGATTGGGTGACACGTTTATGATAGTTTTTAATAAAGAAAACTAGAAGGTTTATATGCAGTTATTATTCATCGATATATAACACCTACATCATAAGGCATATATAAAGCAATTAATTTATGTACTTATTTGTAATTATTATTATTATTACTAGTTTTCATTGCCATTCATTTTTATGTCTAAATATGCACATTAAATAATTAATAATGATAAAACATTAATGCAAATAAAATTATTATTCGAATCGCATCAATCATAAAATTATTCTTTTCAATTCGTATCGTGAAGGCAGCCATTCCAATTGATAATTAAAAATAATTATCATAAAATCAATTATACAACGATGAATAATTAAAAAGAAGGCCTGTTAATGTTCGTCCAATAAATACGTTAAATTCTGCGACGTGGCAATATTTATCGTAATGTAACACACCAGGAATAATGGTGGATATTTAAAAAAAGATGAAATATACTGTGCTTATTAGTAAGATTTATTACCTGGCGAGGCCATGAAGTATCAGGAATGGATTTTGTGATTGTGGGAAATAATTTGGATTGAATTATAGAGCAATGCGAAAGATCTGTTTCAAATTCCATAAATAATTCTCGGAAATATTATTATTCAAAAATTCCTTGATCTTTCTATTCAATACAACCTGTAACATCATCGTGGTTAAATATTAATAAAACATTTTTAAGCAGAAATAGTTTACATTATTTATTTACTGACCATACGGCATATGCTGACGATCTAGTCATTTTGATTACAAGCAAGAAAGAAGTTGAAGTTATTAAAATATCCGAAGCAAAATGAATTCACTTAGGATGTACATAACCATCAATTAACGAAGAAAAATTGAAATATACACTGTATGTTGAAAAAATAACGGAACTTTTTAAATAAAAAAAAAACAATTTCTTTTTATTCAAAATACATCTGTTCCGCATTAATACACCCCTGGGTACGTCACAATTTCTTGGACTTATGTAACACTGTCATAAAACGTTCCTTATATGGTCAGCTTCAGTTTCGGGAACAGTAAATAGCCACACGTAGGTAAATCAGGCAAATACGGAAGATGTTGAAGCACATAGAATTGTTTTTTCGTGAAAAATGCATGAATAGCGATTGTCCTGTGAAATAGTGCATTATCGGGCAACAAAAACTAACTTCCCGGCGTTCGATAATGAGTCCTCACTCGTAAGATTCTTTTAAACAAACAGTTCATAACACCCAGATTTCCAATAACATGTCGACTCTGTGGAACGAATTCCCGAACTTTAATATCTTTAAAGTCGTAAAAACAAATCAACATTGTCTTCTCTCAAAATCTTTCACTTTTTCGTCTTGTGTTCTGTAGCATCATCTCTTTTTAAAAACCACCAGTAGTCGCCCAAAATAGATGGGTTCCAGTGTCCCTGGTATCTTGCTTTCATCGTCCTGATGTCCTGGTGAAATCTCTCTCCTTGTGCGTAGTTTACTGCACTCAAACTTTTTTTTGTTACAGGGGATCGGTGGTGGGAAAAAAAAGGAGACGACATGTTTTTACAATCTAATTTTATTTAATATAAATATTTAAAAAAATAAAAAATATACCATTACCTTCTTTTTCCATGGGTCCGTGTGTCCATGGTATAATATATCATTAGTCCAAGCTTAATATGGAGAGGCGGAAGACGCACCTTTTTGTAGTATCAGTATCAAAAAAGAATCAGGTTCAAAAAAATTCTATGAGGCGAATCTTTCTTACTGTAATATTATTTTGTTTCTCTACTATCCCATAGATACAAAAACGAGCAATACTTTGTAAAACCCTCTTAAAGTCCTAGCAATATACCTATCATTAAATCCCCATTATACAATACCTATTAAATCCCCACAAATATTCCACTGATATTGTTCATATTTAACGCTATTTAATATGGTTGCTAAGCTGCCACGTGGTTCTTGCATTGTCACTAAAAGGGAAATTGATGGGTTTTTGTTTCCGTTATGAAGCAAGACTTCTTTGAAAATTAATCTGTTTCACAAGGAATTTCCTCTTATAGATAAAATTTAAAATGTAAATATTTTATCCGATAAATTTATGCATTTTAAAAAATCACCGACAAAAAATATTAACAACTAAATAAGACGCTTCAATTTCTAACTTAACAAGCGAAATGATAAGAAACTTCTGTCAGATTTAAGGGACAGTCATGCCAAATTAAAAACAAAATCAAGTGGTTATAGTGTACAAGTGGCTATACGTTAGGTACGTAATTTTTAAATCAAATATCGCCTTACGTTTTGATCATTTAAATTTAAAGAAAAATACTAGCACCCTCTATTGAAACAACATAATCTGAAAGCTGTCTGGTTTCTGATGAGAAGGAAGAACAGATACATACAAGGCTGTTAAATAACGAGACTGACGTTCTAAAACATTTTATTTTGATTTCATACATCTCTACTTATTATCACCTTTAATATACACCCCTTCTCTATCCCTACAATGCTCCATACGAATCTTTCATTGTTCGAAACCGTGCTGGAAGTGTTCTTCTGTCAGCTCCTTCAGAACGCGTGTCGCTTTCTCTTTCACAGCTTCAACGGACTCAAATCTTGTTCCTTTTATGCAGATTTCACCTTAGGAAACAGATAGAAGTCGCACGGCGCAAGATCCAGCGTATAAAACGGATGGTCTAACACTGGGATGCGTACTTGGTTAGAAACCTTTTGACAGACAATGCGGAATGAGCCAGCGCATTGTCTTGGTGGAGAATCTATGACTTTTTCTTCCACATTTCGGGTCGTTTTTTAATGATTCTTTCACGGAGTTCAGCAAGAATATGAAGGTAGTAATGTTGATTAATATTTTGACCTTCAGAAAAAAACAATCATCAGTGCTTTGATTTTGATTTGCTCATTAGGGCTTTTTTAGCTCTTTTTAGCTTTTTAGGTGAATTTGGACTCTTCCAGTCCATGGATTGGCGCTTCGTTTCAGGATCATAAGTAAAAAACTACGATTCGTTACCTGTTATTATCCTTTCTAATAGGTTTGGGTCATTTAGAATTGCATTCAAAGTGTCACTACAAACATTTTTGTGAGCTTCTTGTTGTTCAAACGTGAGAATTTTAGGCTCCACCATTTTGGCATACATTTTTTACATGTTAAAATTGTTATGTAAACTTTGCTGTACGCATTCTTTGTCAATTCCTATAGTTTCAGCAATTGCACGAATTGTCATCCGTTTTGACGTGGAAGGGGATCATCTTCAACGGTGTGTAGATCATCTTCAACGTCTTCTCGGCCATCTTGAAAACGCTTAAACCACTCAAAAATACGTGCACGCGATAAACATTCATTACCATACACTTCTTTAAATACATTTTAAGTTTCAGTAAAGGTTTTTCCAAGTTTCAAGTGAAATTTCACAACACTTCGTTACTCTATCGTTACACTTAACATTTTTCGGGCTAAACAAAAAAACAAGTCTAATACGAACGAAGGCTGCAGTTATACGGATTTGTTTACTGAAGCAAGAGGTATTGTATTCGAAAGAGAAGGCTTCACGCTAAACAACTGGTCACAGCTTGGTCGCTGGCGTTTGGCGCATGCCTACTTCTTCCGAAGCAGCATTACTCTCGTTATTTAATACCCACACAATGCCACACCTCGTATGTGGGTAAAGAAAAATCTTAAGAAGTATTTACGGGGCAGAAAATGTACATCAGTGGAAAAGAACAACGTAAGCATATGTATAAAATGTAATTAGAATATGATATTTCACCGGGTAATAGGTCGGTTTACTGTCACACGGGAATGAAAAAAGGAAACATATTTTTTTTTGCAATTTTACTACAAATATTTATTATCGCTTTTGAAATAGGCTGAATTTGATTTAATACGTGCATGCCAACGCTTGTTCCAATGATCCATGCACTTGGAATACGCCTAAGCGGGCCTTATTGGGCAAGTATTACGCTACCATTTTGTTTTGGTACCATTCTTTTTTCGTATTTTTTCTGATAGTTTGGGTTTAGTTGTTATGTAGTGTAGACGTGCAAGTTTTATTATAGGTAAATATATGCAAAAGAATGCAGTGAATTTGTTGTAAGTTACATTAAAATAACTCAATTTTTGGCACTCAACATGGTAAAAGATCATAATCGCCTGGCGTCTATATTTATCGTTTAGTCAAGCAATTTCAAGAATTTGGTTGGGATAGGCTCGGCATCAGACGTCCAGGAACAGTGCGAAGCTCTGAAAAGTGTGGAGCAAAGTATGGAGGAGTCTCAGAACCATCGATTTGACTACGTGGTTCCCACTTGGAAATTTCTTCACGCATTTTACGCCAAACCTTGAGAGTAAACCTTGAGAAGTAATTTGCACATATTTCTCTATAAGATTCAAATTATTCCAGATCTGTTGCCTACAGACATTAATAAGCAATTAGACTACTGTAATGTCATCAAATATCCTGGGGGGCATTTTTGAAGGAAAATGTTTACATAAATAAGTCCCAAACCATACAACTCAAGAAAAACATGCGTGCTGAAATTGCTGCAATAAAATCAAATATGTTGATAAATGTTAAGGAAAATATGTTGTAAAATAAGCACATAGTTGCAATACTACTCATGGCTCATATTTGATTGATCAACTTTTCAAAATACGAATAAACTTATACAGAAAGAAAAATTGCCTTGTTTCTTTTAAAAGTTATAAATAATTAAAATTATTGTGTGATACTTGTCTCACTCGTTATAAGACCTGGCAGCTTTTTTTCACGGTCACTACATTTACACTTGCAAGCTGATGATTCGTCTTATAACCGTCAGGATATTACAATGGCAATTCGACGAACTTGCGAACCGTCGCATGACTTGCAGGATTCGCCTCCATCTGCTGACCTTTCGCGGGTAGTTTACTGGCGCTATCAATCACCGTTCTAGAGGTGGGCGGGCAAGTCTCGACTGCACCATGTTTATAAGTTTCTCGGTTTCTCATTTGCCATTATCCGTTTCAGTCGTCATAATTCTTCTGCACATTCAACGAACGCGTATAAATTACGCGTGTGCTGCGGGTGATGAATGATTGCGAATCCGCGGGTTTTTGATGGAGGCAAGTTAAACTGACCTACCTGGGTTCGTTAAGAAGTATATTTCAAGGGCAAGTAACTCTTAACAAATACGAATTACTAAGACTTGACAGTAACGTAGTACGCAGTTTTAAAAAGAATTTATTTGTATGTAAATTACTCTTATTTGTTTTCCTGATTACAATTATTCAATTATTGGTTAAATGAAATTCCTTATATTTAAATCCACTATATTAGAACATAGTATAAAGCTTGTTTCGACACACGGTGTTTTTGCCAGATACGAAAATATTGGGTTGTTTCATAAGTTCCCGCCGTTTTTTCATAATTGTAACAACAAATTAATAACAACAATGATGTATTCTCCGTCATTGTTCACGATCTTATTATCACCTCTCGACTAATTTATTGCTACCGTTTCGCCAGAAATCGTCGGGCTTGGACTCGAAAAGTTGTTAAGCTAGTTGTTGAGGTACTCAACGTTAGCGAAGGTTACGCCTTTCATTTGGTTGAACAGTGAGCGGAAGAGGTGATAATCTGCAGGTGTAAGATCTGGAGAGTACGGCGGATAGGGAAGAAACTCCAATTCAAGATCATTCAGAGCCTCCTTGACAATGTTTGTTATCTGAAGTCGTGCATCAAGAATATTTTCCATAAAAAATCTTCTTTTTTCTTCCATGGCATCTGCTTCCCATATCATCAATATCTTCTAGTCTGCCAATTTTGATTCAATATTTTTCTTAGTACTATTCCTCCGCCACCTTAAGCATTTGTGGTTACACTAGGCTAATTGTAAAGTTCGCGGAGTGACACCTACAGAGCAGTAAAAGAACTATATAATCTACTATATTTTGAACTTTCATCCTTCGTATGAACATATGTGAAGTTTCAAGTCGATCTGTCAATTTATTCGTACAAAAACAGTAACTTAAAATTAACGTATCAGTGTTATTTTTTTTAAATGGAAAATATTGAAAATCCTGCAGTGATTCAATTCTTTGTAAAAAAAGGTTGAAATGCAACTGAAATTCATAGTGAAAGATAAATGTATTAGGTGAGTCTGCTCCTTCAAAAACAATCGTTTGTAAGTGGGCAGGTGAGTTTCAACGTGGTCATACAAGTCTGGATAATGATCCTCGTTCTGGACGTACAATAGGTGCAATTACTGATAATTAATTTGGGGTGTTTCGTATTTTGAAAAACAATTTGGGCTTGAGAAAGCTAAGTGTAGATATTGGTTTCTATGGGATAGATTTGTAAAATTCTGATTAGCGATTAACACGACTTTGAGTTATACTTTCTAACCAACATTTGGATCTTTTTCGAAAGGATAAAATATATTTTAAACGTCGTTTCTAACTGTAGATGAGACTTAGGTTTACTACTATGATCCCTGAACTGCGACAATAAACCACAGAATGAACTGAGCCCGGTTGTTCAGTAAAACCAGTCAAAGTGGTCAAAATCGCCCATCGACAATCGACCAAAATCGATCAAGGTTATGGCATCAATTTTTTGGAATGCAAGACATTTTGTACCTTCAAACCGCTAAAATAATAACATGACAGGATTACTGATCCGTTTTGTACGAATAGGATGCAAAAATTCGTGAAAAAAGACCTGGTTTAGCGAATAAATAAATGAGTTTTTATCAAGGCAATTCAGCGGCTCAGAGGGGTGTTCTTGCAATAGCCAAATTGAAGGAGTTACACTACGAATTGTTGAAGCATCCACCATATTCACCAACTCTGGCCTCCTCTGATTTTCATCTGTTCCTAGAATCACTTCTTTCATCCTTCGTAACACTCTCATCTAAAATATTTGTAGTTTTGCGTTTTGCTGTTCAGACAACACCCATGAAGAAACCCTACTTTGACTTTAAATAAATCGTCTATATACAATCGACTTAAGCACTTGACTGCATTATAAACGAGAATCAAACTAAACTATAGAAAACAATAAAACTGTCCTCAGGTTCGTAGAATACTATTGAAATGTCTTTTCTTTGTGGTCATTTCTATATTGTCCTTCCAAAGTCAGGTATAAATAATTTCAATGACCTCGTGACATAAAGGAGAAGTACTTGAAAATGGGACTTGCTCGACCATTTTGGTTTAAATGTGCTTTAATAACTACCTAAATGAATCGAAAAACGAGTATTCTCATCAATGGTACTAAAATCATGCCGACCTGTGTTATTTTAAAGTGTTTTACACACAAACTAATGAAGCCATGCTTCACTAGTTCGTTCGTTTCCCGTGGACCATCTTGTAGAAGAGGATGACGAAATAATATCATTGATGATTCACTAGGCATACCACTCAGGTGTCTGTAAAATTGTTGCATTAAAGAAATTCCTTTTTGTATTTGAAAGCACTTCGAGAAATATCATTTTTATGATGATAAATACAAATACTTCCCCATCATAGACCAATGAATCTCATCGAACCCGTCACGTAAAATTAACAAGAATCAGTCATGCGTTGCGAGATAATATCTCGATTCGACTCTGTTCTACTTTCATCATCTTTTCAGCGCGATCGCCCGTCGATTCGTAATTGTGATTTTTACAACAATGGGCACTGATAGGTCTCGTTTAATGTGTCAGCATGGATATTAGATTTTTTTATTAGTTAAGGCACGGGTACGATGTCCACGAGTTCGATCAACCACGAATCTGTGAGAAAGTGTGCAATACTATCTGCTTGTCGCCTTTGGGATGGACGTTTCGTTTTTTATTTTGAATTGTGTAAGATGATAAGTTGGTTGGGCGTTGATTTAGGGTGTGTGAGAAATTGTGTTAGATAATCGCGGGCGTGATTAACAATAAATACAATCAATACCCTAAATTTTTTTTATAGTGGTGTTATAATACTTTACGGGGTATGTAAATATGGAACCGAATTTTTTTACAGAAAATTTACGTTTATTGTTATAATATTTTATTATATTTATATATATATATATATATATATATATATATATATATATATATATATATATATATATATATATATCATAATATTTTATTTGAAGTATGGCCTATCGTTAGTTATACTTTTTTTTCCACCTTTTTGAACATTGGTGCCACGCTAAAAAAACTGTTACTCTTTTGAGATAAACCAGCCATTGAGCCATTTTCGTAAGAAGTGAAACGCTGCTCAGCAAGTGCTTGTCCCATCGATGCAAATAAGTAGTAATCGGACGGAGTCAAGTCTGGTAAGTACGCCGCATCCGAAAGTATTTTCCAACAAAACGCCTGAATTGTTTCCTTGACCAGTTTTGCTGGTGTGATGGTGCATTATCATGAAGCAAAATCACCTTATGTTGTCTTTTTTTTTGATATTCTGAACGTTTTTCACGCAAAGCTTGATTCAAATCGATCATTTGTTGTCGATAGCGTTCAGCATTAACGGTTTCGCCGGTTTTTAGTCAGCTTACAATAGATCACACCTTTCTGATCCCACCACACAGAGCATTGTCTTCCATCCATAACGATTTGGCTTTGCAATCGATGTCAATGGTTCGCCTGCAGTTATCCATGATCTTTTACGCTTATGATTCTCAACATATATCCACTTTTCATCGCCAGTCACAATTCGATGGAGAACTGACTTTCTTTTGTACCTGGCGAGCACCATTTCGCAAGTGGTTTTTCGGTTTTCCCGCTATCTTTCATTCAGTTCATGGGAACCCATTTTCCCATCTTCTGGATCTTTCCCATGGCTTTCAAACGGATAAAGACGGCTTTTCGTGTCACATTTAATTGATCCGCGAGTTGTGGCAATTGAGCGTCATCATCATCTGACAATGCTTGCAATTCGCTGCTTTCAAATTTCTTCCGTGTTCTTCGTTTCTCACGCCAAAACCGTCACTTTAGATTTTTTTTAACTACTCAAAGCACTGTGATTTACCAAGAGCATGTTCACTGCAGCTGCAGCAGTTTTTCAGATGATAGTAGAAAATCAATGCTGTTCGCAAATCGTAGTTTCCAGGCACAAAACTCGAACTGTTTAACGTTCGACACGTTTATTGTTAAGATTTGTATTTATATTTTTTTAGTTTATTCAATGTTGTCTATATCTGAAATAAAAGTAAAGACGGCAACCTCGCATCGGTGCCTGACGCTGCACGGGAAGAAAGGAAACATAACGAAAATTATAACGAAAACGAAGAGTCGACGTTAAGAAGTCGTCTAAGTTAGACAACGATTCGGGATTGCCGAATTGTAATGACAACTTGGTTTTATTGAAGCAGTCCATAAGTAAACATAAAATATATTAAAAGTACTCCCAATCGCAATCGACTGAACACCACCATACAGCTGTTATAAACTTTGCTGTTGTATGCGACTTGTGTTGTGAGTTGAAAATCTTTGTTAGATGTCAACAAGAGAATAGCGCCAATGACGTGGTTTGACGGTAACTATATTGACAGCTAGGGCCACCTATGGGCAAATTCCGGTTTCATTTTTACAGACTTACATGTAAGAACGCTCATTATAGTAATTTTTATAAAAACAATTGAGTTACATCACCTCAGATAAATTATTACATTTTCTCTAATAGCGTTTCATTTTATTTATGTAAATTCCTTCACGACTTCTATCGGGTTGTCCGTAAAGTTCGTAGGAAGGTTTTTAAGAGAAAGAAAAATGCAAATAGTATATGTAAATATTTATTTAATCTATTTTGTAATTATCATTATTATTTACAACTTTTTGCCAACGTAGTGGTAGGTTAATAATTATTTTCTGTCAAAAAATAGGATCTTTATTACCAAAAAATATCAACAGGTTGTTTTTCACATCTTCTTCCGTTTTAAAAGATTTCCCACTTAAACGATTTTGGACGGAGCGAAAAAGATGATAGTTCGAGGGTGCGATGTCCGGCGAGTAATGTGGATGGGGCAAAAGAACCCAATAGAAGCTTAGCTATTTTTTCCGGGTTCTGATTGAAACGTGTAGTCGTACAATGCCATGATAAGACACGATGATGGTTTTCTTCAATTGCAGTCTTCAGCCAATCTTCTTTTTGCCAGTAAAAGTCGATGCTGACAATTGGGGTCGTAGAAGAAACACAAAGCGTATGGGTCCCTTCCAGTCCTACCAAATTCAAAATAATTTTCTTCAGATGAAGGCCATCTTTCAATGTACTTAAAATCTCTGAAACAATCCACTTTTCATTGCGATCCATTTTAGAAATGGAACCTCAGATTTTTTTCAGCAAAAGATGGCACGAAGCTATCCGGTCTAGCAAATTCCATTTATTAAGTTCGTAAGGGATCTACGCATTGCACCGACAGACGCAGGGGAGTCCGGGGACAGTTGTTACAATTTTTACGTTACTTTCTGAATTATCTGCACAAATAATTGCTTTAACTTAATGAATCTTATTACCCACGTAACCTGATATTTTCTTTATGTGAATGAAATGTAAAACTAAGATGAATAGTTAGAGTTCATGAGAAAATCGACGAACAACGAAACACCAACCAGTGTCACAACTCTCCTAGTACCGAGATAAGTTGTGACAGAGGTTCAGGTAAGTGGTGACAAATGTGGATTTTGAGAATAAAAGAAAAAAAGTTTGCTATCTTTGGAGAATAAAACAAGGTCCATGAATGAAATTATAATAGTAGTACCATAAACTGGATTAACATTGGTACCGAGCCTTGGGAGCTAATAGCGGGTGTGGGAAAGGGAAGCGCAGTAGCTAATCTGTCTGGTCGTGATTGAGTCTTGTTACGGAGGTTGTGTCTTGCGTTACGATGCGTCGTAAATGCGTTAGTCCATTAGGCGCGCGTAATCGCAATTATAGCGACGATGACCTGAAAAAAGCACTAGGAGATATTAAAAAGGGCATGTCTCAAGCCAAAGCCAGTAAAAAGTGGAAAATACCTCGTGGCATTATTCAAAATATTTTAAGTGACACACACAATAAAAAAGTTGGCGGTCCTCTTGCGTTATATCCCGAAGAAGAAACTTTGATTGCGGACACTTTAGGTCAAGTTGCAATATGGGGCTTTCCTATTGAACCTCGAGATTTAGGTATAATAATACAAAAAAAACTTGATAAACAAGACAGGACTATTAAATAACTCAAAAAAAATTATCAGGATCCAATTATATCGTGAATTTCAGAATCTCTCTATCAGAACAGCATCTAACATAAAACGAACTAGAGCTTCAGTTGGCCGTCCTCAAATAACAGAGTTTTTGAAACTTCCTTGTCTCACGGACGTGTTTTGGATTCATCTCTCATTGATCTCTTACGAGAAAATCGGAGTGTGACGAATGAATGAAGTCGTAAGCGTGGTAAAAAAAAGTTAGGCCAGGTCAAATAATGCAACTGTCTGACGAAGAACCGACGCAGTCAGTTGAGTCTCAACCTAAACCTTCTCAATCAAAGAAGAAAAACGAAGAAGATGACGATGTATCTGTATTTATAAATAGTATCGATGTATATATATTATAGTATCGATGTACCTCTATTTATAAAACAAAATGGAGCACATAAAGGAGTAGACTGGTTACAATGGATCACATGCAAGAACTGGGTTTGTTGTATCTGTCGTAAAAAGAGTAAAGATCCATATTTTGTGAAGATGATGAGTAATTTTTTGTTTCTTTTTCACTAAACCCGTTATTTTCAAGACTTGTAATAAAGATATGATTACTACTTAATATTGTTTATTTTTACACCCATTATTTTAAGTTACCCTAAGTTCACCTGCCAATGACTCCCCAAATCCGGGGTAACTTTAGCATGGTTGTTTTATTGATTTTATCATTTTAATATCAATAGCACATATTTTTTGTTAGAATGACTAAATCAAAAGAATCACAATCACAAAAAGTACATTAATTAATAATTGTTTCAAAAAGTTTGAAAAATATTAAACATTTGCTAATTTTACGGTACCATAACAATTTTACACTATAAACAACATTTAAAATATTATTAACTATAAAATAATGAAATATAGCACTTCAGAGAGTATGATAAATAGAATCAAATCTAGTATTCAAAATGATATCGAATCAACCCAAAATCTAGTTTGACAAGTAGTTATGACACACATATTGAAGTTCTCATTTAGTACAAGCTTCATGTGACCGTCGTTTGCATTCAATTCACTGGACCTATTTCTCATTGGGTCTGCTGTTGGCAAAGTGAAACAAAATCATCGTTCTAATCGAATGTATTTGGTTTTAGATTCCTTTCCCTTAGCCTTATTAGGTTTTATTCTCACCTTATTCTCACTAAACTCACACTTCCTTTTACGCTGTTCACCTATTTATTAGTTTCTTTAGCTGCAATTTCATGGAAGGAAAATTTCAGAAATATTTGTTAAAACACCATATTTGATTTTACGTCGATTAGCTTGTTTCCCTTTCCTTGGTGGAGCTTTTGGCAAGGATCTAAGAACTTTCATCATCATTTCATCAACTCAGGCATATCAACAGCTACGTTTGGCGAAACAGCTCTTATTTCTGGATGTTCTGCGACATTTTCGTTCTGAAATATATCCACATATAAATTTGGCGTTGGTGCTGGATTCTGAATTTTCCTTAGTTTCGGAAACATTTAAACCCACTGGATGGGCCAAAACACGATCAGTGACTTGACTGAACAAGAAATTACCTTCTCCAAAAAAATATTTATATTGCCGGCCATATTCCTGTTGCAGCAAACCGGCACAAATATTCCGCCACATCGAATGCAGTTTTCGTTATTGACGGAATGGCATAGATGGGCATTACTTTCCCAGGATTTGAGCGCATCCAATTATCACATGTTGTGTTAATAGCTTTTATAAGAGGATCAAAAATTCCATGATCCATCAGCTGCAGCTTGTGAATGCAATGTGGGGAGAACGTTAGCAAAATGATATCTTTTTCTCGTCAAAACTCAATAAAAACTGTCATGTACGACGAATGCTTATCGAGAAGTAATAAAACTATATGTTCTTTTGACGGTCTTACATGAGGTTTGAAACGCTGAAGGAAAAAGTAAAAGTCTTCTTCTTGTATCCTCCGGATCCATTGGCAGTTCCTATCGATCCGACAGAGCCATCACGAATAAAGTGTTCTTGGAATCTCTTACGCGGAAATATAAAAATGGATATTATGTAATTAGCTCCCAGCTAAAGTCAGAGTCACCAAAGTTCTCCTTTCAGCCGATGTCATAGCGTTGACTTGCTATTCCCCTCGTCGCGCGATAAATCTGTCTGGTTTTTAGACCGTTGTTATCCCAGTCTCATCCATGTTCGATATGTCTTTTGCCTCAAGCGTGTACTTGTTCAAAACACCTGTGTAATTTTCAAAAAAACGCTCTCACATTAGTTTCATTGAAGCTCGTGGCATGAGCTATGATTGTTGCCTGAGATAGTCTTAAGGACAAAACAGTCATTTCATTTTCTTCTCAGGAATTTGGAAATTTCTTATGCTCCTTTGCTAGCCCATAGTCTAATTTTCTCGACTCTTTTGTTGCCAGCCCATAATTACAAACAGCACAGATCAACATATACAGGATTTCCCAATAAGAGCGATATGATTTGAACTTCAAATAAAACAGAGATTTTTTCGCGATGTAATGGGGCTTGATGAATCACTTGTCGGTCTGACTCACACCAATAATAATAGTTTGGCTTATTGACGTAGCCGTTTAACCAAAAAAGAGCCTCATCGGAGAAGATGATTTTGCGATGAAAATCCGGATCGTTTTCCAACTCCTGACGTAATCTGTGGTCAGCCAACTCTTGAGAACGGCGCGGAACAGAGACATTATCGTTCTCAGTAGCACTTTCACTTACATCCGCGATTTTTTTTTCACTACTGCCACTACGAAATCGTGTCGATGACTTGATCATGAAGGCTAAATTAACGTTTAAACTTAAATTATTATATAAATTAATTAATTATTATATATTATAATTAATAATTAAATTTAATAAATAATATAATAATAATTATAATATAATAAATTATTTAATTATAATATATAATTATAATTAAATTAATTATTATATTATAATTAAATTATTATATATTAAATTTTATATAATTCCTAAAAATAAATTAAAGTTAGATACAACTAAAGACCATATACAAATTCAAATAAATTATTAAGATTTAAACGCATTCATAAGAAAAGGATGTTGATCAATTTTAGAACGCATTGGTTGTCTCATTTTTTGTCGCGGTACTTTGGTGGCGCGGACGAGCTAGTGATGCTCGGGGAATTCCCGCATTTTGTTAACCAAGAAAGTAGTTTTTCGTTGCGTTGAAAGTTAGATATCAATATGTCTAGTTCTAGAAAATATGTAAGTGGGAGCGAAAAACGAAAGAGAAAGAGGAAGTCTGAAGAAAAAAATAAAAAGTTAACAAAAACTAGTCAGTACTTTAAGTATGATGACTTTATTGATGAAAAAGCGAGTGAACAGTCCTCCGAAAGTGAAGAATTGGACGTAACTAAAAGTAACAGTAGAGCAGATGCAGCACCCGACACCAGTGTATACCCAGATCCAGAACAACCACAACAAGGTACAAGCAAAAATCAAAGTGAATCATATTTTAATGTGATAAGGCTAATTTTAACGAACTAAATGATCAAGTGAAACGGTTCGTGATCGAAAACGGACATTGTAAACCTAAGGGTCCTTTGTTAAAATACAGTAACAATTGTTCTTTTCTAGAAAAACATTACTATATGGTTTCATAGTCTGGCGTGAAACTTGAACGTACATGGCTATCCTATTTCTTAATACTTTAGAAGGCGTATTGTGAACCGTGTTGGTTATTCGGCATAAATCTAAATCATCTAAAAAAATACAAAATGTTTGGATGGAAGGCTATGACGACTGGAAACATATTTTAGACGCCTTAGAAAGACACGAGACATCGAAAATTCACCTGGATTCTTCTCTTACGTATCAACAATGGCGACTACATGGAACACTAGATGAAGAGCAAAAGTCTTTCGTGGCCACAGAGAAAAGGCAGATAGCAATGATCCAAGTTCCCGAGGTAACTTTTTGAGTATTGTTGAGTTATTAGCGATCCTATTTTACAGCAATTGTTAAGTAAACCAAAGGGCCAGATAAAATACAAAAGTTCCAAAATACAAAATGAGCTCATTTCTGTTCTGGTTCTAAAAATAGAAAATGCACCCATAAATGAAATAAATGCCGCACTCTATTACTCTCATATTTCAAGATATTTCAAAAACAGATCAAATGTGTGAACTTTACCGTTATTTTACCGTATGATTGAGAAAGACGAAAATGGAATCCCAAAGGCGCTCGTCATTAAAGAGTCATTTTTAGGATTTCATGAAGTTAAGGATCAAACTGCCTTAGCAATGTCCAAGCAAATTTTTAAATCCATAAATGACAAAAATATACCTCTAAATAAGTATCGAGGACAAGGATATGATGATGCTAACACAATGAAAGGCACTTGTGATGGAGTTCAAAAACTTATAAAATATATCGAGCCAAATGCGGTATATGTTCACTGTGCTGCATAGCTTAAATATACTTAGTGATGTACTTAATGATGCAGTAAGAGAGGTTATTGATATGCAACATTTTTTGAAACAGTTCAACCAATTTATAATTTTTTTGGGCATAGTATCAAAAGATGGAATTGTATCCTACTAGATGGGCAGGACGTTATGATGCTATTTTTGCTATAAAAGTTCGGTTTGTTGAAGTCCAAAAAGCGCTAACGAAAACAATTCTGTTAAATTGCAAATCAGATGAAAGAAATGAACCTATTTAACTCAAGTTGTTCTTGAGAACTACAATTTTATTATGTTATTGATTTTCCATTGCAAAATTCTACAAACTATCCATGCAGCCTCTAAAGCACTTCAGTCTAAAGCCACCGATCTTTCGTTAAAACGTTTGAAAATTTGTCTGGAAGAATTGGAAAGGTATAGACATGCATTTGAAAATTTAAAAAAGGAAGCAAATAGTGTAGCTGAAAAATGGTCCATCAACCTTGAATTTTCTAAAACTCGTTCGAGGAAGGTGAAACGCCATTTCGACGAACTTTGCGAAGAAGACCCGGAAAGTTTCTTCAAAGTAAACATATTTTATCGAGTACATCATTATTATGAGTGGACATCACTATTAATCAACTGAAATCGCGTTTCCTTCCAATGAATGAAATTGTTTCCAATTTCAGTGTTTTGCAACCTGCCCCTTTGCAAAATTTAAATGACCCTGAACTATTAAAAAATCCCCCCCCCCCCGAAATAAGCCAAATATTACCTAATATTATACCGAAAAATTACGAGGAGTGAAGAGAGTTAAATTATTAAGCCTAAGGAGACTGAAAAACTATTTACGAAACACTACAAGTGAAAACAGATTTAATAGTTTGGCTCTCATGAACATTCACTATGGAACAGAAATTCAAGAAGTAGTGCATATATTTAAAAGAAAAAGTCGAAGATTTCTTCTTTAATGGTTTTTATTTAGCGCAGAGGAACGAAATTCATTTAACCATTTCATTTAAAGTTAAGAACTTTATAAATATGTCGTAATTTTTCCGATGAATATATAGATATTAAATTTCATGTAAGTATATTTTTGTTGTTTTATTTATTTCAAACTAATCCTCCCTCCCCCCCCCCCCCCCCCCCAACTAAATCCTAGCTACGCCCGTGGTAACTACTTCAGTGATTTATTAAAATTAAATTACAACGTGACGATTTTTATTGGGAGGAGAGATTTTTACTATTCATATCCAATGAATTTGCCACGGGCCTCAGATGGCGCCACTGCCCCTACCGACTTTTTTGAGATTATCAAAAATGCTCGATGGTCTAACATTAAACTTATCTGCTATCTCATGAATCGTGGTGCATGTATTTTCGGCTATTATTTTCTCGACATTAGAACTTGAAGGGCGATCTCGGTTTTACTAGTCAAAACCTCACCTCTGCACTGACCAAACCACTTTTGCACCATAGTACCATAACTACCTCTGTAAATAGCACGAAACATATTTTTTTGTTCGGACAGCCTTTTTCCCTTTTTTGAAATAAAAACGCATAATATGACGTAAATGGAAATTATTGACCGACATTTACAATTTGAATCAACGTGTTTGACTGAGGGCAAATCAAAGCGGATTTGAACGTATATATTGTAAATACCACAGAAATTCATAATAAGTAAATAAACATTACGAATCCATGATATATTTTTGTTTACATGCGTTCTAGAAGTAACCAATGGAAAATAGCTACGAACTTTCCGGCAAATCGATATATGAATGGGACAAGAAATGTTTTGTAGAAAATGAGGAACAGTTTATATTATGAAATTTTGTGTTCTTCATCTTTTTAATTTATTTTGCTTAATTCAGACTGAAAACTTTTATGAATTTATTATGTCTGATATGTTTCTGTATACTGCTTTGATTATACAGTAAGACGACTTTTGTTTTAATGCTGATGCATTAGAAAGTTTTACGGGGATCAAGTTACGTTAAAAAACAAACGTTTACAAGTAGTAACATCATTAAGGTCCTTGGTTAGTGATGGTAGAGGAGTAGTTGAACATGAATATCGTTCAGGAAGGCCTTTACGTTAATGAATGAATAAAACATTACCAAAATCAATGATCTTGTATTGAATAATCGCTGATTAAGGCTTATGTTACACAATACCTCCTGAGTGGCGCGACCTAGGTGCACCACTTAATTTTGATGCTACTTGATTCGTGACCTGGCTAGGGCCCCTCAGTTGAGTTATTCAATTCAAGGTATTTTGGGTACATACATTTTTAAGAGTGAAAAACGAAACTAGTTTATTCTTTACATTGTATTCTCATCTCAGACAAGATCGTGATATTTTTTTCAATTTCCAACATTCCAGTATCGCTGTTGAACTTCCAAATTAAACACTTCCACATCAAGCGATATCATTTCTATGTCCGCTTCCTGAGGCAATGTGTGACATACTGATCAGAAAGCCATAGCCCACTGGATGGCGCCATCTGCAGGGTGGTGGGAGAGTCGCCAATGTGATGTCGTCTGTTGAAAGGCACCATTCCGTGTGAATGTTTCAATTAAACTATCGTGATCATTGGGTCGCGCGTCCTAGGTCGCATCACGCAGCAGGCATATTCTACGTATTAGAGACTTTGTAGATATTATTAGAATATGTTTTAGATCATTTTAATCAACATAATAACATGAATTAATTATGATTAATTGATTAATCTTGCCAACTGCATTAAAACGTTATTTTTATACACATTCAAATACAACAGCTTTCAAATAACACAATAACAGCACATTAATGATGGCTCCTTTAAAACAGCATAATTTTTGTTTAATTTCCAAGGCCTACATTAGCTTCTTTTAGTTTCTGGTGACTGCAGATTATTTTAGTTGTTTATGCTAATTGTTATAAAACGACTACTCCAATAAAGAAATGTGACAACATTTTTTACTTCGAATTTTATTGACCTTCCGTCAATTTTTAAGAGATAAGATTTGTCCGACATATATTTAGAAATAGTTTGTTCACTTTATACCAGTTATAACATTTGTGTAGCATGATCTGAGTAGTCTGCGTTTGTTCCTATAATTCATCAGCTGGCACTAGGTAGCTACAGTCATCAGCAAACATAATTATGTTTTTATTATCGCAGATGGTTGGCAAATCATTAATAAAAAGTAGAAATAAAAGAGGGCCCAGAACAGATCCTTGAGGTACTCTGGGTATGATCGATGTTATAGGATAATAAGTGATATGGATAAAACTTTATTTTCATTCTCAAAAGCTGATTCTTACGAAAGCCACTTATTCATCCATATATATGTTAGTGACATAGCCATTTAGATATTTATTTAACTGTAGAAAAAATATAAAATTTTTATCAAACAAATGTTGCCCGATGAATTTTTTTATTAATAGCAGAATTATGAGACTTATAACTTAATTCTCGACTCTTAAAAAAACACGGTTATTTCGGGAGAAAAGTAAAAAATGGTTTATTCAAACTGTGCTGAGTATGCTGATATATCTAGCTGCCCATTTTTTTTCTATTTCTCTGGTAATTTGTAGATGCTCTCCCAGTAAAACGGTGTATTTTTGAAGTGGTTCAGCGTACAGCATGGTACGGTGGGTGGGGCAATAGTTCCCAGCCAAGGCAAAAATGGTGTCTATGACTACTTTCGCTGTGCGATGGGGCGTTGTCGTGCTGCAAAACTACTTTTCTGTGTCATATAGCCCATTCTGGTCGCTTTTCGATCAATGCTTGGTTCAAATTGATTATTTGTTGACGGTAGCGAACGGTGTTAATTGTTTCACCTAGTTTCATATAGTAATGATCCCTCCAAATGCACATCATTGTCTTTTTTCCAAAGCAATTCGGTCTTGTTGCCGATGTTGATGGTGGTCGTCCTGGCATGAACCGCACGAACATAGTGACAGTACAATAATGATTGCTCCTTTCAAACAACTACTATTGCTATGTTACCTTCTTTTAGTTTCTGCCGACTGTAGATTGTTTTAGTTATTTTTGTCAATTGTTCTAAAACGACTACTCCAATAAAGAAATGTGACAACTTACAAATTTTCTAAAGCTCAATTTCTCAAGACAGACGACTGCCCTCAAAGAGTGCAATTTTGTGAAAATGTATTAGTTCATTTCCAGGAAGATCCACATTTTTTTATAAAAATATAATCTGGACTAATGAGTCCAAATTTTTGAGAAGAGTTTTTAATAGACGAAATTGTCACATCTGAGCCAATAAAAATCCTCATTTACCAGGGATTCGGCATTCTAAGAGAAATTAGTTTTAATGTTTTTTGATTAATCATGGACAAACAAATTCGATACTTTATTTACGATGAACACTTAATTCCACGAAAGTATCTAGAAATAATAACAACACTAGTAGAGGATTAGACAGAAAACGTTCCACTGGCAGTGTTTTGAAGCAGCTGGTACCAGCTTGATGGTGCTCCGGCACACTGTACAGAAGAAGTAAGCAGGCAACTCTATGAACTATTCCAAGGCCAGTGGTTTAGACGTTTGGGTCCGGCGAATTGGCCGCCGAGATCACCCGATTTAACTCCCCTTGATTTCTATCTTTTGGGTACTTTAAAAGACAATAGAGTTATATATTTTAGAGTTATATATAGAGTTAAACATCTGGTGAATCAAGCATTCGCAACCTTAGATCCTATTGAGATAAGAAGAGCCGTCACGGAAGGACTCATATTAGAATGTTGAAGTGTTTGGAGGTAAGCGGTCAGCGTTTCGAATATTTTCTATAAAAATAGTTTTGTAGATAGTATTATGTTTCAAATTTTTATTTTGTGTTATTGTTTTCTAAAATAAAATAATCTGTAGGAATTGTATAAGAAACTAAGGAATTGTATTCAATAATGTAGGTATCTAGCTAAGCTAGTTGAAAAAAAATTATTCAGGGATTTTTGTTGCCAAATTTCTTAAAAAAAAATATTATTTCCGAAACAGCTCAAGATAGATATAGTATATGTTACATGAAAAAAATCAAAATGGTTCGCCGAATCTAGAAATGGAATAATATATAGAATATTCCATTTAAAAAAACGAAGTTGTAATCAGCTCCAAGTAGATCTGGCAACACTGCTGCGCATATATTAAAGAGAGAGTTCATATTTATTTACATAAGTATCCAACATTTTAAATCATTACTTCAAATAGTTCCCCGTAAACGTCTAATGTACCATCCACCGTGAATCTCCCTATATATATGGAGCTCCTATGTAAATTTTTTAGTCTTCTTTGTTTTGTAGCCCTCATTTATTTTTATGTTGATGTGTTTATTCCAAAAATAAATGTATACAACTTAATAACTATTTCATTACGTTTACATTTCAATATATATGTTTGTTGTAACTTGAAGAGGATAAATGAAACACATATTAGACATATCCTATATCCGCATCAATATACTACGCCAGGTTGCAGACAAGCACATCCTGTTGACGAATTGATTGACTGCCAGGCCACACGCCGGTCGTGATTCACTCCTGCGACATCATCGAACATTTACCATTTGCTCGACGTCGGTCGCTCATGAATATTTCGCAGGAACCGTCGGGGCGGTTTCATGCAGGAACGATGCGGACTACCGTTCCGATAAATAATTGCAAAAAAGTGGAACGCGACTGACTCCCGTCACTCGATAAAAGCTTTTTTGCGATTCATTTCAGTTAAACAGTGCTATTTCCTGATTCAAATCGATGGCAATAGAATCATTGTTTATTTTGTTGAATTGTGTCCTGCAGGTAATTTTTTTTAATTTTGTTGAGTTTTTACAAGAACGAAAATTTTCCTAAATGAGTCCATTCTAAATCTGATTATTTTATTATGTACATTCAGTGTCAAAATGTTAAACACACTTGAATAATTGTTTTAAAGAATTTTCAAAATAATATGAAAACTGCAACAAAATTAATTTTTACTCACCTTAAGTTAAACTGAAGACGTTTCTTCAAAAAACAAACTTAATATATTAAATTTTTTAATGAATTTTGAATGCATCAGCATTTTAGATACACCCTCAGTTTTATAGAAAAGATGAAAGTTAACAAGAAGAAAATATAAACATACAACATTTTAATATTTTGTGGTCTTTCCACCACTTTTTATTACATCAAGAATTCTTTTTAGTAATGAATGATACCACTGTTTTTTTATTTTTTTTTTCTTTATTTTGGTTTTTCGCCACGATCTAAAACTCAAAAAATATCTGTTCTTATGTAAATAAAAAATCACTGGGTAAAAACAAAAAAGCAAACAGAGCCAAATTTCTCAGTCATTCTTTTTTGTAATAAATTTGCCTAACGAACAAAATTTTAAAAATATAAAAATGTTCTAAAAAATATACAAACTTTTAACGTTAACGTTTCGGGAAGTATTCTTCTCCCGTTTTCAAAACGAACCTAAAAATAAACTATATTAATTTCTATAAATTATGAAAAGATAGAAAGTAAATATATTTTTTGTATATGTCAATGATACTTATATTGACAATTAGTTTTTAATGACACTGACATACTACCAATATATATATATATATATATATATATATATATATATATATATATATATATATATATATATATATATATATATATATATATATATATATATATATATATATTACCGGAGGTTTACCGTGTGATTGTAATTCTTAAATGTTTTTAATTGTATTCTTTAGAATCGGGAACTATATTGAATTTAAATCTACCGAAGACATAACAATACATTTATTTTTATTTAAATTAATTATAGCGGTTTCTTTTAATCTTCTGTATTTTGTTACCGATTCTTCAAATACCGTTTTGGAATTATTCGACTTGATTTTATGACTCGAGCCCCATGCGTATTTAGATAATAGATTTATTAAAATCGCCCTTTCTAAGAAGGTTTTTATGCTCTTTTATTCTGACATCTAACGTCTAGATATCTCACCTATATAGAATTTGCCACATTCGCAGGGAATTTTATAAAACACATTTTTGGGATTTTGTTGTGTGTTGTCTGGTTTAGTTTTTGTAGAGATGTAGTTTTGTAGAGATCTAGAGATGTAGTTTTTGTACAGAGATCTAAGAGTATTTTTTGATTTGTTGTCGTTCTTATGTTGTATTTATTTCCTACTCTTTTAATTGTGTCAGAAATACCAAGCACAACTCTTTGTCACACAAAGAAACTATTAGAGAGATTGTCATGACATTTTGACACATGCTTTTTGAAGGTTGGCACAATCGTCCACTACTAAGGATTTTTTGTAATCGACGCCATCTATATATCAAACAGGGGAGTTATTAACTGATGCGTTACTTTCCTGTGATCGTATTTCCCTTTTTCAGATAGTTGCTAAAGATAATATCTCGTAAATTTTGTTCGCCTTCTTTGCAAACTGCAAACTTTGCCACTGTTTTGATTGTACCTTCATTTTTGGTGTATACTGATGAATCTAAGTTTCATCAACGGTCACGAATCGCCGCGGAAGCTGCTTCGGATTGCGCTTATACCAAACATGTTTAAATACCGATGTATTCCTGAAATAGAACTGCAACAGTGCAAAAGTAATCGGACATTTTGAGAAAAGGATTGTGGTCATTTTAAAGTAATACAAATTCTGGGTTTATATCAATTCACTATATTTTTATTTAGAAAATAAACTCTGTAGATTTCGTTAATAAAACATCCATGCTAGACTTAATCACAAAAACTTTAAACTTTGCATTTTTATAACAGGTTTTAGTTACCCTTTTAGCAATTCTTGAAATATTAGCAATTATTTTCTTTATTAATACAAGATTTCATTAACGTAAAGCTTTCTTCAATTAGTTTTTAAATAAGTAATAATTGCAATTCAGAAATTAACTAATATTATTAATAAATAATACAAATAAACCGATTTTATAACAAAATTTTATTATTTGTCACTTTAGTCAATATCAATTTTGTGTTGTGAATAGTTATTAATTATAAACATTCTTAATTTCAGGTAAGCTGAAAGAGTCTCCTTTTGGTAAGATTTTATTGTTGAGCTAATTGTTTTAAGGTACTAAAAGCACAGATCTAATAAGATCTAATAATTAATTTTTATATTGGAACCTTTGGTGTGAAACACTAAACTCGAAGAGACTTCATGATGTGCCTTTCACTAACTGTGTTCACATCATCTGCCCTTGCAGTCTTACAGACATTCGATGCAACTCTTAGAATGGGTATTTTTCTCATCTTGGCAAAGCTGAAAGCCTTCCAGTTGAACGATGCGTTCCGTATGTCTCGCTGAACTGAATCAACCGATGAAAAACTTCGTTTTAAAACGCGTCCTATGTCCTTACAACTCATCCCTTCTGCGTTCAATGAAAAAATTAATCGACTTTCTTGTTCTGAAAAATAAATCACACATTTTTAGTTTTCTTTCTGTACAAATCCACAAGATTAAACTCATAAACAACTCAAATAAACCTATAAATTGTGATAAAACCAGTGTCTAAGGTCAATTAAACTATTTCCATTTTCTAATTTTTTAACTTGTTTTTGAAACATTTTGACAATGGATGTAGCGCTTGTGATAAGTGACGGATTTTAATATCCTGCCACTTTATTTGTTTAACATCCCAGGATACTCCTGGAGTTCACCCTTCATTCAATAGGATAGTAACTGTGAATATTGTGAGTGTCTTTACTGCCAAGGCTTAGATTTGTATTGAGATGTGGTTGTTCCGGCATGGAAGATGAGAACGAGGATTCTGTTCATATCTGTCCTTTTTGTGAAGAATGAATACTGGAGATTGGTACTGGATGGGTTACGCCAACTTACCCTTAAGGTTGTTTTTTATATTTCTTTTGATTAGAAAATTGTGAAATAGTAAAGACTGTTGATTATTTAAATAAAGGTTTATAATTTCTAGAATTACGTTATGCCATTTTTCTAATGGACAAACCTTAAAGGCTTTGTCTTACCTCACCTTCCCCTAAGTATAGATGCTTTGAGGTTTATCTCACCTTCCCCTAAGAGCAGTTACGTCATTGCTCTTCCGATTCAAGGAAAATAACTGCCTGTATAAGACTGTAATCTGTAACTAAGATACACCATGTTTTGTTTAAGTTAAAGTTAAGAAATAAGAAATTCGTGTTATTACTTTATTTATACATCTCGTATAAAAAAAGCTTGTATCGATTGATAGTTTACACAGGACTCCCTTATGAATTACTGGATTAACTCAATCGTAATGTTGTATTAATTACACTAGTTTACAAATTTTAACTTTTTTTATATACCCCGAAAGAAATGTATATAAATATGTTAAACTACCTTCCTTAAACCTAAAAGTGTTTTCAACATGGTGACTTCAGTTTAATACTTATTTATTCGATTCAAACAACAAATATCTTGTTTCAAATAAGAATAAAATGTCGAATAGAAAGTGTAAACAAAGTTCTGATCAAAATGTGTGTGACTATAGTTTCGTAAACGATTTTACATTCTCAAACACTCTGTTCTGATCTCTTTTTCTGATCATCTTTGAGTTCTGATCATTTTTGCTACGTTTGTGGATAGTTTATATTTTCAAAAATAAAAGAAGACCCAATGCAGATTCGTTAAAAAGTGCATATCTTCATTATTTTGGATTTACTGTTGTGAAACAAGATAAAAAGTGGGTGCCTGATGTGTTATGTGAAAACTCTAGAATCGTTTTACTCCAGTGGTCATCAGGAGATAGCGTATACTTTCCATTTGGTTCACAAATATTATGGATCGAACCTAATAATCATGAAAATGATTGTTACTTTTGTGTTACGAAGACAGTGGGATATAATACAAGAAATAAGGCGAGTATTGTATATGCCGAAATTCCGTCTGTTATTAAGCCAATTTTTACATTCGAAGGATCTTCTATATCCAATTTGTCCAGGTAATTCCAGCCAAAACATACTAGAAGATGACAATGAAAGTAATGTTGAAGTTTTTCGATTGACGATTTCTCTCTTCTAGGAAATACTCCACATTTAATTAACCAAGCCGAATTAAATGATCTTTTAAGAGATATACAACTATCAAAAGATCCTCAGCTTGAAAGCCTTTTATCTGTTTACGAAAAAGCTGCTTAGAACTCATTCAAAATGGTTGTCGAAGAATTTTTGGGAAATAAAAAAAATGAAAATTATAAAAATATTGTTGCTGATTTATTGAAAAAATTTTAACAAATGGGAGCGAACATGTCACTGAAGATTCATGTACTGCACTCGCATTTGAATTTTTTCTGTGTTAGGAAGTATGAGTGACGAACAGGGGGAACGTTTCCACCAAGAATTAAGGATTTACGAAGAACGACATCACGGATTTTGGGATGAAAACATGTTGGGGGATTACGGTTGGTCTATTATAAGTGAAACCGATCCAAAAAACTATAAAAAGAAGGCGAAAATTTGCCTTTTTTTATTATTCATTTCTAAGATTTTTTTTAAGTAAATAAATATTTCTAAAAGCAGACATGACAGAGTTTTTTTTAATATTATTTTTGCATAACTCCTATCTAAATAAACATTAATTAACAACTTTCAGCTGGGGTATAAAAACCGTATAAACTAGTGTTATTAACAATTCCACCGATAAACTGATTTAGTAGCAAGTACAAGTAAATTATATACTTAATTAAAATCCATGGTTTCCTTCACGTTTATCGATATTTATTAAATTATAGTTTATCGATAGATTTAGCAAATTATACACGCTCGTCTTTAACTGTTGTTGATTTTTGGGTAACCGCTAATGAGAAATTCCGGTCTTTTCCTTCGGACGCGGAGAGGCTAACGAAGGTTGTTTGTTAAGTTGGAATCGAGCGGCTTTATCGGATTCGATAAATTGATTCTTCGATTTAAGTTTTTTTTCATGTTTTTTTTTGTTCGAATTTCGGACGTGGCATAAAAGGGAACTGTTTTCGCGGAATACAGTGGGAAATTTAATTAGCATTCAGTTCATACCATACTATTTTCTTAGTTTCGGAAAAGCATGTAGTGATGAATTTGATTTTGATATGAAATATTCAGCATGCATACATTCAAGTTTTTAGGCAAAATTTGTATTACCCCCCATTAAAACTATCGTTTTTTTTTTAAACTGCTCTCCTTTTTCATCGGTTCGGCGGTATTCTGTGATTTGGAATCGTCTCACAATCGAACACTATTGTTCTCTCAAGAGGGGGCATTTGAACATTATTATTTTCAGAACATAATGCCATTGTTTGTTCTTCAAGATGAAATAACAATTTCGGGATTATGACTTGTAGTTACCATTATGCCTAGTTTTAAAATCTGACATTTATTGGACAAATATATATATATATATATATATATATATATATATATATATATATATATATATATATATATATATATATATATATATGCAGTGTTAGAATTCTTTGGATTGGAGGGCACATATTTCGTCTCTTGATGTTTGGACTCTTCAGGGCACCGACATGTGATCTCACTTTTATAAATTTATCTCATGATCCTTTATAGTGATTTATACAATGATTCTTTCTAAGTAAAAGTTTCCTTGAAAAATGTAAATGAATGCAATGTATAAAAAAAATATATAATATAAAAGTGTAGGTGCTGAAAATGGTTACATAAAAATGTCTGAAACCGAAAAACAAAATAACAGCATGAAATAAACAAAATGAACAAATAAAAGGAGTACAAATAATTTTCCGCCTTTTTTATCAAAAATTAGGAATCTATTGATAAAGAACGGTACATTACGTTTTATTCAAGGTATTGTCCATCACTAGCCATTACGTTTTCTCATCTTTCAGGCAGCTTTCGGATACCACATCGGAAGAACTCTTCATCTTTTGAGGCTATCCATGAATCGGCTCAATTTTGGTACCTTCATATGATGTAAAGCGCTGCTCAGATAGATCATGTACCATCGAACGGAACAAGCAATAACCGGAAGGGGCAATGTCTGGTGAATACGGCGGGTAGGGTAGGACTTCCCAAATATGTTTTGATCGCCGCCGTAACATGCGGACGAGCATTATCATGTAGGAGAATAATTTTGTCGTATCTGGAGTAGTGGGCGCGTATTTCCTTGAGTGCTAGGCTCAAGCTCATTAATTGTGTTAGGTAGAGAGCTCCAGTAATGGTTTAGCTCGGTTTGAGCAACTTATAATACACGACACCAAGCTGATCCCACCAAATACACAGCATGAGTGTTTCTTCCATTGGTTGGCTATCGATGTTGAAACATGGCCATGTCGTCCCCATGATTTTCTCTTTTATAGGTTATCGTAGTGGACTCATTTTTCATCACCAGTAACTATATGATGCAATAAACCCTTTTATGCCTGGCAAGCAGCTTTTCACTCATGCAAGATCGGCGTACAACATCTCTCGGCTTCAGTTCTTTATTTGTGAATCATTTCCAATGATTTTAAACGATGTTAAATTGCTTGTCGAGTCCCTTCTAATGTAAGTGCACGTTCTTTTTGCATTTGGGACGAATCTTCCTCCAATAATACTTTCAATTCCGTGGCTTCGTACACTTTCGGCCTTCCACTGCGTTCTTTGCCTTCCACCTCAAAATCACCGTTTTTAAAGTTTTGAAACCACTCACGACAACTTTTCTCGCTTAAAGCAGCCTCACCATATGCTTCTACAAGCAATCGATGCTCCTCAGCTGGAAATTTCTTCAAATTAAAGAAGTAAATCAAAAGTTCCCGCAAATGATGCTTATTGCACAAAACTTGTCATTTTTGCACGAAAAAAAATATGTGATACTGCTACGTAGTCACTAATACTTCAACGTTATGTTATTACCTGATGACCAAACTTAGGATATTACGTTTGACATCGGACAGTTTCAACATAACCTTCTGGTGGGGCCATCTTTTGTCAAACGACGGAAAGTTATTTGTACACCTTTTAATTGTTCTTATTATAAATTACCCTAAAACCCAAGAAAAATCAAAAAAAAATATTATTAAATGGTTAGGACAACACATCTAATAAAAGTTATAAATAACTTTTTTCATTAAAACAACGTCAATAATTATTGGTTAAATTTACGAAAGTACTTTCCCTTATACCCGGTATACTACTGAGTAAATATATGAGGTGTGGCTATTAAATAACGATAGTGATGCTGCTAAAGAAGAAGTACGCATGCGCCAAACGCCAGCGACCAACAGCTGTTTAGCGTGAAGCCTTCTCTTTCGAATGCAGTACCTCTCGCTTCTGTAAACAGATCCCTATAACTGTAGCCTTCGTTAGCATTAGTGTTGTTTTTTTGTTTCGTCGGAAAAATGTTAATGCAATAATAGAGCAACGAATTGTTGTGAAATTTCACTTGAAACTTGGAAAAACCACTATTAAAACTTTTATAGTTTATTGAAAGGAATACTTGGCCATGAATGTTTATCACGGGCACATGTTTTTGAGTGGTTTAAGCATTTTCAAGATGGCCCAGAAGACGTTGAAGATGATCCACCTCGAGTCACACTTCCACATCAAAAACGCATGACAATATCGAAAAAATCGGTAATCTGGTTTGTCTGGGCGTCGGTTAAGTATTCGTGCGATTGCTGAAACTGTAGGAATTGACAAATTTATATAACAATCATAATTGATGCAAAAAGTATGTGTCAAAATGGTGCCTAAAATTCTCACCTTTGAACAACAAGAAGCTCGCAAAAATATTTGTACTGACACTTTGAATGCTATTGAAAATAACTCAAACTTTGAATGTCATTGAAAATCACCCAAACATAATATAAAGGACAACAACATGCGACGAATCCTGGTTTTTTACTTATGATCCTGAAGCAAAGCTCCAGCCCATGCATTGTAAGAACCCAAATGCACCGAAAGTCAAAAAAGCTCGAATGAGCAAATCAAAATTGAAATTGATTGTTTTTTTTTCGATATTCATGGAATTGTGTACCTTCACTGGGTTCCTGAAAGTCCAACTATTAATCAACATTACCACCTTCATGTTCTTGCTGAGCTCCGTAAAAGAATCAGGAAAAAAACGACTCAAATTGTGGAAGGGCAAGTCATGTGTTCTTCACTTAGACAATGCGTCGGCTCATTCCGCATTGTCTGTCAAGAGGTTTCTAGCCAAGTACATCATCCTATTGTTAGACCATCCGCCTTATTCGCAGGATCTTGCGACTTCTATCTGTTTCCAGGAACAATATTTGAGTCCGTTGAAGCTGTGAAAGAGAAAGCAGCACGCGTTCTGAAGGAACCGACAGAAGAAGACTTTCAGCGCTGTTTCGAACAATGGAAGAGTTTCATGGGGTGTTGTAGGGATATAAGAGGGGTGTATATTGAAGGTGATAATATGTATGAAATCAAAATTAAATATTTTTCAGCGTCAGTTTTGCTATTTAATAGTCACACCTCGTATGATATATATTTGACTACTGTTTTTTTGTATACGTTTTTTATAAACTTAATTACAATTCCAATAAGAGTTTTAAAATGTGTTATGCTCTTCCGAGAAGTGGAGTTAGTATACTATTAGGATATGTATTTTTAATTTCTTCTCTTACACGCACTAATTGTGGTCGCGGTGTAGGACTTTGTTGGAAACGAACCATGATCTGCAGTTAATCGTAAAACTTTAGATTGAAAGCGTTCCAGTATTTCTATATTTGAATTGGAGAGTGTTCCCCAAAGCTGACTCCCATATGTCCATGTGGGTTTGAGCATAGCTTTTTAGATCAGAAATTTGTTGCTCAGGTTTTGCATCGATTGTATTCCAAGTATTTAATTTTTAACTGGTTCAATTCTTCTATCGAATGGTTTTCTGATAATGCTAAAATGGTTAGCGAAATGCTCGTCCCCAAATTATTAGAATATATGACTATATAGTAATGAATTTAATCAGGTTTTTCCTTGACTATACAGGTCAATAAATTCAAACTTTTATTGAGGTAACATTGAAGAAAATAGATGTATATGAAGTATTTTGTAGTCCTAAATCCAAAAATGACAAACTAATTGCTGTAACAAATATTTATTTTGTTACAGTGGGTGGAGGGAAAATGAGACGACATATTTTTGCAATCTAATATGTATTTAATATAAACATGTAAAACGTTTTAAATCTATGCAAATACATTACTGAGGATTATGTGGATAAAAAATATATTACACGAGATGTTATACAGCGACAAAACTTTCGCTTTTTCCTTTTGTATTCTGTAGCATCATCTCTTTTTAAAAACCAGCAATAGTCGCCCAACATATATGGCTTCCAGCATCCCTGGTGTCTTGCTTCCATTGTTCCGATGTCCTGGTGAAACCCCTCTCTTTGTTCGTCGCTTACTACACCCAATTTTTCCGGAAAAATCAAAATGCGAGTTTAAAAAATGCATTTTTAAGGACATGCGACACCCTAGTATTTCATAAGCTTTCATGAGTTCATCTATGAGGTTTTTATAGATTTGATCTTTCTTGTTGCCCATAAATCCTTTCACTACACTTACAAAGCACGTCAAAGCTGCCAATTCCTTTTCATTTAATTTCTCTTGAAAATGGAAATCACTCCAAAAATATGTATTCTTTAAGTTTTGCATTATTTAATCGAGGAAATATTTATTTTAGCTACTTGAAGCCATTACCTTCTTTGTTAATATGGAGAGGCGGAAGAACCACCTTTTTTGGGTTAACAAGGGGGGCATATTTTATGTTTGAAGTACCAGGTTCAAAAGGAGTTTTATGAGGCCAATCTTTCCTACTGTAATGTTTTTTGTTGACATACTGTCCCATAGACACAAAAAACAGTAATACTTTGTACCCTTTATTTTGGTACTCCAAAGTCAGGTACAAATTTCAATTAGTCCATGATATAAAGTAGGAGCAGGTACTTGAAAATGTGACGTGCTAAATTTCTGTGAAAAAGTGTCTTAATAATTACCAAAATGAAACGCAAAAAGAGCATTCTCGTCAGTGTTACAAAAATCATATCGACCTGTGCTATAAGTCGTGAACTCTACTTACTATCTCTATCCAGAATACTAAAGAGACGTTCAAAATGCTCTTTTTAATGGTCGGTTTCGGATGTGCTTTGTTGTTCGAGTATTGAGTATTGTACGTAGAATGCATACTTAAGAAATATTGTAGAATAATACGATACAAATTTTGTCCATAAAATGCGTTTCTGATATTAGAAAAACGTTTATATTATGAGTAGTTGAACTCAAAGAAATTTACCTGGAAACACCAAATTACTTGCTTTTAATTGCTTGAATCTAATTCTATGGCAGATTGAATCATCCCCTGATGCTGCTAACATGGTTAGCTAAACATAGACTAATTGATCATGAGCAACGATAAATGCCCTTATTTTTTGACTGTGTTTCCATTGTTATTCCATATGTCATATTCCATCGACATTTCATTGACCACGTTTAATTGGTTTAGCCATTAATGGATTTGTGAAATAATTGTGATTAAAACTGTTGAATGGTTTACCACAGTGCACATCTGTATCTTTAAGTCCTTAAATAAAAGTTTTTCAAATGTAGGTTCGATCCAAAAATATAAAGAATTATTTTTCTTAATTTCTATATCAAAATTTTTCGTTCTGGCAGTGGATAAAACATTTGAAATATTCTCACTTTCTTCGAAATAACTACGTGCGGTAAAATTAATTTTATTGATAATTTGTATTTCCTATTGCAGTTTATATTTTACATTGTTGTACAGAATCATAGAATACACCGTAAAAAATATGACTGTACCACAATACAAATTAAATTAGTCCAAAGGCTACTTTCCATGACAATTTCTCTTCATGTACCAATGAAAAACGTAGTATGATATAGGCTCGTGCACATATTATTCAATACACTATAAACTTCTAGGGGATAATAGCCCAGTTTTGCATTGTAATAGCGCGTAATGTTAGGGCAATTTATTATTTTTGGGCCGCGCACAATCGGATTATAATTATTGCGATGGTTCTTTGTGTCTACAGTGCGAATCGGGTCTGTAATGGCGAATCGATATTGGTTGTTCATTTTCAATAAACTTCGGTTTTGTCAGTGGCGGCGCAAATTTTTATATAGATTTTCCACTATTTAAATGTGATACTTTTTAGGTCAGATCTATTTCAAGCATTCTCCCCACTTGCTAGAATCCATTGTTCTCTCCATATTATAATGATTAGTTTGAACTTATAGTTTTTATTTTAGCTCATCTCCTGCAAATTTTGCGTTGCATTCCTGCCTGAACTTTTACCAGTTTTAAATTGCTTTATAATCTCTTCTAGTTCTTTTGTAGGTTCAGCTATTTGAGCTCTTTCTTCTGTATCTATTACCAGTTCTTCATTTTCCTCATCAATATTCACATTTCTCATTTTCACAAAATATTATTTCCATATTTCCTTCGTTTTTTCTTCATCTCTAATCAGATTGCTCTCTTTATCTCTAATGTATGTTTGATTTCGTTTCCCTTTCCTTTTCGTTGCCTCTCTGTAAAAATTCCTTATTTCTTTCCTCTTTTAGTCATTTTTAGCCTGGTGTACAATTTCCTCGTTTCTAACTCTTTTCTTTTGTCTAATAGTTTTCATAGTTCTTGCTCTCTGTTCCATATATGCTTGTCAAAATTTCTAATTTAAAAAATTGAAATGATATGAAACCTTTGTCAGTTATCAAGGATAATCATACCGACTTAAAAAGCAAATGATTTTATCGATACGCAAAGCGTACATTTTTCAGAGGTTTGCATTTCTTTTCTATCGTCTCTATCATTCAATTCATCGCTCAATAATGTCTGAACAAATATCATTGTAGGCATAAAATATTAAAAGTATAATTAATATTTATTAATGCTTGCTTAATGGGCGACCCTCATTAAAAACAATATACTATTCATTTGTTCAATACAAAATATTTGGAAGCGAATTAAAAAAAGCAGACAGGAACATTTCGAGAATCGTCAACCCCTTTTCTCTTTCGAAACGAAATTTCATCAACAATAACGTTATCCTATGCAAATAAAAAAACGCGTCGAGAGACAAAGGTAGAACAGCGCAAATATTTAAAAACAAGGTCGACGTCGACTAAATTAATTACCCAGAAAATTTTTAACGTTGCACTTTTAAATAAAACAGCATAAAGCAGGTAATTGTCCCAAATCAGATTAAAACGAGAACCTGTTAGCCACCGTCACACAGGACTGGATAAAAAGGAGGTTTCGCATGACACATTTTTTCTCTGGTCTATTGTGGAACCGACGACATAATACGAGTTTCTGTTATAAGCTGTTTATCAACGTGCTTTTTAATGTTATCAGCGAAAAAGTGCGCGACAGTTTATTTGAAAACTCTATTGAAACTTGCTGCATTTTTATAAATTTACCGATTTTTTAAATAATACTTTATATTAAGTTTTCAACTAAATTTCTGATCTTTTTTTTTGGCTACCTTTCAGGTTTTCTTATGAAAAAAAACTAATACAAGCTTAAACGTCCTCACTTTCTATACATTTTTTCCACCACCTTTCAGGCAAAATGTCGAATCCTAGTTCTAAAAAATCTTGGTGGTTTTAATATTTTGATAAATTCATTGAAGTTTTGTCGACTTACTCAAGAGATATGAAGCGACTATCAACCGGGTGATGTTGCAGGGATTGAAAGAGCTGAAAATCTGAAGGAGTCAAGTTTGGAGAATAAAATCCCATCCTGACTTGCTGAACGTTTCCAGAAACCTTTTAGATATATGTGGCCATGCATTGTCCTGAAGTAAAATAACCATAACTCCTTATTACACCAATAGTATGAGTAGTAACTTGAGTTTAGTTCTTTTGATCCACTGAAGAAGTTTAATTAAATTGGAGTATAAATCTATCTAAACTTACGATTTCCGCCTCTTTGGGTTATAGTAAAGGATTCTCTTTTCGTTACAGGTCACAATCATATGTAGGAAGTATTTTGTTTTGGAATCTGGAGACCATTGTCTAAACAAAATCAAAGGATCTACTTCTATTCTTCAATGTCCTTTTTTTTTGTATTCTATATTATTTTTATATTTAAATTATATTATTTTATATTATCTTAGAGTTTATATCCGATCTCTAGCAGTGTATAGTGCGTTTCAAGATATATAGTTGACCTATTGGTTGCAATAAACTCTCAACAACTCCTGTCGTAACTAAACCCGGCAAAGTTGCAAGAAACGTAAACAGAACCGGGCCTAATAAACTAACAGGTAAAAAGGTAAAATTATTTTATATCTGGTTTAGTAGTTTCGAGATATTTTAGTTTAGTTCGCATTCGTTTCTTAAACAGTGCAGTACTATAATTTCGATCGTATTTTTATTATTCCAAATGTGCTAAAAATGTGGTGTTCTTGGCAAGATAATGATCATTGTGCCTCCGGTAGTGCTAATTTAAAAAAAAAACATTTATTCTCCGATGCTAAGCAAATTGTTAAAAATGTGTATGTTTCTTTATTGAATAGGGGGCTTAATGGAAGTGTAGCCGCAGCAGAAAAGTTTTCATTCACGAAAACGCCGTTGTCTACACTTAAAGATATTGTGACGAAGTCAATTAAAGCCAAAAAAGTCAAATAAAGTAAAAGCAAATGTGTTGAGAATAGATTTAATTCGAAGCAAAATTTCTGCTATGTATGAAGAGCAAACTGTGCCTGCATTACATTAATTGCAACAGCGACTAAGGAAAGATGACACTAACATTCTTTGCAGCAGAACTAGCATCTGGAGAATATTATCTCTAATGGGTTTTGCATATCGGACCATTAATAAAAGACAAATATTAATGGAATCACAACGATTGCGATGATGGCGGTTTGACTATTTAAACTCTATAAAAAAATACAGATTGGAAAATCATTCCATTATCTACCTTGATGAAACATGGTTCAATACACATGAGACGACAGCAAAGAGATGGGTAGATACATCAAGAAAATGCCAAATCAAAGCCCCAGCAAACAAGGGAAAAATAATTACAATTTTACATGCTGGTTCCGAGGATGGATGGGTTCCAAATTGTTTACGGTTATCCTCCAAAAATATAAAACATTCATCTTTGTACTACCATGACGACACCACAGGAGAACTTTTTGAAGATTGGTTTATAAGTAGCCTTTTACCCAATGTGCCTAAGGAAAGCGTAATTGTAATGGACAATACTAATTATCATAACTGCCAAAAAAATAAAGTTCCTAATGCAAATAACACTAAATTGGAAATTCATTTAACTATATGTTAAAAAACAATATATACTTCGAAAATACATATAAAATGTGATCTTCTAGAAATATTAAAGACATTTAAATTTAAAAAGGAATATGGATGTGATACAATTGCTGCCGATATAGGACATACGGTTTTACGCCTTCCCCCGTATTACTGTATTTTTAATCCAATTGAGCATATGTGGTATCATGTAAAATCCAATGTTAGAGCAGAAAACATTTATCCAGCTCTAAGTGCAAGTGCTGCAACATTAATTAGGAAGGTTGTAGATAGTATTCCCAAAGAAAGTTGGATAAATTCGATTAACCATGTTATTAAAATAGAAGATTCCTATGTATCATTTACTAATAATATAGAACCACTTAATATTAATGTAGATCAAAGTGATAGTGAGAGTGAAACCGAATTAATTTTTTCAAAATTATTCAGAGGTTCAACCACTCTGACTCTGGCGCCTTTAAAAAACTATGAATATTTTTATTGAAATTTATTGGGGCAATTAGCATTTCGCCGAAAGGCAACGAAATATCTTGAACCGGATTGATTTTCTGAGGATTTTGTCCCAGTGGTGCTTCCAATTCTGCATACTCTATTTTTTTTTAGCTGTTGTCAACATTGCCAATTAAGAATTGCTGAAATCACTTCTTACACGACCTGTATGAAGTAACTCTATGTCCCCAAGCCGCACAATGCATGTCCTTCTTGCTTCAATGCTTTTCCTGTTGGAAGTCGAACGAAGGATCTGCCTCAAATGTTTTGCCTCAAAACTTTTCGAATGATATTGCGTCTTCAACTTAATTTTTCAGGTTATATGTACAACAGGCTCGAATATTATACCTCGTTGAAAAGTTGAAAGATGGATAGTAAACTGAGTTTAGTTTCTTTGACCAAATTCTTTCATCTTTTCTCATCTTTTTACCACTATTCCACTTATTGTTGTTACTATTTAATATATTCACTATTTCATCGCTCATATCTAATCCATGATTTTTCGCTAGCTATACACAGCGCGTCCATTAAGTATCAGTGCTTAAGATAAATCTCAGCAACCAGTCAACCAACCTGCCATCTATTGACGAGCGGCGTCGTTTCAAAGACTGAACATTCCTGGACCTAACGAAATCTACTTTACCACGATCGGTTGACATTTATTGATTTTATGGCGTCTTTTTACAAGCCAAAAAAGTTTGATGTATAAATAAAATTATGGAACAAAGAGCTGTTATTAAATTTAACGCAAAACTCGGTAAAACTGCGTCGGAAACATCCCGGTTGATACAGCAAGTGTATGGCGATGGTTGTTTAAGTAGTACAAATATTTTTCTAGGGTATAAACGTTTTTTGGATGGCAGAGTGTCACTAGATGCTGACAAACCTGACGGGAGACCAATTTCTGCTCGCACTCTCGAAATGATCGAAAGAGTTCGCGATTTTGTAGCAATTGATCGCAATGCTTCACTAAAAATGATGGAAGAGACTTTGAATATCGGCAAAGAAACGATTCGACTCATTCTTCAAAGGATTTGGGTAAAACAAAGGTGTGTGTATAGTTTGTTCCACACACGTTCATGGAGGTGCAGAAATCACTTCGTTTCAATCATTCCAGAGAGGTCGTCTCAGCCGCCAAAAATGATCAAAACTTACTGAAATCAATTGTTAGGGGGGATGAAATATGGCGCTTTCAATACGATCCAGAAACTAAACGCCAAAGTGCGGAATGGAAATCGAAAAACTTCACTACAAGCAAAAAAAAAACACTAAAAACTTCTTCAAAAATTATGACAATGTTCATTGTTTTCTTCGATAGTAAAGGCATCATCCACAAATAGTTCATTCTAACTGGTCAAACTGTCACTGGGCAGTACTACTTCTTGTTCTGAAATGACTGATGCATTAATATACTGACACAGAATATCGCGATCCATGCAGTTGGAGTTTGTTGCACGATAATGCGCCCAATTATATACATCGTTAATCGTGTGCCAATTTTTGACCCGAAACCAAGTCTGTGTGATCAACCACCTACCATATTTAGCAGATTTAGCCCCTTGTGTCTTCTCCGTATTCCCAAAGTTGAAATTAAAGTTGAAAGGCTTTTTTTGGTTTTTGTAAGACATTCAGACCATCCAAACAGCTTCGACGGTTGCTGTGTAGGCTATGCCACAAAATGAGCTGGAGCACGCAGTTGAATCACTATTGAATCAATGTAACAAATGTATAGAAGCGAGAGGAGAATACTTCGAATCGTTCATAAAAATCGTTCATAAAAATTTGCAGGTATTTTGTTTTAATCACATTTTCCCGGGCCAGAACTGATACTTAATGGATGCACTGTGTATAACCACTAAATATTCATACTGTTGAATGAAAAGTTGAATAGTGGAGAATATTATTAAAAATTCAAAAACAATTAAAATTCATCCATGTTTCACTAAATAATAGATCATTTGTTCTGCCACCCCACAAACGTCACCTTAAGGCCAGAAACCGATGTCGTCAGCAGACACTTGCTGACGATTGGGGGGTGACTGAAGAAATGAACAATTATTATGTAGAGTATGGATCCACAGATCCTCTATGCAGGACCTGGGCGGGTAAAGGACGATTTCACGCAAATTGACTTTTGGGGACGTTTTCCACAGGATGGCTTGAGCTGCATTGTATAGTCTACTTCCGACAAGATCGTGGTCGTGCCTTGGTCATTTTTTGAACTGCTTTCGGTACATTCAGCTTGAGCCAGATTGATGACGGTTTAAGGCCAAAAACTGGTTTCAGAAGACATTTGCTGACGTTTGGGGCCGGCTGAAGACATGAGCAATTATTACGTGCAGTATAGACAAGTTTTGGTTGCTTTTTTGAATAGTTATCAATCAATCAATTTCTTCACCACTGTCTATCATTGAAACTGTATCATTGATACCCTTTTATAATTTACCTTGGTTTCATAATTTGTATTGATTGCGAAATCGAGTGGCCACTTCACAACAGGGTTTAGATATATATATATATATATATATATATATATATATATATATATATATATATATATATATATATATATATATATATATATATATATATATATATATATATATATATATATATATATATATATATATATATATATTTCTATTTTAGGAACGGATTTGGAAGTTGTGGATCACTATATATATATATATATATATATATATATATATATATATATATATATATATATATATATATATCTTGGGCAGAGGGTTTCAATGGAAGGGGATACCGTCCGGGAGGTGGCGCGACGGGTTAAATGTGGCTGGCAGGCATTTGGCAGGCTCAACATAGTGTTTAAGAGCAAACTACTACTTTGCCTGAAAAGAAAAGTCTTTGATCAGTATGTCCTGCCCGTTATGACATACGGAAGTGAGACCTGGACACTCACAGCACAGTCAGTTCAAAAACTTCGAGTAGCACAGAGGGGAATGGAAATATGTATGCTTGGCATTACTAGACGGGATAGCAAGACGTGCACATGGATCAGAGGACAATCGAAAGTGAGTGACATCGTTGGGAGAATAAAGCAATTGAAATGGAAATGGGCAGGCCATGTAGACTGGATACCGCTTGATCGCAAACGTCCACGGAGAAGACCGAAAACTCGATGGGCTGATGACATTATTAAGAATATTGGACCCGAATGGTAGAGGAGAGCTCAGGACCGTTGGAAGCATGTTGAAGAGGCCTTCATCCTGCAGTGGATTGATATGGGTTGATATATATATATATATATATATATATATATATATATATATATATATATATATATATATATATATATATAGACTATATATATATATATATATATATATATATATATATATATATATATATATATATATATATATATATATATATATATATATAGAGATAAGACAGACGACTTAAGGCCAGAAACCGGTTTTGGGAGACGCTTGCTGGCGCTTTGGATTGCGGGTGAAGGAATGGCAAAGCACGACGTTTACCCGTACTCCACGTCGTGCTTTGCCATTCCTTAAGGTTTCTGGCCTTAAGTCGTCATCAGTTGGCCATGGTTAAGTTGATTAAGTCGTCATCAGCCATGACCATTTAAATTGGCCACGTCGAATGGAGGCTGCAATCACATGCAGCCACGCCATCCTGCGGTAAACGGTCGCAGCAGTCAGACTGTGCGAAACCGTTCGTGACCCGTCTAACCTCGGGTAAGTACCAGGTATGATCGAAATATAACTAAATAACTAACTTCCTTAGCTTTTTAATACTTTTCTCCACGGGCCCAGTTCACAATTTTTCGATCATGAGTTTTGGTGAAACTTGGATTCATCTTTAAACACCAGGAAAAGAAGGAATGCGGAAAACAGTGGATTTTATCCGGCGAATGTGCTCGGAAGAAGGTCAAGACGCTTCCGTCGACCAAAAAGGGCATGGCCACCACATTGCCTTCTGTGCCGCTTTCCGAACGTCCAACTCGAGTCTGACTGATGACGGCTTAAGGTCAGAAACCGGTCGCGGCAGACACTTGCTGATATTTAGGGGCCGGTTGAAGACATGAGCAATTATGAACTGAAATTAATTTTCCTTGCATTTTGAATAGTTATCCTATTATTTATTCCTGAATCCATTCTTTCATCACTCTCTATTATTGAACCTGTATCATTAATATTTGATCTATTTAATCTCTTCTATAATTTACCTTGGTTGCATATCTTTTTCTTCTAGTTCCAAGCATATTTCCATTATCCCTGTTTTTTCTCCAAACATTTAAGTTACCCACTATGGTTTCTCCTAGGGTGAGTGATATTGTTATTCTTAATATATTTTTAAATCATTTTCATTTATTAATTATTTTTTAGTTGTTAGTTTAGTTATTGGTCATATAACTACTCCTTTGCCTTGTTGTTTTGTTTAGGACTGACTTTTTTTAGCTCCTAGAGAGATCTGCAATCTGCCTAGAGGGCAATAAGCACTAGCACTAGCACTATTTTGTTATAATTCATACTGAAATGATGTAGGGCTTTCTTAAGGACTCCAGAGGGATATTATGTTGAATGACCTCATTGTGGACGTAATAACGTGCGTCTACGATGGCTCGGAATAGCTTGTTTTATGACCTTTTGCAATTGTTAGAGTCACAGGCAGTACCCTACAGTTGAATTTCATAAGTCCAAACGGGAATGTAGACCTTGACAATAGCTTGCTGTCTAAGGATAATGCCGATTTACGGTCAACCAGCCAATACATATAACATAGTTTGAGCCCTAGCTCTTTGCGCTTGATAAATATATTTTTCCCATGTTAGGCATCGGTCTAAATGCATGCTGAGATACGTAACCTGAGATACGTAATCTTCGACTTGTGGAAGCTGACAGTTATTAATTATCATACGTTTCTCTACATAATGTTAATGTCACATGCATGAACTTGGTTTCATCGTTTTGACGCGCCATGTTTTTAACTATGGCTGCATTTTGTTTAGGTTAGTTCGAAGGTTTCTCGAGGCTGGTGTTGGATCAGTTTGGGATCGATTTTGTCCAAGACTGTTGATGTCTAATGCTCACTCACATAAATCGATTTGTTAATAAACAAAATTCCCGAAAAAAATATTTACCTTAATTAGGAAGCTAATACCCATTGCTTTCAGCGAAATAGTGCTACAGTACATGTTGTAAAGGAAATGTAACTTATAAAATGGTACTTGTAAAATCGCCTAAAATGGAGATTTCAAAAGAAGAAACATTTGATTGAAAACAGTCGACCAAAGATGAAATTGAATGAGCAAATCTCAAGATCGTTTGACTGGTAGTTCTTTCATTACCATTCTTTGTTCCTGTCAGCTAGTTTATCGTCAATTCCTTCAATCTCAAAGCCATGTTTCGGGACTCAATCCGTTTAATATAAGTAAGGGCCTAAGGGCTAGCTTAAAACTTTATGATTTACTATCAGAGCAGATTTGAACAATTTATATTCTAAAAATAAATTGAACACAAGAACCACTTAAAAACTGGGAACAATCAATCAATTTAAAACCATTAGTTGTTAAAAGAAAATAGCATTTCTGGATTAGATGTGTGTCGAAATTTAATTGATAATAAAATAATTAATTATCATATTATATTGATCAGCACTATCTTTCGCACTGTATTTCGTTTATGGTAATACTTGTTTGGAATAAATCTGTTTTATGGGCCATTAAAAAAATATATGGCATGGTAAATTTTGAAGTGTCCTTTTAAACTATGCACATTAATAATTTAGTTCATGATAAAAGTATATCAATCAAGAAACTGAAATATTTAATGAAGTAAACTTACATTTCCTTTCTTATTCTGTGAGTATTTTTGGTATTACTGTAGATTTTCTTTATCCAGATAAAACATGGATAAGTTTTCGAAGGTCAGACTCAAAGTTTTGTGATAAGACACAGTATATGATAGGATTCAGTCTCATGAAACGTATAACATCAGACCAACGCTTGCAAATTGTTGAAATTTATTATCAAAATGAGTGTTCTGTGCTTCAAACTTATAGAGCACTCCATTAATTTTATGGTGCATATAATCGTCCAACTGAGCGATGTATTTCCCGAATTATCGACAGTGTTCGATATTAAAACTAAAACAAGACGTGCGTTCCGAAGAAAATATCGCCGCTGTTCTTGACATTGTTGATGAATAATCCATATTTATCAATTTATTAATGTTAATCATTACAGAGCGATGATCAGTGATTATTTAATTTCGAATTTTTGAATGATATTGATCCGGAGGATGTGGTTCCAACAAGATGTTCCATCCGTATCCATATTTTCTTATACGAAGGCGTATTGTTTTGGCACTTACTTTTTGAGAATCGTTTTGAGCTTAGGTGCACTAATTTTAGAGTTTTTATGCCCTTTTCTTAAAGAAAGCGTTGGTCTCTTTCATTAATAATTTCTAATAGCCTGTTGGCTTCTTCAGAAAAATTCTGTCCTCATTTTTGTAACATTGCACGATATCTCCAACAGTACTTTTACTTAACTGAATTATTTGCCCAATTTGTCGCTAGGAATTTCCCCTTTCATAATGAATAAACAACACTTGCCTATTTTCAGTAGTTAGTTTGAAGTAAATAAAACAACAAAAATATACTTACATGAAATTTAATAACTATATATTCATCGGAAAAATTACGACATATTTATAAAGTTCTTAACTTTAAATGAAATGGTTAAATTAATTTCGTTCCTCTGCGCTAAATCTAAAACCATTAAAGAAGAAATCTTCGGCTTTTTCTTTTAAATATATCCACTACTTCATCTGCATGAATTTCTGTTCCATAGTGAATGTTCATGAGAACCAAACCATTAAGTCTGTTTTCACTTGTAGTGTTTCGTAAATAGTTTTTCAGTCTCCTTAGGCTCGAGAAAGACCTTTCTGGGGTAGCAGGGGATACAGGAATGGTAGCCAAGATTTGTAGTAATGTGTAAATATTATGATAAAGGTTTTTATCGCACATATCTAGGCATTCCAAACTAGATTTCGGGGTATGCGAGGTACTTGTCATCACTGTTTTCCATACTTCAAGTTCTGCTTTAACCACTGATATGTTGCTTTCGGGAAGCAGTGACGAGTACATGGAAATTGCTTCTTCAATTTCAGAACTGGCAGTAAAATTTGAAGGTAGCACACCAGATAATGCTGATACTACTTTACGATGTTGGGTAAATATTTCAACCAATTGTTGAATTGTATGATCAAGAAATGGAATGAACAAATTAATTTTGTAATACGTGCATACATCCAATGCAGGAATGTTCGGTCTATTTAATTGTCTTCCGACGACGCGTGGCATTCGCAGTATACCACCATTTTCTTCCAGTAAAACCTTTCCGTCTTCATAGAGATGAAGATATTCGACGTCAGTGTTGTTTCTCAGGAGTTGTAAGACATTAATATCATCATCTACATGTTTGAATGCCGTGATAAGATCGATGTCAATTATCTGTAATTGTTTTGATAGCGACAATGTATAGCTCAAAACTTTTTGAAGAATCACTAAACACATCACAAAATCCGAAGATCGAAGCGTACTTAGCAATTGGGCGGCTTGTTGCGATGTTTCCTTATTGTGATTAAATTGGAGTTCTTCGAGAGCATTCACAATCGCTGAATAAATTTCCCTGAATCTTATAATAGCTTCATGTTTGTGGACCCACCGTATTTCACACAATGAGAGCAAGCTTTTTTGGTTACCGACGGGTGGTAGCTCTTGAATTTTTGCTTTCAACAAAGCAATGCGTTGAGCAGAATATCGAAAGTAGGAACCAATAGACTGCACAATCCTAATGCAATTTCGGACATTTGCTAATGAACATGAATCAGCAATAGCAAGATTGTGAAAGTGTGCACTACAGTGTACATAAAGAGCAAGAGGACATTCTTGGCGAACATAAGCTTGGGCACCGTGCAAATACCCACTCATAGCTGCAGCCCCATCGTAACCTTGACCAACCACATTCAAGTCCATGCTTTTTCAGAGCTGTAATAATAAGCTTTGCGAGACCGGACCCTGAAACATCGACCGTTGGAATGTACTCAAGGAACATCTCTTTAAGTATATGGTGTTTATTATCTGTAAAATCAACATATCGAAGACATAACGAGACTTGTTCTACACGTCCGATGTCGGTGGTTTCGCCAGCCAGAATCGCAAATAGTTTGGCTTTCTTTACTTTTTCAATTATTTTATGTTGAATTAATTCACCACAAATGTCAATTATTTCGTTTTGGATCTGAGTGCTTGTGTACAGAGCATTTTTCTGTGAAGTATTCAAATGCTTAGCCAGATCTTTATCTCCAGACTCAGCCGCAAACCGCAACAGGGCTCTAAAATTACCATCATTCTGTAGTGGTTGTTCAGGTTTTGGTGATTCTGGTGTAATTTGTATGCGCCCCGAATCGATTTTACCTCTCAAGGAGATGCCTTGTTTACCGCAAAAAATTATTGATTTTACGATAGGGATTAGTTTCTTTCAATTCTCCTCTTGTTATCTCTTTCTTTCAGAAGTCAGCTGTTCAGTGACCGAAAAAGCCTGCGAAGACATTACTTTTAGAAAGTTATCTGCCAGTTCTGAATTTCGCTTGAGTATGGTATGTGGTATCCCGATTTCGCATGAGCTTCAAATATTTCTAGGGCATTTTTCCACTTACAAAAAGGTTCGGTTACCAACTGGCCGATCCTTTGATGACCGCCTTTACCTTCATCAAGCGAACGTCCCATTACCACGCAAACTCTGCAGTATGCTCCACTTTTATATTCCGAATATGACAATTAGGGGAATCTCTTCAACCGTTTCAATTGAAAGCGCAAGTTTCGTTTTGCGGAAATAGGAAACTTATAATCTCTGGATGGGTTCCATGGCGTTTTTAAAATTTGGACTTTAAAATATTCATCCAAGATTTTTTCTTGATTCGCATAAAAACCAACATCCAACTTAGCTACAGTTGTAAAAGATGAGGTAACAGGCAAGCTGGCCTGTTGCAGACTAGATGTAGATTCGGCAGTTGAAGGTATCGAACAGGGCACCAGTGACATGGCATCGATTTCGACATTCGGTATTGTGATTGAGGTCGAGATCGAGGGCCCGCTTGTCATCACAGTCTTCTTATCAGCATGCAAGGTAGCTGAAGCTTTGATAGCTAAATCCAAATTTGTTTCTTTATTAGAAATCCCTTGACTACACCACTTTTTCCAGTAGTCCATACCTTTAAGTTTATCACCCTTCCTTTTTTTTCCCCTCGATTTTTCGACAGTAATAATGATTCACGTATCTATCCTTAACAAGGTCACCGAATAACACTGCACTAAAATTACTCACTTACAAGGTACACTTAATTCTCTTCACTATTCGTTCACCACTTTTCACTTATATTCGCTTCGAGTTCGCATGGAACAATACTGCGCTAAGCGCGGTCACGGGCCGCTTATATAGCAGCCCAGTAGTAGCCGTCCAGAAACTACCACAAACTTCCACAAAACTCCGCTCATTCCGACCGACGGGCGTGGCGAATAATCGAGAAACAACGCAAATTTTTCATACGGTACAAAATAGTTCGACTACTCGACAAGAGATGGCGTTACTGTGCGCAGTTCGGATATATATTCAATTCAAATGTAATAATTTAACTCTCTTCACTGCTCGTATTTTTTCGGTATAATATTAGGTAATATTTGGCTTATTTCGGGGCCCCGCAAAACCCCGCCCCTTGGCTACGCCCGTGATATATGTGCTTTTTGCTTAAATTTTTAGAATTAAATCGATTATTTCGGAACTTTGATATACAAGAAGTTAAAACGAGGTAAGAACGGCAAAATATACGGGAAGAAAAATATCTATATATATATATTTTTGCGTAAATAGGAACTGCTGGAATGAGTTTTTAAATAGGGTATCCAAATATTTTTAGTATCCACTGCATTAAACTCTGGGCATTTAGTTTAATCAGCTTTCGCGTTTCCTAATTCAGAAAGCTATATTTGAAGTATTTAGGATGGATTTCACGTGACGATCGCTATAACCAAATGTGCGAAAACCGGCAAAAAATTTCGCCTGCATCTCGACCATCGCGCTCTTCACGTCCGGTTTTTACTGTTTTTACTTTCTGTTTTCGTCAGTTAAACAACGAGTTGAGCACCATAGTGTATAGTTCATTCCGTTAGTCCGGTAATAATAATTTTGGTATGCCGAGCGGGACTGTTTTAATTTTTTATTCATTTTGCTGAAATTGTTTTATACTTGTAGAACTAAAGAAAAATGTCAATCTGCAAAATTTCTACGCAACAAATTGGTCATTTTGTTTGCGTTCTTAGGTTAACTGCATTTTATACGCCTTGGAATGCAAATCTTTATGACGATTCAAGATTTGGTTCACAGCATCGATGTTTGCAGAAGTTCGTTGAAGTTTCTGATGTGTTGGATTTTTAGCATCACAAACATTGCCATTTGAATTGAATTTTTTAATTAAATTACAAACAGTAAGCTCTGTAAGTCGATTATGTTGACCATACATTTTATTTAAGAGAAACGATAGAAGTAAGTTTGTTTCTTCTTTTAGTCCGGTCAATCTAGACATTCAAAGGTACATAAATTCACATCAAGCTGGAAATGAGTAAAATTGTTTAAAACATAATTAAAAATAACATTTCAAAATTCCCCATCGTTCCGGTACGTGGAAAAAAAAGTGACTCGAGGTCAAAGGTCAAAAAAATGGGGTTTTCACGATTTTCATCAAAACGGTAAGTTTTATCGTAAAATTACTTCAGACAAAAATTGCAGATCATAAAATTATATATAAAAAAGGTATTAATAATTTTTTTCCTAAGAGCCACCGTTCCTGAGATATAACGATTCAAAAAGTTGTAAGCGTCATAATATGCACACGTTTCCACGCCACCTCTGAGGTAATGTACTTAGCGCGTTCTTTTTAACGTGGTTTCCCCAGTAGGTCTATTCCACAGGTCTGTGATGATTCTGTTTAATTGGAAACTATTGCATAATAACAGATATTAGCAACGGTTGGATTTGATAAAAATCGATGGAAATTAAAAAATGGAAAAATTTGTTCGTCTGATTCATAATCTTCAATTACTTCTTCTTGTTCTTCTTCTTCTTGATCTTCTTCTTCTTCTTTTTGATCTTCTTCTTCATCCTGGGTGTAAGTAAATTGCGTCAGTAGCGATGTATCGCATGTCTCTGCGACATTAAGCACTGCATCCCCTTTTACAATGGCAAAAAATTGTGTTTAGCAGTTTTTCCGGCGCAGGTGGGAGTAAAGTCTGAATTGGTTCTAATGTATTGTCGACCAACTTCCAACCTCAGTCTTTTGGGTCTAGCTGATAACCAAGCCACACGAACTTGGTAATATACCCGAAAAAGATGTTGATGAGCAGCAACTGAGGTTGGAGGAAGACAAGCTAATTGCACTTGTTTTTTATTTCGAGTGTTTTTAACAAAACATGCATATCGATACTTATCTAAGCAGGTAGTTTTCTTAGGAGCTCCGTACATAGAAAGAAGAAAGCGAATTCCGTTGGTGATAATATCTTGTGGAGTTGAATTATTTTTTTTTTAATTTCAGCACATTGAACTAAATCTTGTTTTTCAAACATTTTAAAGACTGTTGTTTTACCCCTCTTGTAAAATGCAGATATCGTATCACAGCCAGTTATTGCATGTAAAAATAGTACATGATTTTGACACGTTGCAAAAGTTGATAAACTTTTTGATGAATATATTTTCGAATGATGAATTTATTTGTCAAATTAAATTGCTCTATTGCTGTTTCAATAATCAGTACATCGGCATCGTTATTAGCTTGTTTAACCAATATATTTTCAGCAGTAAACTTTTCTTTCAACATTGAAATGAACCGAGACTTGTGAGTATTGGCAAGAAATTTCTGTTGACTGGTAGGAACTGTCATAAGTTCATGAAATAAAATATCGGAAGATCAAGATGTTACCAAAGTTCGACGACGTTCCTTATTCTGCTGCTTTAATATTTGTCGTGCAATCATTATAGCCATCAAATACGACAATAACTCTGGGACCAAAATGTCGACGTACATACTGAACGTATTTATCAAAAATAACGTTGAATGTTTCTTTGCTATCCCACACAACACGGTGTAGTAAGTATCCTCCGTCAATGATGTATGTCGCATTAGTGTTCTTAATATCAATATTTACCTTTTCAAAACAGTCGTAAATAGCAGACTTCTGTGTTTTACGCATCCCGATATCATCAAACGACTATAAAGAGTACGGAGCCAATTCATATTCAAAATATTTCTCTATTTTATCTTGAAATGCTCTAGTAATACTCATGCACCGGAACAATAATACTGGGTTAACGGGTACTTTTTTTTCGTGGACTTTTATGGTACTACTCATAGCTAAAAGAGGAACAACTTTGTCAGCGCGTTTTATTTTAATATTATTAAATTTCAGTCCTGTTATTTTTGCCATATGTATATTTTATATTTTAAATGTAAGTTACAATCACCGATACAAACATATTTTTACATATATAACAGCTACAGAGATGTATATACGTGACGTACTTATGCATATTATGACGCTTACAACTTTTTAAATCGTTATTTGAAATGTTATTTTTAATTAGGTTTTAAACCATTTTACTCACATTCAGCTTAATGTGAATTTATGTACCTTCACTCTTATTTTTCTGTCTAATTTAACCGGACTATTTAGGATATTTACCTGGACTTCTTTAGGATATTTATCCGGACTTTACAAATGCTGGATAACTAAATTCTTTAGCCTTTTACCTTATTTGTATTATTATGAATAAAATATCAGTCGTTGATCTGTTTTGCGGAATTCTTGAATGTATGCGGGACTCTATATTTGTTTTCTATAGTTTCTTCTAGTTTGCCTTTGATAATATTAGCATATTTGAAATATTTTAAAGATGTAGAAGGTACTGCATATAATCATAATTTTTAATGATTTTAAATGTGGAGTGACTCAACAACAATGCATTAGATATTTTTATTCGGCTATTGGTGGTGAAGCATTATAAAATAGAAGTGAATAGAATAGAAGTAAGAAAGAATAAAAGTGAAAAATAGAAGCTGATGTCCGGAATTTAAGTGTTGACTCACATGTTTCAATAACGAATTTTTTGAAGATCTTTTATCAGCAGGAATGATAGAGATTGACAGGTATGTGACATACAATGAGTAAAAAAGCTTGATTTTCGGTGAATTCCATGTAATAAAGTTGTATAATAAATTGGAATAATTTTATACGCTGTATATATCTTTTCATGTTGCTTTGACAAATAATACTAAACACAAATGTCAATAATGATGGGAATAAGAAAAAAGGGCTATTACCGCGTTTTATAAAAATATATACTACTAGTTTGATTACCCTTTATCATTCATTCTCATCAAAATGTTCGATCCTGTTTTATATATTTAATTCAAATAAAATGTGAACTTTTGAATAAAACTATTACACTGCAACGATTAAAAAGTAAGGTGACATTATTTTTGTCCTCTTCAAAATAATCCTCTCTCACTGTAATATACTTATTCCAAGGTTTTTTGTTTAGTCTTTGAAACATATTTTATCCTCGATTTCTGGTATTTTCTGTAAGGAGGCCAATGAAGATGGCTTTAACGGACTCAAAACGGCGACAATAAAGTTGTTTCTTTAATTGAGGGAACAGGAAAAAGTTACACGGTGCTATATCTGGGAAATATGATGTTTTTGGAACGATATTTGTTTGATTTTTATCGCAAAATTGACTAGTAATTATTACGGCGTGCGATGATGTATTATCGTGACGCAAAAATTATGAATTGTTTTGCCATAAATCTGAACGTTTTACAGTGACGTTTACTGGTGATTACTAAGTATATGATCGGTAATTTTCATAATGTTGTCGTCCCGGTTGACGTGAAAGGTTTTCCTGAACGAGGTTCATCTCTACCATCACCAAAGTCCTTGTACTATTTGTAAAAAAAATTTAATATAACTTTATCGCTGTAAGCCTTTACTGACAGTTTTAATGCAGCAACACAATAAATTTCGTTTTGGTTTAGACAAAATTTAATTCAAATTCTTTGCTTGATGAATTTATCCATTTTAAAGAATTACAAAAGACCCTGTAATTTCTGGCTTGACAAGCGAAATGATATGAAATTTATGTCAGATGTCCAAGTCTAGCTTTAAAAAAATTAAATAGTTGCAGAGACATGCACATCGCGTGAATTTTATTTTTATTATCCTAGTGGTATATTTTTGATCCTAGTGGTAAGTTTATTAATTTTTGTTTTATTTAAGAAATAAACCAGGTGGACGCGTCTTATGGAATGATCACTATCGCCGAATTCCACCGGCGCCCGATAAAGTATCGGCTCGAAGCGTAGTTGTCGGTGGCAAAGATCGTTTGGTATTTTTTGCACTGATAGGCCTTGCACACGTTCGAAATAGCAGCCAACTTGCCCCGTCCGTCTCGTCTGGTGAATGGCGAAGACAGCGGCTCCAGATTTACCATTGGTTTAGCCAATTGAATGGGAGGTGTGGTCTGGACTATGCCTGCTGAAAGGGTTCATGGTACCGGGTTTCAACGCTCAATGGTACCACTATTGATTGTTGGAATTATTTACGTTTATTTTGAAGGACATCATTCAATAAATTTCGACCTTTTGAGTTCTTGGCAAGTTTAACAAAAGGTAATTTAATTTGTTTCTATCTTTTACATTCTTGTAAAAGTAATATACTATTAAAATACGAATGAGTACAAAATAAATATATTACGGCCTTTCTATGTAAGAATTTTAAAATTATGAAATAAACATTATGTTTAATTCGAAAGTTGTATCACAGTCGCTTTAAAAATAATATCACTAATATTCATTTTTTGCTTCATTTCAAATATAAAAATAATTCGTCGGGAATTGTGTTACCAGCTTCCTAACTCGATTAGAATTTCCGCGCTATGTTTTTTGTTTTGGGGTTGGTAACTCTGATGCTTTTATAATTTTGATGTGGATTTCTTTCGATTAGAAAATATGGAACGTTATACCAAAGACCAGCGTGGACAATGTTTATATGCATTGTAAATTTAATCCATTTTAAAAAATTACAAAAGGCCCTGTAATTTCTGACTTAACAAGTGAAATGATATGAAATTGCCGAAAAAAAAACAAAGTTAAAAAAAAATTGTTAAGATGGTATGAAAACTTTGTGGAATTTTGGCCGAAAACGTGAACTAAAACAAATAAGTTGACTGTATAATTTTTTATTATAAGCTTTCTGAAGATATAGCCATTCTTACTGACTGTTCTAGCAAATCCGAGAACATCGGCATCGCACACAATATTTAAACATTTTGAGAAGCTTCCTTCAGCGAATACTCATTAAAGACATTTACTTGCAAGCGTACAAAATTCAACTGACGCAAGGGCTAAATCTTTTGGTATGTCCACACCATCTTTTGTTATGTCAACTTTTTCGTTGAACATGCGTTTCAACGTGCCTTTCAACATGCCACTCAGCACGCGTTAGCAGATACATTCTAGCGGAGGGTAAGAAACATGTCTCCTTCCTGCCTACATGTTTGTATCAGTTTCATTCCACATTTCTGGCGAGTTCACTAAAGACGGTTTTTTAAAAACGTTTAATATATTTTATTTTGTAAGTATAGTCCGTTTCAAGATATTTTATTGCCCTACGTCAAAATATTAATTGCCCCAATAAATCTCAATAAAAATATTCCTTGTTTCTTAAAAGGCTCCAGAGCTGGAGTGGTTTAACTTCTGAATAATTTTGGGAAAAATAAAATATTGTTAAATTATGATTAAATTATTATTTGGAAGTAAGAAAAGAAACATCGAAGCTAATTAGACAAACTAAAAGAAAATATGAAAACAATCAACTTCATGAAATAGAAAAAAATTTCCAAAAAAAAACACGCGAAACTTTTACAAAACATTTAAAACTAAATTAACCGGTTATCAACCCCAAAGTATTTGCTTTCAAAGGGAAAGTGGACAATTAGCTCTAAATAACCAAGACAATTGCAAAGAACTTGCGAAATATTTTGAACAAATACTAAACTATCCTGAACCTGAAGATGAAATAATTAGACAAATCAAGCAGCTTAAAAATAACAAAGCTTCTGGTGAAGATGGATTCACTGCTGAACTTTTGAAAGCCACTGGTCCAGGTACAATCAACGAAATTACCAAAATTCTACAAGAAGTTTGGCGAACCGAACGGATTCCGGAAGATTGGAAAGATGCTCCAATGCATCCACTACACAAGAAAGGAGACAGAACGGATGTAAACAACTATAGAGGGATATCTCTTCTCTCAGTTAGAGGACAGTTCTTCCAGGCACAGTTAGAACCTAAAATTGGTGAATATCAAGCAGGTTTTCGAACGGGCAGACACTGCCCTGAACATATTCTGAATCTAAAGTTGATCCTAAGACATCAAAAATTGTACAATAAAAATCTCGTCTGTACATTTGTGGATTTCAAAAAAGCATATGATTAAAGAACAAGGACTAGATCTGAAAACGCTGGCAATTATTAAAGCAACATTAACTAACACAAGGTCAAAAGTGAAATTCATGGGTGACATCTCAGAGCCCTTCGAAATTTAAACTGGAGTGGGATGGACTCTCGCCACTTTTATTTAACTGTGTTCTAGAAAAAGTAATACAGGAGTGGCGTGAAAAAAAGTGGGCCCTGAATATTGACCAGCCCATTAAACTGGGGAGAACCAACTTCAAAATTGATTGTCTGGCGTTTGCTGATGATCGAGCAATTTTGGCTCAAGATGTATTAACGGCACAGAAACAGCTTGAAATCCTAAAAGAAACAGCAGAAAAGGTAGTGCTCCAAATTTCCTTTGAAAAGACACAATACATGACCTGCAACAGACTAGGAACACCATTTCTAAAAACAAAATCTGGTAACATCAGACGAGTCTCTCAATTCAAATATTTGGGTGAAATAATCATGGAAAATGGATTGGAAAAAGCGGCCAATAATGGTAGATGTAAAAAAATGGAAACGGCATTGAGACTTACACAAAAAATGCCTATCTAAAAACACAAAATTGAGACATTACAACAGTTATTAAGCCAGAATGTCTATATGGGGCAGAAACGCTCATTTTGAATAGAAAAAGAGACATCGAGGACATTGAACAGAAGGAAAGAAAAATCATAAGAAAAATCTTAGGCCCCAGACAAATAAATACAACAACATACCGACTTCGAGAAAACCAAGAAATCAAACAATACACAGATATACATAGCGATATGAGAAAAAGAACACTTAAGATTTACGGACACATAAAACGGATGATTCCGAGTAGGCTAACTAGACAAATAGTCGAATTTTATGAAAATAGGAGTAGAGCTAAAGTAGAAATAATTAAATGGATTGCTGCAGTTAAAGAGAACCTAAGATCAGCAAATATTACACAAAGTGAAATTTAGGATAGAGATTGTTTCAGACACAAGGTTGGCGTTTGGAAGGTTGGCCAGAGAGAAAAATGTAAGAAGACTGGAACAACTTGGCCTGACGAAAGGAAAAAAGCTCATAGCGAAAGAATAAAATTAGTATGGGCGCAAAGGAAGGCTAACAACACACGCCTCTAATTGTACTTCGCGTGGTCCACCAGGGCCCATACGTGAATAATAATAATAATAAATTATTGTTATTATGTATGGCTAAAATATTGTTTATTGGTTTGTGTATTTTGAATTTATTAGTACAATAAAAATAAATAAATAAATAATTTTATCTATCTAGTCCAAAGATGAATGTTTTTGTTATGATAACTAGCATTGTCCATTACAATTACGCTTTCCTTAGGCACATTGGGTAAAAGGCTACTTATAAACCAATCTTCAAAAAGTTCTCCTGTGGTGTCGTCATGGTAGTACAATTTTAAACCCATCCATCCTCGGAACTAGCGTGTAAAATTGTAATTGTTTTTCCCTTGTTGGCTGGGGCTTTGGTTTGGCATCTTCTTGATGTATCTACCCATCATTTTGCTGGCGTCTTATGTGTATCGAACCATGTTTCATCAAGGTAGATAATGGGACGATTTTCTAATCTATATTTTTTTATAGAGTTTAAGTAGTCAAATTGCCATAGTCGGAATCGTTGTGATTCCATTATTATTTGTCTTTTATTAGTGGTTTGATATGCAAAACCCATTTGAGATAATATTCCCCGGCGGCTAGTTCTGCTGCAAAGAATGTTGGTTTCATCTTTCCTTTAGTCACTGTTGCAATGAATTCAATGTTGGCACAGTTTGCTCTTCATGCATAACATACATTTTGCTTTGAATTAAGTCTTTGTCGCTTTTACCAGAATCATTACAAACTTTTTTGTCTATAATTGGCTTCGTCACAATATCTTTAACTGTAGACAACGGAGTTTTCGTTAATGAAGACGTTTCTGCTGCGGCTGCATTTTCATTAAGCTCTCTGTTCAATAAAGAAACATAGGATTAAAGCTGGATAGATGCCCCACTTTTCAAAAAAACTCTATTATTAAAAAATTTATACTTACTAAAAATAATGCAACATGTATATCAAAACATAGGTCTTTGATCTTTTATAGTAGCCCATTTTTGTAAACATAATTAATATTCGTTTTGAGTAAATTCTGTTTTATTTGACCTCTCAAAAAAGGGATAGTTGCCTACTGCAGCGGCTAGTGGCCTAATGTTAAAAATACTTCGGGGGATACTTGCCATGAGCCGGGATAGAGGCCTCACTATGATTTTTTTAGATAGAAACAAATTTGTATCAATTTAAGTAATCTGTCTTTATTATTTACTGAGATCCTATATTAAGTACTAATCAAATTATAGCATAGTATTAAGTTTTAATGTTTTAAAGTATAAAAATACAACAAAAATACCCTCCAAACTTTAAGTTAGGTAAGTTATTAGTAAAATAGCATTATTTATCTTAAATATAGAACAATATGGCAATCAACTTTGGCATTAGCATTCATTATCACCAGAAGTCAGAGTTTTCAACTTTCCACATCTCATGCAATGGTTTTTGAATGTTGTACAAGTTTTATGCATCCACATTCGACACATCTCACACTGAATCCAATCTGATTTTGATTTAGGAAAATTGTAATTCTCAAAACATACATCTGCGCAGTAATTATCAACTGAAACTTTTTTTATTCCTATTTTCTATTTTTTAATTAGAGTTTTTCACTTTTAATATCTTTTCAGTATCTCTTTTCGATTTTCCGACCTTTTTCCTTTTGATTTTTAGTCCATCGGTGGCTTTTCCTTTAGATGTTTTTGAACTTATAGCATTTTCTTCATTTTTCCTGTCAGAACTGTAAATTTGTATTCTTCTCTTTAAAACTTCTCCTGTGTTCATTATTAAATCTGCGTTATCGGATTCATTTTGACTGCTGGTAATATCGATATATGTTTTGGTCTTTTTCGTTTTTTGCGGTTGCCCTCATTTCTTCACAATGTTTTTCTTGCAACCAGCTGGTTTGTTTTTTTTACTGTCTTAAAATCCTAATTAATCGCTCTCCTAATTTGAGTTTCCGTAATTGTTTTTGTTTTCTTTATTTTCTCTTCTTTATTCTTCTTCTGGACAATTTTATTTTTGGAGTTTAAACTTTCTGCAGATTGGTTAGCCCTTTTAGACATGCTCAGAGGTATTTTTAGTATAGGAGATGATTAAAGCAAAAATAAGTTGGAAAAGGAATCAAAAGAAAAAATCTGTCTTTGCTCGTTAAAGAATTTGTAATTGCGGATAGTTACCCTTAGAGCGACTATCCGCAAAGGTAAATAGGGCGACTATCCTTTTTGATACGCATACTTGCTCTTTTTATTTGCCAAATTTAAACTCTAATGCATGCAAAGAAATAAAAAGTTGACCAAAACCACAATTAGTAATAAAAATATTCAACAGAAATTACTTACCAATTTAATTTCGACGCCCGTCAAAGTTTTGCCGCTGAAGATTTTTGCACCTACGGACAAAACATGTGTGTCTACTCCAATGGTTTACATGGCATTGAGTCCTGCAGGAGGGGCACTTCTAATTATAGTAAAGCGCTAACACCACCGACATCCTTAACATAGTCTATTCAAAACCGGGGCATGTATCCAACTGAGGCAATTATCGGGTTTTTACTCTACACATTTTTAACAATTTGATTAGCATCGGGCGATAAATGTTTTCTTTTAAAGGAGCACTACCGGAGGCACAATGATCATTATCTTGCCAAGAACGCCACATTTTTAGCATGTTTGGAATAACTAAAAAATTCGATGGAAATTATAGAACTGTTTAAGAAAAGAATGCGAACTAAACTGAAATATTTCGAAACTACTAAACCAGGTATAAAATTAACTTTATATTTTTACCTGTTATTTGATTAGGCCCGGACCTGTTTACGTTTCTTGCAACTTTGCCGGGTTTCGTTACGGCAGGGGTTGTTAAAAGTCTATCGCAGCCAAACGGTCAATGATATATCTTGAAACGCACTATACCTACTGTTAATAAGGGAAGAAAAATAAGGGAAAAATACAGAAATCTGTATGGATAAAGGAATATTTAGAATAATTACTATGATTTACTACAGGAAAATATATACTAAAAAACATTCCTTGCACACTCATTTTACAATTTTATTACTTTCAAAATTATATATTTATTTTCTGTTATTAAATATATAATGTGGACGATCATTTTCATCAACGACATTTTGCTAGTTGGTTTCTAGAACATCATAAAGCAGATTAAGCTCATTTCTACGGCATATCATTTTTCCTGGAAATAATTCCGGTACAGACTCCAAAGAATCACGTGAGGTATGCCACTTAGCGCCGTCTTGTTGAACCCAACTCTCCTCGTTATATCCTTCAAATTCTTGCAGTGCTGGTGAAAAATGCCTCATATTATCTCACAATACCTAGCTGAATTAACATTGACCGCTTTACCTCTGACATCTTCAAAGAAGATTGGGCTAATTATGCCTTTAGCTCAGCCCATACAATAACTTTTAGGCTATATAAGGGTTTTTCTTGTTTTTCCTTGGGATTTTCCTTCGCCCAGTACCTGCAGTTTTGCTTGTTTATATGGCAGTTTAAATGAAAGTTCGCCTCGTTACTGAAGAAAACATTGTCGCAATTGTTAAATCTTTCCAATATTTATTGGCAAATGTCAAGCGCATAATAAAATTAGTTTCTTTCATTTCTTACACAATTTGAATTTTATAGGAATGAAGACAAATATCTTCAGTCTTCAGATCCTAACAACGACATGCAGTTAGGATTTCTTAATGCGTACCTGGCTACTTCGCTTCCATACGAATTGGGATGGATTCTCGCTAATCGACTCACGCACACGCTCAATGTTGTTTATACTTCTGCTTGACCTTAGACGACCCATAGACGGTAAATTTAGAGTTCATCCTGTAGTTTCAAACTTTTTTATCAATTTCATTATTAAATTAACACTTGGTACCTAAAGACGACGAGCCGTAATAAGCGAATTGTTGTTTTGATAATTAGCGCGAACACGGAAAGTACGTTGTTGCCCGGTGAAGCGGTCTGCTCCACCTAGGAGCAAACAAGTAATTAAATATGAACGACAATTCTGAATACCTGGTATATATATATATATATATATATATATATATATATATATATATATATATATATATATATATATATATATATATTCGCATTGTCCTAAATTTGCATTGTACTGAAAATGATCATGAGAAATTCACCAAAAATATTTTTAAGCTTCTAAAACGACCGCAAGAGGGCGTGACGAGCTAAACATTTTTAAAAATCTTTTTTTTGTGTATTTTCAAGTGTTAACCAAGTAAGAAAAATTCTCAGTTATAATTAGCAAACTGTCTCCTACAACTTTGTTTTGACATTTTGTCGTAACTTCGCGAATAAAGAAGTGGGGGGTAGTTTTACCTATTTAGATAAAAAGTCGTCTAATGTCCGTTTGCCTAAACCGATTTTCCTCAATTTGGATTCATTTAAAAGGCAATTGCTGGGACAATCAGATAATCTGGGAGATACATTATTTAGTTTATAAATGAAATGGTGGCGTTACATTCAACAATAGTTTTTTTGAAGTTTTGTTCAGTTTTTTTTTTAATGGAATGGTACAGCTTTTATTACAAGGCTAGAAAGGTAATTTAAAGAGGAATCATCCAGTGAAAACCCGAAATCGATATCTCTGACATGTCAAGAGATATTTCGATTTTTCTGAAAAAATCAGTTATTATTTCACTACTACCTGCATTAAGTTAAAAAAAATATTAACCTAATGTTTGCCTTCCTTCACACTTTACCCAGGCTTAGGACTGGTCCAAATTCTTCGTGCCGTATTAATTTGGAGCGTGTTTAAAGGCCAACGGGTCAACAACGAAGATAATAATAATAACAACAGTCAAATAAAATTAATAGCACAACAGTCTAATAATTAACAGAATCTGAACTTTAACACCTTTCTAAATGTTCAAAATGCCTTCCATCCTTAGAAGTGCAAAGATTTATTTTTCGACGAGTACTAAAAACGACAGCTTCAATTTCCGCTCTTGAAATGCTGGTTATTGAATTTTGAATTATTTCAATCATGTTTTCTCGTGTGGTAGGACGAGTTTGAAAAACAAGGTCTTTTAGTCTTCCCCACAAGTAAAAATCGAGGACTGTCAAATCCGGTGAGCGCGCCGGCCACGAAAATAAACTACCCCGTCCTATCCTACGATTTGGAAACGAAGCATCCAAGAAGTTTCGAACCACCTGCGAGAAGTGGGCAGGGCATCCATCATGCTGGTACCACATTTGTCTTCTTGTTTCCAACGAAACATCTTCCATTAGTTCTGGCAGTCCATTTTGTAAAAAATTTAAATATGTTTCACTATTCAAATGTCCATTAAAAATAAAGGGACCAATAATTTTGTCTCCCAAAACACCACACCATACGTTCACACTCCATCTATTTTGATGGTTGATTTCTAACATCCAGTGTGGATTAGCAACTGCCCAGTAGTGCATATTATGTAAGTTAACGCCTCCATCACTGCTAAAAGTAGCTTTATCAGTCCATAGTATGCGTTTTAAGAATTGTTTATTGCCACTACACATATTTTTTAACCAGTGACAATAGTCTAACCGTCTGTCGAAATCGTTATCCAAAAGGGCTTGGTGTAAGACAACATGATAAGGGTGCAGCTTGTTGTCTCTTAAGATTCGATGAACGGATGTCTTGCTAACACCTAATTCTTCAGATATTTGTCTGATACTTAAATGGGGGTTGGTTTCAACATAAGCTAGAACATTTACGACATTATCTCCATTACGAATCGAACGTAACCTGGTGCGGACTGGATCTGGATGCACAATTCCTGTTTCTCGTAAGCGTCTTGCTGGACGTGTAAACACCTTCTTCGAATAATGTCTTCTTTCGGGATATTGACTTGCATATTGCCGCTCTGCAATACATGCATTTTCAAAACATTGGAAATACACCGCCAACATGTCATAGGCCTCTTTATTCGTAAAAGGCATTGTTAGATATTATTATAATAATTATTAATAATCAATAAATGCAATGTTGAAAATGGAATGCATTTCAAAACTGACAAGTTAATTTGACTGTTTTTGTTTCCATAGTTCCCTTCTTACACTCTTTGTGTAATGTACCTAAGGATTGCATGCGTTTATTTGGAAACCCGAAAACGCATAATTTCATTCATCCATTCATTTAGTTTAAAAGAAAGAGTAGGTATATTTATTAATGACTGATTTCAATATTCTGTCAAGTAGTATTTAAGCATCACAAAAGAGAAAATGCAACAGTTGGGGAAAGGCATTTTTTCCGCTTATGTAATTAAATTAGAAAATATTATCAAGGTCGGGATTAGAACATTTATGATGATTGATACTGAATAGATAATTTTATTTTTTAAATAAAATTGTTGCGGTTGCGATTGCGACCTAAATATTAAGACCAATTTTTAACTTAATATTACGGTAAAAATTAAAACTAACTGATTTTTTTCAGAAAAATCGAAATATCTCTTGACATGTCAGAGATATCGATTTCGGGTTTTCACTGGACGATTCCTCTTTAAATTACCTTTCTTGCCATGTAGTAAAAGCTGTACCATTCCATTTGAAAAAACTGAACAAAACTTCAAAAAAACTATTGTTGAATAATGTAACGCCACCTCGCGGTTTCATTTATAAACTAAATAATTTATCTCCCAGATTATCTGATTGTTCCAGCAATTGCCTTTTAAATGAATCCAAATTGAAGAAAATCAGTTAAGGCAAACGGACATTAGACGACTTTTTATCTCAATAAGTAAAACTCCCACCCTCCCCTCTATTCGTGAAATTACGAGAAAATATCATAAAACAAAGTTGTAGGAGACAGTTTGCTAATTATAACTGAGAATTTTTGTTACTCGGTTAACACTTGAAAATACACAAAAAAAAAGATTTTTAAAAATGTTTAGCTCGTCACGCCCTCTGACGGTCGTTTTAGAAGCTTAAAAATATTTTTGGTGAATTTCTCATGATCATTTTTAGTACAATTTTTTTTCCCCCAAAGCTGTGGTATAAATAGTTTTCAAGATACGGCCGCGATCCATCCATAATGTGACACCTGGTATATATATATATATATATATATATATATTAGTTATTTTTGTTTCAGGTAAGTATTTGGCATATTAACCGAAGATTTTCTTGAAAGACTTGAGTAATATTTAAACGAACTTTTGGTAAGTGCTAATTAAACATACAGGTATGTGCAATGAAACAACATTTTTGCCATTGTTTCTTATAAAAACTCAGTTACTCGAAATATTATTAATTTTTTATACATAATTAGTTTATTGATATTTTAAGGATAAGGTGTGATATGTGATCACATCGCAAACACTACTGCAATCTCAATGGCATATTAATTGTCAAAAATCATTACTTATCATTATTAAACATGACCACTTATCATACCACTCAGCGAGGAGGAAATGAAAATAATGATCATCTGTATGTCTTTGGGCTTTAATATCGAACGAGATTGGTAACACTCATGAGATCACAATAAGATGCAAAATGGCCAGAAATACAATGCGAAATTTGCAGAAAATCTGAAAGGATAGGGACATAACGCAGAACACACAGGAACAGATAGTAAAAGCCTTAGCTCTTCCAGTATTGCTATATCTCACTGAAATATGGACCATTAATAAAACGAGCATTGATTTTTTTGAACTTTCGTGCTGGAGGAGGGTTCTTCGCATTACTGGACTGTCAGACTAACAAACGCATCCGTTATTCAAGAAATAAATAAACCCACAATCTCAATTTATTCATATTATTCTATCTCTAATTGTTCATGAACGAATGCTAAGATTTTTCGGCCACATTGAAGCCACGAATGGTAGTAATGTAGAAAGATGGTGGTGCTGCAAGAACGGATGAAGGATTTGGTTTTTTGATCACGCGGCAGTTCTTCAAAAAGATGGACAGATAAAAAAATTAAAGACCTTATTAATTCATCTCTGCATACTGGAGAGATGAATTAGTTAGGTCTTTAATTTTTTTATCTGTCTTGACCAAATCCAGGAATCCAGATATAGAGAACATTGGCGAGAAATAGTCGAAAAGGGCCGCGACCGGAGTTAGTTTACATTGGTCACGACTCTTTTGTAGAGAAGAATACGTAGGAATATGTAGGAAAATGCATCTTATTTGCTGTCATTTTTACTGTTTGGCGAATTTTTAAAAAACAACCAATAACACAATTATTCAACATCAACTCGATAGATGTCTTGTTATTCCAGATTATGTATCAATGTCCTATCAGCGTAATTTTTCTTGGATAAAATTTTTCATCTAAACCAAGGGCTTGGCATGAAAATACAGACAGCGTTTTCTCTAAATCCATTCCCGTGAAACAGCCGGAACGTTCCTGTCGGTAAATGCAGCTTTAACGGCGATCGTCGGCGGTGAGATGATAACGATCGACCTGTGAATAAACGTTTCGCTTTATGACGGAAATAAAAAGCGACGTGATCTGTAAAACTATCGACAGCTCGCGTTGGGAAAAATGAACGCGTTAATATATAAAATTTATTAGATAAAAAGAGAGCGGTAGCGGGTATGTGAGCGATTTCTAACGTTCAGCAACGGTGGCAGAGACACGGTCGCCAACATCGGCCAGGAAATTTCTGTTGCATTGACAACATGAACTGGCACGTGGAAGTTGTGCTGTTATAAAGAATATTAATATGTAATATATTTCTCGATTGATTATGTGTTATTTGGTCAAAGGCATTTCAAAATGTATGTAAAATAAGAAATTATATATATATATATATATATATATATATATATATATATATATATATATATATATATATATATATATATATTATATCATCATCATCATTCAGCCATTGTCGATCCACTGCAGGATTAAGGCCTCTCTAGCATGCTTCTAACTTGAGCGATCCTGAGCTTTCCTTTGCCATTCGGGTCCAATATACTTGACGATGTCATCGATCCATCGTGTTTTAGGTCTACTTCGTGGACGCTTATGATCAAGCGGTATTCATCCCAGGATTGCTTTGGTCCATCTGTCGTCACATCGCCTCGCTATATGGCCTGCCCACCTCCATTTCAATTCCTTCACCTTTGCAATGATGTCACATACTTTCGTTTGTTCTCTAATCCATGTGCAGGTCTTTCTGTCCCGCTTTGTAATGCCAAGCATACACCTTTCCATTTCATTTCCCTCTGTATTACCTGAAATCTTTGAATTGATTGTGAAATGAGTGTCCATGTTTTACTTCCGTATGTCAGAACAGCCAGCACGTACTGATCAAAAACTTTTCTCTTCAGACACAGAGGGAGTTTGTTCTTAAACACCATGTTAAGCCTGCCAAGTACATGCCAGCCACATTTAACGGGCAGTTCCACTTCCCAGGCGGTATTACCCTCCATTGAAATTCTTTGCCAAGATTTATATATATAAATCCATATATAGTGGTCCACCACCTCTATGTCGCTTCCTAAAATAGATATTCTTCTGTTTTCAGTAAATTTGTTGAACATAACCTGACTCTTTTTCAGGTTTATTTTCAAGCCAAATGGTTCTCCCTCCATCTGAGGCTTATATTGAAGATATTGAGTCACCCTGCCATACACCTCTTTATTGATTTTAACTTCAAGATCATCCATGTGAACTGTCGCTGTAGCATACATGGACCTCAGGAGGTTTACATAGGCTCTGTCTATCCCTTGGTTAAGCAGTGCATCTATTATGGCTTGCTTTGATATTGAGTCAAATTCCTTTTCATAGTCAATAAAAGCCAAGCACAGTGGCATGGTGTATACATTGTGCCTTTCTATGACCTGTTGGACAACCTATATATGATCAATTCTTCTATTGGAACCTTTGGTGTGAAATACTAAACTTGAAGAGATTTACCACTAAACACCAAATCACTTTTTTTGAACTGCTCGACTCACGTTTCGCTAACCATGCTAGCATCATCAGGAGATGAATTATTTGAAGATTAATCTTAGATCTTATATTTTTAATGGACTTGATGGACTTCATGAATGGGCTTTCATTTTGTTCTCTGGATTTTTCTTGTATTTGACATAGCGAGAATATCAAGTCCGCTGTTCCACAACCTGCTCTGAATCCATACTGACTCTCCGGCAGTATTGGCTCAACAATACCAGTCAATTCTTCAATTGGAACCTTCGGTGTGAAACACTAAACTCGAAGAGATTTAACCAAATCATTTTTTCAACTTATCGACACATGTTTCGCTAATCATGTTAGCATCATCAGGAGATGATTTAATCTGTTTAGATCTGTACAACGGAATTTAGGTAAATATGAAGGTAATATAAAAGCAATAAAAAATTAATAATATAAGATCTAAGATTAATCTTAGATTAAATCATCTCCTGATGATGCTAACATGGTTAGCGAAACGTGCGTCGAGCAGTTCAAAAAAAGTCATTTCCATTCAGAATATCTGGCATTTGCTCTTCCGTTAATCCTCACACATTAATGCATATATTTGTTTTGATTGATTGCGCGGTTGGCTCTTGGTGAAACATAGTAACAATGATAATAATTAAAACACTTGGTATTTGTTTCACAATATATTCAAGATATTCTCTAACATGTTTCGGCCTCGCGACCATTCTCAAAGAGAGTTATGTATAAACTAAACTAGCAGTTATGTATAAACTAAAGTAGCACTTTGAAACTTTAGTTTAGTTTATACATAACTCTCTTTGAGAATGGTCGCGAGGCCGAAACATGTTAGAGAATATCTTGAATATATTGTGAAACAAATACCAAGTGTTTTAATTATTATCATTGCATATATTTGTGTCCTTTTATTTATCAGCTTGTGTTTTGCTTTGTTTATTCCCTTGTTTTCCTCTAGTGTTTTTTGCATTAGCTGCATGTTGAACCGACGCGTTTCTTCTCGAATACATTTTCTTCCAGTTTTGCACAAAGTTCAATGTACTCGACTCTACCAAAAGGACTCCCTGCATTTCTCATTGTATGCCGTTTTTTCATTAAATTAATTGTCTCATTGGAGAATTTTGTCTGTTTGAAACTTTACTGTATCAAAACTGAAACTGTTTCAAAATTGAAATGCGGTCGCGCCCTATCTTGCATGAACCACATGTCTTGTCTTAAGTTTAGAGGTATACCGTCCAAAAGGTCTAATAAATCATTTTTTAAAAACTGCACATATTGATTTTCATTCAGTCTTTGCGGAAACTCAAATAGGCCAATAAAGAAATTGTCAATAATGTCGCAGCAAATGTTAATTGAAAATTCGTGCTGGTTGTTGCTCTCTTGATAGGTGTGGGTTTTCCAGGTCGTAATAATGGTTATTTCGCCAGTTAAAAATTCCGCGTCTGGTAAATTTTGCCTCATCAGTAAACAATACCTTTTTCAGGAACATGGAGTCTTAATCTTTTTAGTACGTTTTAACAAAATTCTGATCTAACCGGCAAATCTTGCGCCAATAAATTTTGAACAGGCGAAAAATGTTAGGCAAACAATTTTTCTGATTCTTTAACAAAATTCTTTGATATATCTTGTCGATCTGGGCTGATTCTGGTTTGAGCTCTAGAGAGGTAGAGCTCTTCATACCTTGTAACTGCAGCGCGACTATTGTAATTTACTTGTTTATAAATGCAGAACATATATCTTAAAACATTGTTCGGAAACTGATTAAGTCTGGGCATTTTTACAAATTATTTAATACCAACTCAAGATTGGTGAAACTTGTTGCCACCTACGTTTAATAGGAGAGATAGAAAATAATGACATTTGTCATCGAGGCGTAATCATTTGTACACAATATTCAAGGCACACTTTGTGAATTGCATATTATTGAGCCATCGATAAGATGTGCAATGGAATATTCGAATACGAATATCTCGCAAACAGCGTGAGATATCGATATTGATCAAGAGTACCTTTTTTTACGTGGAAATCATGACTCTTCTCTATTTTGAAGTCAAAATATTTCCAGCTTTGTTGGGTAAAAAAATATGAGCGAGCCAGTTCCTCACAAAGTAGGTAGCAAGCGCCCCCTAGGAACTAGGGTCAAGGTAGCACCAAATTCGAATTTGTCGCCTCAACTCAACTATCCCGATTTCGTCAATAGTTTTTAAATTATCTCAATGTTTAGAAAATTTAGTTTCGCTTTTAACACACTGAATTTTTTTAATGACTATCAGTTATTAATTAAATCCTCCTCTTTTGATTTCTACTACAACCAGTTGCTCTATGGCGGATAAGTTATGGGACACCCTATATATATATATATATATACACACCTGCTGTAGTGTTTAATCATTTTAATTTTTTTCCTAAAAAAACACGTTTAATTTGGCAGAAGGATAAAAATATGTTATGGAAAGTGGGTGAGACTTGATGAAAACAAGTTGTAGTCGGAAGGGACCAAGGCTGGTGAGTACATCGGATGGGGAAAGAGTTCCCAGCTAAGCGCAGAAATAGTGTCTCCGACGGCCATTCTGGCCATTTTTCAATCAATGCGTCATTTGTTGACGATAACGAACTGTACTAACTGTTTCACCTGGTTTCAGAAGCTCTTGGTATACGAAACACTTCCGATCCCACCAGATGTTGTCTTCTTTCCAAAGCTATTTAGTCTTGCGGTCGATGTTGATAGTGGTCCTGGGTCAACCCATGATTTTCTACGTTTTATGTTGTAGAAATATATCCTTTTTTCGTCTCCAGTTACGAACTGATGCGAAAAGACTTTCTTTCATGCCGAGAAAGCAAAACTTCGCAACACTGTTTTTCGCTTTTACATCTTTCTGTCGTTCAGCTGATGTGGTAGCCATTTTTCTGCCTTCTGGATCTTTCCTATGACATGCAGACGATCACAAATGGTTTGGCGATGAACATTTAATCTCTCTGCCATTTGCTGTTGAGTTTATATATCGTCTTCTGCCAACTATGCTTGCAAGTTGGCATCTTCAAATTGTTTTCAAGTCGAAATCACTACTTTTAAATCGTCTGAATCATCGCCCACAAACGTTTTACGTAAGGACATTGTAACCGTAAGTTTCCACAAGTATACGACGGCTTTCAGTCGCGTTTTTCTTTTGATTGAACAATAAAAGCAGTACGTACCGCAGATGCTCTTTATTCGGCTCGAAACTCGACATATTTACTACATAAAAAATAGGTGACTCTAACTCCAAATTGTTTAAACATCAGTGCTTTTTTGAAAGGTATTGTCGTAACATTAAAATTACACAAGAGATTAGATTGTGAACTCACACTTGGTACGTTCCATATTAGACATTTTATGGTTTATGGATTTCGAAAACATAACAATGCTACTAATGCGACAAATGCTATTTATCTAATGCTGGAATGATGGAAACTACCCTCTTATACTAGAAGATTTGAATTGTTAAGTAACTCCTACAGTTACTGGTTTTAGTTGGAAGTTTTGCTTGAATTGAACTCAAGCTTGAGTTTGAGTTCGAGTTCCTTGACATTGAATGTTTGTGGTTAACGTCAATTTTGTCGATTTGAAATATTAAAATCTCAAAATCGAATTTAATTTTACCATTTTATACACAGTTTTTTTTATTGTATTAATGATTTCTCTAACAACGTTAAATTATTTGTTTAGCTTCAGTAGCATATTAATTGAAATCCGAAAGATATGAAAATTATATTGAAGAAAGACTGTCTCTCGATAGCCATGATGTTCACTAAATGCATCATGATGCAACATGATTCTAGTTATATCGAACGTACGTTAAAAATCATTGAATAGGCGTTTTTAAAACAGGAGTATCATGTAGAAACAATTTCATAGTCAAAGGATGGTGTCAAAATTTAGTTAGCCCGGTCCTGTTAAATTGCTAAGTGGGCGTGAAAAGCAGGTGTATTTATCTGCAAACGCGTCAAAAGCGCTATTTTCCGCACGGAATAAAATGCAGGGAACAACAATTCCTACTTTATCGGCCCTGAAGAAACAATAACTCGCAGGATGACGCCCGCTGGCGGCTTTCTCGATTGAGTCGGCCGTCTATCGGCCTATCGACGAGCCCATTGTGGCTCCCGGTCGATATTTTTAGAAAACAAACCTTTGTGGGCTCATTTTTCTGCATCTAGCCATTGTCATTTCGGTCTCGGCGAGTCCGTTTTGTTGGTTTTGTTCCTGTTGCAACTGTTTGGCCTGGTTTCGGACTGCCAATTGCATAAACCCGTCACTGGCATACAGTACAGTCAGGATTTTATTCAGATTTTTATCAGCACACGCCTCAGGCCATTTGGCATTTTCATATCTTCGTATCAATAAATAATAACCAGAATTATTTTTTAACAAAAAGTTAAGTTTATTTCCCAAACCAATTACTCTTTATCTGTTCTTTGAGGTGGCAAATTATTAAATCGTATATCTACGGTTTCCAACTTATTTTTGATTGCCAGGAATATAAAAAAAAACAGTTGAAATAAACCAGAAAAGAATAAGTTAGGCAAGTGCATTCGAGGATAGCGGGCGGTGGGATCTCAAAGCTGATTACAATTTTGAAAAGTAGTTTCGTTTCTTGTAAGGGTCTTTGAATTTCAAGGCGATATGCGGTTTAGTTTTGTGTTGACACTCTTCGAAAGTAAATAAGATCAATGGGTTTGCCATCACTGAAAAAAATCGAATTTTTTGCTTTGATGACATGCTTGTTGCATTGGAGAGCATTCTGTTCCATCTTTAAGTCGTACTTTTTGAAATGTCTACAAGTTAAAACAGATAGAAGAAATGAAATTAAAATTTAAAATTTATATTTCATTGTACAGGCCAATATCTATTTCTCTCTCTCTCTCCAATTTCTCCACGATGTCTACGCCGAATTTTAAGATTGATAATTTTCATGTAAAATTAATAATAGACGATGAAGCCCAGTGTTCAACTGAATAAGGAAATAAGGAAATATTCAACATTTTGAAGATATGCTGATGAAAGTAATGGAAAATGTGTTAAAAAGGGAACAAAGTTGCATTACCGCGAACGGCTCAAATTGACATCATTTTCAACAATGAATTAGCATAAAAATTTTGTTAATGAACGAACGATGTTAATAACTAACTAAACACATTACAAAAAAAATATGTCTTGTGTTTTAAACGTTATAAATAATTACAACTGCAGCGTGATATTTATCCCACACTATACATGCATTATTACGGGTCTACGCTAACAGTTTAAACGCTTTAAGGGTTTTTATATTCTGTGATATCTGCTTTATGCTGTAAGAAATAAAAAAAAAACATCCTCCCTTTTGTTTCAGTTTTAAAATTTGGTCACGTATTTTCCTTCCTTTCAATCAACGTCTAATCTAAATGTCAGTGCGAAAATTAAGAAAAGGGATACTCTCATGTAAAATAACACGTAGACCTAAAACACCCCGAAACAATTTTTATAATGTATCCGCTGTATAGTTCCAGACGGACGATCCGTTGCCAAGAACGGAGACAAGGGGGTCCTCTCTGTCGCGTAAATCACTCAGGGTGACGTCAAGAACGCTGACTGCACAAGATTTGCGACTAAGCAAATGTCACAGATCTCCGCAAGAAAAAACAACCTTTATCTTCGTGCCCGGCCTCGGGATTCTGCACTCTAAGTCGGTGACGTACGGGATCGTGCTTGTTTGTAACAATAGAATGGAATTTGTTCGTCCGCAGGGCCGTACAGATGCCTCCAGATATTTGTCATTTAAAAACAAATATATTTCTTGTATTACTTACTAATAATATATTGTGTCATCTATAATTAAACTAAACTCGAAGAGATTAACTCTAAACACCAACTCACTTTAATAAAACTTCTCGACGCGCGTTTCAATAAATCAACAAAATTACTACGCTTCATTAATTGTTAAAAAAAATCCCTAATAAAATATAAAAAGAGAGTAAAATATACACGAAACGAGATATAACAACAAATTTATTTTACAGTGTTAATTCAGATTTATTATAACTAAATATTTTCATGTAACAGTTTCGATTATGTTGCTATCTAAAACATACAACAATTTTTATAATGCTGTTATTGAATTACTCTTATAAAAATTTAACAATTATATTATTTATAAACATTTTTATTTATTCTGTTTACAAATAACCTCCAAAATATATTCACTTCGCTGCTGTTTTTATAACACATTCATAAACCCACGCCTGATCATCTGTTTTGTGCATATAGGTTCCAATTTCCTTTTTTCACGGATGTTGATCTGGAATGAAGAAATATCGTCTAGATCCACTTTTTGTCCTATTCCTATATAAGAAGTTTTTTTTGTGAATCTCGAAAGCAGTGGCACAACATCATCAAAGCGCTACGCTTATTGGCGTAGAAATGGGGGACTCCAAATTCTTATCCGATTTCTAGCAGTGTCCTACCACCATTTTCATTCAGCACTAATTTCAATTCTTCCTTATCCACGTGTTGTTTTCACATAGCTAACATTCTACATCATTTAAGTCAATATTTTCAATTGCTGGAGCAATTTTTTAAAATGTACTGTATGAAATATCCGCACCGATTATGTTGTGCACTTCCACAGCACTATTTTTTTTCCAATTGGAAGGCGAAGACAGTGCTTCAAATGTTACTTTCAAAAAACACCGCGCCTACATTTAATTTTTCTTATTAAGTTCATAGTAAGCCTGTATGTTACGATAGTTATTTACGTATCCGGAATTGGCAACAATCGGGTCGCTAGGCGCCATCTAACATATACATCGTAAAGTTTGACATGACTTCGACGCGAATTATCTCAGCAACAGTGCATCAATCAACTGACTTCGATTTTTGGTGATGAAGAATCATCTAAAACCACTGTGTGTTACTGGTTTAGTGAATATAATCCTGGCGGTTATTTCGCCCGAAAACGTCGCTACTATGCGCGAACTGATAAAGCAAGATCATCATGTGACATATCGCGAGATTGAGGTATCTCCGAGCATTAGTATGATAAGCATACACAAGATTTTACATGAACATTTATCCATGAAAAAGATTTGTGCGCGTTGGATTCTGCATAATTTGACAATTGCTTTAAAAAAGGTTTGTGTCGATTAGTGCAAAGAAATGTTCAAAAAATACAATCGTGATGCGTCAAAAGCTGTGTATAACATCTACATAGGTGTTGTATCGTAGATCTATGCGTATGAGCCCGAAAGTAAATATCAGTCGACTGTATGGGTCTTTCAAAATAAGCTAAACCCAAAAAAAGTTGTTCGCGTAAGAATCACTATTTCGAAGTGGTCGCCTGTTTTTTTTTGGGGTAAATGGGCATGTGGCTATAGCCACTGTCCGCAATCCGTTTCGGTAACCATTTTAACATCATCAGGCTATGCTCTATTTATATGATAACCCTACCTAATGAAGTGTGTAAAAATCATGAATCAATAAGTTAACATTAATAATTCAAAAAGGTGATTGAACGGAATAGGTCCTTTACCTCGGTTCGTGGTTTTCTTACATGTTTGTACTTGAATGTTTTCATACGCATCTAAAGTCCTATTATTACTTACACTTTTAACAAGTTGACAAGTAATTTCGTAAATCTCCAACTTTTCATGTTGATCTAGTTTATGTTTTGAATTATCCAGGAGTCTTAATTTATTATATGGTTTGTGGACAACTTTAATGTCCTAGCCCTCGTATTAATTGGGCATCAAACGGTATTACCATGCATTTCTTTTCGTTCTGATCCATTTGAAAAGTTAAAGATTCTTTCAGTAATTATCTAAACTTATGTTTTCTAATCGATCTCTCTTCTATATTTTTATTACAACCATTTACTTCGGACACCTCCCTAATTGATTTTATTTTTTTGTTATAATTGTCTTTGTTTAAAGGAAAACTGTTTCAGGAGCCACATTAGCTGTGGTGTCTAAAGCGTCAGCCTTACGATACGGCAGTTAATGTGGAGCGGGTTCGAATCCTGTATTAGGTAAGGGCTTTTTATAAAATTCTTGTGAATGTTTCAAGGGTAAGAGTATAAAATCTGATAAGGAATCACCCCTCAGTCACACCAGTTCGAAGCTGGGTAAGGCCGGATGCCTTCTGAGGGGTCTTCTACGTTGGGGGGCCGAAGGGAGTGCTAACCGGGCTTTTGGGTAGCCGATGACCGTGGAACCCACGTTAAGTTGTAGGTCCAATCGCTAAATAGTCTTCTCAGTTACTGATGCGCCTCTAACCCTAAAACTTTAACTTTAGAACTGATTCATATATCTACCATCAAATTTAAGCTAGTCATCGTATTTTGGAAGCTATGTTTTGAATAGTTGGAAATGTAGAAGTTTGTTTGAAGTTTGAAGAACCGGTTTAACAATGTCAGCGCGAGGAATAATCGGCGGGTACTTTTTTGAAGACGGCAGGAGACGCGCAGCTTCCGTCAATTCAGAGCGTTATATGGAAATGTTGGACAGTTTTTTGGTACCTGAATTACAAAACTTTGCTGGTTATATTCAAAGAACATGGTTCCAGCAAGACTTCCGCACACACTTCCAACACGTCTCTGCCACCAGTTTGTGAAATATTCTCAAATTGCTTTCCAAGAGAGGTCACATAAATTGACCTCCGCGTAGTCCTGATTTGAGCCCTATGGACTTTTTTCTTGTGGGGCTATCTAAAATCAAAAGTTTACGTCAATAAAGTGGGTTCTTTGGTGCAGTTAAAAGAAAATATCCGACACGAAATGGCAGCCATTCCAGGGATTATGTGCCGAGCCGTTCTAAGGAATTTTGTTATTCGTTTAGATGAGTGTCGCGAGCGTGAATGTTTACATTTGGATGACTTTAATTTTAAAAAGTAATTTCCTAAAATGTATATTTCAATAATTAATAGAAGTTTTTTTGATGGACGTCTCTTTTTAATTTATACCGCTATATCAAAAAGAAGCTTTCATTTGGGACACCTTGTATTAGATCAGGTCGGTAAGAACTAGACGAAATTCATTATGATAAGGAAGATGTTGTAGAATAGTATCAATTTGTGAACGCGAAACCGGCCACCAATTAACAGACATTCTTTTCCTAAGGTAATTGATCAGAGACTCCACAAGCTATACTTTAATTTTCATTCGGTTCTTCTATTCGAACCTTCGGTGTAAAACACCTAAACTCAAATAAATTTATCACTATACACCAAATCATTTTTTTAAACTTCTCGACGCCCGTTTCGCTAAGCATGTGAGCATCATCAGGAGATGATTTAATATACCATTAATCTAAAATATTATATTTTTAAATTTTTAATTGAGCTACCAACCTACTTTTGTATTACCTACATATTTACCTAAATTCGAATTTACAGACCTAAACATGAATATGATGGACTCGTTATTAAAGAGTTAATTGTATACACGTATATATTCTTCAACCCATAAAAATACCAATTTTACTGTTACTTATTTTTAAAAGTAGAATGTCTTTAAATTTATGTTTACAATTTTTAAAACGCCCATCGCAATAATAATCCAGTATCATTAAATGTCAGCTCTTGCGAAAAATATTAATAAATAAACAAAAAATACGAGAAAGAGGGGGAAGCCTATCAGGAAAAAATCCAATAAATACCGCGAGATCAACGATACGTTTCACCTCGTTTAAAACTTTATTGTTGCAATAAAATAAGAATCATTATTTTAAGCAGCCGTATGTTCAGTCGTAAATTTCTTTGACCCATTTTAAGTTGTTCTTCGGGTTGTTTTTCGGACTTTTCGGAAATTTATTGGTTACGTGGAACGATCATATAATTTTACAGTGTCGAGTTTGAGTTGAATTTGCTCAAATCAGAATTGAAACGATTTTTTTAATCGGTAGAGATAATACAACACATATTACTTAATGTACTTTTTCAGATATTCATACATTTTGAAAATTAATTATGATTTCGAAAAAAATACGTATATGTTTATTAATTTTGAAGATATATCCTTCAAGTTCCTTTACGTGTTTATGTGATGTTATTCTAACTTTTAGTTGATTATAAATATCAATTTTAATCTCAAAGAGATTTACAACTAAACACGAAATTACCCTTTTTAAATTTCTGGACGCGTGTGTCGCTAACCAGATAAGCATCATCAGGAAATGATTTAATCTGACTAAATCAGCTCCTGTGCTAACTGATCGTTTGGTTAGCGAAACGCGCGTCGTGAAGTTAAAAAAACTGATTTGGTATAAATCTCTTCGAGTTTCGTTATTATAAAGAGTTTTCCAGTAAGAATGTCAGAACTTTGAATCGTAACAGCGGCAACATATTTGAAATATAAATGTCATCCCTAGACTGCTGTGTGGAAAGTGTCTGTCATGGAAGGGCCTGTCGTTTGTTATCTTTTTCTACTGGGACGCGTTATACATAGCCATTTTTTGGAGGCGATTTTATTATAGCTCATTCAGGGAAATAATGGTTGTACGTCATCAAAATCTATGACGCACTCACGTTACAATGTTGTCACAGCAACACCAAAATATCCAGACTTTGGCTTTTGTATGATTGATAAAACTGTAAATGAAAAAGTAACACGAATTTTTTTTCTCTAAAAGTTTTAACACAATATCTGTTTCGAAACATCTGCTTGAGAGCATAGTGTTTATTCATTCAGTTCACACTAAGTTTAATTATTCACTATCACAAAGACAACTTTCAGAATCTGAATAGCTGTTCCAGTTAATAAGTTTATTAACTTCTAGTGTATCAAATACTCTTTCGTGATTCGATCATGTTTCAGTTCATTCAGATGCTGTTCATTCAGATCTGTGGTGTAACTGTTGATAAAGCTTCTTTCCACATACCCAAACAGTTATTAATCGTCCTTCCATCTCGACCTATATGGCGATTCTAATAATTTTCGACTACCTCCCATATCAATTCTATAGGATTGAATGTGCAATGATAAGGGGGAAGCCGTAATAATTTGTGGCCATACTCTTTAGCCATAGGCTTGTTCCTAAAAAGAACATTTTGAAACACAAACCTTTCCATTTAATTACTGCTTATCAAATAACGATTTGCACCAGTTGAGTTTTCAACATAGCGTTATCAAAATGAAGATTATGCTTCGTCAGCCATTCTACAATTTTTGGTTCTGTCCATGCACTAGTTGGAGGTTTATCCATCAGTGTACTGTGATATGGTGCATTATTCATGACCATTATTGATGGTTCCTCCAAGATTTTTAATAGCTGGTTCTTAAACCAAAACTGAAAATTATCTTGATTCATTTGTCCATGATAATCGTCTTTTGTTTTAGAAAAGACGACTAATTCGGCCTCTGGAACAAAGTCATTCTTGTTCCCAGCATGAAGAACAATATATCTGTAATAACATGTTATTATTGACACGTCTTAAAACAATTATTTAGGACATCTGGCTCTTAAATATTACGTTTAGCACTCACGTTTTTCCATCAACTTTTGTAGTCTTTACACTCCTCTTGTTATCATTTTGCCATGAGTGACTCAAGGTACCATTTTGAAATATCCATGTTTCATCCAAATAAACAAAATCAAACAGAGATTCGTCTTTGATATTTTGATACATCTTCAAAAATTGAATTCGTTTAAAGGCAATATCTGGAAGTTAGGCCCCCATCAGACCCCTTTGTAGATTATCTTAACTCCATTTGAAACCATTTTCTTTTAGAAGTGTATGAAGCGAAGTTTTACATCCATCAAAGAGCTGCATGCCCTTTAGTTTTTCATGAATACTTTCAAGATTAACCGTTTGTTCTGAAATAGTTCAATAAAATTTGATAAAAATACAATATTACCATGTAAATCTAGTCACTTTTTTCATACATTTCATAGATTTGATTGCGCCACACAATTGAGCCCACACAAGATGATCTAGATTAGTTACTCGTTTTGGATGTTGACGCTTTTTCTTTCAACTTTTTCAAGAGTGCACTAATTGTACCAATACTAATATTTAGTGCAGCTGAAACTCGGTAAAAAACTCCAATTAACCATGAGACCTACTAAGTTATTGATACATACGTTTCTCACAGCGTTTGCTGGCAAAATAGAAGCCCCATTATCTCATTCTTGCTCAAAATAAGTGGTAAATGACGAGACAAGTTGCTTACACCGACTACTTAACGGTTTTGGCATTTTTTTGCAATTATAATCGCATATTTTTTACTACAGAACTCGCAAAAATAGAAACTAAACCAGAAAATTACTAGAACATAAAGAACACAGTACAAATAATTCAAAACGTTTAAAGGCTCAACTCAGAAACGATCAGAACATGAAAGTGATTCGACGACGAAAGTTGTTGCCGGGAATACTGTCCAGAACCACAAACTTAAAGGTTATCTTGTCAGCGAATTCACAGAAAGTGATCTACGGGCTCAATGTATTTTTATTTTATCCCAATAGAATTAGAGGGAGAAGGAAAGAAAGTGCTTCGAACTTTAAATGTTTTTTTCTTTCTTATTGATTTAAATTGGCAAAAGGTTTCTCTAGATTGATGAGTGCAACTATTATTTCCCTGAATAAGCTCGACCTTATTATTTTATCTTTATAGCATTTTTTCGACATCCCACAGATTTGATTTCTTAATAATATCTTAATTATTGTGGCGTGTTCATATATTTTTTCTTTTTTTGGGTAAAAAATATCTGCAGATCCAGCATTAAAAGTAAAGCACCTCATTTCTATGGTCTACCAAAAATACACAAAACTAATATACCACTCCGCCCAATAGTTAGTGGTATAGATTCCCCATCTTATAAACTAGCAAATTTTTTATTAAACATTTTAAACCCACTTTCGGGTAGAACAAATTCATATATTAAAAATACTTCAGATTTTTTAGATACAATTTTGAACATTAAAATTACAAACCAAAATTTAATGGTTAGTTTCGACGTGGTGTTTATTTACTAATGTACCAGTTGATAAATCACTTTTAATAATTAAAAAGAGATTAGAACATACAATTTTGGAATTATTTTTTTTAGAATTTTTGGAAAGCACATATTTTCAATTAGAAAATGATTATTATCAATAAAATTTCGGAGTGGCAATGGGTTCTTCTCTTTCTCCTTTTATGAGTAATATCTTTATGGAGGAACTTGAGAATGACATATTAAGTAAATCTCTTAAAAAGCCAATAATATGGCTTAGATATGTTGATGATATTTTTGCTATATGGCATTGGTGATCTAAAAATTTTTTTACAGGATAAAAATTCTCGAGAGCCTACAATTAAGTTTATTTTAGAGATGGAGAGGGAGATAGATTGCCAATCCTCGACACTTTAATATTAAAACAAAACAACACATTAAAAACTACAGTTTACAGCAAACCGACAAACACAGATAGGTATTTCAATTTCTTTTCCAATTACTCAAAATCAGTCAAAATAACAGTAATTAAAAATTTATATGACAGAGAAAAACTTGTTTGTACCGACAGTGATACACTACAAAAAGAAACAAATCACATAAAAGACATTTTAATAATAAACAATTATCCAAAAAATTTCATAGATAAATCGTTTAAAGCTTTTGGTACCAGACAAAACAGACAAGTTATTAATAACAAGAATAATAACTCTCAAACAATTAACTTTACAATTCCTTACATGCGCGGTATTTCTGACACAATTAAACGAGTAGGAAATAAATACAACATAAGAACGACATTTAAAACAAAATATACTCTTAGATCTATATTAGCACAAACCAAACCAAATAATACACAACAGAATACCAAAAATGTGGTTTATAAAATTCCCTGCGAATGTGGCAAATTCTATATAGGTGAGACATCTAGACCGTTAGATGTTAGAATAAAAGAACATAAACACCTTCTTAGAAAGGGCAATTTTAATAAACCTAGAATTTGTTAACACGCATGGGAATCGGAGCATGAAATCAATTGGAACAACAAAATAGAGAAGATTAAAAGAAACCGCTATAATTAATTTAAATAAAATAACTGTATTGCTATATCTTCGGTAGATTTAAATTCAATATGGTTCCCGATTCTAAAAAATACAATTAAAAACATTTAAATATTTCAATGCACAATCAGTACAATAAACAATTACACTATAAAAACATTCATTCAAAGTCATTAAAAACTATTATTGTCAATGTAAGTATCGTTGACATACACAAAAAAATATATTTACTTCCTATCTTTGCATTATATATAGAAATGAATATAATTTATTTTTTAGATTCGTTTTGAAAATGGGGTTAACGTCCCCTCGAAACGTTAACGTTAAAAGTTTGTATTTATTTTAGAACATTTTTATATTTTTAAAATTTTGTTCGTTAGGCAAATTTATTACAGACAAGAATCACTGAGAAATTTGTCCCCGTTTGGTTTTTCGTTTTTTTACCTAGTCATTCCTTATTTATATAAGAACAGATATTTTTGATATTTTTTGAGTTTTAGATCGTGGCGAAAAACCCAAAAAAAAGAAAAATATTTCATTTTTTGTTCTTTAATTCATCATAAAGGATTTGCTTTGGCATCATAATGTCCTGCATGCTTTGGCAATGACTTAACCGTCTCAGCTGAGCTTTTATGATCTGAGATCCTATGCTCAAACTGCTGACTCGTTCCAGTACCTTCACATTTGTCCGATTGTCTTGCCATTGTATTCTCAAGATTTTCCGGAGGCAGCCTTGATGAAATCTCTCAAATTGTTTTATTTATTTGCGATACAGGACCCATGATTCAGCTCTCTACAGATTGGTGGGAATTATTAGGGTATTGTGAGCACTCATTTTAGTGTGTTGCCTTAAGTCTCGGTTGCTGAACACTCTTCTTAGTCGACCGTCCCTACATATAATTTCTTGCAGGTTTATGGCCATTTTAATATTTAATAAAATGGTAAATTACCTATGTATGTTTGATGAAAGTAAGATTGATGGCATAGCAAGAAATTGGACTTCCCAAATACGGGAATGCTCTTCCTTCAGTGGTTGACCATTCACAACAACATCAACTGTCTCTCTATCCCTATTCAGAGCCGTTTGTTGTAGTATTTTGTTTTTTTTTTTCATTAATTTTAAGTCCGAATGCACATAGGTCTCACTAAATAAGTCTAGTACCGTTTGCAACGCCGAATCACTATGCGATACAAGGACACAATCATCCGCATATTGCATCTCCATGATGTTAACCTCCTTTGTTTTTGATTTGGTTTTAAAACGTGCCAGGTTGAATAGGCTTCCATCCATTCTATACGATATCTCAACTGAATGCGGCAATTTGCATCTGACATGAGGCAGGACAGCGGCAACAAACTCAGAAAAATGCTTCGGAGCGATCACACAGCCCTGCTTAACTTTGCTCTTAATATCACAAATCTCAATTTCCCCCACTTGTGTCAGAACTTTTGCATTCATGCCATTGCCCATGAATAGGCTTTCATTTTGTTCTCTGGATTTTTCTTGTATTTAATATAGCGAGAATATCAAGTCCGCTGTTCCACAACCAGCTCGGAACCACATTCAGCTCAATTCTTCAATTGGAACCTTCGGTGTGAAACACTAAACTCGAACAGATGTAAGCAAATAATGTTTGCAACTTATCGACACACGTTTCGCTAATCATGTTAGCATCTCCTGATGATGCTAACGTGGTTAGCGAAACGTGCGTCGAGAAGTTGGAAAAAGTGATTTGGTGTTTAGTGGTAAATCTCTTCGAGTTTAGTAATACCAGTCAGTCTATCCAGTATGATTCTAGCCAGGATCTTTTCTACAGCAGAGAGTAATGATATGGCGCGATAGTTGTCAGCCATAAAAATGATGTAATGTTATATCAAAGAACAGCTTGTTATTATTGTTAAAAGGCATTCGAAATTGGGTGCAAATTTTGGACGGTGCGAAATCTTGATGGAATTTTTGTCAAATAAATGCACTAAATGAGGTAACTGTTCTAAGATTAATTACAAAAATCGCAAAAATCACAATATATGCAAATCCTCATTACTATCAACGTGGGACCAGGTTCTGTGAGAAATCTGAGATCGTCGAATCGGCAGCATGCAAACATTTCCAGATATTCCCTTTATCGAATGCTTACTAAAAACACACACCTCCTTGCCTACAAAATTCAGCTGACACAAAAGCTAGAGGTGCTTAATCTTTCTCACCGCCGGTAGGTTCCCATTTAGTTTTTAGAGTATCAAGAAGTAGATTTTAATTTTTGTTAAAAAATCATGTGAAACGAGGAGGCTCATTTACCACTAGAAGGGTTCGCAATCAAATTGTTTTAGTTTGGAGTTTCGAGAATCCTTGAGTAATTCACTCATATGACCATTGTTTTCTCGAAAATGAGACTGGAGTTGCGGTAACTGCAAATAGCGATCGTTATCGTCCAAAAGTGTATTCTGTACATGAATATCACTATATGCTTATACTACTTATAAGCTCATACTACTAAGAAGAACGTATTTTTACTGCTGCCAATCAGATTAAAAATATGCCAGGACTTTTTCAACATGTACGGTAAAATTGGTTAAAACGGTGCCAGGCTTGCTGGTGGACATTTTGAACATTTAATTTAATAAAACAATTAATCATGTATTTCTTAATGTTATGTGAATCATTTAGAACATGCCATGGTGTGAAAAATGAGATTTAGTAATTTCAACATTCACATTAAACGACAATAATGTGCAAGTTTACGTTTTTGTAACAAAACATACAAAACCAAAACAACAAAATCAAAATTAATAATTATAAGAATATTATGACACATAGGTTAATAAATCCCTGGTCTGGCAAATAAGCGTATTCTTAATTTGCGAAAAACACACTGTGTCCACTTTATTCATCTATATAATTTCCTTAAAGAGCAATACAATCATTCTAACGCGGTTCTAACATTTTTACATCTTTTTTATAAAATGATTTCTCTTTGCCTTCAAAATATCCTTCAGTTTCGGCAATTACCTCTTCAACGGACCGAAATTTCTTTCCAGCAAGCATTTCTTTGAGGTCTGGGAACAGCAAATAATCCTTCAAATGTCCCCTTCGCTGGGCGTCAGATCTGGAGAATGGATCAGGAAGCAATTCGAAGTACAATTCATGTAATTTAGCCACCGTTGCCAACGATTTGTGACAAGGTGCATTGTCTTGGTGAAACAGCACTTTTTCTTTGTTCTGTTGGAACCTTTTAGCGATCTCTCCTTCAAACGCACCAATAACGCTATGAACAATATACAGTGCGCATTGCCTGTCAAGGGTTGTGTTTTTGGTCGCTCTGGACGGCTTTCACCTGCTACTGTCCACTCAGCTGACTGCCGATTTGACTCCGGGATGTAGTGATGGATCCATTTTTCAACCATTGTCACATACCGCATGAAAAAATAAATTTTATTTCGCTTAAACAGGTCCAAACATTGCTCAGAAATCATCAACACGTTGTTGTGTTTGGTCCTCTGTGAGCAAACGCGATACCTATATGGCATGACGGGCTTATCTAGATGATCGAGATAGGTATTCCTGAGTGGCTAACAGAACTGATTGACTTATACCTAAGAGATATATAAAGTTTTCTGTGAAAAAATGAGCCAGAAGATGGGTGGAGGCTGGAGTACCGTAGGGAGCGGTGCCAGCGCTCCACCTATACATCATATACATCATATATACCTGTGATATTCCTGAGAGGAATAGCACAAGGTTAGCCCTGTATGCCGACAACACCACCATAATGGCAAGACATAAGCGACCGGACCAGTCCTGGTTAGATACGTCCAGGAATGCTGGACGACCTGATGGAATGGATGATAGCCTGGAAGATTAAGGTGAACATCACCAAGACACAGGCTACATATATCTCGCAGAGAATGAGAGGACCTGGTCCCCAACTGGAAATAGAAGATCAACATGTGACAGGGCAGGAAACTGCAAAGTATCTAGACGCTGTATTTGACAAGAAGATGACTTGGAGACAACATATCAAGAACGCACGGATTAAAGCCGTGACAGTAACGAAGATGGCTTACCCACTAATTTGCAGAAAAAGCAAATTAGACGTGAAGCAGATTAGACGGGGTGGCAGAAGGCACAGAAGACCGAAACTCGAACTTTTGGGGGAGTAGGTACGAAACACCTTCAGTGTCATCGGCAAACGAGGTAAATAAAATAATACCCTAAGATACACCTAAGTACCCTCTGTACCCTAAGTACCCTCTGGTACTTGTACCCCAGAGAGCAGTGGTGCGAAGCTCTTGGGCCACTCCGTCCGGCGGCCAAGCTGCGGATACACCAAGGAAGAGAAGATTGAAAGTGGTTTTGAAAGTGGCAATGCTACAGAAACCTTATCCCATCTACCAGCAGTGAAGTTTTGGGAGTATTTTAGAAAACAATATCGGGTGGATGGAGGATGCGAACGCGGTACCCATTTCGATAACAATTTACGCATTTCCATATGTTCATGCAAAATGGTGTAAACACTTCCTTTCAATGTCTTTATGATATCAGTTATACCTGCAGCTTCACTTTACGGTTTTGCGAAAAAATTTTGTGAATTTTTTCGATGTTGTCTGGCGTAACCACCTCATTTAGACGTCCTGGGCGTTCAGCATCACCGGTGCTTGTGGGGCCATGTTTTAATTCAACATACTAATAAATTAAGGTTGATTTTCTTGGGACAGAGTCCGGCTACTGTTTATCAAGCCATTGTTTTGCTTCAACAGTATTTTTCTTTATCAAAAAGCAATGTTTAATCAACACACGAAATTCTTTTCATTCCATTCTGAAAATAACAAAAGTAGCGTCATTTATTTCATTAACTGAAACTAATAGACAGATTGTCTTGACATTTTGACACATAACGTTGACACAATCGACCATTGGTAAGTACATTTCGTAAGTGACACCATCTGTATGTCGGACCGATGACCTATTGCCCGATGTGTATTTTAAAAAAACATAAAATCAAACAAAAACTGAATATTTAGACCCAAAATCGGGTATCCAAAAAATACGGTTTTCAATTTTTAACAAAATTTCAAGAAGTTCTGACCTCGGAAATGGTCAAATTTTAGATAGATGTTTTAATAAAACTTTTTGTACGTAATGATGTTGACAATCGTTGGATAAATTTGCGAAAATAATTTCCCGTACAATCTGTATATTTAATTACGATCATTTAAAATTTAAGTTTCGTCTCCATATTGTGTAATATTTTATCAGAATCTGGACTATATGCAAAAAGACCATCAAAGTGATGGCGCAACAATTTTGTGTACTGACCCCAAACTAAAACTTGGCCAGGTAGCTGTTGGTCTAAAGTTGATTGGGTGGTAGTTCGTTCTCTTTCGAAGCGTAAAATGGAAATTAGGCAGAGTGTCAATAATCCATTGTATCTATTTCTTTCAGAAACCGCAATAAATTTAGCTTTGTCATCCCGAAAGGTGGTGTTGTTAATATTTATTTGGGATGTAGTGTATTCAGGGGTTTTGTGTGTTCCACTTCAGAAGTAGGATTTCAGTTAACTTAAATTGGTTTAGTAGTTTCGAAATATTTTAGATTACTTCGCACTATTTTCTTAAACAGTGCAGTTCTATAATTTCGATCTATTTTTTGTTATTTCAAACGTGCTAAACATGTGATGTTTTCGGCAAGATAATGATCATTGTGCATTGTGATTTAAGCAAATTGTTAAAAATGTATATGTTTGTTTATTGAAAAGGGAGCGTAATGTAAATGCAGTCGTAGCAGAAACGTCTTCATTAACGAAAACTCCGTTCTCTACAGTTAAATATATTGTGACGAAGCCAATTAAAAACCAAAAAAATCCGTTGTGGTTCTAGTAAAAGCAAATATGTTGACGGAAGCGACAAAGACATAATTCGAAGCAAAATGTATGCTATGTATGACGGGCAAACTGTGCGTACATTGTATTCATTGCTACAGCGACTAAGGAAAGATGAAACCAACATTCTTTGCAGCAAAACTAGCCTCCGGAGAATATTATCTGGGTTTTGAATATCGGACCATTATTAAAAGACAAATTTTAATGGAATCACAATGCTTGCGACGATGGAGGTTTGACTACTTAAACTCCATAAAAAAAAATACAAATTAGAAAGTCGTCCAATTATCTACCTTGATGAAACATGGTTCGATACACATGACACGCCAGCAAAAGGATGGGTAGATACATCAAGAAAATGCCAAACCAAAGCCCCAGCGAACAAGGAAAAAATAAGTACAATTTTACATGCTGATTCCGAGGATGGATGGCTTCCAAATTGTTTACGGTTGTCCTCCAAAAATATTAAACATTCATCTTTGGACTACTATAATGACATCACAGCAGAACTTTTTGAAGATTGCTTTATAAATAGCCTTTTGTCCAATATGCCTAAGGAAAGCGTAATTGTAATGGACAATGCTACTTATCATAACCGCCAAAAAAAAAGTTCCTAATGCAAATAACACTAGATTGAAAATTCAGAGCTATATGTTTAAAAACGATATATACTTCGAAAATACATATATAAAATGTGATCTTCCAGAAATATTAAAGACATTTAATATATAAAAGGAATATGTATGTGATACCATTGCTGCTGATATGGGACATGATTTTACTTCTTCCCACGTATTACTGTATTTTTAATCGTAATTGAGCATTTTTGTCATCAGGTAAAATCCAATGTGAGAACAGAAAACATTTATCCGACTTTAAGTGCAAGTGCTGCAACGATAGTTATATCCACCCATACTGCATTATGTATCTTACACAAACCACCACATTAGACTCTTAGACTCTAGATTTAATAAAATTTGCAAATATAAATAAATTTGGCTGCTAACTAACTCTAATGCATGACCAGCCAGAGATTTCCCAAATAAGGAAGGACCTAAACCATTTTTTTTTGAGTGGAAAACTTTTATAGTCGTGGGACTGTCCTGTTAAGGTCTACTCACTAGAAAACCACTATGTACCACAATATATCCTAGAACCACTGTTAGCCTACTATCAGTCTTCAGTGCCTATTATAAATGTCTAACTTATGTTTAAATATACCCTATCAAATGAATATGTTCAATCTAGTGGCGGTTCGTAGGTTCTTAACGTGGTATGGCGTAGAAGAAAGTAGTTCTGCTGAACATTTTTTTTTGCGCTCTCCTTCCCCCTTTTTACTTTTCTTGCTATTGATTGTGTTTTGCTCTGAAAAATTGTTTACTGTGATAAATGCTGGAGGGGCGGCGCCCCAGCCCCGTCCCTCATGAGCCGCCACTGGTTCAATCAATCGATGAAATGTACCAAAATCTTGAAAAACTCTTAATATTTTAACTGTTTTGTTTTATTTGGAATATACATATACCATTTCCTTTACTTTTTGTTTGGATAGTAGGTTTGCTTTTCTATTTCTCTTTTTTTTATACTTCTTCAGATGTTTGTTTTTATTCCATTGAAAACTGCTTTGCCAGTTCTTAATTTAACTAGTTGATGTTCATCCAACTGATCACACACATTCATGTACTCTTCGACTATCTACAAATTAGATTATCCTGTAAAACTTTCATAAGTATAAGACTTTTTATATTCGATTACCTTTCAAATTGATATTCGAATTTTGTTCTTATCCATTCGCCCTTTCTTAAATATAGTTATTCGTATCCTACAAAATGGACGATCCTGAAGGGCTTTCTCATTGTTACTACACTCGGTTGTGATGCTACTTGTGGCTTCTTTGCGGACATGCAGCAATATTCCTTCTTATAAATTTGGCACGTTAATTTGTTTTTCCTACATGTAAGTTATAAAAACGAACGCAAAGAACAAAAGGATAATCTAAATTCAATATTTCATTCTGAACTTACTTTTGATCCTCTATATCTTATGTAAAGATATATGAGTATATCCATAAATTGTTTTATTTGCCCAAGACTCCGAATTATTCCTAGCCGACCCGATATTTGCGATATTGGCCTTCGTTACTATTGTGAGGTCACATACGTTCGGGTTTTTTTCGGGAACTATCGGTGCGTCATCGGTACTAAGTTTAAAAATTTATTTTCAATTTGATATAACTTTTTAATTATAAAGAAAAAATAGATATTAATGAATAATGTCGGAATTCGTAAAAAAAGGTTTTTTTAATTGTCCGACCGGGGATTTATTGACCGATGTGTTATGTCATCATTTTCAGATCCCTGAGCGTTTAGAAGCATGTTTATATCTAATTTTAAAACGTAATATCAATGTATATCAATATGATATTTTAAAATAATTATTTCTATACAGTATAAATTAACCATCCATAACCAGATAAAATGGAACATATGTACTTGACCATGTCAATTATCACTGAGAAAGCTCGCTTATTTTAATCAATTTGATATTAATGAATGTCATGGTAGGATGAATGTACAATTTATTGATATAATCAGAAATAGAAGTTCCTCTTTTTTATTGCTAGATTATAACTACCTGGTTCATTTATTTAAAATAATAATATTTAATCATTAATGCATTTTAAATTGACATGTTCATTTCAAGGTGTTTTTCTGAAAATTAAAAAACTGTAATTTTTTCTATTATTTGTGATTTTTTCTCTGATTTCGGGAAAATTTCGTGCTTTCGCCGAAATGAGTTGACAATCTTGTGGTACTTCTTCGTATACCATGTTTCATGTTGTTATGGTGTAGTCCATCTTCAACCTGTGGCCTGAAGGTCGCTTGTCTTTCATTTTTCGCGGCTGCAACTAAAACGAACAAACTACATAATCAGTTATCAAGAACTAGAAAAAAGACTAGCAACACAAAAAACACAACAAAAAAAGACTTAAGAATAGTCTAGGACTAAAAATCTAAGAAAGTTAGTCTAAGTCAAATCTTTAACTTCGTTTACGAAAGTTGACATGGTGTAATACTGGCTCACACTCATGTAGTTTTTTGCGTTTGATGAAAGTACTGATATGATAGATACAACCCAGTTGACAATTTTCATCCATATCATCGATAACTTTGAAATTGTTAAATGACTGCTCTTTAACCTATGAAATGAACTACGAAGGGAGCAGACATTTTCAAATGTGTCATGATGGTATTGCGTGGTTGCAGCTATGGTTTCTAAAAGTTAAGGACTTGCAGCCTTAATAAAAAAAAGTCAGACTGACTTAAATTTAATGCATTATCATTGTATTACATATGAATAAAGTGTATAATTCAAAAACAAAAAATTAACCATGTTATGAAAGAAATTATAAAGATGGTAAATTTCATGAGGTCTCGAGGACTCAGCCACCGAGAATTCCAAACTTTCTTGTCCGATATTGATGCGGAACATGAGTTTATTATTTACTTCCGATATGTTCGTTCGACCACAAAGAAGCAATTACAACGTTTCTGGCACCAAGGGAAAAGTCAGTCTTCCTGACTGATATGACTTTGCATCTGGACGAGCCAAATGGGCGGCTACAAGGCAAGGAAAACTTAATAAGCTAAATTCAATTTGTGGAAAATGCAGCTTCGGAAAGAAGAGGTAAATTATCTTACCGTTCAGATACATGAGTATTCAAAGGAGTTTTTAAGAAAAACCAGACTGCTTTCAATATCCAGCGAAAAGGACCGGAAAGGAAAACCGAAAGATCTGAAAATGAGGGACATGAGCAACCTATTAAACAAGCGCATGGAAAGGAGTGGAGGAAACTGGAAAGTCTGGAATATTATAAATTTGTGTTGGATAAATTTTACAATATTAATATTCCCAGTGATTCCGAAGAAACCAGTAAAGACGAAGATCATTGTTTTTGCGATGAAATCGAAAATATACTGGATTGGGGAGTTTTAATTTATGTGACATTTCCAAGAAAAAAACTTATTATTTTTGAATAAAGTTTCTTTTTTTTTGTTTAGTGAAATTTAATTCACTTCTGTTACTTTCATCTTCAAATCACGGCAAATCCATTTTGTTTGGTATCGCCGATCGCGTTGGTGCGGAGGGTAAGAGCGGCCTGCCGCTACTGTGCCGAATCCGCACTGGAGCGGTAGTTGGTTCGATTCCAGCGCTCGGATGGTTGTTTTTCTTTCTTTCTTCTGACTGCTTACTTCTTAAATGTTTGTGATCGTTTCTAGTCAAGAGTGTAAAATCCGACTACGAATTACCCCTCACTCACGCCAGTTAAAGGCTGGGTAAGGCCAGATGCCCTCTGAGAAGTGTTCTACGTTGCTCACTCGCCAGTCGGTAGGTTTCCTGTTAGACTTATGGGTAGGCACATAACAAAGGGTTTATAGCCCGAGGGGGGTGCTGGCCTGGGTTTGTCGGAAGCTGATGACCGTGGTTCGGAACCCACGTTAAGCTGTAGGTCCAGTCGCTAAATAGCCTAGTTGCTGATGCGCCTCTAACCCCAACACTTTACCTTTTGTTTGGTATCAAATTGCACTTAATCCACAGTATGGTAGCAAACGCCACAAACATCAGTTTTAAATCTAAATTGTGATTAAATATTTATTTCAAAAGACATGGTTATTGAATTTTTGAAACGTGATTAGTCCGTATAGCAATAAACAGTTTAATTTTTGCTATACGGACTTGTTATATTTTGCTATACTTGTTATACTTTGTGATAGTTCATTTTTTAAAAAGGAATAAAACAATTTTTTAATTTTTTTATCTATCACTTTTATTTTTAATCAAAATTTGTTTGACTATAGTTTCGTAAAACGATTTTACATTCTCAAATACCACTTTACTTTAAAACCTTAGTAAAAATCTTAGTTTTAAAGTAGTGTTTGAGAATGTAAAATCGTTTTACGAAACTATAGTCACACAAATTTTGTTTAAAAATAAAAGTGATAGGTAACAAAGTAAAAAAAAATTGTTTTTTTCCATTCCAAAATAGTTTTTTTGTGGTATTTCAAAATTATAAAAAATGGATTTAAGGGGATTTGAAACCAGACAATTCATAATGTAATATAAAAATGGTTATAACCTGAAATGATAAAAATCATAACATTTATTAGTCCGGTCCTTTTTTCTTTGACAGAATAAAAAGAATACCATGGAATATGCAAAGAACTAAACCAAACCAATAAAGATTATTCTCCTGATAAAATAAGACAATATAGTCCACGGATAGCTCAGAATTAGCATACGTTGCTTAGATTTATCGTTGGCATTTTCAGAAGCAATTTATGTTGATGGGTCAATATTGATTTTCGTTAGTCGATAGTTTACCTCGAAATTCCAATAAAACAGATAAAAATGTCTCGTTTATATATTTTTTCCTTTTTTGTTACTCTGCCCGATGCATAATCTTGATTTTTTCTGTTTCAGGTAAGTGTTAAATATCTTGGCGTACACCCAATAATGAAGGTTCATGTGAGTAAATAGTATTTCTCAATTGTTTTAAAATTTATATTAAACAAATACATTGAATGCTTTGCTATGATCTTGTAATGGTAACAGATTCTGTTGCGGAATTTAGAAACATCGTTTCGGTGCTTTATATTAAGAAATATTTTATATATTGGCTAAATGCCCGGGAAATACGGAGGTTGCAGTAAAACTTCTGACTTGATATGTGAGGGTTATGTCGCTTTTAATTACACTTGTCAACAAATTACCAACTTTTCTAAGCCCATGAAATAACTTAAAGCATTAAAAAACATTCACAGTAATACTATTTTCATACTCCGGTTACCTCAGTTTTTTTGTGGATATCAATAACAAGATTGATAATTCAGTCAAGGGTTTATTTAGATTAATACATTTTAATAATTTTAAAAATATATTGTTGAACAGCTTCTTCTTTTATAATAGTTCGTAGTGTTTCGCGGATGGAAGAATACATTAGACTATTAGTCCGGGAGTACATCCGATCGTTTGTGTCCCGTTTGTTGGGAACGTGCAGACGTTTCGCCAAGGTCACACTTGGCATTCTCAGTGCTTGTCTGAAGTTTTCAGAGTCCACTTGTCGCTTTGTTAGTCCACTACGCGGAAAATTTGTTCTGAAGGAGATGCAGTTCTAACAGGAAGACTCTACATGCCATACTGCCAAGGTAACAATTGATTTATTGAGGGACAATACGGTTGAAAAAAAGAAAATTATTTTGAGGAACGAACCTGTTAATTGGTCACCAAAGTCATGTGATTTAACGTCTCTAAATTATTTTCTTTGAGGTTATGTTAAATCTTTAATCTATTAAAGCAATTATTGACGCCATCGAAGCCAACATAACTCGGATAATTGCGGATATAAGACCCCGATTGTCTGAAAAAGTGGTCGGAAATTGGATTGGCAGAATGCGGTTTGTCAGAGAGAGTGAGAGAGTCGCAACAAATTTGGATGCAAATTAGATGCCGTTTCAATGCATATATTTTAGTTTTTCTTTTATTTCAATTTGCAGCTCGGGCGCACTAAAAAAATCACCCTATATACTCCGTTTTTTACCTGTAGGTGTCGAGTTTTCCTATATTACAGCCACCCTCCAGTTATCGACCACTCCCGATGTCGCTTAACTTCAGTTATCAAGAATTGAGGCCTATTTTTCTATTGAAAAAATATTCTATTGTTTTGAAATGAACTGAACTGATAGAATATTCTAATCTTATTTGCTATCAAGATTTGTTTAGACTTCTTTGAAAACAAGATCGTGTTTAATCCCATATGATATTGTTGATTAGCTTTAACTTTTTTGTCTCCGCCTATGATTTCGCGGCGTCCCTTTGTTCTATTTGTGTCAGAGTTCTTTGCGAAAAATGAATTATTAGCGAGAAAGTAACCGGCAATAAATCTCGATAGCCGTCACTCAGGGCCTGATGTGGCGTGAAGCCGGCTGCTTCCTAACGTGCAACTTGAGTTATTTACGACAGTTTATTATGTATGCCGATGCCAGTCGTACGGGGTAGGTAGGAAAAATTGAGGGGTGTATACCCCACCATTATACGATGGAAAAAAATTAAAAGCACTCTGACTCTTGAATGATACTCATGTTAGTTTTTTTTGCTTGTAATTTTATCTGGTTGGCTATACATGTAATTTAGTTTTTGGTTATTATAACCAGATGGTTAACGTCACTGTAGGGTGAAATATGAAATTAAGTGTATACTTTTTCTTTCTGTTGTAGGAAATAGTTTTTATGTCTTAATTTAAAGTATCTTAATAATACATATTAATTTATTAAATAAATCACTACTTATCTAAAATTGATCTTCAATGTTCTTGTTAGTGATCATGAATTATTTTAAAACTACTATTTGTATGGTCAGTGCAGGTAAATATAAGACACTTTTATAAACTTTTCAATATGAAGTTTGATATCTAATCGGATATCTAAAAAAATTAAAAATGTGTCTCATTGTTGCCTTTGCAAAAAGGCAAAAAAGACACTTGAAGTCAAAAGTAAGACAACGTGTTATTTCGTTTATTTTAGATCTTTTAGATTGTTTGGGGCAAAAGTGAGCCCGCGCATTAAAAATAAGAGATACTTTGTTAATGACATTTTTATACATTTATTTGGAAAGATGGTTAAATGAGGCAAATAGTGAACAGTCGTCGCAGATTTAAAAAATATAAATAATTAAACTAAACCTAATAATACTATGATAAAGATTAACCAATGTAGGTAAATATAAAATAACTCCTAAATGAACAGCGAAACTCTGCCCAAGTTGCTATAATCTTAGTTATTACAGATATAGGTAAACAAAAATTCTTAAAGTAATGGGATTTTGTAGTATTAATTGACAAAATGTACTTAACTCTTTCACCGGATCTCCCTATACCTGGGGTTGGTAATTTACCGACAACAGCACAAAAACTAATAACGCAAATATAATCCTTTTTGGTTTAAACACACTCTAGGATGTATCAGTGCCGTTCATCGCCATTATTGATATATCTGTCTCACCCAAAATACTTTGAACGATACACACATACTTAATTATTGATTTGTTTCTCTTGCCGCCTTTGATTTCTGCAAGTATAAAGTCTCCTTATTTTATTTCTTCAATCTTCTCCACTTTCCCACATAATTCTGTCATATCGGCTTTAGAAGGACCAATATAGTCATCTCCACCGTCACTTTCTCCGCTTCCTGCCCACGATGTGTCCGACTCTTCAGAGTAACAATCATTAGTGGGTTTCTTAGGAGATTTATTTTTTGGTTTTTCTGTCGTTTGTGTCTTTAGCTTTCTTTTTTCTTTTATATTCTTTTCTCTGGCCTCTCTTAGATTATTTATTTCTGTACAGCCAGAAGTTAGGCCTGTAATACATCGATTCAATAAATGTTGAAACGGCTTATGTTTTGTGTAAATAACAGTCCTTTACTTACCAGTACAAATTTGTAACTCACTACACTTTCTTCAAATGTATTCAGTAAAAATAGGAAACACTTGTGTCTCACTTTTACCTTACAGGATGTCTCATATTTGCCTTTGGATATGTCTTAAATTTGCCCTCTGCGTTCATTTACTTATTATAGGTTTATACTTACAAATTAAAGTAAACGCAGTCAGAGCCCAATAGAGGTCGCCATAGTTATCGGCTGGATAGTAGACTGAAAAAAAATGTTTTTGTAGCTTTTTATGAACGTTTAGCAAATAATGTAATATTAATTATACAATATAATTGAATGATTGTAAATTTATGCACGTGTGATGTGGGGGGTTTTAAACAAACTATTCACAAATATAAACTAAAGAAAAAGTTAGAATTGAATTTAATGAGAGGCTTTCTTATTTTTGCCAAACTTTTTTACTGTCTGATTATTACCTCCATTGACCCTAATTTTGTATAAAATTTATTCCCCATCATACACATCGACTTTTCTAAGGCACCATTATTTTCTTATTTCAAAAATACATTTGTATTTTGTATGTTTGTATTCAACAACATGTACAAGTCTTTGCGTAATTTCACAATGTTTTCAATGTTTCTCCTGGACGCAGCACAAATAATTTCTATTTCTTCAGCGGCATTTTACTTTGAAATTTCAATCGAATTCAGGGTCTTAAATGCTATTTCCCGATAGTGATCGGTTTCACCATTAATATGATGAAAAAAATTGAAGATGCTGAATTGCAAACATTGCTGGAAGAAGGCGATATGCAAACTCAACTCATGGATTAAATGTTGATCGAAGAAACATTTGTGATGGTCTGTATACTAAGGGAAAAATCCAGAAGGCAGGAAAATGGGTACGACATCAGCTGAACGTCAGACAGATGGAAAACTGAAAAACGGTGTGCGAAGTTTTGCTTTCTCGGTATGATAGAAAGAGTTTTTTTCATCAGATCATTTTTTTCAGTACAACCATCAACATTGACAGCAAGACCGAATCGCTGTGGAAAGCGATTTACGAAATCTGGCGGGATCAGAATGGTCTCGTGTACCATGAGCTGTTGAAACCAGATGAAACAGTCAATACCATTCGCTATGCATTGATCGAAAACCGACCAGAATGGGCTGCAAGATACGGAAAAGTAATTTTGCAGCACGACAACGCCCCATTACTCACAGCGAAAGCCACAGACACCATTTCGACATTTGGCTGGGAACTTTTAGCCCACCCGTCGTACTCGCCAAACTTGGCTCCTTCTGACTACCACTTGTTTTCATCTATGACTCACGCACTTTCTATGAAAAAATTGATGTTATGTCCTGTTTTTTGATGGTATTGGAACAGAGCGGAAATGGTTTATTTGTTTTTTAAGATGTTTTTATGTTCCTGTATTTTGACCGACATGCGTCTGTTTGTTTGTCCTATGTATGTTCTGTTGCAATCGGAACAAGATATGCTATATACCTCATGATTTTCCAGTCTGACTTTGTCCTTGGGGTATTTTAGGATGCTTGTGAGAGTCTTGTGCGGATTCAAATCCTATCAGTTATTTCTTTAGAAAGGGGAGGAATTATTCATGCCAGCACCATCTACAAACAGGACATACAATCAATTTTGAAGGAACTAAAATAATAGCGAATATTGAAAACACGGCATCGGGGCGACGAGGAAAAACCAATAAATGGACGCCTGGAAGCGGAGCCGAGCGCCGCGAACAGCCCCGAACTACCCCGATACAATCTGCGCAGTCACCAGCTGCCTATAATAACTCGATTTTTGGTCAATTAATAAATTATAATTATTTTATTGTTTTGTTAACGTTTCAGTTTAATAACAAACCATCTTCAGAACAACTCTACAATATTCCTAATTTTTATAAAAAATACAAATTTATGTCTAAAAGCCTACTAATATCTAATTAAACAATTAATTTCCTAAACTTTTTAAATAAAATATGACATTTTTTTTTCAACTTTTAATTGAATATATCTGACTTTGATTTAATTGATTAAATTTGATAAAATTTAACATTTTTTTTACCATTTTATTTATTTTTTTCTTATTATAATCTAACAATTTTGGATTTTTTACGTTTAATGGTATTAGATGCAAAAATAAAAAAATATCTGAAAATTTATTATCAATATAATATATCAAATTAATATATATATATATATATATATATATATATATATATATATATATATATATATATATATATATATATATATATAGTCATCGCCGCTTTACTCGTTCTTTCATCCGCTCTTCAGGCGTTCAGCTTAAGCCCAGCTGATGACGGCTTAATGTCAGAAACCGGTCCTGGGAGACCCTTGCTGGCGCTTTGGATGGCGGATGAAGGAATGACAAAACACTTTTTAATATCTTTCTCTACGGGCCCACTTCACTATTTTTTGAACATACCTGGTACTTATCCGACGGGCCACGAAAGGTCTCGCGCAGTTTACCTGTTGTGGCCGTTTTCTGCACGATGGCAGAGCTGTATGTGATGGCAGCCTCTATTCAACATGGCCGATTTATATGGCCGTTCTTTCATCCACTCTCCAGGCGTTCAGCTCTAGCCCGGCTGATGACGGCTTATGGCCAGAAACCGGTTTTGGGAGACACTTGCTGGTTCTTTAGATGGCGGATAAAGGAATGACAAAGCACCAACGTGGAGCACGGGTGAATTTTCTTTGTTTTTAATATCTTTCTCCACGACCCCATTTCAGTATTTTTTCAACTGTTAATGTTTCCCTCCTGTGGCCTCCTGTATCCGACGGAAAGTTGTTCGGACAGATTTTCCTCATCTCGCATTTATTAGTCAAAATGTGAAGAACGGTCCTGTTTCAAGTCTCGGCCTTTTGAGAATGTCTCAGAACAAATGAACCAAAACACTGTTTCAATACGCCTTGAAGTTTTACAAAAGTTTCCGTCACATTGTGCCTAAGTCTGAAAGAAAACTTGATACCCCACTGTTGCTCGAAATTGTCACTCGTTTTCGCACTTTAAAAATTCGATTCACGAAATGAGGGAGATAATTTGAACTGATATAGCCGCATTAGCAGCAAAGGTTATTTAGCGACCGGGTTCACGAAAATAATTGCTATGAACCACCAAGTGACTGTAGGGAGTTGAAACTAGTACTGAAGGCGCACCAGATTCTTGTCTCCCTTCCAAAGGGGAAGCCAACACTGTTGTCAGATCAAACGCTACACCACCAGTCTCATTACTTTATTTACAAACCTCGTATATCGGTCGTTCTGCAATATATGAAGGCAAAAATGCAACTTGCCAAAAATTTCAAAAAATTAAGCTTCAGGTATAAAAATATGGACGCAAATCAGATTGACGGTGATAAGGTAAAAAATCGTATTGTACAGGATAAACTGTTTCGAAAAACAAAACAAGTTTCCTTCTCCGCTTTGGCCTTTTCCGCCTGACATCTGACCAGGCCAATCACTCTAAAACAGCGCCCTCTAATCGACTGGCGACCAGTCAGTCGTTCGTTCCGCATTAGCGACTCCATAAATCGCGCGACAAAAAACCGTCGTCGACGACATCGCCATATGCAAATGGCGGGGGCACAAGGGGCTCACGGGGCTTCCATCGTCTCGATCGTGATATACGGGGCACCGCGTGGCAGCCGGGTGATGCATTGAGGTCGCCGTCTTGGGCCGCTGTCTCTCCGCCAAGAAATACAACAACACTCTCGGTAATTGGCTGCAGAAAAGAGCGAAACGATGCCGAGGGCCTTAATTAAGGGGCCAGTTTAGCCCCAGATTCAATTACAGGTTCATGTTGAATCAGCTGTAATTTCTTGATAATATTATTTTCATTATATCGGTCGAACAGTGATGAATATCAGTCCGATCATCAGTACGTTGGTTACAAGAAAATAAGTAATATTGTATTCAATGATTCTATTTCCACGCGTATTAGTGGTTCAAAACCAGATTTCTTTAATCTCCATATGGCATTGAACATTAAATTTAGAATGTTGCTAGAGTACGAAGAAAGTTGCAGAAATGTTAGCTGTATAATATGTCTACGATATTAGTTTATTAACCTAATTCTTGGCTCCAAAATTTCATCGATTGCAGAACCTATTCTAATCAGAATTTTTTCTCGTCGTCTAGTTGTCTGTCGATATAACTTAATAAATCAGATATTGACGCGATGTTCAAAAAAGAACATTTGAATCATTGTCTTTCCACTTTTCAACTAACAATGCTCGATAATAATGCTGTTTCATAAAGTACTTGTAAGAAGTGGTTCCAGCAATTCCGAACTAGAAATATTCACTCAAATCAGAGGTTTCCAACCTTCGTCTCCTTTACTAGAAAAAAATCCAACTCCCTCTCTTCCATAGTAGTTAATTATACGAAATATTAAAATATTGTTGCATATTATCTATACCAATTTTATATGTCTATCGATCTATTAAGAATCACAAAGTATAAACTAATTATAAATACCAAATCAAATTGAGTAAAGAATTATTTAATAAACATTAAAAAATATTCACAAAATCAATAAGAAATAAAAAAAATCTATGATGGTTGAGGCTGATGGAGTTTTTATAATTTGTTAAAATCGGGTTCCAATTTCGTTAGTATCAGTCACAAAGCGCCACGCTGAGTGATCTGTTCCTTTTCTTAGACAGTAAATTACTTACTGCCCTGAATCCAAGCTGAAGCCAAAGAGATGAAGGAAATGAAATTCAAAATTTTTATACTATTGCCTACAATCCAGGGTAGAAAGCTGGTATTGATTGAAGCAAGTGTTGACGGTAAGTAAGTCAATCTTCCTGGGCGGATAATGCGGGAAAGGGGCTGTATTCACCTCTACCAAAATTTCATCTGAATAGAAGAGGTTTTCTCACAAAAGCAGCTATGACGTTTTTTTTTTTAAATTAAATTCAACTCATCACCTTGCTATTGTAAATTGACTTTATTAAATATTTTAAACAGGTCTGTCAAATAAGCGTCAAGCAAATCCAGTACTGAGTCAAATAGATTGAAAAACGATTCAGACAAATACTTTTTGAGAGCCTACGAACTTGGCGGTAAGCGATTGTAACGATCGACGATACAAAGTTGACCAAATAGTCTGTCGTTCAATGAATTGTTTCTAATCTTATTGACTGCTCTAATAAGGTACTGGAGCAACGTATGCCGGCGTTCATTCAGATTTGTTGCAACCAACTGCTGACGATGAATAATAGAATGTACAGCGAGTACATTTGGTACCGCTTGATTGTTGGAGTACTATCAGTAGCAGCTGCCAAACATTACGAACAGGAATTTGTTCTCTTGAAAAAATTTATTCGTGGTATTAAATACCGATTCTACCTTTGTATCGGTTTTCAAAGTTTTAACTTGGTAAAAAAATTGCCAAGAGTTACTATTTGCTTGGCATTTTTTTGCCAATTATTGATGTCTGTAACTATGATCAGCTCGACGTTGTGCATTATGTGCTTTTAGTGCTGTTAGTGACGCTCTGGACGAAAAAAGGTCTTATATTGGCAAGAGAAGAAGGAAACGACCACCGAGTTGATCTGGAAGATTTAATTACGCCCGGCGTATTCTCCTAACTTAGCTCCTTCGGATTTTCATATTTTCCGATCCCTGCAGCATCACCTGGTTGACGGCCGATTTAAATCTTTTGTGTTAGTAAAAAAAACCGTCAATAACTTTATTAATTTAAAAACACGAGGTTTCTTTTGATCTGGGATTCGACAGTTGTTTGAAAGGTGGCGAAAGTGAGCGAGATTACTTCGAAGTTTTAGTTTGTATTGCATTTATTTTAAATACATTTTTATAAGATCTAATGCATTATAGAACAGATAAATAAAATGTAGGAGTGAAATAGCCAGCACAGCATGTTCAAAAATGATACTTTTCTCCAATGGCAATCCAAATCGTAAACTTTAACATATAATAATCAAATGAAACTTTTGTTCGATGTCGTTATCTGGGGTTGAAGTTTGGACTCTAGCAGCTGCTGCAATCAATCGGTTGGAGGAATTAAAGATGTGGCTGCATCACCGAACGCTGTACAGACATGCAAACACCGAAGTTCCCTGTACAGACATGCAAACAAAATGCTAATAATTGTTAAGTATCGAAAGTTGTCATACCTCGGAGATATTCTCATAGAAGAGCGATATAAAATTAAAGAGCAAATTGGAGCAAGGATTGTAAGAACAGCGCAAGAAAACAAACCTACTGACTGAAGAATATTCGTGAATGGGCCACAACACGAACAGCAGAACAACCATTTAGAATTGGCGAAAATTGAGAACTTTCCAAAGTAATTGGCAGTGTTAGGGGGGCCTAGTAGAACACAAGGAGAAGAGGAAGCGATTAAATTACAGCACAAAATATTTTTTGTGGATACATTAGGGACCATAAAGTAGCCTTAAAGTTTTAAGTTACATACACAGTATATCGGTACAATAATTGAACTTTATAAATTTGAAGAAAACTACTATGGCTACTATATTCAAACAATATATAATCTGAAAGCTGTATATCTCATTGAGTTTTTCATTGCCATCTTTTCTTATTAGACATGCTTCACATAGACCGGACCATACACCTGACATGGAGTTCTTTAGAGACGATTTTTACCACATCTTTGTATTTTCTTTTTGGACCTTCGAGATTTAGTTTCTTCTTTTTTAATTCGCTATAGAGAATCTGCTTCAACATTCTGGAGTCTCGTATCATTTGGCAATGACCTAATCATCTCAGTTGAGTTTTTATGACCTGGGATTCTATGCTTAAACTGTTGACTCTTTCAAGTACGTCCACATTTGTCTGAATTTTTTTTATTCTCAAGATGTTCTCTAGGTTGCCTTGATAAAATTTGTCGAGTTGTTATATTTGCTAAAGCGTCGAGGAGCCACATTAGCTGTGGTGTCTAAGGTAACGTCAGTCTTACGTTACGGCAGTTAATGTGGAGCGGGTTCAAATCCCGTACTAGGCAAAAAGTTTTTCTAAAATTCTTGTGAGTGTTTCTAGGTAAGAGTGTAAAATCTGACAAGGAATCGCCCCTTAGTCACGCCAGTGCTGGGTAAGGCCGGATGCCTTCTAAGAATTCTACGTTGGTCACTCACCAGTCGGTAGGCTTCTCGAGATACTTTCGGTTAAGTACAAAACCAAGGGTTGATAGCCCGAGGGGGGTGCTGACCGGGGTTTTCGGTAGCTGATGACCATGGTTCGGAACCCACGTTAAGCTGTATGTCCAGTCGCTAAATAGCCTTCTCAGTTGCTGATGCGCCTCTAACCCTAAAAGTTTACTTTACTTTAAGCCTCGGACTACTCTATATTAATATATATTGTATATACTACCAGATATAAATCGCAACACGTGAAAAAATGTTGATAATCTTCCTTATATGAAAACGATGACAGTTCGTCATCACTTATGCCGTATTCTTTATACTGCCTCACGCCCACTCAAACAGTATCGCCGTCAAATTTACTGTGCGATCACGGCCAACGATATTTAAACTTCTAATTATGAGAGTGGGTAATAAATTTGGAAACAATACGGCACTGTCTGAAAATAATGAGAACATCTGTCCGTAATTGATGGGATTAGTGATCGGCAGGTCAGTGGCGTTGCAGGTAGGTTATTTTTTTGCGTTATATGATAGTGCTTTTTTATCAATTGCATAGACAATTTTGTAATCAGCTTGTTTGAGAGAAATTATGACACATGGAGAGTGAAAAATCTTATATATATATATATATATATATATATATATATATATATATATATATATATATATATATATATATATATATATATATATATGTATATATATGTATGTATATATATTGTATTTGCTTTTGCTTTTTTGCATTTTGCGTTTGCTGATGATCTAGCAATGTTAGCTCAAGATATATTAACGGCACAGAAACAGATTGAAATCCTAAATGAAACAGCAGAAAAGGTAGGACTCCAAATTTCCTTTGAAAAGACACAATACATGACCCGCAACAGACTAAGAACACCATTTCTAAAAACAAAATATGGTAACATCAGACGAGTCTCTCAATTCAAATATTTGGGTGAAATAATCATGGAAAATGGGTTGGAAAAAGCGGCCAATAAGGGTAGATGTCAAAAAATGGAAACGGCATTGAGACTTACACAAAATATTTAGAACAAAGAATGCCTATCTAAAAACACAAAACTGAGACATTACCACACAGTTATTAAGCCAGAATGTCTATATGCTGCAGAAACGCTCATTTTGAATAGAAAGAGGGCCATCGAGAAGGAAAGAAAAATCATAAGAAAAATCCTAGGCCCTAAACAAAGAATAGCACAACATACCGACTTCGAGAAAACCAAGAAATCAAACATTACACAGATATACATAGCGATATGAGAAAAAGAAGATTTAAGTTTTACGGACACATAAAACGGATGAATCCGAGTAGGCTAACTAGACAAATAGTCGAATTTTATGAAAATAGGAGTAGAGCTAAAGTAGAAATAATTAAATGGATTTCTGCAATTAAAGAGGACCTAAGATCAGCAAATATTACACAAAGTGAAATTCAGGATAGAGGCTGTTTCAGACACAAGGTTAACATTTGGAAGGTTGGCCAGAAAGAAAAATGTAGGAAGACTGGAACAGCTTGGTCTGACGAAAGGAAAAAAGCTCATAGCGAAAGAATGAAATTAGTATGGGCGCAAAGGAAGGCTAACAACAACAAACGCCTCTAATTGTACTTCGCGTGGTCCACCAGGGCCCATACGTGAATAATAAATATATATATATATATATATATATATATATATATATATATATATATATATATATATATATATATATATATTTATATATATATGAACATTTTTTTGATTGGGGACGGGCCCCATCCATCCTTTCCATTGGAGGGCACATATTTCGTCTCTTGATGTTTAGACTCTTCAGGGCACCGACATGTGCTCTCTAGTCAAGAATAGGAAGATCCCATCCACAGACAACAATCTATACTGTTCGCCGACTTTCCATCGGATGGTATATATATGCAGTGTTAGAATTCTTTGGACTGCGACTAATGAAACAACAATGCTAAGTGTTCTGGGTTCCACAATCTCATGTGGAATACCAACAACCTGCGCCTCCGCCTAAATGAACATTTTGTTGATTACTTGACTGGGGATGGACCCCACCCATCCCTTCCATTGGAGGGCACATGTTTTGTCTCTTGATGTTTAGACTCTTCAGGGCACCGACATGTGCTCTCTCGTCAAGAATAGGAAGACCTCATCCACAGTCACGAACCCAGAGATTGTGGAACCCAGCAGTTGGGTTTCTCATGACACTCAGCAGTGTTGTCTCATTGGACGCAGTCTAAAGAATTCTAACACTGCATATATACGCCATCTGACGGGAAGTCGGTGAAAATTATAGGTTGTTGACTGCGCATGGGATCTACCTATTTTTGACGAGAGAGTACATGTCGGTGCTCCGAAGAGTCTAAACATCAAGAGACGAAACATGCGCCCTCCAATGGAAGGGATGGGATGTTCGGAAAGGCTTTCTCGATCGGTAATGTTAGAATTATTAGGTTCTCGAGTAGAACTGCGTTTTAGATTTGTAAAATCTCGACGTTTCGGCTTCCACTTCGAAGCCATTATCCCTTGATAAATTGATTTGCCTCTAGGTCGCAATCTGCCTACTCCCCAGGGCTCACAACTAGAAAAGGATGTGGTCGGCGAGACTGGGTGTGGTGCTTGGTTGAGGGGTGGGGGTGAATGTTTGATTGAAAGGGTTTCGGATGGGCAATTTAGAAATAAAAGGCTTTCATGTTTTTGGAACTCTAAGACCGTCGTCCCTTTTGTTTAGGTAATCTGGACCTTTTTCGATCTCAATTGCTTCATGAATTATGTGGGATTTGTAGGAATATATTGATGCGATCAATTTGGCCTTGTCGAAATCGGTTTTGTGACCCGTTTGTATATGATGTTCTGCAGGCAGTTGAGGGGATTCCGATTTTCGGGCGGCGAGAGGATGCTGGTATATGCGATTTTATATAGGTCTGTTGGTTTAGCCCATATTTGATTGGGAGCAGCCAGAGGAAGGAATCTCATCGACACCATGCGACTCTTGTGAAATATTATCTTTTACTGGTCTAAGGAAACTGGATATATTTCTTTCTATTGTAAATATCGTTGCGATATTACGGAATTTGAATACATGGCAAATTTTATCTGTAACTCCCTTGATGTACGGTAGAAGATCTTTGGGATTTTGGGACAATGCCTTTTTATTTGATATAGTCGTTTTGAATTAGTGCTGTTTCTAGGGAATTAAGTTCTGTTTGCCTATGTTCCTTGTCGGACAATCTTAAAGATCTTGTGATGAAAGGTTTGACTACCGAATTTAATTGGGATGTATGATGATGTGAATTCGCATTTAGATAACGGTTTGTGTGGGTAGGTTTACGATGGCCTGAATAGGAAAAGCGTTGGTTTGGTCTTTTTGATATTAGAACGTGAAGAAAAGAGAGGGAAAAATTGTTTTCAGTCTCCGTTGTAAATTGGATCTGGGGATGTATACTGTTTAAATACGAAAGGAACAGATTTAGAGATTGTATTGCATGTGGCCAAATAACGATGTCATCCACATATCTGAACTAGCATGTAGATCCAACGGACTGCTGTTCATGGCTTGAGTTTCAAAATGTTCCATAAAAATATTGGCTATGATCGGAGAAAGAGGGGAGCCCATAGAAGCTCCACGAATCTGTTTAAAGAATTTATATAAACTAACAAGAAGATCACTTTTGGATATACTGTGCCTCTGAACAAGCTCAATGAAATGAGAGGAATTTTTGATATAGGACGTTGATTTTTCTACGAACGGTAGAGAGTTTTCGCTAATATATATATATATATATATATATATATATATATATATATATATATATATATATATATATATATATGACTTGGTCGCCACAGTTACTTTTAGTGAAGTATTCATTAATAGTTCTATCAAGGAGAGTGCCAACTCTTCTAGTACCAACAAATTTGTTCGGGACATATTACCTAAGGTGGAAGTGAACTTCATCAGAAAACAAATTTTATCAAACATCCAACAAATTAGAGATTTCCAAAAATAACTACTAGAGGAGCTTAAGAAAAATTATCTACCATTTCCAGCGTTAAACTAATTCATAAGAACTTTACTAATAAATAAATAATGACAGAACAACAATAATAACATGAGAAATAGCGAAAATACAGAAAAAGTTAAAAAAAACGGTTGACTGTACTTAGAGATCGGATATCAAAGCAATTTTAAAAATATTATGGAACAGCAATGACGAAACAATTTCAGACATTTTATTAACAAAATTTTTTAAACAGAGGAAAGTACTCAAAGGATGGAATATCAATATATTAATCTTGCTATTCAAAACAGGTGATAGAGAGAATCGAAAAACTGCAGAGGAATCAACGTATTAAATTACTGTGCTGAAACTAACAACAAGAATACTGACGACTAAACTAGAAAATATTTTAGTAGACGAACAACAGAGCTTTCGCAGTGAAAGGTTATATAGACAGGCAGCATTTGTAATAAAACAAATTACTGAAAAAGTAATTGAATACAAGAAGATGACGTTTCTATACTTGATAGGTCATAAAAAAACATTCGATAGAGTAAGACTTAAAACTGTACTTCACCTTTTGTATAATAGACAAATCCCGTTTGATATCATTAAAAAAACTGAAGACATTTCTAAAAACAGCAGAATAGTAGCCAGAATAGATGGCCAACTCACCGAACAAATATTCAAAGGAACAGATATAAGACATGGAAACGTCTTAAGTCCTTTATACAATTAATAATGGTTGAGGTTATAAAAAATACCAATGTCGAAGGAAAATGACAGAAAATTGGAAACAAATCATAATACCCTGCTACTCAAATAATGCAATGCTTATAGCTCAAAATAAAAGAGCACTTGGAAATATTAGTAGATAGCAAAAAGTTTAATACGATCATCGAAAATCAAAACTGTTACTCATTAGTAAAGAACCTATTTGATGTAAGATAGATATTGATAACACAATTAAAGAAAAAATTATAGAAGCGAAATAAAGATGTGTCCAATAAAAGTGTCAGAACTTTAAAATTAGGTACAATAATAACTACAAGTGATAATGTTGTTAAAATACTCCCCTTCTTATGCTGCAATGCAGTCTGGAGGCCCAATTTTGGAGAAAAACTAATCTGTTCCGACGAAACGTACTTCTGGCCTTATGGGTTTGTGAACAAACATAACTACATGATTTGGGTCGATGAAAATCCTCATGTGATTCTAGAGTTACCTCTTCATCCTCAGAAAGAAGCTATTTGATGCGGTTTTTGTGCTGAAGGAGTGATACGACTTTTTGAAGGTGATGAAGGAAATTGTGTTACTATTGTGAACAATATTTTTAACTTGAAATATATATATATATATATATATATATATATATATATATATATATATATATATATATATATATATATATATATATATATATATATGATATTTTTGTTGGTGATATTTTTTGTTGGTTGCTTGACCGGGAAGGAGCCCCACCTATCCCTTCAACTGGATGACATATGTTTCATCTCTCGAGCTTCAGACTCATCAGGGCGCCGACATATACCATACCATCAAGAGTAGGGAGACCCAATCCACAGCCAACAACCCATGTTGTCGCCGACTTCCCGTCGGATGGCGTATATAAGTAGTGTGAGATTTTCTTGGACAGCGTCCAATGAGCCAGCAGTAGCTGAGTGTCATTACTCATCACAAAAAATGTAGTGTTAGATTTTTTTTTATTTCACAAGTTTCTTTCAGCTAATCTGGTACAAATTTGGTTGCTATATACGTTTTCGTCATAGTGATTTATTTTTAAGGCAGCATTTTCTATACATCAACTATTTTAGCTATTTAGTAACAAGATTTACATACAACTTAATATGGCCCCGGAGTTATGATCCGCAGCTATTGATTAACCACTGTTAGCAATAAGCCTTCAAGAATATTAGTCCTTGGTTTGTGTTTATTCTTTGTATTTTTGAAAATCCTACTGGTTGATGAGTGACCAATTTTACTGGTTGATGAGTGACCAATCCTACAGTTGGTTGACCAACGTAAAATACGTCTCAGAAGGTATCCCGTTCTATGCAGCCTGTTTACTGTCTTGAGTGAGGGGCGATTCCTTTTCACATTTAACATTTTTTAGAGAGAACATTGTGAAAATGTAAACTTATAAGGAAAGTACAAATACAAGCATTCATATCGTGAATGGGAGTTGAGTCTGTACCACCGGCGTATTATCATATTACGCCTTTGGCATTGGCTTTGTTATCGTAAATGTGTAGAGTTACTATTTATAAAAAAAGGATTTTTCAGTATGCAACTGTATGGTTCTTGCAGTTCTTTTGCTCTCTGTAAATCTTCTTTAAGTGATGTTCTTGGGTTTTGACATCGTTGTTATATATTTGATGTGCTGTGTCAATCTCTCTCTAGTGGCGTGTCTAATTTCTAGTATTTTAGTGGCGTAAGTCTGACATACCGGAGTCACATATAGCACAACATCCTGTAACTGCTACCCTTGGATAATCTTGGCGGTCTTGATCCAAACCACATACTTCTGATATTCGATTTCTCCTAGAATATATATCCGATGTTGCTCGAACCCTAAGTTGTCCGGATAGAAAACTGTTTCCTAGCTGCTGAAGAATATCTTTGCGAGTAATAATTTCCTATTATTTGCGATATGAATTATGAAGGCGTTGATACTAGCAATATTCATCTGGAAACTGAAAAAATCACCATTCAGTCTTGAAGGTTTTGCTCAATTATACATTAAAGATAATTTATTAACCGTATCCACACCACCTTTTGTTTTGTTGTAGTGTATAATCAGCTTCGGTTTTCTGGTTTATTTATCTAACGCATCATCGAAGTGCATTGTAGATAACAAAATAACAAATATTCCTGGTTTGTGTACATAGGAAAATAAGGTGGAATTTTTAATTTTTTTTATCCTTATTTTTACACAGTGCCTAATAGACTGAATTTATAGTTTATCCTAAGTTATTTGGCTAATTTCACATTTGTGAACCAGTTGTCTGCTGTTACGTTACGTCCCGTTTCCGCTATAGGTACACATAAACGTCGTACTACTTCATAAGGACGATTACTTACTTGAAATGGACTAACAAAAAACGAAACTTAAAATGCCACATGGTAAATCTAAATATTTCCATCGAATTTCCATCAGTTTTGAATAAATCATCGGCGTTAACATGATTGTTTTTTCTAATATCTGCGATATACAATGATCCAAGTAATGCTTTTATCTCTGAAATATTAGTCGACTTATAATTTCGCTTTCTGGTATAATTTTCTTTACTTTTTTTTATAAATTTGTTTGTATTTTCAGCAATTATTTGTATAATATTTTCGCTAAAAACTAGTTCCCAAATACCAACTAAATCTTTGATAGCTCTGTAGTTATTTTTTACGCCTGAAAGATATTTGATAATGTTAATTGATCTAGTTCTAACGTTGCTTTTCTGTATAACATGCTATTCCTATTTATTTTTATCATCTTTTCCCAGAAGGTATAGCCTCTCTGGTATATTGGTATCTATGTCGCTTTCCACCTCCCGTTCGCTTTCACTATCTTCTCTGGTTTCTAGTACGTCTTCATCCTCTTCAGCTTCATGATCAAATTCAGGCATAACATCTTCAACAAAAATTTATCTGTATACACACAGTCTTGCTAATCGTTTTATTGGCGTCGGAGTCTGACACCGTAAATGAAAAAAACAAGTGTACTCTTTAGGATATTCGGACTGTAACCTACGCTGCTACAGTTGGTCCCCCACCCTTTTTATTTGATCATTTTGGTCGGGCCATGAGACCGCACGCTACTAATGAAAGATTAAAGGAACGATTTAGTTAAACAATATAGCAAAAGTATGACTTCCGAGGTATCATTTGTAAAATAGAGACTTCGTTGTGTGGCTACTTCTGGAATTTCAAAACGGCCAGCGAATATTCTTGATGGGATTCAATGCACTTAAAATGGCATCCACAAAGTAGTTTCTTCACTCGAGGGATAGGAAAAAAATATCTGGTGAAGATAGTGCTTGTGGAACGGTATTTTTTGATTTTTAGCGAATAATTATTGCGGAATTATTATAATAATTATTGTTTTGCCACAAATTAATCTTTTTTTGAATGGACTCACGCAAATTAATCACAAATTCTAAATAATATCCTTTATTAACTGTTTTAGTTGGAAAAAAATTATTTGTGGACCATGGCTGTCTAAGATAACAATTAACATGCATTTTGACCGGCTTTGACGTGGCTTTCTCATCTTTGATTCATCTTTAGCACGATTTTCCCTTGACTGTTGAGCTGTTTCTTGGCCACAAAGATAGATCGATGTCTCATCACTAGAAATTATGCATTTCAGAGTGCTATCATCCAAAGAAAATATCTCTTCAGCAACTTCAACATGATGATGCTTTTCAAACAGTCTGTGTTTTCGAAACAAGACGAGAAGTTATACTAGATAATCCTAAATTATTCTTCAAAACTGACTGAATTTATCCAAATGATATACCAGTAATAGCTCCAATATCTCTTGTACTTAAATGATTATTTAGTGCAAGATCCTTGATTTTGGTAATGTTTTTTTATTATTGGACCTTCTAAGTCATTGGTTGACTTAGAAGGTACTTCTGAACGTTGTTCACGTTCAACTGCTTCTCTACCTTTACTAAAGTTCTTGTATTTCACCGCCGAAACAGTTCCTTAACAAGTTTAATGCATCAATTTCACACAAATTATAAAAGATGCTATATACCTTAAGCTCTGAACTATCAAATATCATGGATAATAATACCAACTGAAAAGCGAATGATTGTATTAGTAGTACATGGTAGTAAATATTAACTAGATGGCAGTTAATTATCCTTATTTTTTCTTTAAAAAACACATTTAATTTGGAAGAAAAGTAAAAATGGTTTGTTCAAAGTATACACCATTGCTAGCTGCACATTTGTTTTATTTATCTCTGGCAATTTGTGAATGCCCTTTCAGAAAAACCGTACATCTTTTGAGATGGTACTGTGATTTTTCGACATCTTCGTAATTGTTGAAGTGTTTCATGGGAAGTACGTGGGACATCGATGAAAACAAGTGACTACAAGTGGTACAAGTGACTACAAGTGGTACAAGTGACTACAAGTGGTAGTCGGAAGGGGTCAGGTCTGGCCAGTATGGCGTGTGGAGCAAAAGTTCCCAGCCAAGTGCAGAAGTGATATCTCTGATCGTTTTTACTATGCTGCAAAGGGCACGGGTCTTGAAGCCCATTCTATCGCGTTTCGATCAATGCATGGTTCAAGTTAATCATTTCTTTACGGTCGCCAACGGCATTAACTGGTTTCAAAAGTTTATTGTACACGATTACTATCTTCTGATCCCACCAAATACACAGAATTATTTTCTTTCCGAAGTGATTCGGTCTTGCGGAGGTTTGTACTGAATCAACCCATGATTTTCTGCGTTTTGGGCTTTCGAGATATACTAATTTTTCGTCTGCAATCACGATATGATGCAAAAAGGTCATTCAAGCATAATTTCGCACACCGTTTTTCGTTTTTCCATCTGTCTGTCGTTCAGCTGATGTGGTACCCATTTCCGGCTTTCCGAATATTTCCAATGGCATGCAGACAATCATAAATGGTTCGGCGACCAATATTTAGACTATCTGCCATTTGTTGTTGAGTTTGCATATCGTCTTCTTCCTACAATGTTTGCAGTTCAGTATCTTTCATTTTTTTTTTTTTGGCTGACCAGGGCGTTCCTTCTCTTTCAAATCGATATCACCACTTTTGAACACCATATTATCACCGTAAGTATACGATGACTTTCACTCGCGTGTTTCTTTTGACTGGCCAAGAAAAGCAGTACATGCCGCAGATACTCTTCATTAGCATTCACACTAAAAAATATGACGCTAACTCGAAATTGATTAAACACCAATGACGTTTTGAAAGGTATTGTCATAGCAACAAAATAACATAAAATATTAGACTGAATCGACCATTTTATTAACCAACGCATGTGTTCTGATTTTTTTTTATTTCTGTATTAACAATTTATAAAAATGGTATTGTTTAACAACATTGCATTACTTTATTACATATGACTTTATTAGTAAATTATTACAGGACTTTATTTAGTATATTTTAGGTTAAAGTAAGTCGCTACGCCTCTGGTAAAACGTGCTTCTACTCCGCTACGACGAACCAGTAAATTTGACTTGATTGACGGGTTCGGATAAATTCGACTGGATTATTAACTAATTACTTCAATATTTTGTTTCGTAAGATAGATCGATTGCGGTACAAAAGGTTTCGGTTCGTCGTGTTTGTGCACGAAGTTAGGTGACTCAGCTTTTGTTCAGTTCTTTGTCATGACGTTTTCAAAAGCTGCGCGCAATTCTCACCGGAGAAATGCGGACGAATAAACGACGATATCTATTTCAAAATAAACAACAAGATTAGTAGTCTGATAATTTAATTCGAATATATTTCGTAATGTTATGGGATATAATATTTATGGGATAATTTGGTGAACTAATTGACATATATGAACTTTTTTTCCTGAAGAATTTTGGAATCTTTTTTAATTTCCCGTTGGTCTGTTTTTAGATATTTAATTGGTGAGATGGTATACTGATTTGTATACATTTTGGTTAAGGCGGATGGTTAAGGCTCATCAAATGAATTTTCATGTTATACTGACTTTCTTTTCCGGCGTAATTAAAGTTCTTACTAGTGAAAACTGCTATTTGATCTTCCATTTTTTTTAGTTCAATTTTAATGTGAAAGAATTTTATTAAGGCAGGTGTAATGTAAACTTGAAGAGATTTACCACTCAACACCAAATCACATTTATTTGAACTGCTCGACGCACGTTTCGCTAACCATGTTAGCATCATCAGGAGATGATTTAATCTAATTCTAAAACTATACTATGTTCTATTTATATGAAAAACCCTACCTAACGAAGCGTGTAAAAATCATGAATCGTGAAGTTTACTAAGCCTTACATTAATAATTGAAAAAGTTAACTGAACGGGATAGGTCCTTTATATCGGTTCATGGTTTTCTTACATTTTTCTATTTGAATGCTTTCATATACATCCAAAGCCCTATTATTATTAACACTTTTAATTAGCCTTAAATTACTAATATCCATACTGTGGTCGTGTTCGATTGCATGTTGTGCAACACAAGATTTTTCATTTCTCCCATATCTAATGTGGGCAATATGTTCTTTATATCTTGTCAATATGGATCTTTTTGTTTGCCCAATATGCCTTCGATCAGAGTCTTGACAACTAATTTCGTATATCCCCGACTTTTCATGTTGCTCTATTTTATCCTTTGGTTTACCCAGAACTTCTCTTAATTTATTATATGGCTTGTACATACCCTTAATGCCCACTTTTTTTTAAATTTTGTTTAGCCCTCTTGTTAATTGGGTATCAAATGGTATTACCATGAATTTATTTGTGTTCTGATCCTTTGGAAAAGGCGAAGATTATTTCAATAATTTTCTGAACTTATGGTTTCTAATTAATTTATCTACAATGTTCTTATTATAACCATTCACTTCAGATATCCCCCTAATTAATTTAAATTATTTGTTATAATTATCTTTATTTAATTAAAAAAAAATAAAGGAAAATTAATTAATTAGCCATCTTATTTTGGAAGCTATGATTTGAATCGTTAGGAATGTATCTCGAAGTGGTGGTGTTTTTTCTGAAAAGATCAAAATCTAACCTATTTTTATTGTTTACTGACTAAACTGACTAAAACATCTATAAATGGCAAACTATTGTTGTTTTCGAGTTCATGCGTGAATATTATATTTTGGGATTTACTATTTTAGTTCTTAATAAAATCATTTAAATTTTCATTTTTCGAATCGAAAATGGCAAAAACGTCATCCACATATCTTAACTATACCTTCGGAAAGTAACTGAATTCATCTTTTGCTTCGGTTTAAAATTTACTCATAAATAAGTTGGCTAAGAACGGTGACAGAGGATTGCCCATTGCCATTCCTTCTTGTTGTTCATAAAACCTGTTATTAAGCTGAAAACAATTTTGCTTTATACATAATCTTGTTAAGGAGATGTACTCAGAAACAATCTTGTTATTAAAACCGTTTAACTCGAGTAACTCCCTCAGGTATTTCAAGGTATGTGGAATCGGGACACTCGGAAACAACGATGAAACGTCAAAGGAAACCAAAGCTTCACCTTCCTGTGGATGTGTGTTTTTGACTTTTTCTATGAATTTGGTTGAGTTTATCACAGAACAGGAAGGTAGTTGGTTTGGTAGATTTTCATATTCCCTTGTTAACCACTTTGGCAAGTTGTATGTTGGAGAATCAATGGCTGATACAATTGGTCTTATTGATTTTATATACCATATGACATGATATACTATCTTGATACTTTTAGATTAGAAACCTGTAGTTTGCTTTTCAGAGAACGAGAAATAACTGCTGTTACAAGAGAAGTGATTTGGTTTTCAGCGGTAAATCTCTTCAAGTTTAGTGTTTCACACCAAAGGTTCCAATAGAAGAATTGAGGTGTACTGTAGGTGAATTATCACTATATATATATATATATATATATATATATATATATATATATATATATATATATATATATATATATATATATATATATATATATATATATATATATATATATATATATATATATATATATATATATATATATATATATATATATATGATATATATATATATAATGGTAGAAGATTGGTTGAACTATGTTCGCAGTTTAATCTAAAAATAATGTCAACCCATTTTAAGAAGAAAATAACAAAACAAAAGACCTGGAGGTGCCCAAACACGTACATGGGTGAATTTCAAATTGACCATGTTGCCATTTCGTACCCCAATTATAAAGAGATTTTGAATGTTCAAGTCAGGAAAGGAGCAAATATAGACACGGATCACTACTTGACTAGAATCAAACTTGGCTTAAAACCTCGAAAACTTATTCAAAAGGGGCTGCTAATACCAAAGTTTGATCCAACGAAAATAAAACCAGCCCTAATAGAAGAGCTTGATAAACAACCTGCACAGAACTGGCAAGAATTAAAACAAAAAATTATTAAAACAGCCTTAAAGTTGGTCCCTTTACAAAAACGTAGAAAACATCCGTGGTGGGATGAAGTTTGCGAGCAAGCAGTATTAAGCCGAAGTAAAGCATTCAAAGATTGGAATAGTCAAAAAACAGCAATAAACTATAACATCTTTTTGGAAGTAAGAAAAGAAACATCGAAGCTAATTAGACAAACTAAAAGAAAATATGAAAACAATCAACTTAATGAAATAGAAAAAGATTTCCAAAAAAATAACACCCGAAACTTTTACAAAACATTTAAAACTAAATTAACAGGCTATCAACCGCAGAGCCTATGCTTTCAAAAGGAAAACGGACAACTAGCTCTAAATAACCAAGACAATTGCAAAGAACTTGCGAAATATTTTGAACAAATACTAAACTGTCCTGCGCCCTTAAACAAATTACCAACACTAAACCCTAAACAAACAAACCCAAATTCATTACCACCGAATGAAGAGGAAATACTTAGGCAAATCAAGCGGCTTAAAAATAACAAAGCTTCTGGTGAAGATGGAATCACTGCTGAACTTTTGAAATCCGCTGGTCTAGGTACAACCAAGGAAATAACCAAAATTCTACAAGAAGTTTGGCGAACCGAACGGATTCCAGAAGACTGGAAAGATGCTCTAATCCATCCACTACATAAGAAAGGAGATAGAACGGATGTAAACAACTATAGAGGAATATCTCTTCTCCCAGTTTGTTACAAGATTCTATCTCAATGTCTACTAGACAGAGCACAGGGACAGTTAGAACCGAACATTGGTGAATATCAGGCAGGTTTTCGACCGGGCAGATCCTGCCCTGAACAGATTCTGAATCTAAAGTTGATTCTAAGACATCAAAAACTGTACAATAAAAATCTCGTCTGTACATTTGTGGATTTCAGAAAAGCATATGATTCCATTGACCGCGAATCTTTATTCCGAATCTTGAAAGAACAAGGACTAGATGTGAAAACGCTGGCAATTATTAAAGCAACGTTAACTAACACGAGGTCAAAAGTTAAATTCATGGATGACATCTCAGAACCCTTCGAAATTAAAACTGGTGTGAGACAAGGGGATGGACTCTCGCCACTCTTATTTAACTGTGTTCTAGAAAAAGTAATACAGGAGTGGCGTGAAAAAAAGTCGGCCCTGAATATTGACCAGCCCATTAAACTGGGGAGAACCAACATCAAAATTGATTATCTGGCATTTGCTGATGATCTAGCAATTTTAGCTCAAGATGTATTAACGGCTCAAAAACAGATTGAAATCCTAAAAGAAACAGCAGAGAAGGTAGGACTCCAAATATCCTTTGAAAAGACACAATACATGACCTGCAACAGACTAAGAACACCATTTCTAAAAACAAAATATGGTAACATCAGACGAGTCTCTCAATTCAAATATTTGGGTGAAATAATCATGGAAAATGGGTTGGAAAAAGCGGCCAATAAGGGTAGATGTCAAAAAATGGAAACGGCATTGAGACTTAAACAAAATATTTACAACAAAAAATGCCTATCTAAAAACACAAAACTGAGACATTACAACACGGTTATTAAGCCAGAATGTATATATGCTGCAGAAACGCTCATTTTGAATAGAAAGAGGGACATCGAGGACATTGAAAAGAAGGAAAGAAAAATCATAAGAAAAATCCTAGGCCCCAAACAAATAAATAACACAACATACCGACTTCGAGAAAACCAAGAAATCAAACAATACACAGATATACATAGCGATATGAGAAAAAGAAGACTTAAGTTTTACGGACACATCAAACGGATGAATCCGAATAGGCTAACTAGACAAATAGTCGAATTTTATGAAAATAGGAGTAGAGCTAAAGTAGAAATAATTGAATGGATTGCGGCAATTAAAGAGGACCTAAGATCAGCAAATATTACACAAAGTGAAATTCAGGATAGAGGTTGTTTCAGACACAAGGTTAACGTTTGGAAGGTTGGCCAGAGAGAAAAATGTAGGAAGACTGGAACAACTTGGTCTGACGAACGAAAAAAAGCTCATAGCGAAAGAATGAAATTAGTATGGGCTCAAAGGAAGGCTAACAACAAACGCCTCTAATTGTACTTCGCGTGGTCCACCAGGGCCCATACGTGAATAATAATATATATATATATATATATATATATATATATATATATATATATATATATATATATATATATATATATATAGTGCCTCTTATGGAAAAAAGAGCTTTTTAAGAATAGCTATTTCTTGTGGCGCATTCGGCATTCGGACCATTAGAAGCCAAGTTATATCATCGGTCGAAAAATGAACATCGAACAAAGAGCGAGTTTATTAAGTTTTGTTTTAAACTTGGCAAAGCATTCACCGAAACTTTTCAATTAATTAAACAAGCGTATAGTAAGGATTGTTTATTCGGTGGCAGAGTTCACGAGTGGTTTAAACGGTTCAAAGAAGGTCGTAAGGACATAAAGGACGACGAACATATTGGTCCGAAAAATGTCTTAGTGACTCAAAGTAACAATGAAGTTATACGTAAATTTATAAACAAATCAGCCAAAATCTTCGTTGCGATACATGGAAATGGAATTGAACATATCCGAAGATTCAATTCATCGCATTTTGGCCGATCATTTGGAACTTCGGAAGGTTTTTACACTCTTTGTTCCAGACAAATTGATTGATGACCAAAAATTTCTCCGGATTCAACATTGCATGGACTTGATTCAAGAGAAGAAAAAGGACGAAAACTTCAAGTACAGTATTGTTCAATTCTTCTATTGGAACATTTGGTGTGAAACGCTAAACTTGAAGAGATTATACAACAAATCACTTTTTTGTGCGTCGAGAAGTTCGATAAAAGTGATTTGGTGTTTAGTGGTAAATCTCTTCAAGTTTACAGTATTGTTACTGATGATGAAACGTGGAGTTTTCAATATGATCCAGAAATCAAGAGTCAAAGTGCTGATTGGAAGCACCCGAGCGAGCCAGATCCGAAGCAAAGCTGTCCTGAGAAGTCAAAAATCAAAACAATGTTAATTTGTTTCTGCGATTTGGCGGGAATTGTGAACAAGGAGTTCATTCCCCTGGTCAAACTCTTATCACGTATTCGTCGTGTGCGACCAACCACAATACCGTCAACAAGGCAGCTGCAGCTTGTACGATAATGCGTCGTCCCATCACTTTTACCAAAAATGGCATTTTAATCATCAATCATTCTCCATACTCGCCGGATTTGGTTCCTTGCAACTTCTATCTCTTCGAAAAACTTTATTTGCCGATGATAGGGCAGAGTTATGCTGATATTGAAACCATGTAAAAGACGTCAAGTGCCATCCCGACGGACATCTTTAATCGAGCTGAAAAATTCATTCGTTAAATTGCAAAATGTTGTATTGACGCTCAAGGAGACTGTTCTGAATAAAAATAATTATTTTTGGCGAATGAATAAATATTTGTGTTTTTTTTTTAAAGTCCCCTTTTTGTTTTCATTCGAACGGTACTGTCTATATATATATATATATATATATATATATATATATATATATATATATATATATATATATATATATATATATATATATACATATATATTTATATACATATATATATATATATATATATATATATATATATATATATATATATATATATATATATATATATATATATATATATATATATATCTACTTCTGTTGTCTTTAAACACGTTTGAAAGCGGCTTACAAAATAACAAATTTTAATGCCAACAAGTGTCTATTTCGAAAATACCATCGTTTATTAATGACTTCATGACTTCATGTCATGTATCGTAGACAATCGATTTATTGCAAGGAAAGTGACCTGACTGCGTTATTTCCCGAAATGGTGATGTTAACTGGCCAAGAAGATCATGCAGTCTTACGCCCTTGAATTATTTTTTGTAGGGTTATGTTAAATCCCTAGTTTACAGAAATACACCCTGAACATTTCTCTACCTTAAACGAAACATTCAGACCAACAAAGAAGTCAAAAAACTCCATGTATAAGCTCATCCGCCGAAAAGCCAGCGAAAATATGAGTTGTTTGATTGTGGAGACATAGATTGTGGATTCCCTATTCTTGGCGAGAGAGCATATGTCGGTACCCTGAGGAGTCTAACCACCAACAGATGAAACATGTACCCTCCAATGTAAGGGATGAGTGGGGCTCCCTCCCAGCCAAGCAACTAACCAATGCTCATATATATATATATATATATATATATATATATATATATATATATATATATATATATATATATATATATCATCAGCCTGTGTCGATCAACTGCAGGATGAAGGCCTCTTCAGCATGCTTCCAACTTTAACGGTCCTGGGCTTTCCTCTGCCATTCGAATCATGTATATTTAAAGATGTCATCAGTTAATCGAGCTTTCGGTCTTCTTCGTGGACGTTTGCAATCAAGCGGTATCAACTCCAGGATTGCCCTGGTCTATCTGTCGTCCCATCGCCTCGCCTCGCTACATGGCCTGCCCATGTCCATTTCAATTGCTTCACACATCTAATGATGTCATACACTTTCGTTTGTTCTCTGATCCATACGCAGGGCTTTCTGTCTCGTCTTCTAATGTCATGCATCTTTCTATTCCCCTCGGTGTTACCCGAAGTTTTTGAATTGATTGCGGTGTGAGTGTCCAGGTTTCACTTCCGTATGTCATAACGGGTAGAACGCACTTTTCGAAGACTTTTCTTTTCAGGCAAAGTGGGAGTCTGCTCTTAAATACTATGTTGAGTCTGCTAAATGCCTGCCAGCTACATTTAACACGTCGCTCCACCTCCCGGGAGGTATCCCCTTTCATTGAAATCCTCTGTCCAAGATATATAAAGTGGTCCACAATCTTCAAATCCCTTCCTAAAACGGAAATTCGTATGTCATGAGCGAATTTATTGAACATAACCTGACCCTTTTTCAAGTTTATTTTCAAGCCAAATAGTTCGCCAGCCATTTGCAGCTCTTGTTTGCATCTTTACAGTTCCTCTGAGTCTGGGTCTTGTGAAAGGAGAACGATATCATCTGTAAATCTAAGATGATTTAAAGTTTGCACCATTGATCTTTACCATCTTGTTCCCAATTCAGTTTACGGAATACTTCATTTGCAGCCGAGAAAATAATAGGCGATATTGCGTCACCCTGCCGTATACCTCGTTCTACATTAATTCCCACTTCAAAATCATCAAGGTGAATTGTCGCTGTAGCTTCATCATACATCGATCCTAAAAGATTTACATATGCTTTGTATACCCCCTGGCCAGCAATGCATCCATTATAGCCTGCTTTGATATTAAGTCAAATGCTTTTTCGTATTCGATAAAAGTCAAGCACAGTAGCATGGTGTATTCGATGTGCCTTTCTGTGGCTTGTGTGCCTGCTATACGACCTAAATGTGATCCATTGTACTGAATCCACTTCTGAATCCTGCTGTTGTCTTGGCTGAAGCTTGGTCCTGCGTCATTCAGTTTTTTTAATATTCTTTGAGATAATATCTTAGTGAAAACTTTGTATATTCCTGATAGGAGGCTTATTGGACGGTAGTTCTTTAAATTAATTTATGCTGCTTTTTTATTTAAAAGGATCACTTCTGGATTTTTCCATAAGTCAGATACATGTTGTTTTTTTTTTGAGGCATTTTGAGTATAATTTTGCCAGTGTTTTATGTTACGGCCGACCACCAGCTTTTAGCATTTCGACAGTTACACTGTCTTTTCCTGGAGCCTTGCCGTTTTTCATTGATTCTATTGCATTTATTACTTCCTCCACTAAGATATCTGGCATTTGTTCTTCCGTGAGTATTGTTGTCTATGATTGGTGCTGATCTTCATATAACTGAGAATAACATTTTCTGACAATCTCTAACATTTTTGTATGGCCCTGCGCTCTGTGCCATCCTCACGCATTAAAGCATAACTTTACGTTCTTTTCTTTCTCAGTTTCTGCTTAGCCTTGTTAATTCCTTCGGTTTCTTCCAGAGTGTTTTGCATTAGCTGCATGTTGAACCGGTGCATGCCCTCTCTGTTTTGTTATAGTTTTGTAGAGCTCAGCGTACTCGACCCTGCCAAAAGAACTCCCTGCATTTCTCATTGTCCGTCGTTTTTTCATTAAATCAATGGTCTCACTGAAGATTTTTGTTTGTTTGAGACCTTTTTCTTCTGGTGCTATTGAAGCAACTGTTTGAAGCACATTGTCGGTGATTTCTTCATATTGAACTGATATTTCCATCTCCTCCGGATTTTGTAACATAGCAAAGCGGTTCGATAGAGCAATCTCAGAATCGCTGGTCCGCTCGAGCAATTTCCCAGAATCCACTTTGGCCTTCTTTGATCTTACCATTTTTTCGCGCTCTTTTCGACAGTTAATCCTAACTTTTGCTCGTACCATTCGGTTGTCACTTCCAATATTAAAATTGTTAAAGACGGACGGACAGTTGGTAAATATTGCTTTTTTTTTCGTTGGTCATGATGTAGTCAATTTCGCTTATGAGCCCAGATGGGCTTTTCCATGTGCATTTTCTGCGGATGTTTTTCTTATAGAACGAATTCATAATATAAAGTTTTGGTCCTTCAGCAAAATCAACTAATCTGTCACCTCTATTTTCCCGCTCACCAGTTCTATATGGGCCAGTTGTATTTTCACCAGTTCTTGCTGTTCCCATTCTGGCATTAAAATCACCTATCAGAATTTTGCACCTATATTTCTCCTTGTATAAAAACTGGCCCATATCATCTTAAAATTCCTCAATTTCCTCATACCTATACAAAATCTTTTTATAAATCGCTATAAACAAATGCGTATAGCAGATTATTTTTTAAAGTTAAAGTTATTTAGTATTTGGTTTTTATTTTGTCATAACAGTTTTATTCATGTTTCATGAAAATGCATTAAAAAAATTGCAAAATTGCTTAAATATTTTCTTGCTCTTATTTTTAAAGTACTTTTTTTATTTTATTTTAAATGTACCTACAGGCATAATAATTCTTAATTTTTCCTTAAAAAAACACTTATGACTTGGGAGAAAGTTAAAAAAAGGTTTATTCAGTGTGCTCCATCGCTAGCTGCATATTTTCCCCATCTCTCTGACAATACAATTTGTGTATATCCTCCCAGAAAAACCGTACCGTATCTTTTAAGGTGATCTGCTGATCCGCATTAAAAGTGCGTGAGACATCGATAAAAACAAGTGGTGCAACATCCTGAATTGCTGATGCCCCTTTAATGTAATAATAAACTATTTTTTGCCAATTGTTTATTTTTATAGCAATAATAAATGAGTAGATAGTTGACTTTTCTAACTATATATTTCTAAATTTCTATAATTTCTAAACATAAAATCCGGAGATATTGTTTTCATATATGTGTTATTATTTTACTTATTGTCAAATTAGATATGTTAGGAATATTCACAGTAACATAAGAATTCACAGTAACAATTACGAATATTTACAGTAACATACTAGTAGATGTACTAGAAAAGGTGACGTAACTAAAAAGCCTTAAATTACAATTTTTTATAGCTTTATTTGATAAGAATTTAAGGTATTTCTGTTGTCTTTAAACACGTTTGAAAGCGGCTTATAAAATAACAAATTTTAATGCCAAGAAGTGTCTATTTCGAAAATTCCATCGTTTATTAATGCCCACCTAGCAACCAACCGGCTTTTATCCATTGATCAAACGGCACCGTCTGGAAGATTTCGGACCAAAACCCCGAGTGTTTTATGATGGCGCGTTCGTCAAATCCTCAACGATAAATAATAATTTTCTCTATCTATCACCGCACTCCGGACCATTAAACGAGAAATACGGCCGCGGAAATATTAATTGTGAATTATTTTCGTGCGGTCCTAATCCGGACCAGTCGTAAATCTGCAGTGGCAAAGACGACACATCCGTCAGAGTCGTTCCTGCGGGACCTGGTCTCGTTGCCAGTCCCTCTTTGATCATGAGGGGCTTGCGGGACGTCTGATTGATTCACGACCAACACGTGGCCTATTTTAATTTCGGCCGCAGGAAATCTGTTTTGATGTTCAAGTTTCGTTTTCTTCTCCCTGTACTTTCAAACAAGGCATGTCCAGGCTAGTATCTTAATTGTCAATAATCTTCTAATCTATATTTATGACACAATAAATCCATACCAATGTGGGATGTGATAAAATTGCATTTATTGAATCTCTCTCTCTTTCTCTCTCTCTCTCACTCTCTCTCTCTCTCCAGTCGTTGAACTTATGTCTGAGCATCGTGACCCAAAAGCTTTACCATGCATCTGGATGCCAATTTTCACCATTCACCGCGATCTTCCGCCATCCGCACAGTTATGCCCAACAACAATTCGTCGATGTGGCGAGCTTGATCGATCCATCTTTTTACTGTTTGTCCTAGGGGTCTCCTGCTGATTCATTTGTTCGTGAGATGGGAGCACCTTTTGCTACTACCATATTTCGAAAGCATTGTTACGTTTTGTGCCATTAACCTTCACTCCTCAAGCTTCACAGCTGTTAAGAAAGATCGAAGATACAAGTGAATGTACCAGTTTCTTCTTTGTGTTTCGAATTGGGTTTTTGAATAAAAAATAATTATCGATTTTTTACTGTACGATGAGGCGCATCAGCAACTGACAAGGCTATTTAGCGACTGGACCTACAGCTTAACGTGGGTTCCGAACCACGGTCATCAGCTACCGACAAACCCCGGTCAACACCCCCCTCGGGCTATCAACCCTTGGTTTTGTGCATAACCGAAAGAATCTCGAGAAGCCTACCGACTGGCGAGTGACCAACGTAGGAAACCTCTCAGAAGGCATCCGGCCTTACCCAGCCTCGAACTGGCGTGACTGAGGGGTGATTCCTTGTCAGATTTTACACTCTTATCTAGAAACATTCAGAAGAATTTTAGAAAAACTTTTTCCCTAGTACGGGATTCGAACCCGGTCCACATTAACTGTCTTAACGTAAGGCTGACGCCTTAGACACCACAGCTACTGTGGCTCCTTATTTTAAAACTTTATTATAAATAATATTAATAATCGATGCGAAAAACGTTTTAAAAACTTATTACGACTATAAATGAATTAAAAATGTACAAAACTTTTAAAAACGTGACTACGAACGCGCTGCGATTGGCTGTTATGTTTGTGACGTCAGAATTCTAAAGTGTTTTCACGTCAGTACTGTCAACGGCTTCTATTCGTATATATACTGTTAACGTTATTGTTGATTAAGTGTAAAATAAAATATTGTTGATTACTAATTTAGTTCAGTAATGTGCGACAAAGGGTTCATAAAGACTAATTCTCATAATATACATGCTGTGGATATTTTTATGGTCACAGTTTTTCTGAAAAATGACATTCAGTTCATGTCAGCTGAAGTTCGAGGTGCTAAAGCATCGATATAAGTTTTTTTAAAAATAATAATAATGTAAATGAAAAGAAAAACAATTTTTTTCTTTTAAATATAATTAAACTATTTGTCTCGAGAAAGTTACGGTGACCAGGCTATAGGTTTTGTTCAGCTTAAAGGCAAAAATGGTATTTGCACGGTAAAAGGACATATATGTCCAGAACATAATGTTCCGAGTAAAGCTTATACAGTTACCTTGATTATTAATGAGAAATTAATAACAGTCCAAGACACCCTATGTCATGATTGTGTAGCTTCAGCAGGTAATAAATACTCAAACAAAAAAAATATGTTATAAATAGTAATCTTTTGAATATATTTGATGACAGGTGGTTGTAAACATGCATTAACATTACTCATATGGACTCATCGGAGGAGCGAAGATTCAACACCCACTGAAGAAAAATGTTAAATATTGAGTAGCCAAAAGATATTTTCTAGTTTTGTAATTATTTTTTGGAGCAAAAAAATAATATAAATCATAATTAGAAAAACAAAACACATACATACTGTTTAAATCATTAATTTTATTTCAATAAAAACTACACTGTTAAAAAGGCATAAAACTTCCCAGAACTAGGATAATATGGGTAATATATTACAGTAGATTATAATATATAAATTACATTAATAATCAATTCAGAATAAAACAATCACTATCCAGAATTATATACATATTTGTTTGATTGCATTTATTGAAGTTTGCGATACTTTTAAAACCATACCGATTCTTCAAACCATCACATTAAACTTTATTAACAATATTTTTTAAAAAATCCACCCATTATTGATATAATTACGGTTTTCACTATTTTTAAAACGATGGCGATTTTTCGCCTTACATGTTTTACAAACCACCACATTAGACTCTTGATTTAATAATATTTGCAAATATAAATAAATCTGGCTGCTAACTACCTCTGATGCATAACCAGCTAGAGATTTTCCAAATAAGAGAAGGCACCTAAACCATTTTTTTTTTGAGTGAAAAACTTTATAGGCGAAGTGCGGGACTCTCCTGTTAAAGTCTACCAACTAGAAAACCACTGTCAGCCTACCATCAGTCTTCAATGCCTATAATAAATTTCTAACCTATGTTTAAACATACCGTATCAAATGAATATTTTCAAGCATAAATGAAATGTACCAAAATCCTGAGAAACACTAACTACTTTAACTGTTTTGTTTTTATTTAGAATATAAATATACCATTTTCTTTACTTTTTATTTGGATAGTAGGTTTGCTTTTCTATTTTTCTTTTTTTGCATACTCCTTCAGATATTTGTTATGATTCCATGGAAAACTATTTTGCCAACCCTTAATTTAATTAGTTGGTGTTCATCCAACTAAAACTTTCATAAGTATAAGACTTTTCATATACGATTACCTTCCAAATTGGTAGTCGAATTTTGTTCTTGTCTGTTTATGTCTAATTCTTGAATATTATTATTCCTATCCTACAAAATTGACAATCCTGTAGGGCTTTTTAATTGTTACTACCTTCGGTTGTGTTGCTACATACAGATTATTTACGGACGCACAGGATTATTCCTTCTTATAAATTAGGCATGTTAATTTGTTATCCCTACATGAATTAAATAATATAAATAAAGGTTTTAAAAACGCATGCAAAAACAAAGGGAACACTAATTTGATTTCATTCTGAACTTACCTTTGGGCCTCTATATCTTAGGTAAAGATATATGAGTATAACGTCGAAAACAGCACCGAAAGCCTAAATAACAATTAAAGGCAAGTATATTTTCAAATCGATCACAAATCAACAAATGCAGGCAAAGATATAAGTTAAACCTATAGAACATTGACTAATATCGATAAATTCTTTTATTTACCCGAAACTCCGATTGTTTTGGAACGTCTATTCAGAAAGAGCGCGAAAGAAAATTTCGGTATAACTAACCGAATTGCCTCAAGGCGAACCGATTGACCTTCAGTACATTTGTGATGTCACAATTGTTCCGATTTCTTTCGGAAAATGTCGGCGTGTCATCGATAGTAGGTTTAAAAATGTATTTTCAATTCGATATAACTTAATAATAAAACAGTTTTATAAAACTTATATATGGTCTTTCCATTTATGACAAAAAAATGTTCAAAAGCCCAATTATAACACGATCATGCAATATTTTCCGCAGTTTCTCCATAACAGCGCATCCCAGTACAATGCGCCCTTTTATTTCTGTTCCACAGTCACAAGTCTTATCAACTATTGAATTCGGGTACGGGAGCTGGCTAACTCTTTCGATATTTAACTGCGAGTTCAATTGCACATCTTACCCTCTATTGATGACTATTAATTTTGTCTTTTCTCGATTGATTTCCAGACTCAGTTTTTGATCATTATGCTGCAGGCGTTTTGTTATTTCCGTAATATCTTATGCACTACCTGAAATTAGTATCAACCAATCAAAAATTCCTCATCCCAGATATTTATGGCCCATCTCATGATATATTCGCCATAAATGTTAAACAACCGAGGTGATAGGATACATCTTTGTCTGACGCTCTTACCCACATTAAAATATGATGATAATCGCCATCAAGTCTTATTTTTGGCAGGTTGCTACTGTGTACCATAAGACTCTTTACCATATCAACGAGACAACATGAAATGTTGCCTCCATTTCTCTCAGAACATGCCAAAATTTAGACTGGGTGTCCTGATATTCTTTACCTACAGCCTATTTATTGAAGAAAGAAACTTATTCTAACTTATTTATTGAAGAAAGAAACATGTTCACGTATATCGCACGTGATCGTTACAGGACCGCACTAAGAATTGTCCTTGTTTTAGGCGTGTTATAGCTAATATCGGTGACTTCATCATATGTGTCCGTATCAGACATTTTATGGAAACAAAATACAATTATTAATACATCGACTGCAACTCGATAAATGAAAAAAACGCAGTGTATGAGTTACTGCCGCCAACCCTGTGTTTCTGTCGAACGGCCACCTGCTTATCATCTGGGTTTTCATTGGTGGTTTAAATCGGTTCAACCGATTCCCGCCACTAGCAGGGGGACTCAGCGTTTCTGGCAAAAACATCACGTGTTGATCACGCGTTGGTCATTGTTTATGCCGACTATCGTTCTTCGGTAAATAGACTTTAGCCTAAAGTTGTATCGTTTACACCACTCTCTGTTCCCCTGGATTCCCCCGTAAATATGTCTGAGCACCTTTTTCTAGAATGTGCCTAGTTTTTTTTCATCATTTTCTATCACTACTCAGGTTTCCGAAGCACAAGTTAGCACTCGTCCGTCCACAGGTACTTCAATGTCTTATATATTTTAAATTTGTTGGTTTTTAACACAACGTCCGATTTTAAATTCTAGACTAAAAGGCTTAAAATGACAAACAATTACCTAATCTACATAAGGAATTTTATTATGCAGTTACATTTTAAAATAACTGAAAATAAGTAAAACTTGTGTATATATTACACAAAAGTTAATATACCATGATTACTTATAATTTATCATTAAAATTAAATTATAACTTTGACAAACAGCAAAAAATAAAAGGAGCAAAAAGTAAAAGGATTTAAGCAATTATTTCGAAGACGAATAAAAATTTTAACTCATTTAAGGATTTCAGGTCATTGAATCAGGGCCAACTGTACAGTCAATTTGGCATCTTATTCTACAATGTTCCAACCAAAGTATATTAAATTTTAAAAAGGAATAAAACAATTTTTTACTTTGTTATCTATTACTTTTATTTTTAAACAAAATTTGTGTGACTATAGTTTGTAAACGATTTTACATTCTCAAACACTACTTTAAAACTTGCTTGAGAATGTAAAATCGTTTACAAAACTAGAGTCACACAAATTTTGTTTAAAAATAAAAGTGATAGATAACAAAGTAACAAATTGTTTTATTCCTTTTTAAAAAATAAACTGTCACATAGTAACGGACAAATCAATCAATAATTTATATTATATTTTGTGAAGTACCTCCTTTTACCTGATTTGCAGGGCAAATAGTCAAACCTTTTTTGGTGCTCTGTTTATACTTAATTTGAACTGGGACCTGGCGGGCCTGGGCGCCTTTTTAGACCTTCCAAAATATATGTAGGTAGTCCAAAATTATACTTTTTTCCTTTATATGCGATTTTCGCCACTATCTAAAACTCAAAAAATATCAAAAATACCTGTTCTTATATAAAGGAAGAATCACTGGGTAAAAAAACAAAAAACCAAACCTAGACAAATTTCTCAGTGATTCTTTTTTGTAATAAATTTGCCTAACGAACAAAATTTTAAAGATATAAAAATGTATATAAAAAATTTTTTAAAAAATTTAAAAAAATATAAAAAATAAATAAAAAATAATAAATAAAAATATAATTAAAAAAGATATAAAAATGTTATAAAAATTTTTAGATATGTTGATGATATTTTTGCTATATGGCAACATAGTATTGACGATCTAAATATATTTTTACAAGATATAAATTCTCGAGACCCTAAATTAAGTTCACTTTAGAGATGGAGAAGGAGAATAAATTGCCATTCCTCGACACTTTAATATTAAAACAAAACAACAAATTAAAAAGTACAGTTTACAGAAAACCGACAAACACAGATAAGTACCACAATTTCTTTTCAAATCACTCAAAATCTGTCAAAATAGGAGTAATTAAAAGTTTATATGACAGAGCAAAACTTGTTTGTACCGACAGTGATACACTACAAAAAGAAACAAATCACATAAAAGACATTTTAATAAAAAAACAATTACCCAAAAAATTTTATAGATAAATCGTTTAAAAATTTTGATATTAGACAAAACAGACAAGTTATTAGTAACAATAATAATAACTCTCAAACAATTAACCTCACAATTCCTTATATCCGCGATATTTCTGACACAATTAAAAGAGTAGGAAATAAATACAACATAAGAGCGACATTTAAAACAAAAAATACTCTTAGATCTCTATTAACAAAGACTAAACCAAACAATATACAACAAAATACCAAAAATGTGGTTTATAAAATTCCCTGCGAATGTGGCAAATTCTAGATAGGTGAAACATCTAGACCGTTAGATGTTAGAGTAAAAGAACCTTAGAAAACCGTAGAGAACCGTAGAAAAACCTTCTTAGAAAGGGCGATTTTAATAAATCTAGAATTTGTCAACTCGCATGGTAATCGGATCATAAAATCAATTGGAATAATTCCAAAACGGTATTAAAATAATCGGTAACAAAATATAGATTAGAAGAAACCGCTATAATTAATTTAAATAAAAATAACTGTATTGCTATGCCTTCGGTAGATTTAAATTCAATATGGTTCCCGATTCTTCAGAATACAATTAAACACATTTAAATACACAATCAGTACAATAAACAATCACACTGTAAACATTACTTATATATATTTTTTGGTAGCATGTTACTGTCATGAAAATCTATTGTTGTCAATGTAAGTACCGTTGACATACACAAAAAATATATTTACTTTCACTCGTTACTTTATATATTACAAATTAATATAATTTATTTTTTAGTTTAGTTTTGAAAACGGGGGGAGACTACCCTCCGAAACGTTAACGTTAAAAGTTTGTAAATTTTTTTATAACATTTTTATATCTTTAAAATTTTGTTCGTTAGGCAAATTTATTACACAAAATAATCACTGAGAAATTTGTCTCCGTTTGGTTTTTTGTTTTTACCCAGTGATTCTTTCTTTATATAAGAACAGGTATTTTTTATATTTTTTGAGTTTTAGATAGTGGCGAAAACCCCAAATAAAGGAAAAAATATATGAAGACGCCACAATCATTCAGACATTAGTCCAGGATTATTTCTCCTTCACCTGTGCAGAGGGTCTTGCATAAATGAAACTGCAAGTTGGCGTAAAAATGGTCTCCTGTTCTTCACTTCATTTTTATTGCCCGTGAACAAAATTTGAGCGTTAATTCCTGCCGCATTCAACATCGAGAAAAAACTACCATAGGCCAACGTTTTGTAGACCTAGACATTATATGCTGCACACATTTGATCTACAATATCTACTTCGCATTTTGTTTGGTTGTAAAATGTTATTATTTTTGGTTGTTTTTTGGTCACCTGTCGTCTCATCAATTTTGCCTTTAAAATGTAGAGTTAAGAAAATATATACGTTGCTCTTTGGTGTGGGAATGTATGAAACCAAGGTTGCGTTCTTCTGAAATCTAAAGATGGAAGACTTGGCCTCTCTATTTTTTCTTTCGAAAACCAGTGGTATCTGAGGTTTATTGGATTTTAATGTTCCAACCAATTATAATTTTTTAGGTTTCAATCCCCTAATGAGATTGTGGCCATTGAACCAATTGTCAATAGTTATATTCCTACCAGAATTTTCTATGGGACGAACTAAACGTTTCCCAACTTTAAATGTTCTAAATTGTTCAAACAATGTTTTAAATTGTTCAAACTAAAAGGTCCTTCTGGCTAGTTTCCGACGTAAATTTCCATATTGTATGTATAGAGATCCCTGACATCAGTAAGAGAAAATATTTTGATTCCGTACTTTACACATGTTTTTTTGAATTATATTTCCGAAAAATGCATCTACCCCTAAAGCCAACCAACATTTCGTCAATCGTAATATTTTCTCCTGACTAGAATATATTTTTTACAATATTCAATGCAATATTGGAAACATTCTCTAATAGGTGCTAGTCGCTCGTATCTTCGTCCGTCTTTCCATGTTTCATGGTGATCAAAACGTAGACAACGAAGTGAAAAATCTGAATCGCTTTATGCCCCTAGTTATTCTGAAAAGCTCAACCCCATCACTATTTGTAGTAGTAGGTTTCGCATCTCGTGGCCTAGAAAATTTGTCACAAATTTTGTCAATGTATTTATAAGTAATTTCTACTATTATATTCATTTTTTTTCTATCAAACAACAGAGACCAAACATTCAAAACAGAATTGACGTTTTTAGTAGCACCTTTCACCCCAGGAAGGTGCACAAGAATGTTTTGTGGCCCACGTCTCCTTGCTTGATTGTACCAGGTGTCCCATTAAGGATGGATCGCGGCCGTATCTTGAAAACTGTTTATCCCACAGCTTTGGGGAAAAAAAATTGTACTAAAAATGATCATGAGAAATTCACCAAAAATATTTTTAAGCTTCTAAAACGACCGCAAGAGGGCGTGACGAGCTAAACATTTAAAAAAACAATTTTTTTGTGTATTTTCAAGTGTTAACCGAGTAAGAAAAATTCTCAGTTATAATTAGCAAACTGTCTCCTACAACTTTGTTTTATGACATTTTGTCGTAACTTCGCGAATAAAGAAGTGGGGGGAGTTTTACCTATTTAGATAAAAAGTCGTCTAATATCCGTTTGCCTAATCCGATTTTCCTCAATTTGAATTCATTTAAAAGGCAATTGCTGGGACAATCAGATAATCTGGGAGATAAATTATTTAGTTTATAAATGAAACCGCGAGGTGGCGTTACATTCAACAATAGTTTTTTTTAATTTTGTTCAGTTTTTTCAAATGGAATGGTACAGCTTTTATTAGATGGCTAGAAAGGTAATTTAAAGAGGAATCATCCAGTGAAAACCCGAAATCGATATCTCTGACATGTCAAGAGATATTTCGATTTTTCTGAAAAAATCAGTTATTATTCCGCTACTACCTGCATTAAGTTAAAAAAATATTAACCTAATGTTTGCCTTCCTTCACACTTTACCCAGGCTTAGGACTGGTCCAAATTCTTCGTGCCATATCAATTTGGAGCGTGTTTAAAGGCCAACGGGCCAACAGCGAAGATAATAATAATAACAACAGTCAAATAAAATTAACAGCACTACAATTACAGCACTTGCAATAACAGCAATTCCATCCTTAGAAATGCAAATATTTATTTTTCGACGAGTACTAAAAACGGAAGCTTCAATTTCCGCTCTTGAAATGCTGGTTATTGAATTTTGAATTCTTTCAATCATGTTTTCTCGTATGGTAGGACGAGTTTGAAAAACAAGGTCTTTTAGTCTTCCCCACAAGTAAAAATCGAGGACTGTCAAATCCGGTGAGCGCGCCGGCCACGAAAACAAACTACCCCGTCTTATCCAACGATTTGGAAACGAAGCATCCAAGAAGTTTCGAACCACCTGCGAGAAGTGGGCAGGGCATCCATCATGCTGGTACCACATTTGTCTTCTTGTTTCCAACGAAACATCTTCCATTAGTTCTGGCAGTCCATTTTGTAAAAAATTTAAATATGTTTCACTATTCAAATGTCCATTAAAAATGAAGGGACCAATAATTTTGTCTCCCAAAACACCACACCATACGTTCACACACCATCTATTTTGGTGGTTGATTTCTAACATCCAGTGTGGATTAGCAATTGCCCAGTAGTGCATATTATGTAAGTTAACTCCTCCATCACTGCTAAAAGTAGCTTAATCAGTCCATAGTATGCGTTTTAAGAATTGTTTATTTCCACTACACATATTTTTTAACCAGTGACAATAGTCTAACCGTCTGTAGAAATCGTTATCCAAAAGGGCTTGGTGTAAGACAACATGATAGGGGTGCAGCTTGTTATCTCTTAAGATTCGATGAACGGATGTCTTGCTAACACCTAATTCTTCAGATATTTGTCTGATACTTAAATGGGGGTTGGTTTCAACATAAGCCAGAACATTTACGACATTATCTCCATTACGAATCGAACGTAACCTGGTGTGGACTGGATCTGGATGCACAATTCCTGTTTCTCGTAAGCGTCTTGCTAGACGTGTAAACACCTTCTTCGTATAATGCCTTCTTTCGGGATATTGCCTTGCATATTGCCTCTCTGCAATACATGCATTTTCAAAACATTGGAAATACACCGCCAACATGTCACATGCCTCGTTATTCGTAAAAGGCATTGTTAGATATTATTATAATAATTATTAATAATCAATAAATGTAATGTTGAAAATGTAATGCATTTCAAAACTGACAAGTTAATTTGACTGTTTTTGTTTGTTTCCATGGTTCCCTTCTTACACTCTTTGTGTACCTAAGGATTGCATGCGTTTATTTGGAAACCCGAAAACGCATAATTTCATTCATCCATTCATTTAGTTTAAAAGAAAGAGTAGGTATATTTCTTAATGACTGATTTCAATATTCTGTCAATTAGTATTTAAGCATTACAAAAGAGAAAATGCAACAATTGGGGAAAGGCATTTTTTCCGCTTATGTAATTAAATTAGAAAATATTATCAAGGTCAGGAGTAGAACATTTATGATGATTGATACTGAATAGATAATTTTATTTTTTAAATAAAATTGTTGCGGTTTCTATTGCGACCTAAATATTAAGACCAATTTTTAACTTAATATTACGGTAAAAATTAAAACTAACTGATTTTTTTCAGAAAAATCGAAATATCTCTTGACATGTCAGAGATATCGATTTCGGATTTTCACTGGACGATTCCTATTTAAATTACCTTTCTTGCCATGTAGTAAAAGCTGTACCATTCCATTTGAAAAAACTGAACAAAACTTCAAAAATACTATTGTTGAATGTAACGCCACCTCGCGGCTTCATTTATAAACTAAATAATTTATCTCCCAGATTATCTGATTGTCCCAGCAATTGCCTTTTAAATGAATCCAAATTGAGGAAAATCGGTTAAGGCAAACGGACATTAGACGACTTTTTATCTCAATAGGTAACCCCCCCCTCGCGCCCCTCTATTGGTGAAATTACGACAAAATGTCATAAAACAAAGTTGTAGGAGACAGTTTGCTAATTATAACTGAGAATTTTTCTTACTCGGTTAACACTTGAAAATACACAAAAAAAATTATTTTTAAAAATGTTTAGTTCGTCACGCCCTCTTGCGGTCGTTTTAGAAGCTTAAAAATAATTTTGGTTAATTTCTCATGATCATTTTTAGTACAATTTTTTTTTCCCCAAAGCTGTGGGATAAATAGTTTTCAAGATACGGCTGCGATCCATCCTTAATGGGACACCTGGTATGGTGTTTTTTTCCACTTGTATACCATGTATTTATAATTTTTTTGTTTCTGATTTAGTGAGCAAAATAATAGTTCTCATCCCCATCAAGATCAATTTCGGAACCACTCTCTTCTTCATCACTTTGTACAATATTTTTTTCATTTTGTACAATATTTTTTTCCTCATAAACACCTTCATTTGTGTCAGTCTCTTCGTCGCTAGGGCTTGATATTTCCTCATCTTGGTCGTTTAACATGTGAAGGATGTCATCTACATGAGCTTTATTTTCCAAAGAGAACATTTCTTCTTCCATAATAGGTAATCTAGAAAAAAAAAACAAAAAAGCAATATTAGTCGCGGTGATTTGTCAGATCCGGTGCCTTTTTTACTGTCACATACACAAAAAAATGCCACAGATGGATATATTGTTATATATACATATTAGAAAAATAATAAATTAAATTAATTAAAAATTCTAGTATGAAAACCTTCCAATAGACTTGACGAACGTCAAAACACTACTGCCTCACTCCACTTAAATAGTTAAGAAGCTACTAGAACTGTGAACTCATAATTGTCAACCTAAGTAATTCTGCAAAACAAAATATCTTTCTGATCTGTCAGATCGGCCGCGACTAACGGAGGGTTAAAAAGTATTTGACTTTTCACGTTATAGTGGTATACAAAATTTGGCTAAAAATGTTTAATTGGATAACGATTTTTTATTATTTTACAAATATATAATATAATTTATTGTTTATATCAATCACTGAGCTATAATACCATACGTATATCACTTCATGTTTTCTTGTTGTAATTCTTATAAAATATTTAATGTTTTGTACCCAATATAGATATAAATAGAATAGATATATAGATAGAATAGATCGACTCCTAATGTAAGTTTGTTTCACTATATTTTAGAAAGCTTCTTACCGTTTTCCTGACTAACATTTCTTTAAATGGCTTGGATACATTGGTAGGAGTCGATTCTTGTCCAAGGGGGAGCTTTTAAACGGTTATTTTTGTCAAAACGACGGGATAGCAACACAATGCGTCAGGAAAGCGACGGCTGGACGCGTGAAAAATCGCCGTCGATCGGCCAAAGGACGAGATGTGGCAACGTACAATGGTCGGTCTGATGGATCGACTCGTCGTACTGATTTATGTCGGGCGCGCTAAATTGTGTGTAAATGGAGAGTGCGATCCGGCCAAATGGCACGTCCGGAATATGGGTCCGAAGCTATCTGGGCTTATGAAAAAAAGATCGCGCTTCAGAAAAACGATTTTGATATATATTTGGCGTGATAACGGCAGCGAGAAACTGGAACATACATTATTCTCCGATGAAAAAAGAACTTTTCTTACCAGGTCTGCGCCACAATTACATATTGTTTTATTTGGTCGATCAAAAATGTTAAAATGTTAGACAAAAGAAAATTAAATACCAAGAAAAAACATAATAAGCAATCACTATATCTTGGTTGTTGGATTTAATATATTTAGTATACGCAGATGAGTTATAATGTTGGAGATCTAATCTCCATGCTTTTTATCTTCTTTATTTCGGTCAGAGAAGTGTCCCAACAATTTTCGATAAACAGTGGCTTACGAGATTATCAGGGACATATTGATATAATTAAATTAGCATTATTTTAAAGAAAAATATTGTGATAAATATATAAAAGTATTACAATAATCCCTTTCATTTAATTTCGATTAAGGTTTATCTTAATAAAATAATAGATCAATTATTAATTTAACTTACACCTTCTCTGATCTTCCTACCTTCTTCTGACTCACGTCTTTGGGTTGAGTGTCTTTGAAACAAGGTTCTTTTGCAAAAAAGGCAATATTATATTTTTTTGTGGAAAGAAAAATTCCAATTGTATCATTTTGAAATCTTCACTAAATGGACCATCTTAAAGTTAAATGTCCATATGTCTTTAATTTCTCATCGAACAGCGTCACTATCTATCTTACTCTATCACATGTGTCCATTTCACACTGGTGAAGGCCATTTCTGAGCACACAAAAGTATTGTATCATGTGGTCATATGGTTTAATCATTATGGTCATATGGTATGAGTTTTTTGAAATGTGATCCTTTTGCACAAAAATAATTACTATTTTTAAAAAATAAACAATACTATTTTTTTTTGGAAGTAAAAGTGCCAATTGTGGTAAGAGTTTGGAATCTTGACCAAATGGGCCATCTTTTGAAATAACTTGCCCAAGCTAGTGTAAAACATTTTTCATAAGATAAAGTGTCAAAGTTAGCTGTCATAATTTTTTAAACCACGACTCAATGAAACTTGTTTTTTTACTAAATTAACAACGTTTATTGTTATCATAATTATATATATATATATATATATATATATATATATATATATATATATATATATATATATATATATATATATATATACTGCAGGATGAAGGCCTTCGCACGGTATATACCAATGTAGGACTCCAAATTTCGTTTGAAAAGACACAATACATGACCTGCAACAGACTAAGAACACCATTTCTAAAAACAAAATATGGTAACATCAGACGAGTCTCTCAATTCAAATATTTGGGTAAAATAATCATGGAAAATGGGTTTGAAAAAGCGGCCAATAAGGGCAGATGTCAAAAAATGGAAACGGTATTGAGACTTACACAAAATATTTACAACAAGAAATGCCTATCTAAAAACACAAAACTGAGACATTACAACACAGTTATTAAGCCAGAATATCTATATGCTGCAGAAATGCTCATTTTGAATAGAAAGAGGGACATCGAGGACATTGAAAAGAAGGAAAGAAAAATCATAAGAAAAATCCTAGGCCCCAAACAAATAAATAGCACAACATACCGACTTCGAGAAAATCAAGAAATCAAACAATACACAGATATACATAGCGATATGAGAAAAAGAAGACTTAAGATTTACGGGCACATAAAACGGATAAATCCGAGTAGGTTAATTACACAAATAGTTGAATGAAAATAGGAGTAGAGCTAAAGTAGAAATAATTATATGGAATGCTGCAATTAAAGAGGACCTAAGATCAGCAAGTATTACACAAAGTGAAATTCAGGATAGAGGCTGTTTCAGACACAAGGTTAACGTTTGGAAGGTTGGCCAGAGAGAAAAATGTAGGAAGACTGGAACAACTTGGTCTGACGAAAGGAAAAAAGCTCATAGTGAAAGAATGAAATTAGTATGGGTGCAAAGGAAGGCTAACAACAACAAACGCCTCTAATTGTACTTCGCGTGGTCCACCAGGGCCCATACGTGACTAATAATAATAATATATACCATATCTATGCTCTATGGTGGATAAGTTATGGGACACTCTGTATATAGCATACATTTTGGCGCGAATATTTGGTTTGACGGTACTGGTAACAAACATGGCACTTTTCATCACAGGTCACAATTGTATGCAGTTCTTTTTCTTGAATATGGAGAGCAATGATGCTGCAACATCAAAACGATCATTGTTATTCTCAGCTGTAAGCTCACAGGTGATCTAACGACTCTCTTGAATTTTTCTTAGCTTATCTCAGTGTATAAAAAATGGCTTAAGGTGTTACTTCGAGTTTATGTCGAAGCTCTAGCAATGTACGTCAATTTAAGTCAATATTTTTAATTTGGAATTGCTGATACCAGTTCTTACAACTACTGTAAACTGGGGTGACATTGGCACCGAGCCTTGGTAGCGAATCGGGGGTGTGGAAAAGGGAAGCGTGGGCGCTAATTTGTCTGTGCGTGATTGAGTTTTGTTACGGGAGGTTGTGTCTTGCGTTATGATATATTTATTTCCTTTATTGGGGTTTTTCGCCACTATCTAAAACTCAAAAAATATCAAAAATACCTGTTCTTATATAAAGAAAGAATCACTGGGTAAAAACAAAAAACCAAACGGAGACAAATTTCTCAGTGATTCTTTTTTGTAATAAATTTGCCTAACGAACAAAATTTTAAAGATATAAAAATGTTATAAAAAATTTTACAAACTTTTAACGTTTACGTTTCGGAGGGTACTCTCCCCCCGTTTTCAAAACTAAACTAAAAAATAAATTATATTAATTTGTAATATATAAAGTAACGAGTGAAAGTAAATATATTTTTTTGTATGTGTCAACGATACTTAGATTGACAACAATAGATTTTCATGACAGTGACATACTACCAAAAAATATATATAGGTAATGTTTACTGTGTGATTGTTTATTGTGCTGATTGTGTATTCAAATATTTAAATGTGTTTAATTGTATTCTTTAGAATCGGGAACCATATTGAATTTAAATCTAACGAAGGCATAGCAGTATAGTTATTTTTATTTAAATTAATTATAGCGGTTTCTTTTAATCTTCTGTATTTTGTTACCGATTCTTTTAATACCGTTTTGGAATTATTCCAATTTATTTTATGACCCGATTCCCATGCGTGTTGACAAATTTTAGATTTATTAAAATCGCCCTTTCTAAGAAGGTTTTTATACTCTTTTACTCTAACATCTAACGGTCTAGATGTCTCACCTATATAGAATTTGCCACATTCGCAGGGAATTTTATAAACCACATTTTTGGTATTTTGTTGTATATTGTTTGGTTTAGTCTTTGTTAATAGAGATCTAAGATTTTTTGTTTTAAATGTCGTTCTTATGTTGTATTTATTTCCTACTCTTTTAATTGTGTCAGAAAAAAAATGTTGATACTAGACAATACAGACAAGTAATTAATAACAATAATACTAACTCTCAAACAATTAACCTCACAATTCCTTATATCCGCGGTATTTCTGACACAATTTAAAGAGTAGGAAATAAATACAACATAAGAATTACATTTAAAATAAAAAATACTCTTAGATCTCTATTAACAAAGACTAAACCAAACAATATACAACAAAATACCAAAAATGTGGTTTATAAAATTCCCTGCGAATATGGCAAATTCTATATAGCTGAGACATCTGGACCGTTAGATGTTAGAGTAAAAGAGCCGTTGAATGTTAGATATAAAAGAGCCTTTAAATGTTGAAGACCGTTAGATGTTAGAGAAAAAAAACCTTCTTAAAAAGGGCGATTTTAATAAATCTAGAATTTGTCAACACGCATGGGAATCGGGTCATAAAATCAATTAGAATAATTCCAAAACGGTACTAAAAGAATCGGTAACAAAATACAGAAGATTAAAAGAAACTGCTATAATTAATTTAAATAAAAGTAACTATGAAAACCACCAGAAGATATTAAAAAGCCTCTCAAGCCAAAGCAAGTAAAAAGTGGAAAATATCTCGTGGCACTATTCAAAATAGATTAAGTGACACACAAAATAAAAAAGTTGCCGGTTCTCTTGCATTAAATCTCGAAGAAGATTTTTGATTGCAGACACTTTACGTCAAGTTGCAATATGGGGCTTCCCTATTGAACCTCGAGATTTGGGTATATAATATAAAAATATTTGGATAATATTTGGATAAACAAGGTAGGACTATTAAAAAATTCCAAAAAAAATACGAGTGTCCGATTATATCGTGAATTTCATGCGTCGGAATAACCTCTCTATCAGAACAGCAAAAGAACTTAAGCTTCTGTTGATCATCTGCAAATAACAGTTTTTTAAAACTTCCTCGTCTCACGCACGTGTTTTGGATTCATCTCTCATTGATCTCTTACGAGAAAATCGCGGTGTGACGAATGAACGAAGTCGTACGCGTGATAAAAAAATTAGGCCAAGTCAAGTGATGCAACTGACGAAGAACTGACACAGTCAGTTGAGTCTCAGCCTAAACCTTCTCAATCAAAGAAGAAAAAAGAAGATGACGATGTATGCTCTATTTGTAAAACAAAATGGAGCAGATATAAGGGAGTAGACTGGTAGACTGGTGGTTTATGTCACAAAGAAAGTAAAGATCCATATTTTTTATGTGCATTTTGTGAAGATGATGATCAATTTGTTGTATTTTTTTTACTAAACCTAAAAGTAAAGTAAAGTGTTTGGGTTAGAGGCGCATCAGCAACTAGGCTATTTAGCGACTGGACCTACAGCTTAACGTGGGTTCCAAACCACGGTCATCAGCTTCCGACAAACCCAGGCCAGCACCCCCCTCGGACTATAATCCCTTGGTTATGTGCCTACCCATAAGTCTATCAGGAAACCTACCGACTGGCGAGTGACCAACGTAGAACACTTCTCAGAAGGCATCCGCCCTTACCCAGCCTTTAACTGGCGTGACTGAGGGGTAATTCGTAGTCGGATTTTACACCACAATCATTGAGACAATACTTGCGTTATGACGCCTCGCAAATACGTTAGTGCATTAGGCGCATGTAATTATCGCAGTGGTAGTAACGAAGACCTGAAAAAACCACCAGAAGATATTAAAAAGCCTCTCAAGCCAAAGCAAGTAAAAAGTGGAAAATATCTCGTGGCACTATTCAAAATAGATTAAGTGACACACAAAATAAAAAAGTTGCCGGTTCTCTTGCATTAAATCTCGAAGAAGATTTTTGATTGCAGACACTTTACGTCAAGTTGCAATATGGGGCTTCCCTATTGAACCTCGAGATTTGGGTATATAATATAAAAATATTTGGATAATATTTGGATAAACAAGGTAGGACTATTAAAAAATTCCAAAAAAAATACGAGTATCCGATTATATCGTGAATTTCATGCGTCGGAATAACCTCTCTATCAGAACAGCAAAAGAACTTAAGCTTCTGTTGATCATCTGCAAATAACAGTTTTTTAAAACTTCCTCGTCTCACGCACGTGTTTTGGATTCATCTCTCATTGATCTCTTACGAGAAAATCGTAAGAGATCAATCTCTTAAAAGTAAAGTAAAGTGTTTGGGTTAGAGGCGCATCAGCAACTAGGCTATTTAGCGACTGGACCTACAGCTTAACGTGGGTTCCGAACCACGGTCATCAGCTTCCGACAAACCCAGGCCAGCACCCCCCTCGGACTATAATCCCTTGGTTATGTGCCTACCCATAAGTCTATCAGGAAACCTACCGACTGGCGAGTGACCAACGTAGAACACTTCTCAGAAGGCATCCGGCCTTACCCAGCCTTTAACTGGCGTGACTGAGGGGTAATTCATAGTCGGATTTTACACTCTTGCCTAGAAACAATCACAAACATTTAGGAAAGATAAACGGACAGAAGAAAGAAAAATAACCATCCGAGCGCTGGAATCGAAACAGCTATCGCTCCAGCGCGGATTCGGCAAAGCAGGCGCTCTTACCGCCGCACCAACGCGACCGGCTACTAAACCTGTTACTTTTAAGACTTGTTCTAATAAAGATATGTTTACTACTTAATATTGTTTACTTTTACACCCATTATTTTAAGTTACCTAGTCACAATTAATGTGTATTTGTGTTCACCTGCCAATAACACCCCAAATTCAGGGTAACTTTGGTATGGTTGTTTTAGTAATTTTATAATTTTAATATCAACAGCACGTATTTTTTGTTTGAACGACTACATCAAAAGTATATTTATTAATAATTGTTTCAAAAAGTTTGAAAAACATTAAAAATCTGCAAATGTAACCCCAGTTCACGTTACTTTACCTTTTACAAGTTCACTTGAAAAGGGGCAGTATATCAAAAGTTGCTCTTGGAATGTCATCGGGTTTTCAACTGATTGTTCAGGATATATTCATAGTAGGCTCGTACATTATACTTTGTTTTGAAGCTGAAAAATGGCATTTAAAGTTACTATTCAACGAGAAAAGAATCTGATCCGCATAAGTCATTCAATATATTAATACAAAATCCTGTATACTTATCTAATTTATAAACCAGATTTGAATAGAATCACGTAAAAATGCTAGTACCAAAATAACTGCCTTTATAATTTAATTTTTTTTTCGAAATACGTTGGGATCGATTTTGCCATTACCAGAATCATACTCCTTGTTTTAAAATTACATACATGCACCGATGGGATTACTGAACAGGTGAACTGACGCATAAAAGCCGTACGAATGCACAATGCCTTTTGGTATTTATACCATTAGCGTTGCGTAAATCAGTAGTCGACGTGTTAATTATTTAATTTTCTTTGTTGGGCTGCAAATATGAGTATTCCATTTTAGCGTTTCAAGCGGACATTCTTCCCGAACCAATGGTTCTAATTAAATTTTATCTGGATCATTGATAGTATCAATTTAATTATATGATTAATATTAATTTCAATTTTACTCCATTTTGTTTTAATTATTTAATTAGTATATCCATGTTGAATATCGGTTTTTTTTTCTGATGTACTCGTTTCGATGTTAATTAGTAAATTAAACAGAAAATCATTTTGGTGTTCAAAACGGTTCTGCTTCAAAGTAAATTGAAATATTAATACAGAAATACTTTATTATATATATATATATATATATATATATATATATATATATATATATATATATATATATATATATATATATATATATATATATATGATATGTGTGAGTGTGTGTATACACTCGTGGACAAAATTAATGTAACTACATAATAAATCATGCAAATCGCTACATTTAATTAATTTTAATAATTTTTTTATGGACGGATATTTTAAAAACGAATTAGCTACAATATGTTTGTATAAGATTTAAGTTAAAATTATTCTTAAGACCTGATAATAAAATCTTTGAAATTATGAAATGATGAAAGAAAAAAATTAATGGTTTAACTGGGACACTAGTAGCGTGTGTTGCCTCCTCTACTTCGGATTACACCATTTATGCATCTAGGCATGCTTCTAATTAAATTTTGGATACAATCTTGAGGAATTTGTTTTCATTCTGTGATAACTGCATTTTCAAGTTCAACTCTCAGGTTTCTAAGTGCAGTAATATGAAGTTTCATTCACATTTCTTTTGAGGTAATCCCATATATGTTCGATCGGATTCAGATCCTGTCTTTTTGGTGGCCATTGCATAATTGGTATACCAACTTGATTAAGATAATCGAGTACCTCCCTAGCCACGTGAGGTCGAGCGTTGTCTTGTATAAAAAAGGAACTGGGTCCCAGAAAATGACCGAAAGCCACTGTATGTTCTACAATATTCTCAATATAGTAATCATTATTCATGGATCTCGTACGCACATAAACTAATTCTGTTGGAGCATCAAAGTACATGCCACTCCAGAACATAACAGAGCCACCGCCAAATGCCTTTCAGAGCATTGCATTGCATCCTTGCAGAGATATAGCAAGTGGCAAACCTCTCTCCTGGTCTTTGCCATACTCGCTCACCACCATCTGTCTGTTTTAGGCTAACCCTAGTTTCATCTGTGAAGAAAACTTGTTTCCCATCATCCACAGATCAATTTTGATGATTTCGAGCAAAATTTACCCTGGTAACACTTTTCTCTCTAATGAGCAAGGGCGCCGTGGCTGGTCTCCTACTGCCTAATCCAGCTTTATTTAATCGTCTACTAACTGTTCTAGAAGACATTGCGGGTAGCTTCGAGTTCGTTTCTTATCTTAGAACTAGTAGCAGTCCTGTTTCTTAAAGCATATTGTCTAAGAAAACGTTCATCTCGGTCGTTATTACATCGTTTTCGCCCTTGCCCTGGCCTTCTAGAGTAAGTTCCTACTTCAGTTAAACGTCTTACCATACGACTTATTGTAGAACGATGTTTACCTAACAAATTGGCAACAACAACTATGACAATATGTCTCGTCCAGTAAAACTGATGCTCTCTCGACCTTCTATTCAGTTAAATTCTTTGTTCGATTCATTTTTTCCAATTCGTCAGAGTCATACATAAAACAGTCTACTCTAAAAACGTAATACTTTCAAAAAAGTAACAAATAATATAATTTTAATTTTAAAGAAAATCTATTGCAAATATTGCATAAAACTGTTTATCTTCTGAAAAAATCTTTAAAACTGTAAATATAAATTAATTTTTTTGGGTGCCCTAATTAACAACGAAATAAAATATTCATAGCCTACTATTCATACAATCGACAAACTTTAAAAGCGGCATAAGAAAAAGATAAATTCATTTATTGGATAATTTCACACTGTTGCGTTAATTTTGTCCAGGAGTGTATATATATATATATATATATATATATATATATATATATATATATATAATTATAATAATAATAATAATAATAATAGAAAGAATAGTTAAAGAAGGACTTTTCCACTCTATACCAAAAGAGACTTACAACACTTTTAAACACCAAACTGAACGGAGGAAACCTCATTAGAGCGATCAACGGTTGGCCGGTGCCAACTTTGACATATTCTTTCGGTATAGTTAAATGGTTAGAAACTGACCTTGATAAACTCGATAGGTTGACGCGCCGAACATTGACAAAGTTCCGATGCCTGCATCCAAACTCATCTACGAAAAGACTATACATCCCAAGAAAATTGGGGGGTAGAGGCCTTGTAAACGTAAAGAATCTCTATCTCAATCAAGAAAATAGAATGAGAAAACACTTCCTTGATTCAAACAGTACGTTAATGAAATTGGTTGCAAATGAGGATCGGGGTTTCACCCCACTGAACCTAAATAAACAAAATCGTATTGATAGAAGAACAACACTCACGGACTGTGTTCGAGAATGGGAAGGACAAACATAGGTTTCCTAAGTCACTCGAAGATGACACCATTGACGAACAATTGTCTCTGAAGTGGCTGATCGATGGACTCTTCGATGGACCCAGAAACAGAAGGTTTCGCGATATCTATTCAAGATAGGGTAACAAGAACAAAAAACTATGAAAAGCACATACTGCATTTGGACGGAGTCGATAAGTGCAGGAAATGCGGTGCTTTGGGGGAAACAATTGAGCACCTTATTGGTGGTTGCCCGGCCCTTGCTCCTAATGCTTATTTAGGACGGCATAATCAGCTGGCAAAAATTATACATCAACAAATTGCAAAAAAATACTCGCTATTAGAAAATGCACCTCCTCCATATTATAAGTACTCGCCTTCTCCTGTACTTGAATCATCCGATACCATTCTTTACTGGGACAGACCAATCACTACTGATCGAACGGTTGATTATAACAGACCGGATATTGTTCTAATCAACAAAAAGGACAAGAGGGCTTTTATAATTGACATCGCAGTGCCACTATCTCACAACATTAGAAAAACTGAGATAGAAAAATCCACAAAGTATGAAAATCTGGCATACGACTTGAAGAACCAGTGGAAACTGAGTAAGGTAGATGTAGTGTCCTTCGTTATATCCGCCGAAGGCCTGATAAGTAAGAGATTTTTAAAGAACCTCGAGAGCCTCGGGATCTCGAGATCGATTGCCATAGTGGGATAGCGTGCCGTGCTCTTGTAGACGTGTCACATTGTTCGTAAGATATTATGCTAGGGTTCGTAAGATATTATGGAATACCGGCCAGCATGAGCTGAGATTCTACAGTAAGGATGAGCTGAATAATAATAGTCCCAATAGTGCGATATCTGTTGAATTCTTGATAATGGCTAGAGATAGAGAAAAAGTTTAAGTATAAGAGTTATGCAACTAAATTGGCTGCAAAATTTAAAATTATTTTTATTTATACAGGGTGTCTCATAAAACCATGGAGAGATATGGTTTTGTTTTATCTTAATGAACACCCTGTATGTTCGTCCATTTTTGAATTCTGCTATTTATTCTAAATATATTTCGTAAAATATGCCCTAAAATTAATTATATTTATATAGGGTTTCTCACAAAACCGTGGCGTGGTATAGTTTTGTTTTTTCTTGTCGAATAATATTTCGTGAAACATGTCCTATACCTAAACCTAATGGTTTTACCGATATCCGCCATTTTGTAAAAAATATCGGAGTTTTTCGCCACTATCTAAAACTCAAAAAATATCAAAAATACCTGTTCTTATTTAAAGAAAGAATCACTGGGTAAAAACAAAAAACCAAACGGAGACAAGGTTCTCAGTGATTCTTTTTTGTAATAAATTTGCCTAACGAACAAAATTTTAAAGATATAAAAATGTTATAAAAAATTTTACAAACTTTTAACGTTAACGTTTCGGAGGGTACTCTCGCCCCGTTTTCAAAACTAAACTAAAAAATAAATTATATTAATTTGTAATATATAAACTAACGAGTGAAAGTAAATATATTTTTTGTGTATATGTCAACGATACTTACATTGACAACAATTTATTTTGATGCAATTATTTATTATTTAATTAGATATTAGAACAATTTATTTAGATAGTGGCGAAAAACCCAAATAAAGGAAAAAATATATATGAACACGCCACAATCATTCAGACATTACTCTATTTTTCAGTGTCATATATCATTTATATTCTGAAGTAGGATTATCATTTTTGGTAGAAATATTAGTAAAACTATGACTTTTTTTTATGCATACAAAATTTGTCTACATTATAAAATATGTCCAGGATAATTGAGATAAATGAAAAAAAAAGAAAACATCTCATTTTTAATGGAATATCTAATATTTTTTCATTTTACAATATCCCTAAGACAAAATACTTCTATTCTTCTTAAACATATCCTATACCCACATAATTTCCAAGCTTTTACATTTTTGTTTTTAATATTTCGTTGTTAATGGAATTAACCTTAGATATTTTAGTAATAACGCCATAAATTTCAATTCAAATAGCAAATATTGTTCTAGTATAGCTTTTAAACAGTTTTTATATGATACAGAAGAAAGAGTGTACTTTTTTCATAATTAAATAGGAAAAAATATTTGTATAATGTATTATTTTGATAACGAAAAGAAATGTGAATATCAATTACAACTTAAAACACGCAGATAACCTAGATGCCCTAGACAATAATGGCGTAGAAATAAATGAACCAAACGGTCAATTATTTGGACTTTGTGAACTGCTAAATTGTGTTGTACGGTGTTTATGAGGACAGAAAGTAGAACAAAAATGAATTTTTCTAGAGAGGAATTGATAAACATGATCTACGTTTTGAGTGTAAGTGATCAAAACTCTTTTTTATTAAGTAGAATTTCTACGCAAAGATTTCCTGATACCGTACGTCATCCTAATGCATTATCGTGAATACGGCTGAAAGTCCGATTTAAAGGAACTAAATGAGTTGAATACGAAAAAGTTTGAGAAAAATGCTATGAGAGATGAACACGAATACTTAGTTCGTCAAGCTATAATTAAAAATCCGCATATTTTATGCAGGCAGATAGACAACGAGGTAGACGTTAAAAATCTACAGCGATCTGAATAACTAGGAAATATAAATTTCATCCGTATCATATACTATATAACTTTTGCAAATATATTTTCTTTGCGGATGAGGCAACTTTCCACAAAAATGGGTCAACCGACATAACTTCCACTATTACGGTAGTAATAATCCAAAATTAATTATCCCTTAGGTCATCAGCATAGATTGTCTCTCAATCAGTGGGCTGGTATTATCCGAGATCGTCTCCTAGGGCCATATTTGTTTGAAAATGGAGTGATAATTTTCTCAATTTTTTGCAAAAAACGTATTGTGGATTGAAGAATTGCCTTTAATTGCAGCAAGGCGAATGTGATTAGAGTTAGACGGCGTTTCTCCACATGTTAGCAGGCAGGTGAGACAATATTTGGACACGAATTTAAAAATAAATGGATTGGTAAGGGTGGTCTTGTATAGTGGCCAGCCAGATACCCGGATTTTACAAAACTAGATTTTTTCTTATGGGATTTTGTTGAAGAACAAATTTTTCAAACGATACCCACCACAATAGAGAAAGTGTAAATTAGAATAAGAAATTTGTTTATGAATATTAGTCATGCAATGTTCATTACAATCAATTGTTATTTTGAACATAGGCTTAGGGTTTGTGTAGCATAAAATAGTAGACATATTGAACATTTAATTAAATGATTGCAGTGACTTCTTTACAAATGTTTGTACTTAAACTGTCCTACAAAAAACTAAATATTTATGACGTTTTGTTTACCATAACAATATGTTTTGTTACTCTATAATAATTGCCTTCTAATCAAATATTAAAATATGTAATGGCCTAAATTCTTAATATATTATGACTTATCGTCAATGTATTCTTTAGTTTAATAATAATATAAAGCGTAAGGTGAATTCCATTAAAAACGAAATATTAAAAAAAAATGTAAAAATCTCGGAAATTATGACAGATAGGTCTAGGACATGTTTAAGAATAGAAGTATTTTATCTTAAAAATATTGTAAAATGAAAAAAATATTAGACATTTCATTTATCTCAGTTATCCTGGACACACTATATAACGCATTCAAATTGTTTTTGCATTAAATGTTAAGTCATAGTTTCACTAATATTACTACGAAAAATGATAAGACACACTGTATAAATAAAATTAATTTTAAAGTATGCAGCTTATTTAGTTGTTCGACTAATATATTAAAACTTTTTCTCTATCTCCAACCATTCTCAAGATATCAACCGATACCGCCCTATGTTACATCCAATATTTTCACGGATGGTAGATAACACTGGGGGGAATAGCAATTTTGTTGACTTGGATCTGTGACTTGTTTTTGACTAATTTTTCATCTCTGAATTTAAAAATATTCACAGTTTTTCTCTATCACGTCAAGTTCTTAAGCTACAGCATACCCCTCATTTTACCTTAAAAGTGTATATACGAAAGGAAACAAGGTGAGATCTGACCAAATAGATTAGAATATTTTATTCATACAGAGGTTAACATATTATTAAAAGTTAAATTGTGTTTATACAAAAAATAAATAAAAGATATTATGGTAAAAATTTCTTCTTATAGCTTTTCCTGGAGTGTTTAGTTTGTGGACATTCTCGCTTGATGCTCCAACAGTAGTCAGCCATCATACTGACATCCCATCTACCTTGATACCGCACTTCCATAACCTTTAGATCTTGGTGCAATCGCCCGCCCTGTTCATCACTAACAACACCAAGATTTAGCAAGATGACTATGTAAGAAATGCAGTTTGATGCTCATGTTGCAACCTAGATTTTTAAAGATCTCCAAGAGTTATTGAACAATTTCGATGTAATTCGGGGCTCGTGTATTTCCAAGAAAGTCTTTAACAATATTTTTAAAAGCCAACCAAGCATTCTTTTCGAGTTCGGTGTGTTGTTTCAGTGAAATTTTCATCTTTAACGAGTTGCCGAATCTGTGGACCATCAAACACACCAGCCTTTATCTATTGATATGACAGGTTAGGGAATGCCGAAATGATATACTTAAAGCAGTCTCCTTCAATTAACAAAACCTTAACAAATTGCTTCATGAGACCTAGTTTTATACGCAAAGGCGGAAATACAATGTTTTTTTCTGTCAACAAGCTGCTGATTTAAAATATTTGGATCACCAGGTCTTAGGTCAGATCTTGGCGGCCAGTTCGATTGCACCCAATGCTTCTCACGAGCTCTGCTGTCCCACATGCACAAAAAATAGGGATAGGGTATACTTGGGGGATACTTGGTATACCCGCGTTGCTGGCCAAGAAGGAAACAGACCATTTTAAGGTCAACACAGATGATCCATTGGTGCATGCTATATTGCAACAAGTCAATGACTTTCTTCATGTCGCCATATTCTTCACGCAAAGAAACTGAATGACCTATGGGGACTGAACCGTATAAATTTCCATTGTGTAGGAGAAGACACTTCAAGCTACGCTTTGAGCTGTCTATAAACAATCGCCATTCAGTTGCGTTATAGTTAGAAATGGCCAATTCTTTCATTAAACCTTCTACGTTCTGTCAATATACAAATCCGTCATTATTTCTGAAGTACTGCCTAAATTCACTTTCTCTGGATCGATAGTAAGTGACTTTAGCTCTTTTGTCAAACAAATTTTTTTCGTGCAGTCTTGATGTTAATAATTCCAATGCTTTTTTGGATAGTCCCAAATCTCGTGCTAAATCATTTAATTCATGTTGATTGAGTCCTTTACGAACAGAATCATTGGAAACTTTGAATTCTTCGTCGGTGGAGTCTCTTCGATCTTCACTTGATTCACATTCTTGTATTTCTAAAGAAGGTAATTCTTGAAAAACTGACACTGGAATTTCAGCTGAATGAGGCACAGGACGTATAGTGACGATAAACTAGGGTACTCAATTTTATATTTGTTTTTCTTGTTGAATCCTGATGTTATGCAAAAGTAGCAATCACTTAAGTGATCTTTGGGCTCTCGCCAAACCATTGGTATACCAAACGAAAGTTTATTACGTGTTCTCTTCGTCCATATTCGTAAACTCTCTACACACTGCTTGCACACTTTATGAAGGACCCATGATTTATCTTGGTCACCTATTTTCACTTTAAAACAAGCAAAATAGGCTTACCTGACAAATGTACTAATATTAGTCCGTTGAATGGGGATGGTAAAACTGCCACATATATAACAAAATCATTCAGGGCTGTTTAAGGACTTACGACGAGAACTATCAGAGGCAGACATAAGGAAAATCTATAGTTGTGTATGTATACTTTGACTTCACTATATCAGAGCGACACAGACCCGCGAAATTTAGCATCTAAATTCGTAACTGACCGAACTAGTTTTGGATGACGCAACTTCACTCACTAGGAGAGCAGTAGTGACTTCTGTGATTCGCCAAGCTTAGTCGGATGCGCAACTGTAGAGAAAAAACTTGACGTGATAAAAAAAAAACTAAATAAAGTTTTGGAATTACCATGTCAATTTACGTATAAAACAGCTTAAATATCGAACTCAACAGAAATTATTTTTCAAATTGTTCCCCAGTATAATGTTTCTAAATTATTCCGGGTGTCGATCCGTTCATTCATAATTTAGAAATACACACACACACACACACACACACACACACACACACACACACACACACACACACACACACACACACACACACACACACACACACACACACACACACACACACACACACACACACACATATATATATATATATATATATATATATATATATATATATATATATATATATATATATATATATATATATATATATATATATATATATATATATATATACATACAAGTTTTCACGGATGGAATAAATGTTACAATTTTTCTTTCGGGTGTCAATCCGTTCGTTGAATGAATTTTCACATTTTTGACGACATTTCGCCAAAATCGCATCTGGCATTTTCAAGTCTATGCTGTCTTAGTAGACAGCTTTGAACGATTTTGGCGAAACGTCGTCAAGAATGTGAAAATTCCTTAAACGAACGGATTGACACCCGGAAGAAAAATTATAACATATATATAATAGTCTTAATTCTAAAACTCTAAAACATAAAAGTAATAGTTTATTCATTCCAAAGTTAATGGCCTTTTTTGATGGAAATTTGAGTGTCAAATCATATGCCAAAATTAAATTTCGTATATTGATTAAACACTACTTTTTCCGTGGAAAAACCATTGTGCGAACTGACGAAAAGCAGAAAACTTATTATGGCTGCTCTGGCCCTTAATATCACAAAAAAGTGTGCACGATTTTTTTCATAGAACAAAATATAGCACGAAAGTATGTAACAATTGGCACGGCTTAATCCTTTAATAAGTCGTGTACATTCACACTTTTTTTGATTACATGTAATGGCTCTGCACCTCGGCAATATAGCCAGTTCATTAATTTATTATGAAAATGCACGAAATGGGCAGACAAACACACCTCCACCACCAAACATCTATCCCTTCACCAGGATTCGAACTCGGGATCATTGGATTGCCAGGCGAACGACTAACCCACCAGACCACCGCGGTCCGCTATACTCACTCCTGGTCATACTTTTGACCAGTTTTTCCGGGTGGTCGACGGATAGAGCGCCAAATTTTATATATTTCGTTGCCTTTCGGCAAAATGTTAATTACCCCAATAAATTTCAATAAAAATATTCCTAGAATCTTCAAAGGCGCCAGAGTTAGAGTGGTTTAACTTCTGAATAATTTTGGAATTATGTACGTATATTATGTATGACTAAAACATTGTTTATTGGTTTGTGTATTTTGAATGTATTAGTACAATAAAAATAAATAAATATACAAATTTATCTATTATTACAATAAAAGTTATAACTTAAATTTAATTATAATTTAATTCCGTTTCACTCTGTCTGTCACTTTGATCTACATTAATAATTAGTCTATATTATTCTATATTATTAGTAAATGATACATATGAATCTTCTATGTTAATAACATGGTTAATCGAATTTATCCAACTTTCTTTGTTTTTGTATTCAACTTTTGTTAATGTTGCAGCACTTGCACACTTAGAGTCGGATAAATGTTTTCTGTTCTAACATTGGATTTTTCCTGATGATCAGTTCGATTAAAAATACAGTAATACGGGGGAAGACGAATGTCCTATATCGGCAGGCAATGGTATCATATCCATATTCCTTTTTAATATTAAATGTCTTGTAAATGTCTAATATTTCTAAAGGATCACATTTTTTTAAATGTATTTTCGAAGTGTATATCGTTTTTAACATATAGTTCTGCATTTCCAATTTAGTGTTATTTGCATTAGGAACTTAATTTTTTGGAAGTTATGATAACTAGCATTGTCAATTAGAATTACGCTTTCATTAGGATTGGATTAGGATTTCCTTAGGCTTTCCTTAGGCACATTAGACAAAAGGCTATTTATAAACCAAACTTCAAAAACTTCTCCTGTGATGTAACCGTAAACTATTTGGAATGTAAAATTGTAATTCTTTTTCCCTTGTTTACTGGGGTTTTGGTTTGGCATTTTCTTGATGTATCTACCCACCCTTTTGCTGGCGTCTCATGTGTATCGAATCATGTTTCATCAAGGTAGATAATGGGACGATTTTCTAATCTGTATTTTTTTTATTGAGTTTCAAAGTCAAAACCGCCTTCGTCGCAATCGTTGTGATTCTATTAATATTTGTCTTTTATTAATGATCCGATATGCAAAACCCGGAGATAATATTCTCCGGAGGCTAGTTTTGCTGCAAAGAATGTTGGTTTCATCTTTCCTTAGTCGCTGTTGCAATGAATACAATGCACGCACAGTTTGCTCTTCATACATAGCATAAATTGTGCTTCGAATTAAGTTATTCTGCTTTCGTCAACACATTTGCTTTTACCAGAATCACTACGGACTTTTTTGGCTTTAATTGGCTTCGTCACAATATCTTTAACTGTAGACAATGGCGTTTTCATTCATAAAGACGTTTCTGCTCGACTGCATTTACACTAAGCCCCCTATTCCATAAAGAAACATACACATTTTTAACAATTTGTTTTGTTTTCTTTTAAAATTAGCACTACCGGAGGCACAATGATCATTATCTTGCCAAGAACCCCACATTTTTAGCACAATTGGAATAATAAAAATACGATCGAAATTATAGAACTGCACTGTTTAAGAAAAGAATGCGAACTAAACTAAACTAAAATATTGCGAAACTACTAAACCAGATATAAAATGAATTTTATCTTTTTACCTGTTATTTTATTAGGCCCGGCCCTATTTACGTTTTTTTGCAACTTTGCCGGGTTTTGTTACGACAGGGTTGTTAACAGTGTATTGCAGCCATTCGGCCAACGATATATCTTGATCCACACTATACGATAAGATGCAGAGAGATCTTGCACTTTCGAAAACAAAATACTCTCTTTTGTCACTTTCGAATACTATCTCTTGAATTTTTTTCCTCTATCTGGGTGTTTCGCCACTATCTAAAACTCAAAATATATCAAAAATACCTGTTCTTATGTAAAGAAACAACCACTGGGTGAAAACAAAAAACCAAACGGAGACAAATTTCTCAGTGATTCGTTTTTTTTTTGTAATAAATTTGCCTAACGAAAGATATAAAAATGTCAAAAAGCTTTACAAACTTTTAACGTTAACGTTTCGGAAGGTCCTCTCCCTCCGTTTTCAAAACTAAACTAAAAAATAAATTATATTAATTTATAATATATAAAGTAACGAGTGAAAGTAAATATATTTTTTTGTGTATGTCAACGATACTTACATTGACAACAATAATAAACAAAAAATTGACAAAATACAAACATTGACAACATTTAAAACAAAAAATCTTAGATCTCTATTAACAAAGACTAAACCAAACAATATACAACAAAATACTAAAAATGTGGTTTATAAAATTCTCTGCGAATGTGGCAAATTCTATATAGGTGAGACATCTAGACCGTTAGATGTTAGAGCAAAAGAGCATAAAAACCTTCTTAGAAAGGGCGATTTTAATATATCTAGAATTTGTCAACACGCATGGGAATCAGGTCATAAAATCAATTGGAATAATTCCAAAACGGTATTAAAAGAATCGGTAACAAAATACAGATTAAAATATTAAAAGAAACTGCTATAATTAATTTAAATAAAAATAACTGTATTGCTATATTGCAGTACAATAAACAATCACACAGTAAACATTACCTATATATATATATATATATATATATATATATATATATATATATATATATATATATATATATATATATATTTTGGTAGTATGTCACTGTCATGAAAATCTATTGTTGTCAATGTAAGTATCGTTAACATACACAAAAAAAAATATATTTACTTTTACTCGTTACTTTATATATTACAAATTAATATAATTTATTTTTTAGTTTAGTTTTGAAAACGGGGGGAGAGGACCCTCCGAAACGTTAACGTTAAAAGTTCATAAACTTTTTAAAAAGTTTTTATATCTTTAAAAGTTTGTTCGTTAGGCAAATTTATTACAAAAAAAAAAGAATCACTGAGAAATTTGTCTCCGTTTGGTTTTTTGTTTTTACCCAGTGATTCTTTCTTTACATAAGAACAGGTATTTTTGTAATTTTTTGAGTTTTAGATAGTGGCAAAAAACCCAAATAAAGGAAAAAATATATGAACACGCCACAATCATTCAGACATTATTATCTCTTGACTCAGGCTGTAAGCGATTTACTGAGTTTCGATATTGTCGTAACAACAGTGTGACGCTGGGCGATCCGGAGGACGACCCGTTGAGGTCATTACTGTAAAAACGCTCAACAAAATCCATGATATCGTGTTGGCCGGTCACAGAGTGAAGGTTAGAGAAATTCTAGAGATGCTAAATGTTAGATCAAAAAAACAATAATTCACTTAAAAATTATCTGATTTTTCACCCGACATTCGTAGCTTCCTAAAATTTAATCAATCCGGTTGATCATTATATCATAATTTTACATTTAGTTATTTCATAGTTTAATTTTTGAAACAGCTTCAGCTAGTGTTCGTTAATAAGTTGTTATAAATAGTTGCTGCCAAACTATTCTTCTAAAAAAATATATTTTAAATATCCACTTAATGTCGTTTCAGTTTCGTTCAATTGTCAACATCCTATCTAAGAGAAAAAAACATTCTGGGACACTTCGTGCTGATAGTCATCATTCATCAATGCAACAGCATCTTTCGAACCGAGTCAGGTAGCTGGCAATCGGAGGGCAAATGTCTGTAAGGGAAAAAAGCCTTAATATGATGATTTTTCACGGTGGTTATTAATGATGCCGCCATAAATAGCGAGAATTCCAGTAGCTTCCAGAATCAATCGGGCCTGTCGACGGCCCGGCTCTGATGGATGCTGTCCATCAATCGTAGCGCGGCCTAATAAAGGCCGTGAGTGAGTGAGCGATGAGCGTCGTAAGCGTCCCGCTGACGCGAAGAGACGTCGGCATCGTCGAGGTGGTTTCCTGGCGGTCTGCTACGGGCTGTTAATGGGTTTGGATTGCGGTAAGGACTGGATCGATTTTATCTGCTCTATTATGTGCACGAACACATGCCTCGAACTTATTAAAGAATTAGTGGTTTTTACAATTTTATATAACCGTGGTTAGATGTGGCATGTATATTCGAGTATAATTTTGTTTTAATTTCAAATAACTTAGATTATTACAACAGGATTTGTATATTGGGTTGATGCAAAAGTTCGTTCCGTCTTTGGCGCTAGATGGCAAGTATTTTTTACTTTACACATGTAAATTTTTGATGTTGTTTGATATAAATAATTTCAGCGAGCATGTCGGAAAACATTGTGTTATTTGTTTTTTTTTTAATTTTGTCAAGAATTCAAAATGACAGAAAATAAGAATTACTTTCGACATATCATGCTTTTGTATTTCCGAAAAGGCAATAATGCTTCGCAAACTTACAAGAAGACATGCACTGTATATAGATCTACATCGTCCATCTATCATCATTATCATCATCCCGTCTCCATGCACTCCAAAATGAAGACATTTTCACCATGTTTCTAACTTTCGCTGTCCTGAGCTTTCCTCTACCATTCGGGACCAATATTACCGGTGTCTCAGAATGTTTTTTGTTTTTGTATTGACTGTTATGTACCAAACACAGATAGCGGAGGGAGAGGAGTGGCGTCAAACGCTTGACGGGCTTTTTAAGTTTAGTAGCGATAGATCGTTTCATGGGAACACAGCGCGCATTTTGCGTGTGAACGTTTTATAAAAACAACCATTCCTACACTATTATTTGATATCTGTACAGGGCACATTTTAATTTAGCGACCATGAGAAATGTGCCAAGCGCGAATTTAATGAAGCATTGGGTGCGCAAGTTTGAAGAGACTGGAACCACAATACCGAATAAATCAACTAGACGCAAAAGGACATCAATAACGAATACGAATGTTGACTCCGTTTGGCCGTTTGACTGTTGGAGAGGATCCACGTCAGTGTCTACGACTCTGCGGAGCTTCTCTGCATTTGCACAGATCCGCGATTAATCGCATTATTTGCAAAGATTTACATTTCCATCCCTACAAAATTGTTATTATGCAAGAGATGAAGCCCGATGCTCCAGCTAAATGAATCGAATTCTGCAGGACAATGAAAATATAACCGTGATCGCGCTCAGACTGTCAATTCCGATCATTATTGCTATATGATCATGTCCTATGAACAAGATGGAGCAACTTCCTACGTCACGAATTATGTTTTAGCAGCTCTTCACGATTTATTCCCTGACAGAGTGATTAGTTTCCGATGGAACATCAACTGGCCACCGAGGAGCCCAGATTTAACACCTGCTGATGTTTTCTTATGTAGCTACTTAAAATGTAGGGTTTTTAATCTATTGCCACCTAACTTAAATGCTTTAAAGCAAAAATTTTTGTTTTTTGATTTTATAGGTGGTCAGTGACGAAGAAGAAGAAGCTTTGGTCGAATATCTTGGGCGATGCTGTCATATCTATTACAGCTTAAGCATAACCGAATTGAAACAATTAGCTTACGAATTTGCGCGCATCTTGCGATACTGATGAAATGGCTAAAAAATCTTGGTATTATGGCTTCATGCTGCGACACAAAAAAATTTCTTTGCGCACGCCCGCACAAACAAGTCTCAACCGCATCAAGGCTTTCTGCAAGGAAAAAGTAGACCCAATTTTTGTACCCGATTGTAGACCCGATTTGTACCATTTTCATCCACAATCAATGTGGATTATAGTCGAGTCTGTTTTTTTGACAGTTCCAACGAAAATTGGAAAAGTCATCTCGTCAAAAGGTACGAAAAAAATCGGTCAAGCTACTGCACAAGGACGTGGCACTATGGTAACTTTGACGCTTGCCGTAAATGCCGTCGGAAATTATGCAAAAAGAAAGAATATGCAAATCTATTTCATGGATAATGTCTCATCAGGAAGTGATGCCGCCTGCAAGGAATCTGGCTGGATGCAGCAGAAAGAATTTGTCAAATATACGAAGCATTTTATTAAACACGACCACTCATCGATAGACAAGCCGACACTATTTCTTCTTAATAATCACACGTCTCTTTTATCTATTGAAGCAATTGACTTGGCATTGGAAAACGACGTTCTTATGCTTTCATTTCCACCTCATTGTTCTCACAAAATACAACCATTGGATGTTTCAGTTTATGGTCCAGCAAAGGCATATTACAAGACCGAATGTAGCGGTTGGCAGAAATCTAATGTTGGAAAGGCATTGGATATTTGACACATCCCTATACTCGTTTGCAAAACTTTTCGTTGCAAAACTTTTCAAAAACGGGTATCTTTCCATTAAATCAAAACCGTTTTCTCTGAATCAGATTTCATTCAGGCCGAAATAACTAATCAAAGTGCGAATGCTACTACGATTCAGAACAAGTTGAAGGAAGAAAAGCAGCGGCGCAGTATTTTAATAGTTGTTGCTATACATGAAAGCGAAGAACCATCAACATCAAGCGCAACACAACAATCATTGTCATGTTCGTCAAGTCTTTCTTAAGTTTTGTCTAGAGTTGGACCAGTTAGATCAGCAACACCTTTGAAAAAACCCGACTGCCGGCGTGAGCCAATAAAAAACACCAATCCCACTTCACCAGAAAATCTTGCCGTGCTCAAAGAAAAGCGAAGGAAGAAGGAAGACAGTGCAAAAAAGCGACGACAATAAACACAAGAAACACCAGCCAAAAAGCGAAGCCAAACCTGGGCGCAAGTTATCGTCGTCGTCGGATGTTGATTTTTGTATGATTTGCATGAGAAACTTGCTAGTCAAATTAACTCGCAACAATTCCGTCCAATGTAACAAATGTCAGCGACCATCTCATATGAAGTGTGTAAATATGACTCGCAGCTACTATACCTGCCAAAATTGCGACTCTGACGAAGACTAGAATGTATTTGATTTTTTTATTCTGTCTTTTGAATAAATTATATATCGACTATAAATGTTGAAAATCTTGCGTTATTATCTGACTATTTGAACTTTTTGTGCATTTCTATAACTGTCCCACCCTAAGGACCGCATTTTTTTTTCACCAATATTCACATGTTCAAAAAATTGACCATTATTATTATTATTTTATATATATATATATATATATATATATATATATATATATATATATATATATATATATATATATATATATATATATATATGGGAAATAACGTTCGTAAATTAACCAACGATTCTTTACATTATTTTGAACAAAATTTCCTTAAAACATGTATCCAAAATACAACCATTTTCGTGGAAAACACTATTTTATTTTCCTTGTAATTGGCAATATTGGAAAATTAATTTAATCATATTAATCTATGATTAAACATGTTTCCTGTTAACAAGACAAAAACAGTTGAAGTGGAGTAAAGAGTAAAGATTATATATTAAGAAGATACAAAATCTAAGGCGATTCAGTTTACTGTTTCATATAGCTTGTTTCAATGATATTAATGGTTCTCATGACTGAGACTATTTACTCATTTACTCTATATTTTTCATGTTGGAATTTTATGAAGTTTTGCAAGTTGTAGTATTTTTTTCGATTCAAATATAAAATAAAAATACATGATCGAAGTTGAAAAAGGCGTAGCGCGAGCAATCAAAAATTAAAACGATATAGTGTGGTGTCTCGATGACGTTGTAAAAAAAAGCGTCCCGTCCGGTCGGACAGACGGCCACCGACCGGTAATAGTCCCGTCCCGGGCTGTCCATCACGGCCGCGCACAGGTCTGCCACGGACACACTGTGTTTTTCGACATGTCGCATGTCGGCGTCGTGTCACTGACGCTGACGTAATTTACTGGCGACCAATGTCGAATTATTTACAGCCGAAGTTTTTCCAGTCGTTCGCGTTGTTGCCGGTATCGGCGTCGATAAATTGAACGCGGGGGCAGAGGTGCTCGATGCACTACAAGCAAGACATGCCAAGACTTGATGACAAGTCCAAAAAAATGGACAATAAGCACAAACAACATCCACCATTTAGTTGTCGAGTTTTAAAACAAAACAAAAATAAGATTCAATATGCTGCCATTCTGTGAAATAAAAAAATGAAGATGTTATCAAATCAAAATATATATATATATATATATATATATATATATATATATATATATATATATATATATATATATATATATATATATATATATATACTGGGTGCGACGTCACAATCGGATGAATTATACATTTTTCACATTTACTCAATATATTCCTCTCCTCCCCCTGCTTGGATGGCCGCTGCCATTCCCTTCTTTGTCTGAAGCGCTTGCAGGCTCCTTTTAATGTGTCACAGTCCATATGGGCGAATGCCGCTTCAATAACGGCTCTCAGTGATGCGACGTTTGGATGTCTGGGCTTGTTGGTGACCCTTGCAACCAACCTTTATACATAGAAGTCCAAATGATTTAAATCTGGGTTGTTGGGAGGCCACAATTCTTTGGACTGCAACATGTCGACGTTGTTCGACAACCAATTCTGAACCAAATGACTTTCCTGCCGGAAAACATACGGTTTTCCAGACAACACAGTTTCCATCCACGGCTTCACTACATTTTTCAGAACACGCAAATAAACTTCTTTTATGACATTTTCTTCTTTGTTAAATAAATGCAGTGGCATCAGATCACCCTCACTGGACACAACATTTAGTACGTGAACCTTCGCCGGAAATTTGAAGAAACATGAAGAAAGGACGACGAGCTAATCCAACTGGATTCAACTGGTCACATACTTTACATTCGGGGTACGGACAATGGACGATGTAGTGGAATTCTATATCTCATGAATTGAAAGCTGAAGGATAGTGTAGTAAAATTTGAACGTACATCTGACCGACTAGCCCAATGCGTCATTCAGTTTAATAAAAAGTTTAGGCTTCAAATCGTCCAAGCTTATACATCGACTATAAGCCATAGCGATGAGGAAATTGAAGAATTTTATGATACTGTGGCGCAGTTTTTATACAAGGAGAAACAAAGGTATAAAAGCCTGATGGGTGATTTGGATGCCAGAATTGGAACAGCAAGAACTGGTGAAAATGCAAGTGACCCATATGGAACTGGTGAGCGGGATAATAGAGGTGATAGATTAGTTGATTTTGCTAAAGGAGAAGAACTTTCTATTATGAATTCGTTCTGTAAGAAAAATATCAACAGAAAAACGACATGGAAAAGTCCATCTGGACTCACAAGTGAAATTGACTACATCATTACCAACGATAAAAGAATATTTACCAATTGTCCTGTCCTTAACAATTTTAACGTTGGAAGTAACCACCGAATGGTACGAGCAAAAGTTAGGATTAACTGTCGAAGAGAGCGCGATGAATGGTAAGGTAAAAGAAGGCCAAAGTGGATACTGGGAAATTGCTGGAGAGGGGCGGCGATTTTGAGATTGCTTTGTCGAACCGCTTTACTGTGGTACAAGATCCGGAGGAGATGGGAAGATAAGTTCAATATGAAGAAATCACCAACAATGTTCTTCAAACGGCTGCTGCAATAGTACCAGAAGAAAAAGGTCTCAGACAGACAGAAATCTCCAATAAAACCATTGTTTTAATGAAGAAACGACGGACAATGCAGAGAGTCCTTGGTAGGGTCGAGTACGCCGAGCTATGTAAAACTATAAGAAAACATATCATAGAGGACACGCGCCGGTTCAACATGCAGTTCGTGCAAAAAACCTTGGAAATAAACAAAGGAATTAACAACACTAAGCAGAAGCTGAGAAAGAAAAGAACGCAAATTTATGCTTTAATGCGTGAGGATGGCCCAGTGTGCAGGGCGCGCACGCAAATGTTGGAGGTTGTCAGCAGATTTTATTCCCGATTATATGAAGATCAGAACCATTTAAAGATAGCAATACCCACGGAAGAACAAATACCAGATATCCTAGTGGAGGAAGTAACAAATGCTACAGAATCGATAAAAAACGACAAGGCTTCAGGAAAGGACAGCGTAACTGTCGAAATGCTAAAAGCTGGTGGTCGGACGTTACATAAAACAATGGCCAAATTTGACTCAAAATGCCTCAAACTAGAAACAGTACCTGACTTATGGAAAAATGCAGAAGTGATCCTTTTTCATAAAAAAGAAGCACAGGAAGATTTAAAGAACTACCGCCCAATAAGCCTCCTAACAGTAATATACAAAGTTTTTACTAAGATAATATTTAAAAGAATATTAAAAAAACTGAATGACGCACAACCAAGAAAACAAGCAGGATTCAGAAATTGATTCAATACAATGGATCACATCCAGGTAATACAGAAGGCCATAGAAAGGCACAACGAATACACCATGCCACTGTGCTTGCCTTTTATCGACTACGAAAAAGCATTTGAGTTAATCTCAAAGCATGCCATAATTGATGCATTGCTGAGCCAGGGGGTAGGCAAATCATATGTAAACCTATTAGGATCGATATGTGATGGAGCTACAGCTACAATTCACCTTGATGATCTTGAAGTGGGAATTAATGTAGAACGAGATGTACGACGAGGTGACGCAATTCTTTTCTCGGCTGCCCGTGAAGAAGTATTCCGTAAACTAGATTGGAAACAGGATGGTGTAAAGATCAATGGTGCAAACTTAAACTATTTTAGATTTGCAGATGATATCGTTCTCCTTTCATAATACCCAGAGGAGCTGCAAAGATGCATACAAGAGCTGCATTGGGCTGGCGAACCATTTGGCTTGAAAATAAATCTGAAAAAGAATCAGGTTATGTTCAATAAAATCGCTCAGAACAGAAGAATTTCAGTTTTAGGAAGGGATTTGGAGATTGTGGACAACTTTATATATATTGGGCAGAGGATTTAAATGGAGATGGGATACATCCCGGAAGGTGGAAAGATGTGTTAAATGTGACTGGCAGGCTCAACATAGTATTTAAGAGCAGATTCTCACTTTGCCCGAAAGTTATGACATACCGAAGTGAAACCTGAACTCTCACATCGCAATCAATTCAAAAACTTCGGGTAGCACAGATTGGAATGGAAAGATGTATGCTTGGCATTACAAGACGAGACAGATAGCACTGCGCATGGACCAGAGAACAAACGAAAGTCTGTGACATCATTGGAAGAGTAAAGCAATTGAAATGGAGATGGGCAGGCCATACAGTGAGGCGATGGGACACGCATACGTCCGCGAAGAAGAGTAAAAGCATGGTAGACTAATGACATCGTTAAGTATATTGGACCCGAGTGGCAGAGGAGTGCCGAGGACCGTGAAAGTTGGAAGCATGCTGCAGAGGCCTTTATCCTGCAGTGGATCGACAGAGGCTGATGATGATATATGATAGGCTGATGAAATATATATTCTTGATATTATTAAAGATATATTTTATATTATAACATTTGTAATATGTGAATGTTTTGCCCTAGTTGGGAACCTGCCCTTTACGTCAACTTAACATAAATAAATATAGCGTTCTCTCGAGAAAGATAATTTTGTTTCGAGCGTTTTCCATCCAGGACCTTAAATGCACCCAAACATACCTTTCATTCAATAAATCGTTCGCGTATCGAAGGAAAATCGCCCTTTCCTTGAAACAGTGGGCGGCGGGGGATGGCGGCCAGCGCCTCCTGGCGGCAACCCGCTGCCCTGATTTATGCCATTCCGGAATCATGGCTCTCGTCGGGGCGCATACAGCGCGGATATTTATTTTATACATCTGTTCCCCCTGACGTAATGTCCCTCCATATATCGCGTGCATGCTTTTAGACTGAAGGCTGTTAAGGAGCGAGACGACCGGGCCATGACGGCCGTTCCAGTGGCGGCGAAAGATGGCCTTTAAGGTGTATCGAAGAATATAACAATCCGGTTATATATGACTGCAACCATACTAAAACATTAGTAAATTATTACAGTTAAACAACTTTAGTATGATCATATTAAAACAAAAATGTGTTGGGAATTATTTAATTTGTTGTTGCTATGTGATGCTCGTGATCGAACGCTACTGGCCATTGGAAAAACCTTATTTTACAGATGTAATGAAAATTTGTCTTGTAAAAAGTATTTTGAATTTACTTTGGTGACAGTTGCATGGTCAATGCAACTTGCAGTTGTGATGATGTACGTAAGTTGAGACAGTTGGGACACGTAGGTTGGGATACTACGTGTCTTCTAGAACATTCTAGAATATTTGATAGGATCAATGACATTTGGCCAGTTGGAGTTATATATAAGGACCCTCACTTTCGCTCTGAAGCCAGTTCAATTTTTGCCACTGAAGAAATGAAAACAAAACAAATAATCAAACAAAAGAACAGAATAAAACAAAAAAGTGTAAGAAAAAGTAGAAAAGTGGTAAAACAAAAATAAAAGTGAAAGGTAGTAATTCAAAAGAGCAAATAAGCTATTCCTGGAATGTTCAACAAACTGAGCTTAAAAATGGCCACCCTTAAAGCAAGAACAACTGATCATGGTGATTCTGATTTTCACTCATTGCTTCAAGCTCTAAAAGATATCAAAATCGAAAAGAAGAGTATCAGACCCACTGTTCGTACCTACAAATTGAGCAGATCTAATTTGTCGCACTATATCGCAAAACTGGATAAAGAAGTTCCAGATATTTCAAATATGTCTTATGGAGAGTTGATGCCTATCGTTCGCCGTATTGCATCGTATTCGACGCCAAAGATGGTACGACATATTTTATTCATTTTTTTTGAAGAAGAAGCTTTGGTCGAATATCTTGTGCGATGCTGTCATATCTATTACGGCTTAAACTTAGCTGAATTGAAACAATTAGCCAACAAATTTGTACGCAAACTGAATATGAAATATCCGGCATCATGGTATGCTGATGAAATGGCTGGAAAATTTTGGTACTACGGGTTCATGTTGTGGTATAAAAATTTTTTTTTACGCACGCCCGAACAAACGAGTCTCAATCGGATCAAGGCTTTCTGCAAGGAAAAAGTCCACCGATTTTTTGACCATTTAAGGTGCGTTTATACCATTTTGATGCACAATCCATACGGAATATACGAGTCTGGTTTGTCGACAGTTCCAACGAAAATCGGAAAAGTCGTCTCGCTAAAAGACACGAAAAAAGTCGGTTAAGTTGCTACACAAGAACGTGTCAGTATAGTAACTATGGCGCTTGCCGTAAATGCCACTGGAAATTCTATGCCGTCTTTCTTTATTTTCCCGAGAAAGAATATGTAAAGTTGTTTCATGGATAATATATTAATCAGGAAGTGGTGCCGCCTGCTATGAATCTGACTGGATGCAATAAAAAAAATTGTCAAATATATGACAAAAAACAGGCATCTTTCCATTCAGTCAAAACGTTTCCTCTGAATCTTATTTCCTTTAGATTGAAATAACTAACCAAAGTGCAAATACTACTAATCTGATTCAGAACAACTTGAACGAAGAGCTGAGCTTTCCTCAGTTTTTTCTAGAGTTGGACAAGTTAGATCAGCAACACCTTTGAAAAAGTCCGACCGCGGGTGTAAGCCAATGAAAATCACCATTATGACTTCAGTCAAAGAAAAGCGAAAGAAGAAGGAATACAGTGCAAAGAAGCGACGACAATCAACACAAGAAACGTCAGCCAAAAAGCGAAGCCAGTGCGATGATTTGTATGAGAAATTTGCCAGTCAAATTAACTCGCGACAATTCCGTTGAATGTAACAAGTACCAGCGACTATTTCATATGAAGTGTGTAAATATGACTGGCAGCTGCTATAACTGCCAAAGTTGCGCCTCTGATGAAGACAGCATTTTCTTTATTCTGTTTTTATGGCCTTTTAATTAAATAAATCGACTATAAATCTTGAAAATATTATTTTACTTTTTAAACCCGTTTGTGCATTTCTGTAACTGTCCCAACCTACGGACCACACATTTTTTTACCCAAATTCACGTTTCAGAAAATTGACAATAACTTTTTTATTTTTAGCTATGATTTATTTTTCTTCGGCAAAAGTGTAGCCAAGAACACTACGTTTCGAACGGCATATAGAACTCCGAGAAAAATGTATGTAGTCGTCTGCTATCGCCACTGCAATTTCAATTTTTTCACCCTTCCAATAATGTCACATATCCTCGTTTGTTCTCTGATCCATATGCAGGTCTTTCTGTCCCTCTTTGTAATGCCAATCATATACCTTTCCGTTCCCCTCTGTGCTAGCCAAAGCTTCTAAACAGACAAAGTGGGATTTTGTTCTTAAACACTATAATGAGCCTGCCAAATACCTGCCACACTGAATACACCGTTCCACTTCACGGACAGTATCACCCTTCATTGAAATTCTTTGCCCAAGATATAGTTATTGGTCCACATCCTTTAAATCGCTTCCTGAAATAGAAATTCTTCTGTTGACAGCAAATTTGTTGAACATAACCTGACTTCTTTTTTAGATTTATTTTTAAATCAAATGGTTCTCCCGCCCTTTGCAGTTCTTGTATGTGTTTTTGTAGCTCATCTGGGACTTGTGAGAGGAGAACGATATCATCTGTGAATCTAAGATGGCTTAGGTATGCAACTGCAGGCTGAGAAATGAACAGGCGATATTGAGTCACCCTGCCGTGCATCTATGTGAACTGTAGCTGTAGCTTCCTCATACATGGATCTCAGTAGGTTCACATAGGTTCTGTCTATCCCCTGGTTAAGCAATGCATCTATTATGGCTTGCGTTAATATTGAATCAATGGTCTTTTCATAGTCAATAAAAGCCAAGCACAATGGCATGGTGTATTCATTGTGCCTTTTCATGGCCTGTTGGATAACCTGGATATGATCCATTGTATTGGACCCGCTCCTGAATCCTGCCTACTCTCTTGCTTGTGCGTCATTTAATATTCTTTATTCTTTTAGATATCATCTTGGTAAAACCTTTGTACATTACTGATAGAAGGCTTATTGGGCGGTAGTTTTTTAAATCTTCCTGTGCTCCTTTCTTACGAAGAAGAATCACTTCAGCATTTTCTATAGACTGGGTATTTTTTGATCTTCGAGGCATTTTGAGTACAATTTTGCCATTATTTTATGTAAAGTTCGACCACCTGCTTTTAACATTTCAACCGTTACATTGTCATTTCCTAGAGCCTTTCCATTCTTCATCGCTTCTATGGCATCGGTCACTTCATCCAACAGGATATCTGGCATTTACTCTTCTGTGGACATTGCTGTCTTTGACTGGTTCTGATTTTCATATAACTTGGAATAAAATCTTCTGATAACCGCTAACATTTCTGTACCCTCCCTACACACTGTGTCATCCTCACGCATTAAGGCAGACATTTGTGTCCTTTTTATTTATCAGGTTGTGTTTAGCTTTGTTTATTCCCTTGTTCTTTTCAATTGTTTTTTGCACTAGCTGCATGTTGAACCGACGCATTTCCTCTCGAATATGTTTTCTTATAGTTTTGCAAAGCTCAAGGTACTCGACCTTGCCAAAAGGACTGTCTGGATTCTTTATTGCCCGCCGTTTCTTGATTAAGTCAATGTTTTCATTAGACATTTTTTACTGTTTGAAACTATTTTCTGCTAGTGCTATTGCAGCAGCCGTTTCAAACAGATTGTCGATGAATTTTTCATAATGACTGTTATTCCAACTCTTCTGGGCCTTGCAACACAGCAAATTATATATACGAGAATTCTTTCGCAGCCCAAAAATCGGATCTCTCCTCGACTTTAGCAGAACATCATATCCAAACAGGTCACAAAATAGAATTCGACAAGGCCAAAGTAATCGCACCAATATATTCCTACAAACCCCGCATAATTCGTGAAGCAATTGAGATCCAAAAACGTCCAGACGGCTTAAACAAGAGGGACGACGGTCTTAGAGTTCCAAATACATGGAAACAGCTTATTTCCAAATTGCCCATGCGAAACCCTTCCAGTCAAGCATCCACTTCTCGCCTCACCCCCACCCATCAACCGAGCACCCCACCCACAACCTCACCTATTAATACAGAGGTCGCGCCGTCCACGTTCTTTTCTAGTTGTGAATTCTGGGGAGTAAGCAGATTGAGGCCTCGGGGTAAATCAACTAAATTATCTTGAAAATGGCTTCAAAGCCGAAACGTCGAGATTTTACAAATCTAAAACGCGGTTCTACCCGAGAATCTAATAATTCTAATATATATATATATATATATATATATATATATATATATATATATATATATATATATATATATATATATACATATATATATATATATATATATATATATATATATATATATATATATATATATATATATATATATATATATATATATATATATATATATATATATATATATATATATATATATATATATATATATATATATATATATATATATATATATATATATATATGACTCGCAGTTACTATATCTGCCAAAACTGCAACTCTGACGAAGACTAGCATTTTCTTTATACTATTTTTATGGCCTTTTTAGTTTCGTTAACCACGTTAGCATCATAAGGAGATGATTCAATCTATTCTTCGATTAGATCCAGTTATTTCATCTTATGCCTGTTAGTTTTAATTGGGGCATCTGCCATTAAATCGATCTTAACTAAAAGTTTGCCGCTATTACGTTTCAAAGTTCTAACACTCTTATTGGAAATATCTTTGAAGCGTATTACCAAATTTGAAATAATTTTGATCCAAAGTAACTGAAAATAACTAACATTACTTGTCTCATTTAATAAACTAACTTTATTTTTTTCTAAAGTCACGCAGAATGGCTTTAGACTGTCCTGCCTTAAAGGGATAACCAAAACCCGAATACGCTATATCAAGGAAATCATGTACGCAGATGATTGTGCCTTAATAGCACACGATTCTATTACACTTCTACAAATTCTTAACACATATCTCTGGGCATCTGATGCACTGGGCCTTAAAATTATATAATACTACAATTATGACTCTTGATGATAGTTCTTCCCCGTATACAAGAAACATTTATGCATCCGGCTCTCCACTTGAGTTTGTGGAATATTTGGGTTATCTGGGTAGTCTCCTTAATTATAGAGAACTGGAGTCGAAAACCGAATTAGCTGTGCTTCTAGGGTATTTTGGAAACTTCGCCATGGAGTTTTCGGAAATCATGACCTATCACTCAATGTAAAGGTGCCCTTGCTTACCTACGAATCGTGGGTACTTTACAGGAAATACTTAAGGGTTCTCGAGAGAGCTCTGCACCGTCGTCTTAAGTAGTTAATGTAGATCAGTTCGTACCATAAAAAGCCAAGTAAGGAAGTTCTGAGTGGGACGAGCTGTTTATCGATGGAGGTTCTTGTGGGGAGAGGGTGCCTGCGTTGGGCTGGGCACTTGGCCAGGCTAGATGACCACCTTCTAGAAAAGTGTATGTTGACTTCAGGTGAATCTAAGCAGGAAGGTCAGAAAGTTTACTACAAGGATGCTGTCTACGAAACATTGAAGAGCGTTAATGATATAGATTATATAGTCATCAGTGGGAGGTGATTGCTTCCAACAGAACCCAATATAGACAACTGGTTCATGGGTATCAAGAACAGAGGCACATCGTACATAGAAACAGATACATCCCGCCTGTTAGCCAGTTCGAATGTCCGTAGTGTGGCGCGTTCCCTCATCTAGTATAGGTCTCTTCAGCCACAGAAGAATACATGCCCGCTTATCCTGAATGCTAAAGGAATAAGCTCGGTTTCGACTTTATTTTTAAGAAGTAATTGGTCAAAGGTCAGTAGGTAAGTGGTCAGTTATTGCCCAAAAGTCCAAGAAGGACTTGCAATGATCAATATCTCGAAGCCAAAATTAGTAAATTATCCAGACATGTATGAATATACATGACACATAAAAAATAATTTGTTAGAAATAATAAAAACGATATTTCGTACAGCTGCACTCAAGAATGTTGCTTTTTATTAGATTGTAAAATCATATCTGAACAAAAAATTGCAATTTTCGATAGATTTGTTCATCGTTGCCGCTCCTTGACGTACGAATATGAGTTTGTTGTACCGACCCGCAGCTTCGGTCCGCACCCCGTGTTATCGGGTTTTTACCCCCGGATCTGCGCCAAATCCAGGGCGATATCCATACGAGTTGCAAACCGAACTGATTGAATTACACCGTTTCGGATATGTTTGCATTTCTTCTCGGCGGATTCTTTTGTTAGTCGCTGACTATTGATGCCATACTGGTCGTTAAGATTCGTAAATGGAGTTCTATTTAGAAAAAAATAGGGGGCTTTAATTGACTATTGGATGTTCTTCAGCAGGAAAATGGAAAATCATTATTTGCAATACAAACATTGTTTTTCTCTGTTCTTATAGATAACCGCAATAAATAAAAATAATCTTTTAAAATTGGAACACCTGGAAACGTTAATAGTAGGTAATCCATTTAATATTAAAAAAAGTAAACTAAAGAAAAATTGTGGTGATTTCAATTGATACTTTCACAAATGCTCTTTTTACAACATTTTCCATCATCTAAATTAGTATTTCTTTATATATTCCTTCTATTTATCATATAGTCTTTAAGCTGATCTAGTAGTTGAGGCTTATTGATACAGGGTGAGACAAGTGTCACGCTACCACTTAATTTATTATTGTTTTTTAAAAGAAACTAGACAGATTTTTTTCTATAATATGGTAAAATTTTGTGTTAATGAAATTGCGTGAATAAAATTTGGGCCATTATCAGTAATGCAACTTTCTGCCCTTTTTAGTGTTAAAAAGGGTACAAAGTTGCAGTTGTTGTAATGTTAAAGTGTGTATTTTCTTTAACTTTTGTCAATATATCTAGTATTTATGCAGTTATTTCACCACCTATGTTTTATGGTTTGAGGTTTATTTATGTAAACCTGTTTCTGTAAAAATCTTTATAAAATATAATCTAGAGCCATCAAATCAGGACATCTAGGTGACCATAATAAATATCCATTTCCAGAAATTAAACGGAAATTAAAACAGAATTAAAAGGGAAAATGTTCTTCAAACATACATAACAAAAAAGTAGCTTGGAAAATTAATTTATTATGCCGATTAGGGAAAAATCTGAGTATTTGGACTAGACTGTGTACTTATAAGATAGTGGTACTTCCACACTTCAATTTTTTTTCCACCATTTTATATATATTTTTTAAAAATGATTTATATATTTTACAAAGAAAACAGAATGAGGATTTTAAATGTATTTTAGGCTGTAATGGATGGACAAGAATCAAAGATACGTTAGCTGCAATTAACTTATTAAGTGTAAAACCAAACCTATTATTTAATACAATGGTATTAAGGTGATATATAAGATAAAGGATGAAATGTACCCTAACCGTATATTAGAAAGTTTAAGATTGGTTGGAGTTGTCCATCTGTACAATACTAGAAATAGAACAGATTTTTATTTTTCCACAGTAACTTCATCATTTGCACAAAACAGTTTGTTTCACAAAGGGCTAGTAGAATTTAACAATTTGCCCAATTGTATAAAATCAAAAAACTTTATAAACTTTAATAGTAGTTTAAGGAAGAGTGTTGTTGATATACAGGGTGTCCGCTAATTAATGGTACACAGCAAAACTGAAAATTTGTTGACTAAAAATATTACGGTTTAACTCAACTTACCTTAGTTTAAAAGTTAATAGTATTAGTTACTATTACATACAGGGTGTTATAGTTATAATTTTATTTTCAATGTTCGTCAATAACTTTCTTAAATAGTATCTTTTTTGAACGAAATTTGGTAGTGGGGAGTTTTTTAAGATATGACATTTTCGATTTTTCGAAAATTCTTATGTAAATTGTAGAGGGCGCTGACACTTTTCTTTGTTTGAAAGGTCACAACTTTTTTGTGCATTGGTGTAGTCGCATTTTTATTGAAAATATTATTTTATCCACCTTTTTTACGTAAAAAACGTATATCTTGTAAATGTTACTCCGAGTTACCGTTTTCTAGATATCTACGTTTAAATTGTTCATTGCACCGTTTTAAAATGTACTTTTGAAACCCAACATTTGTCTTTGCTTTTCTTTTTTAAAAAATATTCGGGTACCATTATCCATACGTTATATACGGCTACATTATCCATACACTATCCATATCCATACCATCGGGGTTATTACACAATCACCGTAATCATTACATAGTCACCAATAAGACCACATCAAAAGTTTATTTTAAATTCGTGTTGGAAATGGCGTTCGGATATATTATAAGTATGGATTTTCTAAATCTCACGCATGTTTATTTCAAAAATTGAATACACCTCTACGTGTAAACCTTGCTTCGTCTGTATACAATAAATTTTTTAAAAACATGGGGTCGACATTTTGCTGGGTACTACAGAAATGTGCAAATTCCAGTTTGACTGGCAAATCAGCTTGCACTATATTATGTATAGGCGTGAAGTGAAACGGATACAGTCCCTCCTCGTGAACAATTTTGCAAACGGAGGACTTGCCTACCCCAACTCCAAGAGCAATGCGTCTTGTCCTTACTTCAGAGTTTTCGGTTACGCGAACTACAATTTCTTCTTTCTGGTCGGTGGTTAGAGTCTTCGGACGACTTGCGGAATCTCGTTTCGGACGGAAAGAAGCTGTTTGGCCCATTCTGTCGTAGTAATTTTTGAACATTAAAATTAAAATTCCGCTGTCTTCGTTATGGATACGTTTCCAAATATCTTCGATGAAACCGGCGTCCATTAAAATTATCTTGCGCTGATATACCTATTATATCTCGCATCTCTTCATTAGGAAACAATTTGTCTGGGCATTTTGACTTAAGTGAAAATCTTTCAAAAACTATTTTACTATAGTGTATAAAAATTATTATTTTTATTATTTAAATCTATTTCAACTATTTAAATACTCATACTATAAAATATTAACAATCAATGCAAAAGTCGCCTTGATATATTTGTTTTAATCATAGCCTACCTACTTTAAGAAAAGTGTTACATTTCAAAAGCGCAATTTAAAAGAGTGCAATGAACAATTTAAACATAGATATCTGAAACCCGGTAACTCGGAGCGATATTTGCAAAGTATACCTTATTTCCGTAAAAAAGATGGACAAAATAATGTTTTCATTAAAAATGCGAATAAACTAAAGGGGCAAAAAAGTTGTGACCTTGAAAAACGTCGCAGACAGCACCCTCTACAATCTACTTAAAAATCTAAAAATATCTTAAAAAACCCCCCACTATCAAATTTGCCTCAAGAAAGATACTTTTTAAGAAATTTATTGACGAAAATTGAAAATAAAATTATTACTTTAACGCCCTGTATCTTGGTTAGTATTAACTGTTGGACTAAGTTAAGTTGAATCGCAATTGAATGAATAAATCGCAATATTTATTCCAAAAAATCTGCAGTTTTGCTGTGTACCATTAATTCGTGAACACCTTGTATATAGTATTTGAGTATTAATGTTAAGTAAATGATATCATTTGTGTTGTGTATTAGCTGGATGCTATAAATAATGAATTTCATTTCATTTGTTGATTGTTTCACATGAGGTGTGTGCTCTTGTACCATCTTGCTGGAATTTCATATTCTCCAGTCCTCGCTCTTTCAACTGAGGCACAAAAACGTTTTGAATCATATATTTACAGCGTTTACTGGCGACTGCAGCTGCATTTCCAATATCGTCTTCCAAAAAAATAGGGTCCAATGATGTTTTGAGTGGGTATACAGCACTATACTCTAACTTTAACTGGATATAATGGCGTTTGATGAATATAGGGGGATTTTCTTTTCCTCACGAATATTTATTTTGTTTATTTACTTGACCACTTAGATGAAAATGAGCTTCATCGCTCATTAATAATTTAGTATTCAATTATTAATTAGAGGTCAATTTGGTGGTTGTATATGATGGCATTACAGTATTCTAATCGCTTATTATTGTCTGTAAGGAGCAGGTCGACGACTGTTCGCACTGTTCTTGGACCTCTAATGTGATGCCTATCCCCAATTGTTTCGAATTCTTACAATTGCATAAATACACGATAAATTCACTTAATTAAATTACTGAATTCTTTTAGCATGGCCGGTCGCGTTGGTGCGGGCGGTAAGAGCAGCAGGCCGCTGCTGTGCCGAAACCGCATTGGAGCGGTAGTTGGTTCGATACCAGCGCTCGGATGGTTGTTTTACTTTCTTTCATCTGTCTGTTTACTTCCTAAATGTTTGTGATTGTTTCTAGGCAAGAGTGTAAAATCCGACTACGAATTACCCCCCAGCCATACCAGTTAAAGGCTGGGTAAGGCCGGATGTCTTCTGAGAAGTGTTCTACGTTGGTCACTCGCCAGTCGGTAGGCTTTCTGATAGATTTATGGGTGAGCACATAACCAAGGGTTGATAGTCTGAGAGGGGGTGCTGGCCTGGGTTGTCGGTGGCTGATGACCGTGGTTCGGAACCCACGTTAAGCTGTAGGTCTCTAACCGTAAATCCTTTCCTTTCCTTTCTTTTAGCGTGTATTTATCCATAATAAAACGGAAGCTTAAAACTCGATAAAAACGATTATCAAATTCACGTTGAGTCCCAATAATATTTTTTTTTAACGTATATTACAATTTTAGTGCTTTCTTTTAGCGTGTATTTATCCATAATAAAACTTGCACATTTGTGTTATATAACAGCCAAACCCAAACTGTTAGAAATATCATGAAAAATGGCGCCAAAACAAATTGGTAGTGATAGGGTGATATTTGACCTAATTTATCAAGAAAGGTTGAAAGAGGTTGCTAGGATAGGAAATAAAATCCTTTTGGCCTTAAACCTTAAATAACTTCATGCCTGCAATTTTGTGTGCACCAGGAAACTTTTTATCCTAATATAATAGCTTTGCTGAATCCTCTGCTTCTGAGGACTGTAAAATATTTCATTCGGACAACGATACTTTATTGTTATGACAAGTCAACATACTATTAAAAGAAATAAAGCTGTCATAAATTCTTATAAGTTTTCAAATAATCAGTCAATTATTAATTGCCAAATATGTTAACTAATATTTGCGTGTTCAGCAAAAAATTCATCGTGAAACTAATTTTAAATATTCAAATTTTAGATAAATATGCTCTGTATTACTAGGGAAAGAATTTCTCGATCATTCCGTAGGTGTACCAGCTGTCGAAGAGGGCCTTTCCGCATATTTATCGTGATGTAGTAAACTCCGACCACTGCGAAACTCTTTAAATTATATAAGAATGGTGTCTTCCGATGGTGATATATTACCAAGCGCCGATGTAATCGCCATTTTTTTTGACATTTGCCCTAGTATATCAAGAAAGAGGTTGTTGTGGTAGGAAATAAAACTCTTTTGGTCTTAGACCTTAAATAACTTCATGCTTGCGATTTTGTGTGCACCAGGAAGCTTTTTATCCTAACATAATAACTTTGCTCAATTCTCTGCTTCTGGGGACTAAAATATTTCATTCGGACAACGATACTGTATTGTTATGACAAATCAACATACTATTAACATAAATAAAGCTGTCATAAATTCTTATAAGTTTTGCAATAATCAATCAATTAGTAATTGCCAAATATGTTAACTAACATTTGCGTGTTCAGCAAAACATTCATCGTGAAACAAATTTTAAATATTCAAATTTTAGATAAATATCCTTTGTATTACTAAGGAAAGAATATTGCGATCATTCCGTAGGCGTACCAGCTGTCGGAGAGGGCCTTTCCGCATATTTATCGTGATGTAGTGAGCTCCGACCACTGCGAAATTCTTTAAATTATATAAGAATGGTGTCCCACGATTATGATATATTGCTAAACGCCGAATGTAATCGCCATTTTCCATTGACATTTGGCCTAGTATATCAAGAAAGGTTGAAAGAGGTTGTTAGGATAGGAAATAAAATCATTTTGGTCTTAGACCTTAAATAACTTCATGCCTGCAATTATGTGTGCACCAGGAAACTTTTTATCCTAACATAATAGCTTTGCTGAATCTTCTGCTTCTGAGGACTGTCAAATATTTCATTCGGACAACGATACTTTATTGTTATGACAAGTCAACATACTATTAAAAGAAATAAAGCTGTCATAAATTCTTATAAGTTTTCAAATAATCAGTCAATTAGTAATTGCCAAATATGTTAACTAATATTTGCGTGTTCAGCAAAAAATTCATCGTGAAATAAATTTTAAATATTCAAATTTTAGATAAATATGCTCTGTATTACTATGGAAAGAATATCTCGATCATTCCGTAGGTGTACCAGCTGTCGGAGAGGGCCTTTCCGCATATTTATCGTGATGTAGTGAGCTCCGACCACTGCGACATTCTTTAAATTATATAAGAATGGTGTCTCGCGATGGTGATATATTGCCAAACGCCGAATGTAATCGCATTATTTTTTTTAACAAAAATACCACGTGCCTCAAGGCGATCTAAGTTAATTTTTTGATAAAATCGTAGTTTTTTGTAAGTATCTCTTAAAGTATACGCATTTGAGAAAAAGATATAGGAGGATATAATTTAAGAATTTAGGAATAGGAAATTAAATTGTCTACAAAAAAGGTCCTTTCCATTTTCTTCATAAAATTCATATTTATGGAGATATTCTCGATAATAAATACATTAACTCCATATAGCCAACATTTTAAGACCTACAAACGTCATTTTTTCCGAAATATAAACAGTTTATTATTATACGAATTTTCCTGATCGTTCAATAATAATATTTCTTTGTTTTTTTTTTGGGGATTTTCGGTTAATTGTATTAAATTGTTATTTTGTTACTATTTTATTAACGTTTCGGTTTCTTTTATTAAACCATTCTCAGAACAATTACAATTCTATAATATATACAGTTTTTAAAAATAGTTAAAATATTAAAATGTCAAATATACAATAGACTTTAAAATAACAATTTTTTTTGCAATTTACTTCAATAGGTTTTAAAGTGTCGACCGTTTATCTCAATACACTTTCGCGGGCTCTTTGTTAAGTGACTCCTCACATTTGAGAAGATATTTTCTTCATTTCTAACAGCATTGCCCGCTTTTTTTTTGTTAAAAGTTCGTCTCGTGTATTGATTTTGTTATGGCAAATTAAGGATTTCATATGACTTACAAATAAACGTGTAACGGATTAATGTCTGGGTTTCAAGGTGGCCAAGGAAAGAAACTCACCACCGCACCCAATTTATCGATGTGGAAAACGTTGATTCAAATGATTTCGCAACAGTAAAATGCGGTGCATTTTACATCTTGCATGAACCACATACTCATACATTTCCATCTTGCATGAACCACATGTCTTGTCTTAGATTTAAACGTATACCGTCCAAAAGGTCAATAAATCATCTTAAAACTATACATATTGATCTCGATTCAGTCTTTGCGGAACTTCAAATGGGACGATTAATAAATTGCCGATAATGCCGCACCAAATGTTAAGTGAAAATTCGTGCTGAAATGTTGCTCTCTTGGTAGGTGTGGATTCTCCAGTGCATAATAATGATTGTTTTGCCAGTTAATAATTCCGCGTCTGGTAAAAGTTGCCTCATCAGTAAACAATATCTTTTTCAGGAAAATGTGATCTTCGTATTTTTCTTGTAGCAGATTTGTCAAAATTCTGATCTAGCCGTCAAAAAAGCTTTTTCACATAAAAAAAAGAGTTTCATTGAATGTTATTTCACAGAAAATAAATAGTTTTAAGGCATCTAATTTGGTTGTTTTATTTTAATTTAGTCAGTTTAATTCAGTTTTATTTGAATGAAGTCTCAATTTTTAAGGATTACACTTGATTTGGTATGTTAAGAAAAGTAATTTTCATCCGAATTGCAAAGTAGAAATGCATAACATGAAGGTGCTCCTAGTCATGTTACATATACACGATGGATCATAAATATCCCCTATATTCCGAAGTATAATGTGGGGTAGGCCTCATTCGGTAGGATAGGCTTTAGAATTTTTAGTATCCATCATGAGTTCGACCGGTGAACATTGGGACTGTGTTGTTTACGCATATTATGTGAACAACCGTTCTGAAATGATCCGGATAGCAATAGAGAATTTCTGTGAATGTCTTTAACAATGTATCGCTAACGATGGTCACCATTTGTCTGATAGGGTTTTTAAAATGTCAAAATAATAGAGCCATGTATACCAATTAATGTTTATTTCCTCCTGTTTGTAAAAATTATCCAATTGTCTATGTGTAGTTAAATTAAATATACAATTTTACTCTAACAGGTAAAAGGTAAAGGTATTTGAATTAGAGGCATATCAGCATCAAACAGGCTATTTAGCAACTGGACCTACAGTTTAACATGGGTTCCGAACTACGGTTATCAGCCACTGGCAACCCGGGTCAGCACCCCCTCGGTCTATCAACCATTAGTTTTGTGCTTACCCATAAGTCTATCAGGAAGCCTACCGACTGGCGAGTGACCAACGAGTTTATTCAGAAAATATAAAAAAGACAAAAACATTAAAGAATCATTATACTTGTCGAAAATACAATAAATTGAATATATTTATTTCCGAGCAGTTTTAATTAAAGTTTACATGCATGCACTTTGAGGTATGTAAACGATGATATTCTTAGTTAAAGATATAGTAGTAAAACTAGATAATCAGAATATAGTCGTTTACAGCTCTCGAAGTGCATGCATGCAAACTTTGACTAAAACCGTTCGGAAATGCCGGCCGCGGTGGTCTGGTGGGTTAGTCGCCTGCCTGGTAATCCAAAGGTAGCTGGTTCGATTTCAGCGCTCGGATGGGTGTTTTTCTTTACCCTACACACACATTTATCCTATACACACACACATTTATCCTATACACACACACACACCTAAATGTCTGTGTGTTTCTAGACAAGAATGTAACATCTGATAACGAATTTCCCCTGAGTCACGCCAGTTAAAGGCTGGGTGAGGCCGGATACCTTCTGAGAAGTGTTCTACGTTGGTCACTCGCCAGTCGGTAGGTTTCCTGATAGACTTATGCACATAACCAAGGGTTTATAGCCTGAGGGGGGTGCTGGCCTGAGTTTGTCGGTAGCTGATGACCGTGGTTCGGAACCCACGTTAAGCTGTAGGAAGTCCAGTCGCTAAATAGCCTAGTTGCTGATGCGCCCCTAACCCTAATTAATACCTTTTTATCGTTCGGAAATAAATATATTCAATTTATTGTTTTTTTTTTTGGCAAGTCTATTGATTCTTTAAAGTCATTGTCTTTTTATATTTTCTGAATAGATCATATAATTAGAGTTATAAGAGCACGCATTTTCAATTAAAAATCAAATATGTATGATATAAGATATACATTTTTGAAGTGAAAACTTCTTTAGCCACTTTGAGCGATTTTCGGTAGGGGAAAACTTATTGGCTCACGTCACCGACATGCTAGTGACGTATTACGCCAATTGTGTTTTAAATGTGTTTTAATGTGTTTTAGATTAAATTGTGTTTTAGATAATCATTATTTTAATAGTAGAATCGCTGTGCAGTACAAGAGTGAGTACTTAATATGCTAATATTTTATGTAGAAAAATGAATAACAAAAACAAAGCATTTATTTACGAATATTTCCACTATTGGTATCAATATTTGCGTGGAAAAATCTGATATTATTTATTTTTCTAATATTTAATCTCTGCAATACATCGTGCAGTGAATATTTCATAGTGGCTTAGGAGTTATCTTACTAGCGTGGTAGAACAGATTTCTAGTTGTTCGATAGTATTTTTGTCGAGGATTTTAAAATTAAAGATTCTATAAAATTTTATAATAAATTTAATTTCTCAAAATTATTGTTTATTGGTTTAAATTGTCAGAAATAAAATACGTGTTTTGTTTTTTTTTGCAAAATGATTATAAACTTATATCATTCAATTTCACCATTAGAACTTTACAAAAAAGTATTGTAACATAATTAGTTTTTCTAAATGTCCATTTTCTATATTTGTTTAAATCCTCGATCCTACTTGAAAAAAAATTATACATTTTTAAATTATACATTTAAAGAATAATTAATTTAAAAATTGAAAAAAAAACAGTTATTCCAACGTTTCAAGTTTTCACTTCTGTCGACAGGCCGCAGCCCCATGACTGTCTATTTTAATTTTATTTTATTTTACTAATTATTTAATACAGAGACTGAAAAAATAATTTGCGACTTAATAATTATCAGAAAATAATAACAGAATAATTTTAGTATTACTTTTGAAAAAACAATGGTGAGGATGTGTAAAACGTTTAAATTGATGCTTCGGATACTTTTGAGATGCCGCCATCGCTTGACACATTTCACATCGTGCCTTGCAAGATTAGAATATCTTCTAATTTATTCCTTAATTTCTTCTATTGTCTTATAGGGAAGTATAGTAAACGCTAATATTTTTTTTATACCGTAGTATCAGATAGGGTAACGCCACTGGAAATATTCACTGATTTTCTAAAAAGAGGAAAGAAATCAAACAACCGAATTTGCCCTCGACGATTAAAGCTTTGTGCTTAATTCGATCATTTTATTGCGGCCTTTTGAACAAGCCAGTAGCGCTGATTCTAGTTTTTAGCTGCTGATCTCGTTTTGAAATTGTCGAGAACAATGAACACTTTAAACCCAGTTAAACATGTAAATCACAAATTTATATACGAGGGCGAACTGAAAAATTCCATGCAATGAATGTTTTAAAGCTTAACTTGCTGATTCATTTTAATATTCTTTTATTTTTGAAAAACATTGTTTCATATAAAAAGTGTTTTAATGGTTACATTATTTTATAAGTACGGGATTTAAATTTACGGACAATTAAATTATAGATTCTTTTACAAGGAAGCACGTGTTAGAATTGTGCAAACTTACTACGAAAAATTACGTTTTTGTGTGGAATGTTTTCCGACTATAAAGTTTATTTTCATGTCACAGGTTAAGTGAACAAGCAAAATTGTCGGATTTGGGGAAGTGGAAATCTTCGAGTGATTGCAGAAGAACCTTTATTGATTGCAGAAGAACGCTTTCCCAGTTTAAAAACCCATGAGCCCCTACAAGTAAATGTTAATGGCAAACGCTACCGCAATATGTTAAAAAACATTTTATGGCCCCAACTGGATAATATGCACTTTAACAATATGTTATTTCAACAAGATGGCGCTACGTATCATTCGGAAACTTTGGATTCGTTACGGACACGTTTTTCTGGCCGCGTCATATCTCGAAATGGTAATCCCCCCTGGACTTTTTCCTGTAGGACTTCCACAAGAACAAAATCTATTCTAAAAATCCGAAGACGATTGAAGCAAAACATGCGTCAAATTATTGGTGAAATTAAACTGCAATTGTGCCAAATCCTTTTTGACACTTCTACCCAAAGAAAACATACTTTCCTGAAGCACTGAATGCGCAAACAACTGTTGTAGTGCCTCTATCTCGATTTGTTGCCATAACGACTTGTTTCTGGTCTTTTGGACTCTTTAGGTATTAGAAATGTCTGTCAATGCCTATCTTGTAAATGATTAGCATCGAAGTGGTGTTTTTTTTTGTAATGTTTCCAAATTGTCGAAGAACATTTTCACCTCAGCTTTATTAAAAACTGTTATTCTATTGACAGATGTAGGTTTTCTTAGTAAAATGCTTGGGTGCAATTTGGGATATTTTGTCAACATTATGCTTATTATTTACTTTCGGCAAATTTGACAGCTATTTTCCGTACCATCTCTTTGGTCAACTCATAAAAAAGTCTAGTTCTATATTTTGTTTTATTTTTCTAGTTCTATATTTTGGTTTCTTTATAACTTCTTCATTGAGATGGCCGTGTATAGTAGTTTTTGGTACAACATAATTAGCAGCTTTTTTCCCAATGAAAGTGTTTCGTTTTTAACATCTAAAATAGCTATTTCTAATTTATATTTGGTCTCTATTTTTCTTTGGTAATTTCTTGGCATCTGAAATATATTTGTAAAGGTGAATATAAAATTTTTATTAACTAAACAAGTTCAAAGGTTTACAACTAGGCTCTTCAAATGTTAGTTTTTAGAAAAGTTGCTGCTTTGCTGTAAGAAATCGTTAACTAGTAATAACCCCGTCCTTTGTACTATTTTAAATAATGTCGTTTGTATGTACAATAAAATATCCAATAAATAAAATAATAATTCAAAATTATAAAATATAAATTACTGATAATTATTTTATAGTTTAGGGGTAATTACGAACGCCCGAGATTGCACCACTCGCTTGTTCGCCATTAACTGATACACACCAAAAAGCAAAATATTTTTTTTTGCTTTTTGGTGCCATGATTTTGAAACTATTGTTTAATTAGGTGTTAATTCAGTAATTCCAAAATTCCATGTCATAGCTAAAATATTTTACACCTATACAAGTTTAGGTTAGAGCGGGGCTAGTTGATCATAGGGGCAAATTGTGCAATCGAAATATCTCGAAAACTAAGCAACCTACAACAAAAGTGTAAATGGGGGAATACTTAGCGCGACTGTTGATTGCTGTCCGGTACTCCGATAAAATAAGAGAACGATTTTTTATTTTCGACGTAAAAAAATATTACAGGTCATCATAATTTTTCTACTATACTCGTATAAAAACACTTAATAAGGACCACGTAAGTACTTAAAGATTACTTAATTGTTGTTCTTTCGATTATAGATGGTTAATTAATTATTTTAATAATTTTTATTTTGTTGTCTCAACTGAGGCTAATTAAGCAACGCGCGTTCAATGCTTGCTCAACTAGCCCCACTAGATATTCATTGTAGAAAATCAAATTCTTTAATAAATTAGTAACCATCAATTCATTTGTTTACTAATTAAAATTACTTAATTGATAATTGCATTAATGATTATTATTATATTTTAGGATGCATACATTTAAAAGAAAGGCCTCAAAAAGTTTAGTTACTAGTCAACAATTGAGTGATGCCTCAAAAGCCGTAGAGGAGGAAAAAATGAGTGTAAAAGCTGCACCCAAACAATTTATACAGTATTACCCAATATTAACAGGATGACTTTAAATAGATATGTTTGTATTAGTTGTGACAGAAACAAAGATGATTAATAATTTGGGATTATTTATCATCTAGCAATATTCTTGATCTCATAATTAGTTACTACTTTAATTTAATATTTATTTGCGTTATAATTATTCTTAATTATATAATTTTAAATATAAAAAGTGTAATAATAATCAAAATATTGGAAATATTTAATTTTGTTTGATTTTAATTTTATTTTTCCAGAGATATAATAACAATATGAGTAGATAATAATCATAATAAATAAATATTTACTTGCTGATTACAATTATTTTGTATTCAGAACATTCTATACAGTCATCAAGTCCATTTTAGCTATTGCTCATCTAGCCCCATACCCATGCTCAACTAGCCTTACTAATGGGGTACGTAGAGCAGCTTGGAGCGCTCTCGCATTTCCGACAATAACTTTTAAACTTGTACTTGGATCATTTTTACACCGCTAGACATTTTGGAAAAGAGTAAATTACGAACCTAATAGAGTAAGAATCAATTAAATCCAATACATATTCTTAAAGTTATGGGAGATCAAGCGAAAAGTTGCTCAACTAGCTCCGCTCTAGCCTACTCAAAAATTAGATGAAATTGTAAAACATAAATCAATTTAACTTACCTCGTACAGCAAGCGCGGTCTCACGTTGCCACTGAGAGCCCGCACTAGTTTCGGGCTCGACTCTCGATCGCGTCATATCAGACGATCCCAGCTTTTTCTAGCATACTTAAACAGGCGCGTTCACCATGTGACCCGCCGTCAGTGATTCCCCCGCTCGCCCCTAATACTGGAAAAACTAAGGTTTTTACTATATGTTTCTTTGTGTTCGGTTTTATGTCCCCATCTCTGAGAATCTTCGGCAAAGTTCGCGATGTATTTCTTGCCATTTTGCATCTTTTTGTGTTCTCGTGAGTGTTATCGCCTTTGATATTAAATCATCAAGATCTTGAGATGACCTATTTGACTGATGTTGGTCTTTCGTTGTTTTGAAGGTCGATAATCATTGTTTTAGTTTTCTTCTAGTTTATTTTATTGAGATAATTAAGCCTAGTTCCTCGGCTGATCTCGCAAGAAGTCTTGTGTCATCGGGATATCTTAAGTTGGTTACTTCAATGCCACCATTTCTTCCATTTTACGCTGTCAAACGTATTTCGATAAACAAGGAAACAGGCATACAGGATGGTTGACTTCTCTGACTTTTTCGATTATGTGCCGAATGCTGAATATCTTTTTGCATGACGAATTGACTTCCCTTCGACTTTCTGTTGAACAAATCCTTGCTCTGGGACAATCTACTTTGATCACTAGGATTTTGGGCGGTAATGTGAAGGAGGTTTTTAACTTATAATGTGGAATTAGACTCTTTTTTATAGATGTATAAATGCTGAAATCGACCAAAGTTCTGGCCCCAATCCCGTAGCCTTCGCCCATTGCTTTAATTGCTTCTGTGGTGACTCCGCTATCCAAACCTGGTGTCTTATCAATTTTAGACTGCGTAGGGCTTTTTGGATTTCGGTTTTTATGATGGTTAGCGAAACGTGCGTCGAGAACTTAACAAAAAAAAGTGATTCCGTGTTTCGTGGTAAATCTCTTTGAGTTTAATGTTTCATGCCGAAGGAATGTTTCATACCAACAGAAAAATTGATCTACGATGGCTACACAGTCAGCGGAACTAAATCTTTATCGTAAGTACACTAATAAAATTAGGCTTATTGGAGCAGATATTTGGTTTCTTAAGTCATGTCAGAGTAATAAAATATTTCCCAATTTTATTAAAGTTAATATTTCAAAATCTTCCAAAATCCAAAAATAACTAATTTTGCAAAACAGAAATGGTTTGACTTAGAAATCAAACATTTGTACAGTAAAAGGAGTATGCTTGTAATTCAGGCGTATAATCTTTACAAGAAATTGACTTTTAAATTAATTAATATAGAACATGAATGTTGGTGCACTTTCCAAAGGAATATGTTCACAGCAGTAAATAGTAAATTTATTAAAAAAATGTCATCTTCATATAAAAAATTACAAAACTCAAAATTGAGCGGCTGAAAGAACATATTCCAAAAAAGAACATCAACATAGTAGAAAAACTTTCAACACAGACGCTCGACAATCCAGAACTAGATCCCTTAAATAAAGGTATCAATTTTGCTTTGCCGACATCCTGTAGTGATTTGGAGGATATGGTAGCCGGTATTGAAACTGGTATTAAACACTTACCGAAGTCTTCTAAAGCTTTCGTCAGAGAGTGGTGTAAAGGCAAAATTGTAGAAAATATTTCAAATAAAGGTCAAAATATATCAAACATTTCTAACTCTTTCTCTTTGAACGGGTTCAAAAATTAATTCAAAACAGTCCATATAAACGATTACTGAGGAATCCATTGTCGAAAATGGTCAACGCAGTCAGAGATACATTGAAATCTTATTTTTGATGAAGCTGCAAGTCCTTGAGAATGACGTATAACCGATTGTTCTGGATTTTCAATCACACTTTCGTCTATAACATTAATGTTTTCATCAATGCGGTTACATTTTTGCCGGATTGGATTCTTAGCATCAAAAATACTACCATCGGATTCGAATTTTTGAACTAAATTATGAGTATTAAGCTCTGTAGATCGATTATGTTTACATAGTCCGAATAGATTCATTATTTTTGTAATAAATTTAAACTAATTCGTATATATTTTGCAACTGTGCATCTTTTTGTGATGATTTGGCAAACAATACTAAATACAAATGTCAGTTTTGGCGGGAATAAGAAAAAAATGGCTGCTATAACGTTTTACAAAAATATACAGTACTTTTTTGATAACCCTTTATTTGTTTATCTATAACACTCTTTTATCTATTAAACTATTACGGTTTTGCGTTGTTAGAATCCAATTATGACACAATAAAGAAACAGACCGCCGTCAATGGGAATTAATAATTTTCCCAGATTAATATTTAGAAGAGCGTCGCCTGCGGGCGTCGAACTCTGCCGGGGATGGATCTTTGCCTACCTTTGCCTTTGTGAAATTACATATTGATGGAAGGCGTTCTTTGCGCCGGATAATGTTTGTGATGTTGAAGGTCTGTTTCAGTCATCAAAGGTTAGTTCTGATTTAATTAGCGGTCCCGTGGCACCCTACCGTTTTCCTCTAAAAAAATCCATTTAACTCCTACTTCATAAGCAAAATCATTTGTTTCATTCAGTGTGAATCTTTGGAATTATTAACTTTTGGTCTAAAGTTTTCCTATTTTATTTTTATATATTGGGGCTAAATGTACGTAATATTAGAAATACAAATTTCCATGTCGTTTTAAGTCAAAGGAATAATTTTCATTGTATTTGTTACCGTTTGGGAGTGAAATATTAGGATTAATTTTAAGTATGTAGCAAGTATTATTAGGCTTAACCAAATATTTTTTGTCACAATTTCCATTTTATTATTAATGTTTAACGCGTTTTGCTAGTGTTATCAAGTGTAGCTTCATCAAAAATAAATATTTTCGATTTTGAAATAAGTATAAATACAAAACATTTGCACAGTGTACATTCTGAGTAAACAATACTCGGAATTTCTCATATACGAAGCCCTCGCAAAATATTGTTTAATTTTCTTTTCTGCTATAAAATGACAACAACACTGTGCTTAATTACGATATACAATTTGATCGCGATCGGTCAACTAGTTTGTTTATATCAGCTGTTTTTGTTAGTCGACGTCAAATGTGTGTTGCGAATTAACTATGAGTAACAATATTCTTCTTAAATTTTCCGTGTCAAACGAAATTTTATGTGCGGAACCACTGAGAGTATTGGGATTTTCTCCAATACTCTCACTGTAAATCGTGCATATCGAAAATATGCCATACGAATGGTACAAAGCATTCAAGGTAGTTAATTTGAAGAAACTGTTACAATTGTCGTACGGGTTTTAGAGAATTAGCTCAAGAGGTGGACATATCTTTAAGTCTGTTCGTAATAATATGACGGATATTTTGGGCATAAAATGCGCAACTTGCCACCGTACAACTGGTTCTGAAATAGGTCAATTTTGTTCAAAAAGAGCATCGAAAGCATGTTGCTGAAGGTATTATTTCTCGAGCTTCTACAAACCCAACATTCATTAATCGCATCGCAACTGGCAACAAAGCATGGAGTACGACATGCAAATAAGCCAACACTCTTTAGATGACTCTTCGAAACCAAAACCTAAAAAATCGCGCTAAAGTCGCTCGAAAATTAGTTACAGTTTTCTTCGATAACCGTGATCAGGTGCACTCCTAAGTTTTTCCAGAGCAGCTGAAGGCCATACCTTAATCAGCGTACGAATAACGTATGGAGGATTGGGTCAAACGGTGGCAAAGTTGTACTATACTCGATAGGGCCTACTTTGAAGGCGACAAAATAAATTTTGATGATTAAATTATTTTTTTTGTGTTTCATTTAAAAATTTCTGGTAGTTTTTACACATAATGTACATCGATTAGTTCACAATGGTGAACCGAAAAGAGCGAACCTGTGCCGCAGAAGTGCTCATAAGGGTACCGAAGATTTTAAAATAAAATTTGACGATGGATTTTTTTTCTCTGCCTTCTGTCACCCACGTCCTGGGATTTCTGCCACCGCGAGGTTTTCCTAACCCCTCTACTTGGGGAAAAAAAAGAAAAAAATGAATGTGATAAAAGTGTAGTGACCATGATAAGACGGCGACAAAATAAATTTTGATGATTAAATTATTTTTTTTGTGTTTCATTTAAAAATTCCTGGTAGTTTTTACACATAATGTACATCGATTAGTTCACATTGGTGAACCGAAAAGAGAGGACCTGTGCCGTAGAAGTGCTCATAAGGGTACCGAAGATTTTAAAATAAAATTTGACGATGGATTTTTTTTCTCTGCCTTCTGTCACCCACGTCCTGGGATTTCTGCCACCGCGAGGTTTTCCTAACCCCCTCTACTTGGGGAAAAAAAAAGAAAAAAGTGAATGTGATAAAAGTGTAGTGACCATGATAAGACGTCAGTGTAGTGACCATGATAAGGCGTCATAAGTAATTATATTTTAGATAGAATCGCCGTAAGCACGTTCAGCAAATGAAATAAATTTGATATTGAAGATACAACACCTCCCTCTGTTTACTTGTCTCCTGCAGAGGAGGGGGGGTGGTGCGTGAAGTGAAAGTGGAGTACGTGTCCTAGTCCGTTGGCAGTCAAGCAGTGAAAACACCAAGGAAAATAAGATAATTATTTTGAAGTGACAATAGTCACGGAAACCATATCCCATCTGCTAATGTGGCGGGATTTTTTTAGAAAAGAAACCTGGTTGGCTTGGAGAGCGCCAGCACAACTAAATATATATCAAGAATATTTATTACTGATGAAGCTTCATTGCATGAGAAACACGCCGAACATTAATAATAATGATGTATTTCATAGAAACTGCGTGAGACATCGATGAAAACAAGAGGTAATCAGAAGGGGTCGGAAGGATCTGGTGAGTACGGCGGGTGGGCCAAAGTTCCCAGCCAAGTGCAGAAATGATATCTCTGACCGCTTTCGAACTGTGTGATTGGGCGTTGTGCTACCACATCACTTTTCCGTATTTTGTAGCCCATTTTCGTCACTGTTGATCAACTCATGGTTCAAATTGATCATTTGTTGCCGGTAACAAACGATAATAATATGTCACCTGGTTTCAGAAGCTTATATTACACGACACTCTTCTGATTCCACCAAATGCACAGCATTGTCTTCTTTCCAAAGTGATTCGGTCTTGCGATCGATGTTGATGGGTAAACCGATTATTTTCTGCGTTTTGTGTTCCCCAAATATATCTGTTTCATCTCCAGTCACGATCCGATGGAAAAAATGTTTTTTTTTCATGCCGAGAAAGCAAAACTTGCTGTCTATCGTTCAGCTGAGGTACTACCCATTTTCCTGCCTTCTGGATCTTTCCCATAGTATGCAGACAGTCACAAATGGTTCGGCGACCAACATTCAACCTCTCTGCCATTTGTTGTTGAGTTTGCATATCGTATTCTTCCAACAATGCTTGCAATTCGCCATCTTTACATTTCTTCGGTTGATCTGGACTTTCTTTGTTTTTCAAGTCGAAATCACCACTTTTGATCGTTTAAACCAACGTCCACAAGCGCCTTGCATTGGGACATTCTCACCGTAAGTTTCTACAAGCATACGATGGCTTTTATTCGCGTATTTTTTTTGATTGAACAAGAAAAGTGGTACGTTCCTCAAATGCTCTTTATTTGCACCAAAAAAATTGTCGTAGCGACAAAATGATGAGATAGATTAGACTGTGAACCAACACTGGTTTTCAGCGCCATCTTTAAAAACAATTAAGAATTATTAACCGCCACACCTGGTAAAAGCCAACACAATCCAAATGTAATATTGTGTTGAACATCTATAATGTTTTACCACGTAAAGCTATTTAACGATGACTCTGAGGAAATGTTTTGTATGCTATTATACAGTGTGTAATGGAAATAACTTTCGTGAATTTAACCAACGATTCTTTATATTATTTGAAAGAAAAAGTTTTTAATAAAAAAGGCCCAAAACTTAAAAGTTTTTGCGAAAAATGCAAAGATATTAAATCACCAATAGAAAAGCGATGAAAAAAGTATCATTATAAGCAAATATGTGTAAGAGCATATTTGGAAAATAATAATTGGTTATTATTTAAAGAAAAAACTACACATAAACTAATTAATATTGATAAAACAATTTTTAGAAAATTAAGAATCATGCCATATATCAGTCGAAATAGAAATGGAAACGTCGCTTTGACTAATTGAGATGATCCCCACGACAAAGGGTGTTGGTGACAAAAATTATTTCAGTTTGTTTCAACAAAATTGTATTCTATACGCGAATATCATGATATGTTTTTTATTTACGGAGAATATGCCGCAAACCTCAAATTTCAATGTAAACATGGTTGCGTTTTGGTTGCGTTTTGGATACATGTTATAAATTTTTGTCTAAATCACAATCATGGTTTGGTTTGATGTTTTTCTTGACCTTGTATTTATATATTTTTTTTGATTTTTAATTTTTTTTTGGGAATTTAGGTCTCTGATGTTGAATTGTTGTGGTTAATAATTTTATTATCATTTATTTGGAGCGATGTTTCGACATTTTTCTATCTTTTTCATGTTCATTGAGTTTTTTTATAGCATGCCAATTTTTAGAATCTTTTTCGGGTGTTGCGGCATAAAAATGTTTGGTGTTGTTTGCTATAAACTATATTCACAAATTAAGTTCAAGAATCACAAATCAGTTAAAGAACGAAAATATTAATATTATCTCTGTTAATAAGAATAATCTTGCATCGATGTTAAACAATAACAAAGAAAGAGCAAAATTTTGTGACAAATCTGGAGTATACGAAATTAAATGTAATATGTGTGACGCTATTTATATAGGCCAAACGGGCCGATCGCTCAATGATAGGCTAAAAGAACATAAATATTCAATTTTACACAATCAGAGAAAGACGGGCTTTGCCGAACATTGTATAGACCAGAACCATTTTTTTAACATTATTAATACCAAATTAATACATAGCTGCAATAAAAGCAGGCTGTTAAATTACCTGGAAATTTTCGAAATTAAAAAAGCCATAGACGACGGCAAAAACCTAACAAACACCCAGCTAGACTTCGGAAATACTCCAATTATTGATAGTGTAATAAATTTAACGAGATGAAAAAAACCGACTTCCATTAGACAGCACTTTGAAATTTTAGTTTAGTTTATACATAACTCTCTTTGAGAATGGTCGCGAGGCCGAAACATGTTAGAGAATATCTTGAATATATTGTGAAACAAATACCAAGTGTTTTAATTATTATCATTTGTAAACAAGTAAACGCTTTGAAAATGATGGATGAGATTTCGTCAAAACGCATAATAGAAGTCACTAGAATCATTTAATTATATGTCTAGCATTTTGTGCAATAAAAAGTCTAAGCCTATGTTCAAAAGAACTATTGACTTTAAATGAGCATTGGCTCATTAATATTCATAAACACATTTCTTATTTTAATTTGCATGTCGTCTATTGCGGTGGGTAGCATTTGATAAACTTGTTCTTTAATATAATCTCGTTAATAAATATAAGAAACAATGTAGTTTCGTTAAATCCGTGGATCTGGTTAGTCACAAATTGTCCACAATGGGTCCAAATATTGTCTCGCTTTCCTGCTAAAATGAGGAGGAGCGCTGTCTAGCTGTAAGCACATTCGTCTCGCAATAGTTAAAGGCAATTCTTCGATCCATGCTTCAAAATTATTTTGCAATTAGGAAAAATATCACCACTAACTCTATTTTCAATAAAATATGGCCCTAGGAGCCGATCTCCGATAAAATTAGCCCACATATTAAGATACCATATATATGCTGTTATAGTGGAAGTTAAATCGGTTGACGTACCCATTTTTGTGGAAAGTTGTCTCGTCCGTAAATAAAATATATTTGAAGAAATTAGGTTCTTCTTATTTGTGTGGATGTTTTAACGCTTACCTCGTTTTCTATCTCCCTGTATGAAATATGCGGATTTTTAATTTCAGCTTGAAGAACTAAATATTCGTTTTCTTCACTCATAGTTCTTTTCTGCCTCTCCAAGTTTTTTTTTTATAATCCACTTTACATATTTCTTTTTATTTTATTATATTTTTATATTTTATTATATTTATTATATTGTTTTTTATTTAGACTGACTCTAACTGTCGTCTAGCCTAATTCTTTGTTTAATTAATCCTTAAGGCATTTGTTCTCTTTTTAAGCTAAGTTTTCTAGCTTTATTAGAAAAACTATTGTACATGTAGACATAAATCACAATGCCCTTATAACGTCTATCCCTCATACACGTATGGAAAAACCGGTTGCAGTATATGTCAATCAGATATGTCCTTACAAAGCTCTAAAATAATTTTATTAACTTTACCGTTTTATGTTAGGCATTAAGTGGACGTTTACGCCTCTGTTAAATTCACTGTAATATAGAAAATCTTTGTTATGAAATTAATTAAAGCTTTTTATCAAACCTCATATCACAAGACCTTATAAGGTACTCGGTTTTAAATATTTATTGAGCTATAAATGGATTGAAATAGAACGTTAGTGTTATGGCGTCAAAAATGGTTGTAGTGCACTTATCGTTGCGATATTTGAATTTCCCACGAACGATTACAGAAAAAAAGCTTCATCGTTATTTTATTTTCTTTATTTTACGTTATTTTTCAACAAAAATAAAGAAGATCCGTTTTAGGAATAAGTTAATTAGAGAGATTTGGTAGATAACCAATTAATTATTTATTAATGAAAAGTCGACTATTGCTTGTTGTTGTTGCTGTTTTAATCAAAATTTATTGTTAAATTCAGAAAAATCATTAAATTACTTCTGATTCGATTATTTTGATCGATATTTTTGGTCTATATTTTTGACAACTGAAATGTTCACCTTGTGGAATCTGGAGATTGAAAACCTGATACAAGTAGCTTTGTCAAGAGATCAGTTCTTTTAAAGTTTACACCACTCGATGACTTAATTCAAAAGAGTTATCAGAAAACACCAAATGATTTGTGTTAATTTCTCTAACTTTGCATACCATATCATCAGGAGATAATTCTTCTGTCGATTGTAGCTATTTCACACAATAACATACTTAATTAGACAATATTCAGTCCTGGTGTGAAGGTTTATCAAATAAAAAATCACACAACTCACATTACGAAGTTAGGCCTGTCTTCCAGTTATATATAAAACTACTCCAATATAACACATAAAATATGCAAAATATTTATGCCAATTGTTCTATCGGAACCTTTGGTCTGAAATACTAATCTTCAAAGAGATTTTCTACCAGACATGAAATCACTTGTTAATTTGTCGACTTGCGTTTCACTAAATATGTTAACATCGTCAATCAGAATGAATTATATACATGATGTCATCGATCCATCGTATTTTAGGTCTTCTTTGTGGACGCTTATGATCAGGCGGTATTCATCCCAGGATTGCTTTGATCCATCTGGTCCAACTGATTATGATGTCAACGAACGAACTGTAGAAGCGATAAAGAAGGGAAAGAACAGTGTAACCGTTGAAATGTTAAAAGCTTGCGGTCGAATTTGCGGTACATAGAATACTGGCAAAATTGTACTCAAAGAACAAAAAATACCTAACCTATGGAAAAATGCTGAAGTGAGTCTTCTTCATAAGAAAGGAGCATGAGAAGATTTAAAGAAATACCACCAATAAACCTCCTATCAGTATTGTATAAAGTTTTCACCAAGATAATATCTAAAAGAATATTAAGAACATCGAATGACGCTCAACCAAAAGAGCAAGCGGGATTCATAAGTGGATTCAGTACAATGGATCACATCCAGGTTGTACAGCAGGCCATAGAAAGCCACAACGAATACACCATGCCATTGTGCTTGGCTTACTTTTATCGAACAGGCTTTTGACTCAATATCAAAGCAATCCCTAATGAATGCATTGCTAAACCAATGGATAGCCAGAGCCTATGATAACCTGCTGAGATTCATGTGTGATGAAGCTACAGCGACAGCGAAGCTACAGTTCACATGAATCATCTTGAAGTGAAAATTTTTATAGAACGGCAGGGTGACTCAATATCGCCTGTTCTTTTCTCAGTCTTCCCTGAAGAGGTAAGAACAGATCAATTCTTCTATTGGAACCTTTGGTGTGAAACACTAAACTTGAAGAGATTTACCACTAAACACCAAAACACTTTTTTGAACTTCTCGACGCACGTTTCGCTAACCATGTTAGCATCATCAGGAGATGATTTAATCTTAGGAGATGATTTAATCTCCTGTTAACGAAAAATAATGGTAAGGTAGAAGGGTAAAGTATATTCTGGGTAGCTGCTGCAAAGGGCTACCCCTTTGCAGCAGCTACCCCGAATTTTTGAACCCCGGTTTGTTGAACTGTTTTGTTATATTATATTCTTTTGGACGAAATGGAAATAACAGATCAGTCTGAAATTAAAAAAATAGCAAACAATGAAAAACGAAAGGAATCTTTTAGGCACCGGTTGAACTTGTGGGTAGTTCAAATAACACTGAACAAGAAGATAAGGGAATAAACAAATCTAAAATCAAAGAGAGATAAATAAAAGGACGTAAATTTTTGCTTTTATACGCGAGGATGTCCCAGTGTACAGGGCGTGTGCGGTAATGTTAGAAGTTGTCCGAAGATTTTATTGAAAAGTAGACAGAAGAAAAATAGCAAGGCTTCAGAAAAGGCCAGAATAACTGTTGAAACGCTAAAAGCAGGTAGTCAAACTTTGCGTAAAATACTCAAATACTCAAAATTGTACTCAAAATACTTCAAAGAACAAAAAGTGGCAAATTTATGGAAAAATGATGAACTGATCCTTTTACATAAAAAAGGTGCACATGAATAAGTAATGTCCAAAGTGTTCATCAAGATAACAGCTAAAATAGTCTTAAATGATTAACAACCAAGAGAACAAGCAGATTTCAGAAGTGCATTTAGTACAACTAAAGCGACAGTTATAACATTGGATATCCTTGGAGTTAATATCAATGTAGAAGGGAGGGTACGACACATAAAGTGGGTGTTATCCAGTGTAATCTGGAATGGGAACAGGATGGAATACAATCGATGGTGCGTACCAACCCATTTTGGATTCATAAATGATGCCGTTCTCCTTTCACAAGGCCCATAGGAGCTACATACAAGACGACCAACCTGGATAATTATTTGAAATTATTTGAAAAAGAGTCACGTAATGTTTAATAAAATCACCGAGAACATAATTTCGATTTTAGGGAGGAATTCGGATGTAGTGACATATAACTTGGGCAGATAATTTTAATGGACGGGATACCGCTCGTGAGGTAGAACGGCGTGATAAATCTGGCTGGCAGGCATTTACTCCACCTTAGGCTCACCATGTTTAAGTACACAGAAGTGAAACCAGGCTACTCACATTACAATTAGTTCAATAACTTCGGGTAACACAGAGAATACTGGAAAGATGTGTGCTTGGCGTTACAAGGCCGACAAGGACAGAAATACTTACAGATGGATTAAGGAACAAACGAAAGTATGCCACGTCATCGAAAAAGTAAAAAAATTGAACTGGAGATGGACAGGCCATATTAGCGAGGTGATGACAACTGGACAAAAGCAATCCTGGAGTGGATATCGCTTGATCATAAACCTTAACAAAAAAAGACCGAAAGCATGATGGACCGATGATAGCGATTATCAAGTATGTTTACCCTGAATGGCAGAGGAAACCTCAGTACCACGCGAATTGGAGACATGTTGAAGAGGCCTTCATCCTGTAGTGGATGAACACTGGCTGGATGATTTGACGAACTACGATAGTACATCAAAAGAGACCAATAGCTCGTTCTCGTGTGGTTGTAGATTATTTATCTTTTGTCACTATGAGATATTTGTGATTAATTTTTACTACAGAATATGCGAATGTCTCATTATGCAATACGTTATATGTAAAACGTTTTCAATCTTATTTGTTCTCCTGATGTATATTAATAGTCGATCATTGCTGACATGGTTAAGTTATGACAAAATAAACATAGCTAATTCGAATCCATAGAGAATCGTTAGCTCGCATAAACATGAAACAAATACCGCGTCGCATATTTTCGCTGACACCCTGAGAGGATGGCTTCGTGTTTTATCATAACAATATTCCTGTTTCCTGCTTGTAAATCACTGTCGCCGTAACTCGTCTACACCTTAATTCAATTCTTGATGTTTAACAGTTATTTTGCAGTACTGTTAACTCTGTTCTCACATTTGTTTAACCGCGAATCTACTATTATTTTTATCATTATCATTTGCATTATTCAAAATAAATGAGTGTGGAAAGCTCAATATACACTCTTCGACAAAAATATAGAGGCATTAAATTAATAGGTATTACTATAAACCTTTAAATTAGAAATATTTACTATTATTCTCATTCTAAACATTAAATGGAATTTGCGTCAACTATTAATCTATGTAAGGTAAATATTTTTCTATATATTTCTATATTTCATAACTAGATATTTGTTTTATTGTTATATAGAACGGTGATCACCCGTTTACGCAATTTTAGCAGCCGTGTAAACATGTATAAAATGTTAATAGTTTTGTTCTTTTTTTTATTGTTTATTATTTCTATTTTGTCGCAGTATGAAGTAACAAAAAATTTGTGTGCATATATACCAGGTGTAGCAGTTAATTAATTTTTTTTTACGAAAAATACGTTTAATTTGGAAAAAAGGTAAATGATGATTTATTTAAAATATGCGCCAACACTAACTGCACATTTTCCCATCTCTCTCTGGCAATTGGTGGATATTCTCCCAGAAAAACTGTACATCTTTTAAGGTGGTCCAGTCATCAAGCCATTTTTTGACATCTCCGTAGTTGTTGAAGTGTTTCATGGAATGTGCGTGCAGCATTGATGCGAAAACAATTATTAGTCGGAAAGGGGCAAGTTTGATGAATACGGCGGGTGGGGCAAGAGTTCCCAGGGAAGTACAGATATGGTGTCTCTGATCACTCTTGTTGTGTGTGATTGGGTGTTGTTGTGCTGAAAAATCACTTTTCTGTGCATGCATGGTTCAAATTGTTGACGGTCATTTGTTGACGTAGCAAACGGTATTCGATGTTTCACCTGGTTTCACAAACTTATGGTGCACGACACCCTTCTGATCCCACCAGATGCTTGATTGTTGTTTGATGCCGGATGTTTGATCACCTGATGCTTGATGATTGTCTTCTTTCCAAAGCGATCCGGTCTTGCGGTCGATATTGATGGTTGTCTTACATCAATCTATGATGTTCTGCGTTTTGGGTTCTTGGAATATGTGCATTTTTTGTCTCTAGACACGATCCGATGCAAAAAAGTCTTTCTTTCATGTCGAGAGAGTAAAACTTCGCGAGAAAGCAAAACTGCGCACACCGTTTTTCGCTTTTGTGGTAGTCATTGAGCTAATGTGGTAGCGATTTTTTAGTCTTCAGGATCTTTCCTATGGTATGCAGACTATTACAAATGGCCTGGTGATCAACATTTAAACTTTCTCGCATTTGTTATTGAGTTCATCTTCTTCCAACAATGTTTGGCATAGTCATTTTTTTTTGGTTGACCTGGAGTTTTTTTTGCCTTTCAAGTCGAAATCACCACTTTTGAATGCTCCAAACCAACGTCAACAACTGTCTTGTGTTGGGACATTATCATCGTAAATTTTCACAAGTATACGACGGCTTGAACAAGAAAAGCAGTACGTGCCGCAAATGCTCTTTATTTGGCTAAAAACTCGATATATTTACAACACGAAAAAAAAAATGACACTAATTCGAATTCGAGTTCGGGAGATCTTTCCAACCACGTGATAGATTTGTCTAGACATTGCTTGAATAACGCCTACTTCATGTTTGACAGGGACATATACCGACAAACAGATGGAGCACCAATGGGTTCATCTGTATCACCAGTAGTGGCCAACCTTTTTTTTGATATATTTTGAACAGATGACACTGAGAAGCGCTGACCTCAAACCTAAACTATGGGTCCGATATGTCGACGACATTTTTGTCATTTGGCCCTTTGGTAAAAACTCGCCAAATTCCACAGCCATTTAAATTCCATTCACTCAAATTAAATTCAAGTCCCAAGATTGACGCGTACAACACATAGTTTACCGGAAGCTAATCCACACGAACAAATACCTGCATGCAAGGTCCCATCACCATCCGGCACAACTACAAGGGGTTGTTAACACCTTGATTTCTCAGTCTCTCAGACTATCCGATGACACCAACTGAGAAAAAGGGCTCAAAGTGATCACCGACGCTCTAAAGCAGAACGGCTACTCAGCCTATAACATAAAGAAGGCTATCAATTATCAAAACAACCAACAGAAGCCAAATGAATACGAAAATAGACCCGTAACAGTCCTGCATTATATCAAAGATGCCACAGACTGCATTGGACGATTGCTTCGAAGACATAGCATATCAATCGCATACAAATCACATAAAACAATAAAATCAGCTATCAGAAGTATGCTGATTTGATCCCAAAGATTAAATTATTTTAGAAAATCCAGGGGTATACAGCATATCGTGCGGGACTTGTAATATGGCATACATGGGACAAACCAATAGAAGAATATCAGCCCGGCTCGAAGAACATAAATTGACGGTTAGAAACAAACCACCTCCGCTATGTTCCAATATCATCTACAAACAGGCTACAAAATCGATTTTTATAGATGGCGACAAATTGTAAATATCCTGAATTACAAGACAAAAACCATCAGATAGAAAACACACACGTGGAAACCGGTAATCAATCGACAGAACGAAGCTCCCCGGCTGTAATCGGAAGAGCAACTGAAACCACTGAGACACCCCAAATAACATCCGAGGGGGTGGGCCCAACATCAGCAATAAGAAACACGCACCACCACAATCTACTACCTAGAAGAGTATAAATATTACGGGACGTTTTCCATAGCTTTCTGAAAAACTACCTGGGCCTTGAATATGACAAGGTCTTGACGTGGGTGACCCACAACAAAAGGCTACCGGAAAAGCACACGCATACCCCCTCAACAGTAGAAGAAGTAAGCTCTAGCTGGACAACCAACTAATCCTGTATAAATCCATGGTCCGATCAGTCCTCCAGATCAAATCCAGTTTTTCCAATAATGTGCGCTTCTTACTATAATCAATTATCCCTGGTTTGTAAGGAATGCGCAAATCCATCGGGAGACAGACATTCCAGAACTTCAGACGTTCCTGTCCAGACTACTGGACACATTTCTAGCGGCGGCGTCCTTATCGGATAATCCGCTAATCAGACCCACGGCAGCTTCATTGCCAGCCATTGCCCCAGTATGACCCTCCTGCACATTGTCGTGACATCCGGAAACAAATCAGCGAATACAAGTCCGGGCTCCCGGTCAACTTACCATCCAGGAAGAAGTAGTAGTAGTATACAGCTTTCAGTTTTCAGACACGCATTGAGAATGCCAAGTGTCACCTTGGCGAAACGTCTACACGTTCCCAACAAACGGGACACAAAAAATCGGATATACTCCCGGACTAATTATATATATATATATATATATATATATATATATATATATATATATATATATATATATATATATATATATATATATATATATATATATATACCACAGCTTTGCGGAAAAAAATATTATACTAAAACTGACTGTGAGAAAATCACCAAAAATATTTTAAAGCTTCTAAAACGACCGCAAAAGGGCGTGACGAGCTAAACATTTTTAAAAATCATTTTTTTGTGTATTTTCAAGTGCTAACCGAGTAAGAAAAATTCTCAGTTATAATTAGCAAACTGTCTCCTACAACTTTGTTTTATGACATGTTGTCGTAACTTCGCGAATAAAGAAGTGGGGGGGAGTTTTACCTATTTAGATAAAAAGTCGTCAAATGTCCGTTTGCCTAAACCGATTTTCCTCAGTTTGGATTCATTTAAAAGGCAATTGCTGGGACAATCAGATAATCTGGGAGATACATTATTTAGTTTATAAATGATACCGCGAGGTGGCGTTACATTCAACAATAGTTTTTTTGAAGTTTTGTTCAGTTTTTTCAAATGGAATGGTACAGCTTTTATTACATGGCTAGAAATCGATATCTCTGACATGTCAAGAGATATTTCGATTTTCCTGAAAAAAATCAATTATTATTTCACTACTACCTGCATCTATCTCTTGACATGTCAGAGATATCGATTTCGGGTTTTCACTGGATGATTCCTCTTTAAATTACCTTTCTAGCCATGTAATAAAAGCTGTACCATATTAAGACCAATTTTTAACTTAATATTACGGTAAAAATTAAAACTAACTGATTTTTTCAGAAAAATCGAAATATCTCTTGACATGTCAGAGATATCGATTTCGGGTTTTCACTGGATGATTCCTCTTTAAATTACCTTTCTAGCCATGTAATAAAAGCTGTACCATTCCATTTGAAAAAACTGAACAAAACTTCAAAAAAGCTATTGTTGAATGTAACGCCACCTCGCGGTTTCATTTATAAACTAAATAATTTATCTCCCTAATTATCTGATTATCCCAGCAGTTACCTTTTAAATGAATCCAAATTGAGGAAAATCGGTTTAGGCAAACAGACATTAGACGTCTTTTTATCTAAATAGGTAAAACTCCCCCCACTTCTTTATTCGCGAAGTTACGACAAAATGTCATAAAACAAAGTTGTAGGAGACAGTTTGCTAATTATAACTGAGAATTTTTCTTACTCGGTTAACACTTGAAAATACACGAAAAAATGATTTTTAAAAATGTTTAGCTCGTCACGCCCTCTTGCGGTCGTTTTAGAAGCTTAAAAATATTTTTGTGAATTTCTCACGGTCAGTTTTAGTAATACATTTTATTTATAAATAATATTATAAATAATATTTTTTTCTATATATTTTCTATATTTTCTATATATATATATATATATATATATATATATATATATATATATATATATATATATATATATATATATATATATATATATATATATATATTGGTATATATTATATATATATATATATATATATATATATATATATATATATATATATATATATATATATATTGGTATATATTATATATATATATATATATATATATATATATATATATATATATATATATATATATATATATATATATATATATATATATATACCAGGTGTCCCATTAAGGATGGATCGCGGCCGTATCTTGAAAACTATTTATCCCACAGCTTTGGGGAAAAAAATATTATTTATAAATAAAATGTATTACTAAAACTGACCGTGAGAAATTCACAAAAATACTTTTAAGCTTCTAAAACGACCGCAAGATGGCGTGACGAGCTAAACATTTTTAAAAATAATTTTTTTGTGTATTTTCAAGTGTTAACCGAGTAAGAAAAATTCTCAGTTATAATTAGCAAACTGTCTCCTACAACTTTGTTTTATGACATTTTGTCGTAACTTCGCGAATAAAGAAGTGGGGGAGTTTTACCTATTTAGATAAAAAGACGTCTAATGTCCGTTTGCCTAAACCGATTTTCCTCAATTTGGATTCATTTAAAAGGTAATTGCTGGGATAATCAGATAATCTGGGAGATAAATTATTTAGTTTATAAATGAAACCGCGAGGTGGCGTTACATGTAACAATAGCTTTTTTGAAGTTTTGTTCACTTTTTTCAAATGGAATGGTACAGCTTTTATTACATGGCTAGAAAGGTAATTTAAAGAGGAATCATCCAGTGAAAACCCGAAATCGATATCCCTGACATGTCAAGAGATATTTCGATTTTTCTGAAAAAATCAGTTAGTTTTAATTTTTACCGTAATATTAAGTTAAAAATTGGTCTTAATATGGTACAGCTTTTATTACATGGCTAGAAAGGTAATTTAAAGAGGAATCATCCAGTAAAAACCCGAAATCGATATCTCTGACATATCAAGAGATATTTCGATTTTTCGTAAAGTGTGAAGGAAGGCAAACATTAGGTTAATATTTTTTTAACTTAATGCAGGTAGTAGTATATATATATATATATATATATATATATATATATATATATATATATATATGTTTTGTTCAGTTTTTTCAAATGGAATGGTACAGCTTTTATTACATGGCTAGAAATCGATATCTCTGACATGTCAAGAGATATTTCGATTTTCCTGAAAAAAATCAATTATTATTTCACTACTACCTGCATCTATCTCTTGACATGTCAGAGATATCGATTTCGGGTTTTCACTGGATGATTCCTCTTTAAATTACCTTTCTAGCCATGTAATAAAAGCTGTACCATATTAAGACCAATTTTTAACTTAATATTACGGTAAAAATTAAAACTAACTGATTTTTTCAGAAAAATCGAAATATCTCTTGACATGTCAGAGATATCGATTTCGGGTTTTCACTGGATGATTCCTCTTTAAATTACCTTTCTAGCCATGTAATAAAAGCTGTACCATTCCATTTGAAAAAACTGAACAAAACTTCAAAAAAGCTATTGTTGAATGTAACGCCACCTCGCGGTTTCATTTATAAACTAAATAATTTATCTCCCTAATTATCTGATTATCCCAGCAGTTACCTTTTAAATGAATCCAAATTGAGGAAAATCGGTTTAGGCAAACAGACATTAGACGTCTTTTTATCTAAATAGGTAAAACTCCCCCCACTTCTTTATTCGCGAAGTTACGACAAAATGTCATAAAACAAAGTTGTAGGAGACAGTTTGCTAATTATAACTGAGAATTTTTCTTACTCGGTTAACACTTGAAAATACACGAAAAAATGATTTTTAAAAATGTTTAGCTCGTCACGCCCTCTTGCGGTCGTTTTAGAAGCTTAAAAATATTTTTGTGAATTTCTCACGGTCAGTTTTAGTAATACATTTTATTTATAAATAATATTATAAATAATATTTTTTTCTATATATTTTCTATATTTTCTATATATATATATATATATATATATATATATATATATATATATATATATATATATATATATATATATATATATATATATATATATATATATATTGGTATATATTATATATATATATATATATATATATATATATATATATATATATTGGTATATATTATATATATATATATATATATATATATATATATATATATATATATATATATATATATATATATATATATATATATATATATATACCAGGTGTCCCATTAAGGATGGATCGCGGCCGTATCTTGAAAACTATTTATCCCACAGCTTTGGGGAAAAAAATATTATTTATAAATAAAATGTATTACTAAAACTGACCGTGAGAAATTCACAAAAATACTTTTAAGCTTCTAAAACGACCGCAAGATGGCGTGACGAGCTAAACATTTTTAAAAATAATTTTTTTGTGTATTTTCAAGTGTTAACCGAGTAAGAAAAATTCTCAGTTATAATTAGCAAACTGTCTCCTACAACTTTGTTTTATGACATTTTGTCGTAACTTCGCGAATAAAGAAGTGGGGGAGTTTTACCTATTTAGATAAAAAGACGTCTAATGTCCGTTTGCCTAAACCGATTTTCCTCAATTTGGATTCATTTAAAAGGTAATTGCTGGGATAATCAGATAATCTGGGAGATAAATTATTTAGTTTATAAATGAAACCGCGAGGTGGCGTTACATGTAACAATAGCTTTTTTGAAGTTTTGTTCACTTTTTTCAAATGGAATGGTACAGCTTTTATTACATGGCTAGAAAGGTAATTTAAAGAGGAATCATCCAGTGAAAACCCGAAATCGATATCCCTGACATGTCAAGAGATATTTCGATTTTTCTGAAAAAATCAGTTAGTTTTAATTTTTACCGTAATATTAAGTTAAAAATTGGTCTTAATATGGTACAGCTTTTATTACATGGCTAGAAAGGTAATTTAAAGAGGAATCATCCAGTAAAAACCCGAAATCGATATCTCTGACATATCAAGAGATATTTCGATTTTTCGTAAAGTGTGAAGGAAGGCAAACATTAGGTTAATATTTTTTTAACTTAATGCAGGTAGTAGTATATATATATATATATATATATATATATATATATATATATATATATATATATGTATATATATATATATATATATATATATATATATATATATATATATATATATATATATATATATATATATATATATATATATATAATGATAGTTTCTCGGGTATCCCGTGGTAGCTGAATGTCCACTGATGGACGGTTTCGCTGACGTCTCGATGGAATCTCATCCATCATTTTCAAAGCGTTTACTTGTTTACAAATGCTGATTTGTCGTCGAAACGCCGTTGAATAAACGCTTTTAAAATGATGGATGAGATTCCATCGAAACGTCAGCGAAACCGTCCATCAGTGGACATTCAGCTACCACGGGATACCCGAGAAGCTATCATTACATTTCGCACCCGTGAAAACATTCGTCAAAACATATATATATATATATATATATATATATATATATATATATATATATATATATATATATATATATATATATATATATATATATATATATATATATATATATATATATAATCTCAAAACTGTCAGTGCCTCTACCTTTATGCCGGAGAGTGTATTTTAACCAACTAGTTTACAGTGTGGTTGATCTGAGAACAATAAAATACTGTAGTGAAACAGGTGCGTTATAATTTCTGGTTGGCGGTGCAATTTGCGTTTTAATATATTTTTTATTTATTGCAATTGTAATTAATTTATTGCACAATAATAAAAGTCCATCAATAAACGTTGCACCGTATATTCCTTACTGCTTTAAGACGTGTTTTAGTTCCATGGCTTTTTTAGCCTTGCTTGTTCACGTTTTAATCATAATTTATATTGTAATTTGTATAAATTTTAAATAAATATAACAAATAAGTATATATCATTGCAATCAGTAATTAATTGAAATAGTGCCATACATTTTCCTATAATTTTTCAAACTGTTATGATTCTGTTCTTTCAGTTAAACTTGTGATTTATATCGGATTGTTTGTAAAGTTCTGAGCCTTTATAATGTACGTAATAAAATAATTGTACTATTAAAGAATCATTGAATTAATGAAATATGGTGCTTGTATATTTAATATACTGATTCCATAACCTGACTTGGTAGAAATAGTTCGAAAATAACTTTTAAAGATACAGTTAAACTAACAAAAAATAATCCAAAAACACTATTAAATTAAATAAGTTTATATATATATATATATATATATATATATATATATATATATATATATATATATATATATATATATATATATATATCCCCCCATGGGCCCCACCCATCCCTTCCATTGGACGGCACATGTTTCGTCTCTTGATGTTTAGACTCTTCAGGGTACCGACATGTGCTCTCCCGTCAAGAATAGGGAGACCCTATCCACAGCCCCAAACAATCAATAAAATGCTCATTTATGCACGTTTGGAATAACAAAAAATACGATCGAAATTATGGAACTGCACTGTTTAAGAAACTAATGCGAACTAAACTAAAATATTTCGAAACACCTAAACCAGATATAAAATTAATCTTATCTTTTTACTTTTTATTTTTTAGGCCCAGTCCTGCTTACGTTTCTTGCAACTTTGTCGACTTTCGTTACGGCAGGGGTCGTTTAGAGTTTATTGCAGCCAATCGGTCTACGATATATCTTGAAATGCCGTATACCTTTTAGTTTGAGCCTAGTTTCTGAAGTGCGCTGGCTACCTACATTGTGGGGAGTTAATTCGCTCATATTTTTTACCGTATAAATCTGGGAATATTTTGACTTCAAAATAGAGAAGAATCATAATTCTCACATATAAGATACCTTTGTTCAATATCGATATCTCACGCCGTTTGTGAGATATTCGTGTTCGATATTCGTGTTCGTTTGCAAGATATTCGTGCACATCTTGTCGATGTCTGAAAAATCTGTAATTCACAAAGTGTTCCTTGCATGCGAGGAAAATAAATATTAAGATCTCAAAAATATAACGGACTTTATTTAAAATAACAATTTTTTGAAATTTACTTTAATACGTGTTGAAAATGTCCAACCTCAATACAGTTTCGCAGGTTCTTTGTTAAGTGACGCCACATTTGGGAAGTATTTTTTAATTTTAATATCATTGGCCGCTTGTTGTAATAAATAAAATAAAATAAATAATAAATTATACACAACGTTCAAGACACATTTTGTGAATTGCATATTTTCAGCAATCGACAAGATGTGCTATGGAATATTCGAATACGAATATCTCGCAAATACCTTTTTACGTGGAAATTATGACTCTTATCTATTTTGAAGTCAATATATTCCCAGCTTTATAGGGTAAAAAAATATGATAGAGTTAATTTCTCACAAAGTAGGTAGCAACCGCCCTCTACCAACTAGGCTCAAGTTAGTACCAAATTCGAATTTGTTGCTTTTGAAAACCCATCTACTCCGACTTTGAGCCTGATATCTTCTACCGTGTTTAAATTATCTCCATTTTTCAAAAATTTGCTACACGCTGTAAATATATTTTATTATACATTTGTTTAGTTCATAAGAACAGAATATTTATAAAATAAAAAAATGGAAAGGGAAATACCATATATTTGCTATAAAAAGTTCTAATGTTTCCCACGACGGTGGAAATTTAAAAACTTACAAAGGTCGTCATTTTTCATGATCATTAAGGAAAACTATTAATCCAATTTCTTTCGTGTAATTGTCGTATCGCTTAAAGAAAGTAAACTATCATAATGGATGTTTTCCTTTTGCTATTGGCGTTGAATAATTTAGTGTTATGACAAGTGATGTCGGAAATGCACGGTTATTGATAAGACCCTAATGTATTTGTTGGTGCTGATGTTTCCATTTCCTTTCTGCTTTTCGTGTGAGAATTTCTCGATTGCAATCGACTAAATATTAATCATTGGTATTAGATTAGAGTTACAGGAATGGGAAGATACAATTTAACATCATATTAAGTGTTTTGTTGGTACCTAATTATTCATATTCATTCTTTTCTTTATTGTCTTCAAATATTTTATATTTGAATAATCTATATTATACATGGTGATTCCTAAGTTCAGACTTTTTTAACAGCGTATAAAATGGGTAATGGGTAAAGCGTATGGCTTTAGAATTTCAAACAGGGCTCATTTTCCGCAGGCCAAGGTACAACTACCTACGGCAGTGGGACGACCTACCCCAAGGCAGAGGATGCTAAGAATAATCGGGTTAGATCAGGCTGCCAGTGGACTTTGGACATTACAAAACTTAATATTCGAACAATGAAAACGGATGAATGACTGCAAGAACTGTTGATCAAGCTTGACAACATACATTGGGATATCATAGGACTATGTAAAACACGAAGAAAGGGCGAAGAGCTAACCAAACTGGAAACAACTGGTCACGTGCTTTACACTTGGAGAACGAAGAATAGACGGTGTGGTAGAATTGGATTACTCATTAACCGAAGGTTGAAAGGCAGTGTCGTAAAATTTGAGGTATATCTGATATGCGTCATTCAACTGAATAAAAAGTTTTTAGCTTCAAATCGTCCAATCTTATGCACCAACTATAAGCTATCGTGATGAGAAAATGGAGATATTATATGATGATGTGGCCTAGTTTATAGACAATGAGAAATGCAGGTACAAAATGCTGATGGCTGACTTGATGCTAAAATCGGAAAGGATAAAACTGGTGAAAATGCAACTGGCCCATATGAAAGTGGTGAGCGGGATAATAGAGCGAACGGACAAGAATTATATATTATGAACTTGTTTTATAAAAAAAAAAAATCAGCAGAAAATTGACATGAAAAAGTCCAACTGGTCTCACAACTGAAATTAACTACATCATGCCAAACAATAAAACAATATTTTGCAATTGTACTGCTCTTAACCGTTTTAATGTCTGAAGTGACCATAGAATGGTACACGAGCAAAGGTTAGGATAAACTGTCGAAGAGAACGTAGCAAAATGTTAAGATCAAAGAAAGGCAAAGTAAATTCTGGGAAGTCGCTTTAGAGGAGCAGCGATTTTAAGATTGCTTTGTCGAACCGCTTTGATTTATTGCAAGATTTAGAGGAAATGGAAATAACAGATCAGAATGAAAGAATCATTGACAATGTGCTTGAAACGTACTTGCAACGGCTTGCAATGACTTGAAACGTGCTTGCAACGGCTGCTGCAATAGCACCAGCGGAAAAAAGATTCAAATAGTAAAAAATCTGGAATAAGACAATTGATTTAATGAAAAAAACGGTGTACAATGAGGAATGCAGGGAGTCTTTGTCGAAGTCGAGTCGAAGTACGTTAAACTTTGCAAAACTATAAGAAAACGTATTCGAGAAGAAACGCGTCAGTTCAACATGCAGCTGGTGCAAAAAACACTAGAAGAACGGAAGGGAATAAACAAAGCAAAACACATGCTGATAAATAAAAGGACACAAATATATTAATGCGTGAGGATGGCACAGTGTGCAAGAAACGTACGGAAATGTTAGAGGTTATTAGATTTTATTCCAATTTATATGAAGATCAGAACCAGTTAAAGAGACCAATGCCCACGGAAGAGCAAATGCCAGATATATTGTTGGACGAAGTGACAAATGCTATAGAAACGATGAATAATGGAAAGGCTCCAGGAAAGGACAGTATAAAAGTTGATATGTTAAAATCTGGCGGTCGAACTTTACATAAAATACTGGCAAAATTGCACTCAAAATGCCTCAAAGAACAAAAAATACCCAACCTATGGAAAAATGCTGAAGTGATTCTTCTTCAAAAAAAATGGACACCGGAAGATTTAAAAAACTACCGCCATATAAGCCACCTGTCGGTATTATACAAAGTTTTCACCAAGATAATATTTAAAAGAATAATGAGAACACTGAATGACGCACAACTAAGAGAGTAAGCAGGATTCAGAAGTAGATTCAGTGCAATAGATCATACCAAGGTTGTTCAACAGGTCTTAGAAAGGTACAATGAATACACCATGCCACCGTGCTTGGCTTTTATTGACTATGAAAAGGCATTTGGCTCAATATCAAAGCAAGCCATAATGGATGCATTGCTTAACCATGGTATAGACAGAGCCTATGTAAACCTACCCAGATCCATGTATGACAAAGGTACAGCGACAGTTCACATGGATGATCTTGAAGTTAAAATCAAAATAGAACGGGGTGTAGGGCAGGGTGACTCAATATCTCCTGTTTTTTTCAGTCTGCCTTGAAGAGGTATTCCGTAATTTGGATTGGGAACAGGATGAAATAAAAATAAATGGTGCATACTTAAGTCACCTTAGATTTGCAGATGATATGGTTCTCCTGTCACAAGAACCAGATAAACTACAAAAACACATACAAGAGCTACAAACGGCGGGAGAACCATCAGGCTTAAAAATAAACCTGAAAAAGGTTATGTTCAACAAATTTGCTGAAAACAGAATAATATCTATTTTAGGAAGCGGTTTAGAGATGGTGGACCACTACATATATCTTGGGTAAAGGATTTCAACGGAGGGTGATACCGCATGGGAAGTGGATCGGCGTATTAAGTGTGCCTGGCAGGTATTTGACAGGCTCAACGTAGTATTTAAGAACAAACTCCCACTTTGTCTGAAGAGAAAAGTTTTTGATCAGTGCGTGCTGCCTATTCTGACATACGGAAGTGAAATATGGATACTCACATCACAATCAATTCAAAGACTGCGAGTAGCACAGAGGGGAATGGGAAGGGTATGTTTGGCATTACAAAGCGGGACAAAAACACTTGCACGTGAATCCTGGAACAGACAAAAGTATGTGGTGTCATTGCAAAGGTAAAGGTATATATATATATATATATATATATATATATATATATATATATAAATTATCTATATTATTTCAAGCAAATATGTGTAAAAGCTTATTTGGTTATTATTTAACTAATAAACAACAAATAAATTAATGAATATAGCTACAGCAATTTTTGTAAATTAAAAATCAACCAAAAAATGAAAGTGATAACGTCGCTTTGACTAATTGAGATAATTGACATGAATTGAGATGCATTTATTTCAGTGTGTGTATATTATTCCATTTAAAACCAGAGTTGTATTATGTAAGGAAATATCATGATATGCTTTCTTGTTTACGAAGAATATGTTGCCAACCAGATAGGAAATATATCAGAACTTTTTATATAACGCTTATAATGTTCATATATAACAATTATAACGTGGACGAAGTCAAAATTTTAGGCAACAGTAATAATATCATGTACTTTTTCAACGCGTTCGGGAAAATATGTTCGAACGGTATCAGGTTTGTCTACCTAAATGTTGAATATTTTGGACGCTTAATTTTAAAACACAATTATGTTCTTCTTAATGTAGCGTGAATCATTTAAAACGTGTTATAGTATGAGAAATTAATAATTTCAACTTTTACTTTAAACGATATTAATGCAAGAAAAAAACAAACCAAATTTATGGAATATATAGCTATAAAAATATTACATTTAATTTTCAATTAATGAAACAAAAAAGTAAATTTTTCTATGAAACGTTGAAATTTTTACGAGAGTTTTAAGACTAAAAAATACAAAGGCCTGTAAAATTTTAAGCAATAAATAATTAGATTTAAATTCGTTGAATTTCATCATTTTTCAATCACTATTGAATCATCTCCTGATCATGCTGATATTCCATTATAATAATCGATACCTTTTTATAAAAAAAATAATAGAAAGTTTTAACTAATTCATAGCACTAATTCATATTTTTGTTAGTCATATTAGTGAACAGTATACAGGTCATATAACTACAGAAATGATCTATTTTTAAAACTGCAGGCTCGTTAATTAGTAGTGGTTTAATCAATATTCAACATATATATTTAATTGACTTTTTTATTTGTTTTAGGTAAGTGTTAAGTGGTTTATCAGAGAACACAAAACGTGGAGGGTTTTCTAGTGAGTATGAAATTTAAAAAATATCTATAAAATCGTAATAATTACTTATTTGCTTGAATTTGTTAGTGTTTGAGTGATGAAGCGCAATATTAGAACTTATCCATTAAAATTAATTTCATTCTTATTAGGATTGCAGGATGGGGAGGTGGCAATTCTTGTAATCAGGTGATACGGGGTTTGAAGTGCAGATATACTTGTTGCTGCAAGCTTGTGAACTCAATTTCAACAGACTAAATTATATAAGAAATTATCTGTTCGAAGCTAGGTAAGGTCGGATACTTTCTATGACGTCTTCAACGTTCGTCAGTCGCTAGGGTAATACTTCACTCCGCAATGGTATAATTCAAACTTTTTATTCCATAAAATAACCATTCATTCTTCAGTGTTAAATTGATTTCACTGCGAAATATTTGGGCAATTTTAAGACGTTATTTTAAAAATTGCTTTAAAGCGAATAACGCGGCTTATGAGATTAGGGGGAAAGTGCCGTATCAATCCACACCGCTCCATTCTCATTCAAGAAGGGAAGGGTTCTGCGAAGGATACGTAAGTTTTGGAGATAGGATCCTCTGGATCTTGTAACGCAGCAAACCGGTTTGACAAAGCAATCTCAAAATCGCTTCCTCTCTCCAGCAGTTTTCCAGATCCACATTGCCTTTCTTTGATCTTACTATTCTTTGGCGCTCTTTTCGATAGTCAATCTGAAACCTTGCTCGTACCATTCAGTGGTCACTTCCAACATTAAAATTGTTAAGGACAGTACAATTGGTAAATACTGTTTTATCGTTGGTCATGATGTAGGCAATTTCGCTTGTGAGCCCAGATGGAGTTTTCCATGTCCATTTTCTGCTGATATTTTTCTTATAGAATGAATTCATAATATATAGTTCTTGTCCTTCAGCAAAATCAACCAATGTGTCACCTGTATTATCTCGCTCACCAGTTCCATATGGGCCAGTTGCATTTTCATCAGTTCTTGTTGTTCCAATTTTGGCATTAAAATCACCCATCAGGATTTTGTACCTACATTTCTCCTTGTATAAAAGCTGGGCCACATTATAAAATTCCTCAATTTCTTCATCCCTATGGCTTATAGTTGGTGCATAAGCTTGGACGATTTGAAGCCTAAACTTTTTATTCAGCTGATTGACGCATTGGGCTAGTCGGTCGGATGTACTTTCAAATTTTACCAAACTATCCTTTCGATTGATGTAGCTTTCGATTGATGAGGAATCCAATTCCGCCACATCGGCCATTTTCCACAACTTTAAGTTTTCCAAACACTTTAAGTGTTTTGGTGTTTAGTGGTAAATCTCTTCAAGTTCATGTATAATATTATTAAATTAAATAATTATAATTCTACTAGAGAGGTTCTTGAAAGATTTTGTGATTTTTTATTTTTAAAATATCAAGAGATGCATGCTTTTAAACAAAATGAAGCGTCCGTGAATGTAACAAGGACAGTGAACTTGAAATACCTGAAAGATTCGAACAACATTCATAATTAAACTTGAAGAGATTTACCACTAAACACCAAACCACTTTTTTTGAACTGCTCGACGCGCGTTTCCTTAACCATGTTAGGATCATTAGGAGATGATTTAATCTTAGATAGATTAAATCATCTATCAAGGTAAATCTCTTCAAGTTTAGTGTTTCACACCAAAGGTTCCAATAGAAGAATTAAACATTCATAATTAACAAACAGAACTGAAGACTACTCAACATATCTTAAACCACCTATTAAATAAATCATTTTCGATACCACGAATTTCTAAGTGAATTCATCAATTGAATTTTGTATTCCAATAATTCAAAATGTATTTTTTCTGGGAAATATTTAAAAAATAAAACCATTACTAAATAATAATCCTGTCTGAAACGTTCTACGAAGTATAATAAATTGGTATCGGTGGAAAAGAATCAGTTATTTTAATAGGTTAAGTACAGCTAACAGCCAACAAGCTGAAAGTTCAAGAACGAAAGCCGTTAAAATTTATGAACAATAATAATGTAAATTATGCAAATCGTTATCTGAAGATTAATCAAGAACATTATAATATAATAATTAACAATATGTCTTAGAGATGTATCCAGTAATAAAACTAGTAAGTTTACTTGATTCTATATTTAGTTTTACAAACGGATATTTTCGTAACAGTAGATTTTGTAATTTATTTTGTAATATGTTGTATACTATTGAAGATAATGGTAATAAATGAATGGTGTAAATGTTGGTAATTTCGTCTGTAAGTCGCGACCCACAAAATAGCCAAAAAGTTAGGTAAAAAACGTTACGACCCCCTTACTATAATATATTACTTTGACGTTTATCAAAGTTTTACATCGGCCGGTTAACACAGGTACGATTCGTCCATCGTGAAAAAACCGATTCATCTATTTGTTTTTGTATTAAATGACGCATCGTCAATGACGAATGTCTATGTGAATGGGCCGTTACACTTATACCGAAATCTCGCACACATCCACAAATACCGAACAACTAGACTTGTGTAACTCCTTGTTCTTATATTACTTTCATCAGTTTGAACCTGTGCATGCGAAACGGATCATTCGTCCTGACCGCGTTTAGGCCATGTTCATACAAGCCATGGGCTTTGATAATAAAAACAAAGGAACGAGACGAAGAGTTTCATTATCTGAATGATTGTGGCGTGTTCATATATTTTTTTCTTTATTTGGGTTTTTCTCCACGATATGTTGATGATATTTTGATATGTTGATGATTTTTTTTCCTTTGTTTGGGTTTTTCGCCACTATCTAAAACTCAAAAAATATCAAAAATACCTGTTCTTATTTAAAGAAAGAATCACTGGGTAAAAACAAAAAACCAAACGGAGACAAATTTCTCAGTGATTCTTTTTTGTAATAAATTTGCACGAACAAAATTTTAAAGATATAAAAATGTTATAAAAAATTTTACAAACTTTTAAATAAGAACAGGTATTTTTGATATTTTTTCTAGTTCTGTCTAGTTCTAGATAGTGGCGAAAAACCCAAATAAAGAAAAAAAAAATATATGAACACGCCACAATCATTCAGACATTATGTTGATGATATTTTTGTTATATGACAACATAGCAACATAGCACTTTAATATTAAAATAAAACAACACATTAAAAACTACAATTTATAGAAAACCGACAAACACAGATATGTATCTCAATTTCTTTTCCAATCACTCAAAATCGGTCAAAATAGGAGTAATTAAAAGTTTATATGACAGCAAAACTTGTTTGTACCGACAGTGATACACTACAAAAAGAAACAAATCACATAAAAGACATAAAAAATTTTAATAAAAAACAATTACCCAAAAAAATTATAGATAAATCGTTTAAAACTTTTGATACCAGACAAAACAGACAAGTTATTAATAACAATAATAATAACTCTCAAACAATTAACCTCACAATTCCTTATATCCGTGGTATTTCTGACACAATTAAAAGAGTAGGAAATAAATACAACATAAGAACGACATTTAAAACAAAAATACTCTTAGATCTCTATTAACAAAAATTAAACCAAACAACACACAACAAAATACCAAAAATGTGGTTTATAAAATTCCCTGCGATTCTGGCAAATTCTATATAGGTAAGACATCTAGACCGTTAGATGCTAGAATAAAAGAACATAAAAAAACCTTCTTAGAAAGGGCGATTTTAATAAATTAAAAGTAAAAAAAAATTAATTAAAATTAAATTAAAGAATTTGTCAACACGCATGGGAATCGGGTCATAAAATCAATTGGAATAATTCCAAAACGGTATTAAAAGAATCGGTAACAAAATACAGAAGATTAAAAGTAACCGCTATAATTAATTTAAATAAAAATAAATGTATTGCTGTGCCTTCGGTAGATTTAAATTCAATATGCTTCCCGATTCTAAAGAATACAATTAAAAACATTTAAGAATTTCAATAAACAATTACAATCACACGGTAAACCTCACCTATATATATATATATATATATATATATATATATATATATATATATATATATATATATATATATTTTTTTTTTGGCAGTGTCACTATCATTAAAAACTAATTGTGAATGTAGGTATCATTGACATACACAAAAAAATATATTTACTTTCTATCTCTTTCATAATTAATATACTAAGGAGCCACATTAGCTGTGGTGTCTAAGGCGTCAGCCTTGCGATACGACAGTTAATGTGGAGCGGGTTCGAGTCCCGTACTAGGAAAAAAGGTTTTTCTAAAATTCTTGTGAATATTTCTAGGTAAGAGTGTAAAATCTGACAAGAAATCACCCCCCAGTCACGCCAGTTCGAGGCTGGGTAAGGCCGGATGTCTTCTGAGAGGTTTTCTACGTTGGTCACTCGTCAGTCGGTAGGCTTCTCGAGATACTTTCGGTTAAGCACAAAACCAAGGGTTGATAGCCCAAGGGGGGTGCTGACCGGGGGTTTCGGTAGCTGATGACCGTGGTTCGGAACCCACGTTAAGCTGTAGGTCCAGTCGCTAAATAACCTTCTCAGTTGCTGATGCGCCTCTAATCCCAAAACTTTACTTTAAATTAATATACTTTACTTTTAGATTCGTTTTGAAAACGGGAGGAGAATACTTCTCGAAACGTTAACGTAAAATTTTGTTCGTTAGGCAAATTTATTACAAAAAAAGAATCACTGAGAAATTTGTCTCCGTTTGGTTTTTTTTCTGTTTTTACCCAGTGATTCTTTATTTATATAAGAACAGATATTTTTGATATTTTTTTAGTTTTAGATCGTGGCGAAAAACCCAAATAATGAAAAAAAACTAGAAGAGTTTCATTGTTAATTACGTTTTTATGAAAACAAGTACCACGATTTCTTCTTTCACCCACTTTTAAATACTACGATTTCTTCTCTCCCTTAGTGTTAAATTAATTAATAACAGTGTGGTAATAAAATAAATTAATTATATATATATATATATATATATATATATATATATATATATATATATATATATATATATATATATATATATATATATATATGTAATGTAAATAAGTCCGAAAGAAGCGAAAAAGTTGAAAACTATAACACTTTCAAATATCACAATAGCGAGACGTATTAATGAAATGGTTAATGATGTTCACGATGAAATAATTGAAAAGGTTAAATTAAGTGAATTTTTTGCTATTCAGTTCGACCAGTCAATAGATGTGTCGAACTTAGTGCAATTTTTGTGTTTTATCCGATACGAATGCCAGGGTTCAATTAAAGAAAATATGCTATTTTGCAAATCAGTCCCTAATCGTGCAACTGTTTTTATTTATGCCAGATAATTTACAAAATGTTAATTTATAAAAATAAGCCGTAACAAATGTTAGTTTTCTTAAAAGCTGACCATTGCAGACTAGATTACTTTCCACCTTGTGTGAAGAAATGGGTACCAAATACGACTCACTGCTTTTCCATACTGAATTCAGGTGGTTGTCGCTAGGAAAAGTTCTTTTTTATAGATACAAATAGCTCATTTTCAGAGTTTTTACAAGATGGATAAACTTTATTACTATTGGCTTACTTGAGTAATACATTTTCACATTTAAATGACTTGAATACGAGTTTACAAGGCCGTAACAAAAACATTTTACTATGACAGACAAAGTCAATGCTTTCATCAAGAATCTTGGTATTTGGATTATAAGCCTTAAAACACAATTTTGATGCATTCACTTTAATTTCGGATTATATTACCAAAAATATGGATTTAGAAAATTGTGTTATTGAGCGTGAAAACAGTTACTGGAATATATTCCAGATAGCAACGATAATTTGTCGAAAAGATGGGTTCCGATCAATCCGTTTGATGAAAATATTGTTGCAGCTGCTGAATTACTTATTAATATTCCAACCAAATTATCAATACCAACTTATTGAAATATTTTCCGACAAAATTCTACAACTAGAATGTTTAACTTAAGATTTAGATAAGTTTTGGCTTGCACGACGATGTGTATACGGAAGCCTAGTAATGAAAGCTTTGAAAACATTGATTCCCTTGCTACTTCTTACTTATGCAAAAAGAGCTTCTCGTGTATGGTGGCTTTAAAAACTAAATATAGAATCGTCTATTCTCACTGGAAAATAATTTACTTACGTGTGTTTGCAATGATGATCCACGTATAGAATATCTAAAGTGCCGCCTTAATGCATTAACTAATAATTATAAACAACTTTGGCTTTAACATTAATTAAGTATATTTTATTATAATAAACCTCCTGACTATAATGCACACCAAACAGGGACTTGCTGTGAAGGTTTCTCATGAATCAATCGAGGATTTTCGTGCACACGTTTTGAATGACCCAGTAGCTTTAGTTTCTGCTTTATTTGAGCGTTATATGCTTTCAGAGCTAAATTCGTTCGTAAAAATACCCCATGTTGTGGATTCACTGAGTTCAAATTGTCGTGAACGCCGTTGTGTGTCTTCAGCAATACTTCCACGTACCAAATCAATATGCTCTTATGAATGACCACTACGACTATATATTGCTCCTATTTTATCTTCCCCTGAATCAGTTTCTTGAAATTTTGGAACAATCCGATTCAGATGGACGATTGTGCAAACCGTAATTTTTCTAAAAACAGTTTTCCTAAAATAATTCGACAATTTTAAAGCATTGTTGTATTGTGTACAACTCCATTTTTATAAATGTTATACATTACACTTCTGAAATGAGACTAGATCTAGACAAATTCACAACGCCATTTTCTTTCAGAATTTTTCAGTTTTATTCCAGAATTAAAAAATCGCTCAATATGAAAGACCCGTTATAATGTATGATTGTGATTCGTTCGCTGGTTATTCTTTCTCTTCTTAATCTTCCTAATGTTTTTCTCCAGAAGTCCATTTCCATTTCCAAGCTTTTCGATTCCAAATTTTAATTGCCAGACCTCGCAGCTATAAGTAATTATATATTTTACGTTTACATATTATGTTTAATATTTTTTAATACTTGTTGATCCCACAGATTAGTGGCCAATAAATCTATTGCTTTTCTTTCCTGATTAGTCCAATCTCTGATTACATCATTCAATATGATCTGACGTCATTTTGTGTAATGTTCATCCCTAGAGATTTGTATTTTTTTCAGTCTTATTTTTTACTTATCTTAGGGAACTTTCTTTTTTCTCTGTAATTAGTACTTGATTATTCCCCAATAAGGGTATTTCTATATTGTGGGGTTTATATTTCAAAGTCTGAGCGTTCTAGCTCGAGGAATATTTTGAATAGTTTGGGGGATAGGCAGCTTCTGTATTTTAGATCTTTGGTCACTCTTCAATCTTTTGATTCCTTTCTTTCAACTTGTATGTTGAGTATCGTATTCATATATTTTAAATTTTAATGATGTGATTAAATTTGCCATGATATTTATTTATTTCGCCCTTAGTTTCATATCTACATATAGTTGATAGTCCCTTTAATATCTCGAAAACCATTTTTCTTATTCTAGTTATTTTCCGAAATCGTTAACCTTTCTCAAGAACTGACTGCATTCGATATTAATAGTAGCTAATAAATAATACGTAGTATATCGTTAATTTAAACGATATATTACTAAAAATAAAAAAATATCGGAATATAATTGTTTTAATGTCTTTCAAAATAAACCCCTTCAATTGCAATATCACTATAACTCCGCTGTGCTGCCATTGCATTTTATATATCTTCCATCTAAAAAGCAATTAACATTCTACTATGTTCAATAATACATAAAAAATGAGCAAATTCCTTGTTCAATCAATGGATGAATGCATTTAATATATATTCATTTAAATAAAAATTACTCTAAGTTTATCTTTTATTAATCCAACACTATTATTTACAACTTAAAATTTCTTTCCGTTAGCAATAATATTTATAAAAATCTAAAACAGCAAAATACCTTTAGATATAACTAAATAGGTTATATACTGTGTTTAAGGGAAAATACTTTCGTAAATTTAATCACCGATTCTTAACAACATTTTACAGAAACCAGTTCCTTACAATAAGGGTCAAAAACTCAAGGGTTACTCAGAAAAAAAATTGCAAAATTACTAAATCAATCAAAAAGCTATGATAAGTATTAACATTTAAACAAATATTTATACGAATATAACGAATTAACTATAGTTCGCACAAAAAAAAATCGATGCACCTCATTAAACACGTGATCAACATTTAGAGTGCCCTGTTGCAGGTTGTGATTAAACATCACTTTAGCAAACCAAATAATTTGTTTTTTAATTTGGTTTGGTTTTATTTTGGTTTGTAATTTAAACCAAAAATACTAATTACCAAGAAAAATTTAATAAAGATAGAAAGTCTTGCAAGTTTCGTCGACTTAGTACCCCTAGATAGATTCAAAACGTTTCAAAAGGCTGCGTTCAAAAATAATTTTTTAATAGTTGAATGGTTATTATAATACAAATATATTACTACCAATAAGATCCATTGATTATATATATATATATATATATATATATATATATATATATATATATATATATATATATATATATATATATATATACAAAACAGAAAAAACAATGAAATATCTGCACTTATATTTTCATTAATCGGAATCTGATTGTACTGGCTGGAATCATTGTCATCATCTGCATTATTTATAATTAAAGGAAGAACGTCTTTTCGATTAAGTATATGCTCTCTGCCATACCATTTCTTTATTTCATTTTCTGTATGTGTTATGGTATTCTTCCATATCTCAGGAGTAACAGTGTGAAGTACCTCACGACAGATGTTTATGCAGTCTTGTTGTGCATTACCATCTATATCCATGTGTTTGTTATAGTAATTTTTACAATTCCCCACATAAGTTAAATAGGGGTGAAAAGGCAGTAGTATAGAACAATACGTAAAATTTTGTGCCCACCTTTTGTGAAATAGTACTAGTGGATATAATCAAGCTTAAGGCTGCTGCAACAAGCTAAATGTATTCTAGTTTCTATAATCTACTAGTTATATTATGACTTAAATATTTTACTAAGACAAACTAAATATATCCAGTAATTATTAATAATTAACTTAAAATACATCTCTAACACCCACTAAGGGTTACTAACAATGGACTATAATTGTCTCGTTCTTGTTTAAAATAGTGTACCAAAGATGTTACTAACTCTTAACAACGGCTATTTAACTACTTTGGCATTTTGCAAGCGCGACTCTGACAATTATAACATTGTGGGAATAGGCAAAAAATCAAAGTTAACGTTTAGATAGTATATATTATCTACATATGCGATAATCTCCAAACGTGTCAATAAAACAAAGTACAATGTGAAACCCGACAACATTGCATATGTTTCTAACCGACTACAGCCGCTAAATTTTAAATTTATTAAATACATTTGCTTATTTTAGTATTTAAATTGTGTAATGCTATATCTGCTGTACTTCAACAGCGTCATCGATGACGCGCATCAGATTTTTTTTGTACGTACTATATAAATACATTAGCCAATAACGACGCGGCAACGTCGCAAACAATGTTATTTTAACATTGTGACAAAAATTATTTCAGTGTAGGCCAGGCCTATACGTGAATATCACGATATGCTTCTTATTTACGCGGAAGTTGTCCAAAATTTCGAAAGGGTTTGGCGTATTTATGGACAACGATACCCAGGAAGATCTCTCTGTCGCTTTTTTTCAAAGATTGTTGGATACAGGGGTTGTGTGATTCCACAATTTCATGAATTCAGAGACACAGTGAAAATCAGTCCTGAAGAACAAATTTTACAGCTGGATGAAGAGACTTCTACCAGAAATACCCGAAGTGTTGAGCGATAAGTTGGATTGTACATAGAATACTAAAAGAGCAGTTATTCTACCATTATAATGTACAAAAAGTACGACAAAACCAAACGAATCCATTTTTTTTTTCAATATTTTATTAACAAACGAAGCTTTTGTCATTAATAGGATCGTGGACATGAACAGCTAATTTAACAAACAAGTAATCACGCTTTTTTACATAAATTAGTGCTAATAATTTCAACTTTAACATTGAACGACAATGATGTGTAATTATTCTTTTTTATACAGTGTGTCGCAAAATAAGGTTCCTAGTTTGTTCGCTCTCTAAAATTTGAAGGAAACAATAAATAAACCATCTACATAACCAATGAAAGTTTTATTCTAGATATTGTTTTTATTATACAGGAAAAGTCATATTGACCAAATGGCCACCATTCTGCTTGCAGACATGTGCTCTTCTCACAGCGTTTTCAAATACTCTTATCAGCATTTCAGGAGACATTGTGCTTATCTAATGCCGAATGTTGTACTTTAGGGCATCGATGGTTGGAGGGTTGTTGTCATATATTCTGTCTTTGAAGTAGGTCCATAGGAAAAAGTTGGGGATGGTCAGATCCGGCGAGCGATTTGGATAGCTCACAAGAATTATTGACCGGTTATTTAAAAAAAAAAAAACAAGGTTACTATTCTGGTTCTCTCAGCAATTGTGTACCTCTCCACACTTGAATTCCCTGACTTTTATCTGCAAAAAAGAAAAACATTAAAAACTACAAATAACTAAAAAATTATGATTTTTGAAAAATATCTAATAGGTAATAAATACCTAAAAAATATGTATCTTGTTTTGCGCCACCCTGTATAATATAATTGGTATATAATCAATAAAGATATAAACTAATATAAAACATATTTTTCATAGCCTTAAATTAAAAAAAATACAAAATACAAAGACCAAACTAAAAAAAAATAGAATAGGAAAGTCATGCATCACATGGATTCTGTCGAGGCTGCTTGCTATTGCATTATTTCAGTTGCGTATATTGTGCCAATGAATTATTGCCAATTTTTTTCAAACAACACTAATATAAAAATATCCCTTTTCCTAGTAAAAGCGTATCAACTGTTCCCCATTCGATGGGCATAAATCAAATATCGTCCCCCACCCCTCTACGCAGTGGTACAATTCATTTGCTTGATTGACGGGCAGTTGTGGCCCATAAATTTTAAATAAATAATAGATGTCGAACAATGGATAGATTTGCTCTTTCGGAGGCCGCTTGTCAATGGGACTAATGGTGAAAAATCGTAGTCATATTTCTGCATTTGGGTGCGGGTAGGTGTTTAACGGTAACTTTCTCCATTTTTATTATTATTTTTTCGCCAGCTGAAATATAAATAAAAAACTAATTTGTAAAAGATATATTTATATTATTAAACTATATCCATATCAAAAATTTCAAAGAGGGAACAGAATATTTGAAGAAACTTTTTTTTTTCAATTTTCTTAATTTGAACGTCTTTTTTTAACGTTAAGTCAATATCAATTACAACTTATTGTCAACAAAAAATTATAACCGTTGCACTGTAAAAAAATTGTTGTTTCCTAAAAATTATTTTTGGTTTTTTTTATAAGGGGTTGGGCAAGTATTATCACGCTACCATTAAAATTTTTAACAAATTTTTTTCTATATGTTTATTTCGTCTTAGTTAATTATTAAAAATTATGTTAATCAAATGTGAGTCATTTGCAGTAATGCATCTCTGTGTCCTCGTTAACACATTATCCATAACTTTTGTCAACATATCTGGTGTTAATGCAGCGATGTTATTGTTCAGTTACTGTATAGTTTGGAGATTATTTATGTAAACCATTTTTTTTTCAAAAAAATCATTCAAATCAATTTTCCATGAAAATTGTTTTATTGTAGTTGTGTTGTGTATGCTGTTTTGTTGTGTGTAGTATTCTAATATTGTTATCTGCGGCAACAGGTCTTGAATAAAATGAATCAAGTGCAAATTTTGTTCAAAGTTTTTTGGGACTCTTTCCAGATTGTGGAGCCCAGCATTTGCATCTATGACACTCAGCTACTATTACCTCATTGGACGAAGTTTAAATAAATCTAACATTGCTTATATATGCCATCCGATGGGAAGTCGGCGGAAATATAGGTTATTTTTTTTCTTTATTGGAGTTTTTCGCCACGATCTAAAACTCAAAAAAATATCAAAACTATCTGTTCTTATGTAAATAAAGAATCACTGGGTAAAAACAAAAAAAACACGTTAACGTTAAAAGTTTGTATATTTTTTTTAAAACATTTTTATATTTTTAAAATTTTGCGTTAGCCAAATTTATTACAAAAAAGAATCACTGAGAAATTTGTCTCCGCTAGGTTTTTTTGTTTTTACCCAGTGATTCTTTATTTACATAAAAACAGATATTTTTGATATTTTTTGAGTTTTAGATCGTGGCGAAAAACCCAAATTAAGGAGAAAAAAATATATGAACACGCCACAATCATTCAGACATTACTGAGAGAGCATATGTCAGTACCCTGATGAGTCTAACCACCAACAGACGAAACATGTGCCCGAAAAACCCAAATATATATATATATATATATATATATATATATATATATATATATATATATATATATATATATATATATATATATATATATATATATATAACGGGCGTAGCCAAGGGGGGGCGGGGTTGGGGTGTTCAACCCCCCCCCCCCCCCAAATAAGCTAAATATTTACCTAATATTATACCGAAAAAATACGAGGAGTGAAGAGAGTTAAATTATTACATTTGAATTGAAAGGTTTTTCTCGAGCCTAAGGAGACTGAAAAACTATTTACGAAACACTACAAGTGAAAACAGACTTAATGGTTTGGCTTTCATGAACATTCACTATGGAACAGAAATTTATGCAGATGAAGTAGTGGATATATTTAAAAGAAAAAGTATATATGTATGAACACACAATCATTCAGACATTAATATGGGTTGTTGACTGTGGATAGGTTCTCCCTATTCTTGACGAGAGAGAATATGTCGGTGTACCCTGAGGAGTCTAAACATCAATAGACGAAAAATGTGCCCTCAAATAAAGAGATGGGTGAGGACTTATTCCCAGTCAAACAAGTATTGAAGTATTGAAATATATTTTAAAAATTGAGTTTACGTTAATAGCCTAGAAAATCTCTAGGATTTCAAAATACGAATTCGCCAAGAAATTCCTGATATACTGTTTATCTAGTGGGAAAACGCAATTCAAGACTTCGTCCGACGTATCCATTAAGAAGCTAATGGTGGATACTTTGAACGCGTTTTGTTTATAGTTCTTTAATAAAAAAAATATAATTTTGATATTGATATTTTTAGATCTGATATTGACAAAAGAGACCAAAACACTTTAATATATTTTGAAATAAAAAATGAAAATATACCCAAAAAGTAGCAAATATTTCTTGATGCTTGTGTACAAAATTTCATTAAATCTCAAAGCATTCTCGAGATATTTGACCGTTTCCATACATAACAGCGACTCAGTATATATTAATTGTTATGTATATTTGTTCATTCTGAGAGCAATACTGTTAAAGAGTGCATTTGATTTTTCTCACTTTTTCTCTTCACAGTTCTTAATAGCATTAATATCCGGTGGATGGGAAGATGTTATCAACTTTCTTCTGCGCTAATATACTTTGTTATATTCTCGAGGTTATATACTGGAGATATACTTTGGGTTGTAGACAGTGGCGGCCCGTGACTTTTTAAAGTGGGAGGGCGTAGAAGAAAATAGTGCTGCTGAAGATTTTTTTTTGCTTTCCTCTTCCTCCTTTTTATTTTTCGTGCTATTGAAACCCTATATAGTAGGTGAACCAGAAAAATGAGTTAAAGAAGAGAAACTGAACGGAGATAAACTATGGTGTTTTGCTCTGAAAAATTGTTGACTGTTATAAATACTGGAAGGGTTGCACCCTAATGCCGCCACTGGTGTACATAATATACATCATTATTTATAAAGCAAGTTCGGTTTCTTTTTAGATTGCTTGTATGTGTATCATCTTCTGACTGATCGAGGATATAGTGGAAAGTCCGATACTGTTCCGATAGATGACAATGATATATGATATATAATAGATATATAATGATATATAATAGATGCAAAATAATTGCTTATCTGATAAATAGCTTCTTTTGTAGTAAAGCCCCAGAATAGCAAGCCGATATTACAGTCACTTTTGTTTTGTTTTGACTCGTAAATCAGATAGTTCGATATTATTGTTATTATAAAAAATGAATTTTGTGTGTTGATTAAGCACTACTTTTTGTGTAAAAAAATAATCGTACAAATCGAAGAAAACTGCTGTTGAGTTTGCTGAATACCAACGTGGCCGTACCAATATGAGTGACGCTTAGAGCTTAGTATGCTTTATTTAGGTCATTCTTGAGAAAATGGTTAACAAAATCCATGATATAGTAGTGATCGATGGCAGAGTCAAGGTTAGACGAATTGCTGAGATGATAGACATCTTGGACGTACACGAACGGAATATCCTACACCAAAATTGTGCATGATACAGCTTTTAGCGATACAGCTGCCACATTTATTCACTGCAGGCTAAAAATGAAACCGAGTGACCGCTTTATAGCGATCGTTGAACAAATACATAAACGCAATCCGAAGGCGAATCTGAGGCGATTCGTGACTGATAATGAAATTTGAATTCATCGCTACATCCCAGAAATAAAGAGACAGTCAAAATAGTCGTTTTTATAAGGCGTACATGATCCGAAAGAGGCGAAAACGTTTCCACCGGGCGAAAATAACATGGCCACTGCTTTTTGGGATTTGTAAGACACTATATTCATCGTCTTTTGGCAAAAGTGAAAGAAGAGCACAGAAGAGTATTTCAGGAAGGGTTGATGAAAGAATGATCTTATTAAGCGTAGAAAAAAACATTGAAATTGTTGGATTTGCTCTACGAATTGATGCAGCCTCTATTCTCCAGACTTAACTTGATTTGATTAAATCGATTTTCGACAAAAAAACTAAAAAATATTTCATTTGAAAGGCTTTTCACTCTATGCTCGTAAGTTGTAAGAAGAAAACCCTTTTCAGTGGAACATTCGATGATAAACACTAAACTCCAAGAGATTTACCGCTAAACACCAAACATTTTTTTAAACTTCTCGACGCACGTTTCGCTAACTATATTACTATAATAATATATATAACTATATACTATAATATACTATACTATATATACTATACTATATACTATATATACTATACTATAACTATATACTAGTATATATAACTATATACTAATAATATAATAATAATATTACATGTGGAAAAGGGAAAAATCACCTAATCTCAGAATCTTACATTAATGGACAATGTCACAACCATGCCAGCCTTACGCCTACATGAAACCTATAAATACCTAGGATTCCAACCAAGACCTCAATATAGAATTATAGAGTATTTTAACAGGATCAACAAAATTTTAAGAACATATTTAAACGCAAAATAAAACAAAGTAGCAGCACTCAACACCTGGGTCGCTCCAATAATAACCTAATAACCTCCACCTTCGGAATTTTTAACTGGTCCTCAACAAAAGTCAAAGCGCTGGATCGCAAGCTCCGCACTATGTGAACTACGCATCGGATGTTGCATCCAAATTTTGCTGTTGAAAGGTTATATTTGTCTCGTGACAGAGGCGACAGAGCAATTGTCAGCTTCGAAGAAAGACAGCAAATAGTCGGGTTAATAAAATATTTTTGGTTTAAAGATCTTTCGTCCTTCAAAAACATGATGGCGTATGATGTGGCTTTTTCACTTCTAAATTTAGCTCAGTCAGCTGATTTAGTACAGTCTATCTATAAAATCTTCAAAAAAGAGCTGCACACTTAATGTTAAAGAAAACCCATACATGGAAGGTTTTATAACAATCGAAATCAAGAAGACGCAGACCCCAGAGTAAGCAACAACTACCTTATCTCTGGATATCTGTTTCCCGAAATAGAGGGTGCTATAATGGCGATCCAAGATCAAGTGGTCCTTACTATGTATTACAAGAAGCATATCCTGAAACAGCTCCCAAATACAAGCAAAGGCCGGCTATGCAACAAAGAAGAAGAAACTTTCAATCTTACAAGATACTTCTCTAATCACCGATCGTAGTATGGTGCACAACAGGTCAGACTTAGTGGTTGTGGATAAGGAAAACAAGTTATGTCATATAATTGATTTCTCTGTCCTCCTGGATGAAAATCTGAATAAGGGATATAAACAAAAAGTGTAAAAATATCAAGAACTAGCTGCTGAAATTCCAGATATTTGGCATATGAAAAGAGTTACTGTTAAACTTTTTATAATATCCGCGAATGGCCTTGTGCATAAACTATCACCGGTGCACTTAAACGAACTTTACATAGAGTTCAACACCATGAATTGAATGCAGAAGGCGGTCATACTTGGCACAACAGCAATTATTCGTCGTACCCTTTCGGCATGAGACTTAGTCGTCTTGAGCAATCCTACGAAATAAGATTGACTACAGAAATGTGTGAAAAAAAAGTAATAATAATTAATCTATTAATAATATAATAATATATGTTTAATCATAAATTAAGTCATCTCCTGATGATGCTAACATGGTTAGAGAGACGTGCATCGAGAAGTTTAAAAAAGTGATTTGATGTTTAGTAGTAAATCTCCTCGAGTTTAGAAAAACTCCTTTTATTATTAAGAATTAAGACACCTAAATGTAAGCTTAATATTATTACTATTTTGACTAACAGTGTATGTAATAACCCATAATTTTTTGAATAAATATTTTCAAACTGTGATTCTCTAGAAATGCGGTCTTTACACTCCTTATAAAAACTTCAGAAAAACGAAATGTACACCGGGGAATGTTTTTCTTATCTTGGCCATCTGATAGATGGCTTCGGCGTTGAGCTGCAATGCATCTCGCCGTCCAGGTGATGGATAGGAATGGACATTAAGGGCGTCCGGGCGTCCCGAAGAAATATCTCTCCATTTGCTTACGCCGCGACCATCACTGTCTCCCGAGGGACGTCGGCCGTCATTGCCACCTGAAAGGTTGAAAGGACCTCGCCAGACTAATAAATGCGTCACCGTAAATTGTCTTGTCGTTTGCATAGTAATGTGTGAAGATTGTTCCTGAATTTTATATAAAAATGTATGCTCTTTTCTGATACATGTCACATTTATCAAGTTTTGTAAAATTTTATATGATTTCCAATCGTATTTTATATACCTAATGTTCGTATTTAAAACATATATTATTATTATTCACGTATGGGCCCTGGTGGACCACGCGAAGTACAATTAGAGCCGTTTGTTGTTGTTAGCCTTCCTTTGTGCCCATACTTGTTTCATTATTTTGCTGTGAGCTTGTTTCCTTTCGTCAGACCAAGTTGTTCCAGTCTTCCTACATTTTTCTCTCTGGCCAACCTTCCAAACGTTAACCTTGTGTCTGAAACAGCCTCTATCCTGAATTTCACTTTGTGTAATATTTGCTGATCTTAGGTCCTCTTTAATTGCAGCAATCCATTTAATTATTTCTACTTTAGCTTTACTCCTATTTTCATAAAATTCGACTATTTGTCTAGTTAACCTACTCGGATTCATCCGTTTTATGTGTCCGTAAAACTTAAATCTTCTTTTTCTCATATCGCTATGTATATCTGTGTATTGTTTGATTTCTTGGTTTTCTCGAAGTCGGTATGTTGTGCTATTTATTTGTTTGGGCCCTAGGATTTTTCTTATGATTTTTCTTTCCTTCTTTTCAATGTCCTCGATGTCCCTCTTTCTATTCAAAATGAGCGTTTCCGCAGCATATAGACATTCTGGCTTAATAACTGTGTTGTAATGTCTCAGTTTTGTGTTTTTAGATAGGCATTTTTTGTTGTAAATGTTTTGTGTAAGTCTCAATGCCGTTTCCATTTTTTGACATCTACCCTTATTGGCCGCTTTTTCCAACCCATTTTCCATGATTATTTCACCCAAATATTTGAATTGAGAGACTCGTCTGATGTTACCATATTTTGTTTTTAGAAATGGCGTTCTTAGTCTGTTGCAGGTCATGTATTGTGTCTTTTCAAAGGAAATTTGGAGTCCTACATTTTCTGCTGTTTCTTTAAGGATTTCAATCTGTTTCTGTGCCGTTAATACATCTTGAGCTAAAATTGCTAGATTATCAGCAAATGCCAGACAATCAATTTTGATGTTGCTTCTCCCCAGTTTAATGGGCTGGTCAATATTCAGGGCCGACTTTTTTTCACGCCACTCCTGTATTACTTTTTCTAGAACACAGTTAAATAAAAGTGGCGAGAGTCCATCCCCTTGTCTCACTCCAGTTTTAATTTCGAAGGGCTCCGAGATCTCACCCATGAATTTAACTTTTGACCTTGTGTTAGTTAACGTTGCTTTAATAATTGCCAGTGTTTTCAGATCTAGTCCTTGTTCTTTCAAGATTCGGAATAAAGATTCGCGGTCAATAGAATCATATGCTTTTTTGAAATTCACAAATGTACAGACGAGATTTTTATTGTACAGTTTTTGATGTCTTACTTCAGATTCAGGATCTGTTCAGGGCAGGATCTGCCCGGTCGAAAACCTGCTTGATATTCACCAATGTTAGGTTCTAACTGTCCCTGTGCTCTGTCTAGTAGACATTGAGATAGAATCTTGTAACAAACTGGGAGAAGAGATATCCCTCTATAGTTGTTTACATCCGTTCTATCTCCTTTCTTATGTAGTGGATGAATTAGAGCATCTTTCCAATCTTCCGGAATCCGTTAGGTTCGCCAAACTTCTTGTAGAATTTTGGTTATTTCCCTGATTGTACCTGGACCAGCGGATTTTAAAAGTTCCGCAGTGATTCCATCTTCACCAGAAGCTTTGTTATTTTTAAGCCGCTTGATTTGCCTAATTATTTCATCTTCATTCGGTGGTAATGAATCTGGGTTTGGTTTGGTTTGTTCAAAATATTTCGCAAGTTCTTTGCAATTATCTTGGTTATTTAGAGCCAATTGTCTGTTTTCCTTTTGGAAGCAAAGACTTTGCGGTTGATAGCCTGTTAATTTAGTTTTAAATGTTTTGTAAAAGTTTCGAGTGTTATGTTTTTGGAAATCTTTTTCTATTTCATTAAGTTGATTGTTTTCATATTTTCTTTTAGTTTGTCTAATTAGCTTCGATGTTTCTTTTGTTACTTCCAAAAATATGTTATAGTTTATTGCTGTTTTTTGACTGTTCCAATCTTTGAATGCTTCACTTCGGCTTAATACTGCTTGCTCGCAAACTTCATCCCACCACGGATGTTTTCTACGTTTTTGTAAAGGGACCAACTTTAAGGCTGTTTTAATAATTTTTTGTTTCAATTCTTGCCAGTTCTGTGCTGGTTGTTTATCAAGTTCTTCTGTTAGGGCTGGTTTTATTTTCGTTGGGTCAAAGTTTGGTATTAGCAGCCGCTTTTGAATAAGTTTTCGAGGTTTTAAGCTAAGTTTGATTCTAGTCAAGTAGTGATCCGTGTCTATATTTGCTCCTTTCCTGACTTGAACATTCAAAATCTCTTTATAATTGGGGTACGAAATGGCAACATGGTCAATTTGAAATTCACCCATGTACGTGTTTGGGCACCTCCAGGTTTTTTGTTTTGATATTTTCTTCTTAAAATGGGTTGACATTATTTTTAGATTAAACTGCGAACATAGTTCAACCAATCTTCTACCATTATGGTTAGTCCATTTATGAGCGGGAAAACTGCCGACTGTTTTCCTGTAGTTTTTTTCTTTCCCTAGCTGGGCGTTGAAATCACCCAATAGGTTTTTTACATGGTTAGAGGGAATTTTAGAGATAGTCTTTTCTAGAATTTCCAAGGACTTATTTACTTTTTCAGGATTAGATTTATTTTCTTCGTTAACTGGGAGGTGTGCATTGATTAATGTATAGTTTTTGTTAGCACACTTAAGGGATAGTGTCATAAGTCGATTATTTACTGGCTGGACATTTGTTATAAAACCAAGGATGTTTCTTGAGACAGCGAAAGCAACACCGAGATGTGGTGTATTTTTTTGTATAAAACAAAATTAAAACATTTTGGCCCAAAGGGGTCGATTTCAAAAGCGGTAGATTTGCCATGGAATACCCTACATATATATATATATATATATATATATATATATATATATATATATATATATATATATACTTCTATACTCTATACTAATATATAAATCTACAATGGTTTTTAGGGATGTTCCGTTATAACTACTGAACCATGCATCCGATTGATTTGAAACTTGGTATCCATGTAGAAAATATATGTACTTAATGGATAGGCTAATATTTATATGAGTGTTGGACTCTCTACACCAGTTGCGGGGGCGTTAATTATGAGAATCGCTAATTATTTGATTTTATTGGTTTTATAAACTTATTAATAAAATGAAAATTTGAAATGATTTTTTTTCTTCCTTGGGCTATATTAAGACTAATTAAGAACGTCTGCAATGGAGTTTAAACTCCTAAAGCGGTTGTGAGGGAGCCAATGAACAAAAACGCTAAATTTAAAATTTCAGCTTTTATCAACTTATTATTGATTATTATTATTATCATGTACATTAACTACTATTATTATTAATTTTAATAAATTAATTATTAATTAAACTATTAAATTAATATTTTTCTGTAGCATTAAAACTTTGTTTGTTTTTTTCTAACCTAAACAAATTTTTACCAAATGTCAATTGACTGATTTAAATTGATATTAAAAACATATATATCTATATGTATATGTTTATATTTATATATGTAAATGTTTATATTTATTAATTAAAGAAGAAAAAGAAGAAAAGAAGGAAGCGTAGAATAATTAGATTAAAACGAAAAATTAGTTTCCCAGCATAGAATTAGTAAGATATTTATTTCAACTTTTTATATTGAATTTTCGGTTGTCAATCTCAAGGTAGTTTTTAATTATTTCCAATTATTTGTTGTAGTCATAAATGCCTAAAAAAGAAAAGTCTAAATTAAATTTGGTAACGTCTAAATCAAAGTATATGAAAGCTAAGCGTGCATGTGAAAGTCAAGATGAAACGGAAAACAGATTACAAAAAGAACAAAAAAGGAAAGAAGATTTACGACGTATGAAATTAAAAATTCGTTGGAAAGCAAAAATAAATTGTGGTTTTTCGTATGATCCTACAGTTGATTATAAACAAGAATCAAAATTAAGTTCAATAACAAAAATTTGTTGTTATTGTAAAGCATTAAAGTGGATTGGTGAATGTGATGGTTTATGCTGTTCAGCTGGCAAAATAAAACTAGAACCTTTGCGACAACTTCCAGAGCTATTAAAATCGCTACTCCATGGAACACATGTAAAATCAAATGCATTTTTAAAATCTATCAGACCTTACAAAAATGCTTTCCAAATGACATCATTCGGTGCAATGAAGAAGATGTCGTTTTATCTAATAAGTAGATAGGGCTCATGAATGATTTGTGGCCAATCGAAACTATCATCGAAGAAGATGAGATAGACGACAAAGATTAAATGGTAGGAAGATTAAATACTATATTTGAGGACACTATATGTAAGCTTGATTTAAGACGGGAAGGGGAAGTTAAAAATGTTTTAATAAAGAAACTGTAATAATGATAATTAATAATAATGTTAATTTTAAATGCCCAGCTAGTATATGTAGTAGCTAGTATGTACAGCTAGTAGGTACAGCTAGTATATGTATATATATATATATATATATATATATATATATATATATATATATATATATATATATATATGTGGAGTTTTTTTACTTCTTTGATGAGACAATGAGACAACGGTAATTAGGAGTTGTACACCCCCAACCGTTGGGTCCCAGCTAGTATATGTATATATATATATATATATATATATATATATATATATATATATATATATATATATATATATATATATATATGTGGAGTTTTTTTACTTCTTTGATGAGACAATGAGACAACGGTAATTAGGAGTTGTACACCCCCAACCGTTGGGTCCTACAATCTCATATGGAACGCACAACCTGCATCTCCACCATAATGAGCATTGATTAGTTGCTTGCCCGGGAGGAAGCCTTACCTATTCCTTACATCGGAAGGGACAAGTTTCGTCTGTTGGTGGTTAGACACATCAGGGTACCCACATATGCTCTCACGCCAAGAATAGATTGTTGTGAGTTCCACGTGAGATTGTGGAACCCAACGGTCGGGGGTGTACAAGTCCTATCTACTGTTGTCTCATTGGACGCAGTCCAAAGAAGTCAAAAAACTCTATGTATAAGCCATCCGACGAGAAGTCGGCGAAAATACGGGTTGTTTGATTGTGGAGAGGGACTCCCTATTCTTGGCGAGAGAGAATATGTCAGTACTCTCATGAGTCTAACCACCAACAGACGAAACATGTGCCCTCCAATGTAAGGGATGGGTGGGGCTTCCTCCCGGTCAAGCAACTAACCAATGCTCATATATATATTAACCACATTGTTGCTGAGATATGAGGGGCGGATGAAAAAATGATCAATTATTACGCGGAGAATGAGAAAAAAATTATGCTTGTTTTTGGAATTTTTACAATCGATAATGTTCGAAATATTTAATTTTGTCCATTATAACTAGATGGCATGACTACTATTATTTGTAATAATTAAATAATGAAAATTATCATAATTTTATTAAAACTTTTTATATTGTCACTCAATTCCTGAACAATTCTCTGGTTTCCGTTTTAATGTGATGACTTTTATACTCTTTGATGACACCGTTTGTACAATAAAATAGAATATATAGAAGCTATTACATGTCACAAGTATTTCCGTTAGCAGTGAAGCCATTAAAAACCCAGGCATCAAAGAGATGTGAGCGAATTTCGTCAGTCTATTTCTGAGGCTCGTGTAGTTGAGGCTTAAGTGCGATGATTTATACCCGCCACAATAAAGCATTGGCGTCTTTTGCTCGAAAGGGCCCGCGCATTCATCATGCAGTTTATTTCGCAGCAACTGTCGGCACATAAATATGCCAGGACCGCGGCGAAAAATCGACGACGACTGTAAAAACGTCACTGTTAATTTGTTGACGAGCAACGCGGCAGATGCCCTTCCTTATTGAATTTTTACCGGTACGTCGCCTAATTTATGACTCGCCGGGTGAACGTGGCAACGCCGCAAACCGTGATTTACGTCGGGGTTTTATCGCGACGAGATCGTACCATTACTACTAATAACTATTAACATTTTTCACAAAACCAGTTAGTAAAATTGTTATTTTTATATTCGTAATTCGACCGTATATCAGATATTTGAGTACTTAAACTGGAATATTAGAACTTGCACATTTTTTTATTGGATTGATTAATTCCTCAATGCGAAACGTCGGTGAAAAATACTAAACTCGAAGACATTTACCATAAAACACCAAATTATTTTATTTAACTCCTAGAGTAGAGTGGGGCAACATGACGCACTTAAGAGTTAAACAATTATAAAAATCACAAGTCCCAAGAAACATTTTAATATATAAAGAACTCAAACATTACATCCAACTACTACGCAAAACAACATATTTTCATGATAAACAACAAAAACATATCTATTAATAAATAAAAATTTCATAATATACCAAACATGACTTTTGCCCTATATGTGGGGCAAAGGTCCGATTAAGGGAGGCAAATATCCGCACACGCTTTAAATGCATAAATCGCAATTGAAAATTTTCTAGAAAGAAAGTCTTCTTCTTCTTGAAAGTCTTCATAGGTCCATGGCATTCTGGACACACATCATCACATAGTTTCTCCTTTACCTTAACCTTCCTTTTTAATTGACTCGTAGCATCCTCTGTAATGTTTCTTTTTATTTTGGCACGCGTTGACTTTCCCAACTTCTCTTCAGCCAGACCTTCCAGTTTTAACTTATTAGGAGTCCTAGAAAGTATTAGCGATTTATTTCCGTCTCTTCCTCCTTTTTGTTTATCTTTGTTTTGGAAGTGGAATTATATCCTTAGGTGACATTAGTGTTTTTTCTGCATGTTGCTGAGCTAATGAAGGCTCCAACGCCTCTGATGTTAAAGTATTTGCTTGATCGCGATGTTTCTTGTAAAGTCATTTCTTTTGATATTGTCGCTAGGTGAACAGAATGACTGATATTTAATTGAGGATTGACTTCATTTGCATTCTTATCTATGACCTTTAACACATGTTTATTTATCGGATATATTCCACAAATTTCAAAGCATTTTACTCCCCTGTCCATACTTTAGCAACGTTCATAAGCTTTTCCTAATAATTTGGAAACAACCGGAAAGTGAGTAATATGTCTTCCGGCATTTGTTGTCAATCATTTATCGCATTCGTCTGCATAAAATGGTTTTAATGCCTTAAATAACAGCGATCCAAAGGTTGGATTCTATGACTGTGGGGTGGTATCGTCAATAGATGAATAAAGTTATATCTGCAATAACTGCAGTTTCTAAACTTGCATGGGAAGAATGGTTGCCGAGTATGAGAATTCGATGTTCTTTATCTGGTCTAGCCTTGGAACGAAAATGTTTAAGCCACGCTATAAATAAGTTGCTATTTATGTATTCAGAGTCCGAACACATTGCTATAGATTCTCGTGGAGCCTCAACCATCAGCTCGCTTTTCATTCTCTTTCGAGGAAATATTATTGCGGGAGGAACAAAATTACCCACCACAGTCATAGCGCAAACAATACTGACTAATTCCCAATGCTCACCTGAAGATATTTTTTCCAGAAATTTCTTGCCTTTCGTGCTAATAATTTTTGGTAGTTTGTTAGGAACGGTTTAAATACCACTCTCATCCATATTGTAGATAGCACATGATGGAAAAATTTTTTTTTTTGAATAATTCTGATAGATTTTCAAAAAACAAATTAATTTGAAATTCGTTAAACCACATCATTATAGCTAAACTAGTGGCGTGAGGAACCCGCAATGACAGGTTGTATTTTTTAATAAAACTATTTGCCGAATTTTTGCCAGCTAGTTTTGAGTTTGGATTAAATGGGTTTTTTATGTTGCTTAAAAATGCATACTTATACTCGATTTTTCTTATAGTTTTAAACGTGATACCATAAAACAGGTTATCCAGATCTTGGTAGTGTTCTACGTTCACGTTCCATTTTCTCTGAGAAAACACTTCGATATATTCCCAAGCTATAAACACCATGCCCCGATTTTAACCTCTTTCGTAGAGTAGATTCATCTATTCCAAGCTTTTTTTGCGACGGTTCTTTTGGAAATACCTTCATTTGTCCAGCTGTTTGTAACATTTCTTCCGCACATGTTTTTCTTTTATATGACCTAAAACAAATAAACCTTATAAGAAAAATTACAAATGGTTCTGATGGGGCAAAAGTCCGCTGGTGGACTACTACCCCACCCTGAACATAGGACATTTGCCCCACATGTCGCGGAAACTAAAACATCGTTTTTGTTGTCACGTGCAGTCCATATTTTGTTTTAGAATTAGAACTACTGATTTTATGAAATATCTTAAATATTCAGATGAGAAAATAAGATTATGTTTTAAATGGTTTAATGGTTTAAATTTATTAGATACCTAAACACATGGAAAACTAATAAAGATTAGTGTACACGTTGTCAGATTTTGCTGTTCTTGTATAAAATTCATAGGCAGAACTTTAGCCTCACACGGACTTTTGTCCCACTCTATTCTAATGACGCTGACATGGTTTTCGAAACGCGCGTCGGGTAGTTAACTAAAGTGATTTGTTGTTTAGTAGTAAATCTCTTCAAGTTTGGAAGTTTTGATCAAAAACTTGGTTCCATTTTTAGTTCTGACATTGGCATCGCAGAACCAAAGTGTTACTTAAAAGGTGTTTTAAATTTAGCGGTTTTTTTAATTGTTGAATAAAACACAGATGGGGTTGTAAATTTGCTTAGGTCTAATCTTATTTCAGAAGTGTAATGTACGACATTTATAAAAATGGAGTCGTACCCAATACAACAACGCGTTAAGATTGTTGAATTATTTTTGAAAATGGGCGTTTAGTGAAAAATGTTTTAGGGAATTACGTGATATTTACGGTTTGCACGATCGTCCAACTGAAAGAACTATCAAGAAACTGATTCGGTGGAAGATAAAAGAAGAGCAATATGTAGTCGTAGTGGTTGACCACAAGAGCATATTGATTTGGTACATGAAAGTGTTACTGAAGACCCAGATATATCTATTAGTCGACGTTCACAACAATTTGGACTCCGTGAACTCACAACATGGCGTATTTTACGAAATAATTTAGTTCTGAAGACATATAAGGTTTAAATGACAAGGAAATTAAAGCCACTGGATCATTCAAAACGTCGTGCATTTGTTAATTGGATTAAAGAACAAACTAGAACACACAAACATACAAACAATTGGGAAAAAAAATCTCAAAAAACCACCTTTTTAAATGAAGCACATTTTGAAATTGGTGGCTACGTTAATAAACAAAATTGCCGCATATGAGGTGAGGAAAATCCAAAACGAGTCACTGTTTGGTGTGCATTATGGTCGTATTTGTTTCAGAATGCTGCTGGTGAAGCTGTTACTGGGAATGGTGATCGATATCCTGAGATGATAAATTAATTTTTGTTGGTTGAATTGAATAATATTGATCTGGAGGATATGTGCTTCCAACCGGATGGCGCTACGCCTCACTCTGCTAATGAAACAATTGGTTTATTGAGAGAAAAATTTCCTGGGCAGGTTTATTGCAAGAAATGGTGATGTTAATTGGCTACCAATATCATGTGATTTGACACCGTTAGGCTGTTTTCTTTGGGGTTACGTGAAAATCCAGGTCTATAAGAACAATCCACAATTGATTCCTAATCTAAAGTATTTGAGTCATTAAAATTATTTGAGTCATTGGTGAGTTAGAGCGACGGTTATGCCAAAATGTCATCCAAAATACACTATATAGCTCATAAACTATGCTTCAATTATATATAAGAAGATTTTTGAAATCAAAAACGAAATTACCTCAAAAACGAAAATGTTTTTGTTTCACACTATTATATTCTTTATTAGTTATGTTGTTTTATATTGCATTGATAATTGTTAAACAGACTATAATACTATTGTAATACATTTCTCTTCAAATAGATAGTAAGTCAGTTTAATATTACTTTCAAAGATGCTAATTACTTAATTGACACATCTAAAGAGAAAGCTATTTGTCTCCACTTACGTTAAGTTAATGGAAATTATAGTCTATGTAACAATTTAATTACACGACTTTTTACAGCAATTGCTCGTTTATGTAATGTGAAACTCACGATTATATTTTGACACATAATTGGTATTTTATAGTAGCTTTTACGAGGAGGTTTCCCGAATTATTGTTTCTAATATAGAGGGCGTTACAATAAGTGCGCAATATGTTGATATTAAATAAAATATGGTTTTCGGTAGCGAAGTATTGAAATATTTATTGGTTTATAATAATTTGGAAATTATAAAATATTTAAATTATAGATCAACATTTAGAAGTATGGAACAACACATTCAGTAACTTCTGGAAAAATTTTTAATAATGGCTATGCATAAATGTGGCGGTATTTCGTTGATACAGCGTTCAATTTCGGCTTTCAGTGGTTGTGTGGTCGTGAACTAGTTGGCGTAAACCTGAGACTTCAGAAAACTTCTCAAATAAAGATTGTGGTGGCCAGTTGTGGTCACCAAAATGGGAAATGAAACTCTCTTAGCTCTGCATGGTCTGTTGGCAGAAGTTGTTTAGTCGATTGGGCTTTGTAAGCACGGAGATGCAAATCTTTAGTGATAATACGGTAAGGAATGGCTGTTGAATTGTCCAATTCAGATATTTTTCTTCGAGACAACGCACGGCTATATACAGCGAAAAGGAGTATGCAAACGATCACCGTGTAGGACGGGGAGATATGTTTGCACGCGACATTTTCTCCAGACTTAGCACGTTCGGATTTTTATCACTTCTAATCTTTGCAACAACTAGTCGATAGTCACATCACATTTATTGAGGACATGCAAAAAATCTTTAATGACTTTGTCACATTAAAACCACCAACTTTTTTCGATCTAGGATTCGATAGTTAGCTGAAAGAAGAATTAGATTGAGGATCTAATGCTTCAAAAGTCTTCAAAACCGATTTGAACATATAAATTTGATCAATTCTTCTATTGGAACTCTTGGTGTGAAAGAATAAACTCCCAGAGATCTACTATTAAACACCAAACCACTTTTTTAGCTTCATCACGCGCATTTTGCTAACCATATTACCCTCATCAGAAGGAATTGATTCAATCTAATTGAAGAGATGATTCAATTAAACTGAATCATCTCCTGATAATGCTAACATGGTTAGCGAAGCACACATAGGGAAGTTAAAGAAGCGATTTTAGCGTTTAACTGTAAATATCTTCGAGTTAAATATAATTTTGAGTTTAACATAAAATTCTTAGGAAGGCAATGTTAAAGTAGTGGTTTATTTTATGGATCGATCAATGCCGTGCTGTGTCGGTAAAGTAGATATTCCAAAAAAGTATCCTGAAATAAAATTACTGTTTAATTACCTCTCTGTTAAGAAACCAAAAACAGCTTTTTCCATTGCCTTTTTATCGAAATGTCAACTGGATAAACAGGACTGTTGATGAAGTTTAAAAATTACATTTCATATTCAATTATATCTTGGAATATCAAATACCTCGTTCCTTTGATGTCCACGCCGCCAGAGGGCACTCGCCTTTTATCCTGCGGATTACCGAGGAACAACCGGAATTACGTTTCCTTAAATTAAGTTTTTCATTTTTTCCCTTTTCCGATATGCGTAGGTATTTTAATTTTTCGATAAAGGAAAACCCGAATCGCAGTCTTTTTTGGCAAAAAATCGTCGGATATTGTTAACAGGCGCAGCCTATTGTAGTGACAGTTATGAACAAGTGATGAAACTATAAATTTGCCTGTTTAGAATTTTATATATTCATTGCAATCGATTATGCATTACTTATAAACGTATTGCAACAATATACCAGGGTGCGGCGGTTAATTATTTTTATTTTTTTCTTTAAAAAAACACGTTTAATTTGGTAGAAAGGTAAAAAAATGGTTTAATCAAAGTACGCGCCATCGCTAGCTGCCCATTTTCCCCATTTCTTTGGCAATTTGCGGATGGCCTCCCAGAAAAACCGTACGTCTTTTAAGGTGGTCCAGTCATCAAGCTATCAAGGTATCTATCAACTCCCCTACCATGTTGTTTAGTATCATCATGCCGCTATGGACTCGAGATCACTGCGTATTTGTTTACGATACATTTGTCAACTGGGTGAGTTCCTGATTCATGCGTGATCTCAGCATAGAACGTCACTTTGAGATCCTCAGTCGCAACAACATTTTCAAATGGTAATTTTGAAGCACTAGACTAAACTAAAGAGATTCAAGATTAAATCATTTCCTGATGAGGGCACCGAGAAGTTAAATAAAGTGAAGTGGACTTTAGTATTAAATTTCTTCGAGCTTAATGCTTGACATGTTTGAAGAAAACAAAAATATCACTAGCACGTTTCCATAGAGTGCTCAATAAAATAATAGCCAATTTTAGGCTTGAGACAATCCTCGTAAATTGCACTAGAGATCAGAACACAGTCCAAAAACAACGGTGATATGTTGTATTAGTAGATGTGAAATTTTTACTGTACTGGTTAATTCAACTTGCTAAGTAATCAGTTTTGAAAACTTTTTCGAACCAGAACTTCGGAGACGATGAATAAACAACGCGAGTGAGCGATTTCAATAATTTGCGGCTACTGCTCATACGGCCAGAGGTTCTATGAATGTTATTCGATCTAAATTCCCTAATAGAGTAATTTCTCGCCGTGGCCTCCTTACCAGACCTTTCTATGTGTGATTTTTATCTTTGGGTCTTTGGGGATACTTGGTGTATATATATATATATATATATATATATATATATATATATATATATATATATATATATATATATATATATATATATATATATATGCTCGAATATTAGTCCGGGAGTACATCCGATCGTTTGTGTCTCGTTTGTTGGGAACGTGCAGACGTTTCGCCAAGGTCACACTTGGCATTCTCAATGCTTGTCTGAAAAGTGAAAAGTCTTTAGTCCTTTTCACTTTTCAGAGTTTAAAGTTCAGATGTCAGTTGAGTATCTTAAAAAATGTGACCTGTCAGGCCCATCAACCTGTATGACTGTGCAAAAATTCAAATCTGTATTTCTTCAAATAGCTTCAATTTCTTCAATATATATATATATATATATATATATATATATATATATATATATATATATATATATATAACTTATTCAAAAGAGGCTGCTAATACCAACGTTTGACCCAACGAAAATAAAAGCAGCAGTAACAGAAGAGCTTGATAAACAACCAGCACAGAACTGGCAAGAATTGAAACAAAAAATCATTAAAACAGCCTTAAAGTTGGTCCCTTTACAAAAACGTAGAACACATCCGTGGTGGGATGAAGTTTGCGAGCAAGCAGTATTAAACCGAAGTAAAGCATTCAAAGATTGGAACAGTCAAAAAACAGCAATAAACTATGACATCTTTTTGGAAGTAAGAAAAGAAACTTCGAAGTTAATTAGACAAACTAAAAGAAAATATGAAAACAATCAACTTAGTGAAATAGAAAAGGATTTCCAAAAAAATTACACCCGAAACTTTTACAAAACATTTAAAACTAAATTAACAGGCTATCAACCCCAAAGTCTTTGCTTCCAAAAGGAAAACGGACAATTAGCTCTAAATAAGCAAGACAATTGCAAAGAACTTGTGAAATATTTTGAACAAATACTAAACTGTCCTGAGCCCTTAAACAAATTAGCAACACTAAACCCTAAACAAACAAACCCAGATTCATTACCACCGAATGAAGATGAAATAATTAGGAAATCAAGCGGCTTAAGAATGACAAGGCTTCTGGTGAGGATGGAATCACTGCTGAACTTTTGAAATCCGCTGATCCAGGTACAATCAAGGAAATAACCAAAATTCTACAAGAAGTTTGGCGAACCGAACGGATTCCGGAAGATTGGAAAGATGCTCTAATACATCCACTACATAAGAATGGAGATAGAACGGATGTAAACAACTATAGAGGGATATCTCTTCTCCCAGTTTGTTACAAGATTCTATCTCAATGTCTACTAGACAGAGCACAGGGACAGTTAGAACCTAACATTGGTGAATATCAAGCAGGTTTTCGATCGGGCAGATCCCACCCTGAACAGATCCTGAATCTAAAGTTGATTCTAAGACATCAAAAACTGTACAATAAAAATCCCGTCTGTACATTTGTGGATTTCAAAAAAGCATATGATTCTATTGACCGCGAATCGTTATTCCGAATCTTCAAAGAACAAGGACTAGATCTGAAAACGCTGGCAATTGTTAAAGCAACGTTAACTAACACAAGGTCAAAAGTTAAATTCATGGATGACATCTCAGAGCCTTTCGAAATTAAAACTGGAGTGAGACAAAGGGATGGACTCTCGCCACTCTTATTTAACTGTGTTCTAGAAAAAGTAATACAGGAGTGGCGTGAAAAAAAAGTCGGCCCTGAATATTGACCAACCCATTAAACTGGGGAGAACCAACATCAAAATTGATTGTCTGGCATTTGCTGATGATCTAGCAATTTTAGCTCAAGATTTATTAACGGCACAAAAACAGATTGAAATCCTAAAAGAAACAGCAGAAAAGGTAGGACTCCAAATTTCCTTTGAAAAGACACAATACATGACCTGCAACAGACTAAGAACACCATTTTTAAAAACAAAATATGGTAACATCAGACGAGTCTCTCAATTCAAATATTTGGGTGAAATAATCATGGAAAATGGGTTGGAAAAAGCGGCCAATAAGTGTAGATGTCAAAAAATGGAAAGGGTAATGACACTTACACAAAATATTTACAACAAAAAATGCCGATCTAAAAACAAGAAACTGAGACATTACAACACAGTTATTACGCCAGAATGTCTATATGCTGCAGAAACGCTCATTTTGAATAGAAAGCGGGACATCGAGGACATTGAAAAGAAGGAAAGAAAAATCATAAGAAAAATCCTAGGCCTCAAACAAATAAATAGCACAACATACCGACTTGACCAAGAAATCAAATAGTACACAGATATACTTAGCGATATGAGAAAAATAATACTTAAGTTTTACGGACACATAAAACGGATGAATCCGAGTAGGCTAATTAGACAAATAGTCGAATTTTATGAAAATAGGAGTTGAGCTAAAGTAGAAATAATTAAATGGATTGCTGCAATTAAAGAGGACCTAAGATAAGCAAATATTTCACAAAGTGAAATTCAGGATAGAGGCTGTTTCAGACACAAGGTTAACATTTGGAAGGTTGGCCAGAGAGAAAAATGTAGGAAGTCTGGAACAACTAGGTCTGACGAAAGGAAAAAAGCTCATAGCGAAAGAATGAAATTAGTATGGGCGCAAAGGAAGGCTAACAACAACAAACGCCTCTAATTGTACTTCGCGTGATCCACCAGGGCCCATACGTGAATAATAATAATAATAATAATATATATATATATATATATATATATATATATATATATATATATATATATATATATATATATATATATATATATATATATGGCTTTTATGGACTTCGAAAAAGCATTTGACTTAGTCTCAAAGCAGGCCATAATGAATGCATTGCTGAAACAGGGGGTGGACAAAGCATATGTAAACCTATTAGGATCGATCTATGACGGAGCTACAACGACAATTCACCTTGATGATCTTGAAGTGGGAATTAATGTAGAGCGAGAAGAAGTATGCCGTAATCTGGATTGGGAACACGATGGTGTAAAGATTAATAGTACAAACTTAAACTATCTTAGACTTGCAGATGATATCGTTCTCTTTTTACAAGACCCAGAGGAGTTGCAAAGACGCCTACAAGAGCTGCAAAGAACTGGCAAACCATTTGGCTTAAAAATTAACCTGAAAAAGAGTCATGTTATGTTCAATAAATTCGCTGAGGATAGAAGAATTTCAGTTTTAGGAAGGGATTTAGAGATCGTGGATCACTTTTTATATCTTGGGCAGACGATTTCAATGGAAGGGATTCCATTCGGGAGATGAAACGCCATGTTAAATGTGGCTGGCAGGCATTTGAGAGGTCCAACATAGTGTTTAAGAGCAAACTCCCACTTTGCCTGAAAAGAAAAGTCTTCGCTCAGTGCGTCCTGCCCGTTATGACATACGGAAGTGAAACCTGAAATCCCTGCACATGGATCAGGGATGAAACGAAAGTGTGTGACATCGTTGGAAGAGTAAAGCAATTGTAATGGAGCAGCCCTTATAGTGAGGCGATGGGATGATAGATGGACCAAGGCAATCCTGGAGTGGATACCGCTTGATCGTAAACGTCCACGAAGAAGACCGAAAGCACGATGTACCGACGACAGCGTGAAGTATATTATATTATTAAAAATATTATATTATATATTTTTAATAATATAATATAATATTATTAAAAATTACACATGAAAAGATCTGGTAAGGAGGCCACGGCGAGAAATTCCTCGACTGAGGAATGTAGATCGAATGACATTTGTAAAACCTCTGACCGTATGAGCAGTAGCTACCGGATTATCACTTGTAGTTATCAGTGTGCCTCATTTTAAAGTTCTGACACTGTTATTAGACAACTCCAATTTTAAATGCAATAGTGTATATGTTGTGGCATAAAACAGGTTTATTAGTACAATTAAATTTATCAAAAAATAGCTTGCAAAGGTTAAGTTTTTTCTTTCTCGATATGCGTAGATATTTTAATTCAATAGATTGTCCCGTGCAGTAGTTGCCACGCGTGGCCAGCTGCCGTGAGACGTCGCCACAGAGGAAGCTTTAAACCTGTCAGTCTGTAATGGCATATATCCATCACCGGTTCGATTACACGTGACTCACCGGTTCTTTATGAGTTGTGCCTTGGACAGGGGGATGAAAGATTGCGACTGACAATGATAATAAAACTTAAGCCACCGGTTGGAGCCTTTAGTTACAGGGTGACTGAAAGATCGTGTGCAGATGAAAAAATATACCAACTCTATAAAATCTAATGACTTATGGTTAACAAGCTTAAAAGTATGAATTTTTTTATGATAAATTTGTTTTTTTTTCATAACAATTTTCCATACAAGAAGACCTACTGTACTTCTTTTCAGGAATTACAATACAATCTTGTGAATATGTATATATTATATTAAATTTATTCGTAATGTGAGTATTCAACAATTAGCGGATATATACCAATTGTGGCGGTTAGTAATTCTTAGATTTTTCTTAAAAAAAACACGTTTAATTTGGACGAAAGGCAAGAAATGGTTTATTCAAAGCATGCGGCATTGCTAGCTGCATATTTAGCCCATCTTTCGGGTAATTTGTGAATGCCCTTCCATAAAAACCGTACATCTTTTGAGGTGGTGATGATTCATGTGCAGGGCTTGTCTTGTAATGGCAAGCATAAATCTTTCCATTCCCCTCTGTACTACCCAAAGTTTTTGAATTGATTGCTACATGAGTGTCTGGGTTTCACTTCTATTTGTCATGACGGGCAGGATGCACTGATCGAAGACTTCTTTTCAGGCAAAGTGCGAGTTTGTTCTTAAACATATGTTGAACATAGACTTACTTAAACATAGACTCCTGGACGGTATTCTCCTCCTTTGAAATCCTCTGCTCAAGATATGTGAAGTGGTCCACAATCTCCAAATCCCTCACTAAAACTGAAATTATTCTGTTCTGAGCAAATTTATTGACCATAACCTAACTCTTTTTCAGGTTTATTTTTAAGCTAAATGGTTCGTTAGCCCTGGAAGGTTTTTGTGTGCGTTTTTGCAGCTCCTTTGCAGTTTTTTAAAAGGAGAATGATATCATCTGCGAATATAACATGGCTTAAATATGCACCATTGAGCTCCTGTTCCCAACCTAGATTACGGAATACTACTTCAAGGCAGGTTCGTACACACTTCTCGCTCTACATTAATTCCAATTCATCAAGATTATCAAGGTGTATTATCGCTGTGGCTCCATCATATATCGATCCTAATAGGTATAGATATGCTTTGTCTACCCCCTGGCTAACCAGAGATGGAGTAAAATGCCTTTTCGTAGTCGATAAAAGCCAAGCACAGTGGCGTGGTGTATTCGTTGTGCCTTTCTATGGCCTGCTATACAACTTGGATATGATCCGTTGTACTGAATCCACTTCTGAATCCTGCTTGTTCTCTTGGTTGTGCTTCAATCAGTTCTCTTTTCTAAACTTTCTCAAGTTAGGCTTGTCTCATCTGTCTTCTCATGAATATGTGGATATATGTCTCATGGATATATGGTTATGACCCAGAAATACTAAAGATAAACCAAAGCCGAAAAAAAAACTTCAAAACCAGTTAAAAATCAAAGTCTAAGTAACTAAACTCGAAGAGATTTACAACTAAATACTAAATCACGTTTTTTTAACTCGGCACGCATTTCGCTAATCATGATAGCATCACCAGGAGATTATTCAATCTAAATTGAATATTGGAGTTTAGTGTTTCACCCCGAAGGTTTGAATATATATGTTCATTAAATATTTACAAACTGTTACTACCAAGTCAAGCTATGGAATCCGTAAGTGTTAAGCGAATTCAATACGTCTTTAACATTATAATCATTTAGTATTATTAGCGAAACGCGCGTAAAAAATTGATTTGGTGTTTATTGGTAAAACTTTTCGAGTTTAGTGTTTTACGCTGAAGGTTCCAAAAGAAGAATTGGTCATGTTAACTATTTTTTCGATTACCGCGGTATTGTCCACAAAGAGTTCCTTCGAACTGGTTACAGAGTTAATACAGGATAATATTTAAGCGATATGTACGATTTTCGTGAGTGCGTTCGGAAAACGCGTTGAAATTTGTGGCAAAACAATTCAATGCATCTTCGCAAATCACAATAATTATTCGCCAATTTTTCGCTAAAAGTTATACAAACCTACCGTTCCACAAACCCCATATTCATCAGATTTGGCATCCTGTAAGTTTTTTCTGTTCCTTCCATAGAAAAAAAAATACTTTGTATATGGTGTTTTGAGTCTATAAAGGCCATGCGAGAGAGTTCGCTGGCCGTTTCCAAGGAAATATCAGTAGTCCTGTATAAAAACTCTCATGAAGGTTGCAAATCCCGTTGGGATCAGTGTAATGCAGTGAGAGGAGATTATTTTGAACGTCATAAAATAAATTTGGATGAATATATAAATACATTGTAAAAAAAAACTTCATTGAAGCGACGCAAACGAGCATTTCAGGAGTTCAACACTAAAAAATCGCTAGAAAGTCAACAGTTTTTTGAAGTGACTAGAACACAGACCGCAAAGGTTATCAGGCAAACTAAGAGCAAGTACATGAAGGAACAACTAGACTCTATAGAGGAGAATTTCCGCAATTGTAACACGAGAGACTTTTATATGACTTTTGCAAGAGAAATCCGTGGATACACACCTCAAAATGTTTGCTTCAGAAAGTGGAATGGGAGATTAGCGCTAACCAATCAGGAGAATTGTCAGGAGCTGGCACACTATTTCTCTGATCTCCTCTGAACGCGAACGCTCTGAACGCGACACAAGAGTCCCCAAGGAAAATTGTATCCAAACCCACTCAGAATCACCACCAACAACACAGGAAAAAATCCACAGGCACATGCGCAGACTAAAGAATAACAGGTCATCCGATGAAGATGGTATCACCGCGGAACTATTGAAAAACCTCGGACCAAATTTACTGCAGGAACTTACGCAAATTATTATGAACATTTGGTAAACAGAAAAATTACCAGATGAATGGAAATGTGCTCGTATCCACCTGCTGCACAAGAAAGGAGACAGAACAGATACGAACAACTACAGAAGAATCTCCTCACTACAAGTCACTTACAAAATCCTCTCAGCATGCCTTCTCCAGAGAACACAAGAATAATTAGAACACAAAATTGGCGAGTACCAGACAGGCTTTCACCCTGGTCGGTCATGCACTGAACAAATATTTAACTTAAAAACAATACTAAAATACAAAGCTATCAGGAACGTCCCAATCATATGCACGTTCGTGGACTTCAAGAAAGTATACGACTGCATCGACCGAAAATATCTGTTCAACATCCTAGAAGAACAAGGACTCGACCCTAAAACACTACAATTGATCAAACAGACACTGACTGACACAACCTCTAAAGTGAAATTTATGGGATAAATTTCCGAACCCTTCCTGATTAAAACTGGGGCACGCCAAGGAGATGGGTTATCCCCACTCCTCTTCAATCTGGTCCTGGACAAACTCATAAGGGAATGGGAAAAAGAACTGAAAAATCAAGGACACTGGAAACCAATACGATTCTGAAGAAAAACAACATAGAAATATCATGCCTGGCTTTTGCAGACGACCTAGTCATACTCGCAGACAGTGAAAAAAGGGCAACCAAACAGATAGAAGTCCTCAAGGAATGTGCAGAAAAAGTCGGCCTACAAATCTCTTTTCAAAAAACCCAATTCTTCTGCTCAAAATTAGATGTCCAAAATTTGAACACCAAATACGGCAAAATAAATATTGTCATTCACTTCAAATACATAGGCGAGATCCTCGACACACAGGAGGAGAGAAAATGGTACAGAAGACTCGATTGCAGAAGATGAACAGAGCATACGGCAAGACACACAATATCTACAATAAGAAATGCCTATCCACACACGCAAAAATAAGACACTACAACACAGTAATCAAACCGGAAGTACCACACGCAAGCGAGACACTTACACTTCATACAAAAAGCGGCATAGAAAATCTACTAAAAGAAGAATGCAAAATGATGAGGAAAATTCTAGGCCCAAAACTGACAGAGGAAGGATACAGATTACATTCTCGAAAGACCACAGAGAGAATGTCCAACGTAGCGGCGGACATAAGAAAAAGAAGGTTGAAATTCTACGGACATATCAGTAGACTCCCACCGACAAGACTCACCAACAGAATTCTTGCATACATACAAGGAGTCAAGTCAACAGTACCATGGATTACACAAGTCAGAGCTGATCTGGGAAAGGCACAAATGGGTCCGACAGAGATTGAAGATAAAAGAACGTACAGAAACAAAATACATATGTGGAACGTTGCATCAGAGAGCGAAGTTTCGAAGAGATTGGGAACAAAGTGACGAAGGAGAGAAAGAGAATCCACGAAAGAAGGATGAGATAGGTGTGGAGGATCAGAAAGAACACTCGAAAGTGAGTCAGAATGCTTTGCGTGATCCAATCGGGTCTATTCGCACTTAATAATAATAGTAAATACATTGTATTTTATTTAAAAAGTCATCTTACTTTTTGATCATAGTAGCAAATGTAATCAGACTGGTGCAATTCAGGAACATGACTCTCAACATTTAATGTAACATATTTTAATTAACAGTAATGACGCACAAAATGAAATTACACGATAAAATATTATAAATGATACATTATTTTAATTAATAGAGATACAAATTACTTGTACACATAATTTTCTGTATGCAAATTGCACTACTGACTGTACATCATGTATATTAAGAAGCAAAATAACAGTAAACAACTAAATATATTATCAGTCTAATCCTTCCCTTCAGAAAAGAACGGTGGTTATATTTTGTTCTTGAACTACCCCATTGAATATGTTATTTCTCTAGTCGTTGCATATTATTTCTCTTATCCAGCAAATATAAGAACAAAACACGAATATCAACGTAAAACTTTTCTCATATATTTTGCGTTCCAGGATTGGACTCAGCGATTGAGCATGGTATCAAAAAATACTCTTCCTCTCTTAATAATATATTAAAATATTTAATATAAGTGTATCAAATTTTCTTTTCGATAATTAAATATTAACTAAATGTTGTACGTATGCTTAAGGCATTTAGAATAATAAATAATAAAAAGAAGATAAGAAAGATTAAATTCTTATTTTTAATATATATATATATATATATATATATATATATATATATATATATATATATATATATATATATATATATATATATATATATATATATATATATATATATATATATATATATATATATATATATACTGGGCTAAAAAAATCGACTTTTTTTTCTTTGAAAGGGATACCGAAAATATTATTAGTGATGACAAAAAATATTGTTTAAGTGCAAGCCCTTAATACTTATATTAGAAGTGTATCATCCCGACTTTCGCTTTTTTAATAGCAATTGCATCTCTCGTCCAAAACTCCTAAACCTAACCTATTTGAAAAATTTGAGCAATACATGTCCTTGAAGGGAACTGAATTCTCCACAAAAGGTCTCGTTATAAATTTACGTCAAACAAGCCGTTTCCATGTAATCGTGCCTTGAACAATAATTTGTTTTTACAATTTTACTATTCAAATTTGAAATTTTATAACTAATGAACGAACGAATATTTGAAAAAATGCAATACATATTCTTAAAGGAAATTGAATGTGCTACAATTTAAAGTGCTACATCTTAAAATGTTTCGTTAAATTCACTTCTCCCAAAGTTATTCAAGGTTAAAGTTATATTATTGATGAAGATATAATTAAATGTTATACTCTATATGTGGTTTCTACATGATTAGAGCTCCGCCACATTTTAGACGAGAATTTCACGAACATTTCAATAATGAATTTTCTAACAGATGGATAGGGAGTAATGGCCTGCACACTCCCCGGATTTAACGCTCTGCAATTTTTTTCTGTGGGACTATTTAAAAAAGTCAGTTTATCACTATAGAGAAGTAATTACTGTGGAAGAACTACAACAGCGCATTGAAAACGTTCGTGATGTTATTCGTGGACACTGGGATTTTATTTTTGAAGCGTGTAGTGACGCATGGGTACGCTGAGCAAGATTTTGTGCTAACCGAACAAATGGTGACAATTTTGAACAATTTTTGTAACATGAAATATCTTTGTTTTTGTTATTCTGCAACTTTTATATAAATGATTTTTGCTAGATTGATTTCTCTTTGCGAGTTCTATAACGAAGTGGTCGAGAATACCAAAAATTTAGGTTTGTTTTCAAATTTTGCAACTGTTAATAACTTTTTTATTTTGCACCTTTTATATAAATGATTATTGGTAAAATTACTTATTCTTACGAGTTGTACAACATGTTATAAAATAATTGACTCAACTTTGAAAATACCATGTCTGAAGCCTTCAGACAACCATTGAAAAAGCCAAGTGTGACCTTGGCGAAATTTCTGCACGTTCCCAACAACCGGGACGGATGGCAAAATGATCGGATGTACTCCCGGACTAATAGCCTTATATATATATATATATATATATATATATATATATATATATATATATATATATATATATATATATATATATATATATAGAGGATTAAATAGCAACTAAGTAGCCAAAAGTATAAATATGTAAAGATGGGGGAAAGGGCAGTCAGGACATGAGTTAGGTTGAATTAGGCGAATGATTATATGAGATTAAAAGGGGAACAGGATTGAGCGGGGATATTGAAAACCGTACGTGTCCTTGGGGCCTTACTAGTAAGAAGGTGATTGTGTAGCTTATTCTTAGGCGAAGCCATGCAGTTAGGTCGCATCGGTCCAGGAAAGAATAAGGAAGAGTAGAACAAAAAAATGCAAAGAAAATATGGTTAAACAGGAGAGCTTTGTACTAGGTCCCCAGGAAAGGCGAGATTAGGGGAGAATCTTTTTGGTAGAAATGGTTGCATGACCGCAGAGCTATAGAAACTTGATCACTGTGCCGTGAGAATATGAGTGAACTATGAAGCATTCAAGGAGACGGAGCAAACCAGCCATGAAGATGGCTATTGAAAGACTTCTCTGAGTCTCTAGGCGACTAAGAATAAATACAGATCATATGAAAATAGGAGACTGAGTTTGCTTGCCTTTAGTGATCGATATAGAATTTCAAGGTCAGTGGGAAATGAAATTTTAGCGTATTTAAGCCTACCATATCGGTATGTTTTGATTAATTTCCGATTAATCAAATCACATCTAAATGATCAAATTTACCTTAACCGAATCCGGAATGTAGTTGGTTTACTGTACATTCGATGATTCAATAATCTGACAACATCCCTCTCCCTGTTGTGGTGTTACATTACATATATTATATAGTTACATTACTGTTAATGGACCAATATTATCGCGAGCATATCTAACATTTTCATAACTATATATAACATGGTATATTTTGGTTCCATTAAGAAGAGAGAGATAGCTGATACTGTTGTGAATGGTCAACCACTGGAAGAAATAGCATACTTCCTGTATTTGGGAAGTTAAAATTCTTGCTCTGTTGACTTACAAGAAGCAGTTATAGGAATGAAGCTGGTTCCAATTTTTACCGTCTAATGAGGATATTTAGTAGCCGATACTTAAAGGACCACAATAAAATCACTGCTTACCTTGTCATCATAATTTCCACTCTTGGAATATAGAGCTGAACTCTAGGTCCTCTATTAGAAACAAATAAACTTGAGATATTTCATGAAAGCTGCCTCTGCAAAATCTCGAGAATAAAATGGCAAGACTGTCACTAATATGGAGGTAATTGAAAGAGCCAGTAGTTTGAGCATATAACCTCAGATCATAAAAGCTCGGCTGAGATGGTTAGGTCTTTGCCCAATGATGCAGAGTACTAGGATGTCGAAGCAGATCCTTTATGGAGAATTGAAGAACAAATACGAAATCTGGGAAGTCCATTAACAAGATATAAAGCTTCATAAAATCGTCTCTAAAGCACTGTATGTCAAGCATTTCTGAATGAGAAAAGACGCCAAACGACCCACCCAAATAGTATGAGGAGACATGTAGAGCTCTACAGCTCTACGAGGAAAATAATCTAAAAAGCCGAAGCCAAACATTCTGGACTACATGTATTAATTCAGTATCCTCCTGGTCGTAAATACCCAACATGTGGAAGACCACACACATTTAAACTTGGTTTGCGGAGCCACTATAGAACCCATATTTCTTTATTAACGGGCCATCAAAATAGATAGCTAAGATCATACTCAGATAGACTTGTCAGCCATCATATTTTGGCATGATATTCATAATAATTATATACAACAATTATATTACATTTGCACAAATCAGTTTTATTTTTTCCACATAATCCTCCGCCACCAAGTGTGGATTGTCTGATAAAATTCAGGATTATTAAGTTTTTTCAAGGTCACTCAGAGTCGATTTAACTTCGTCGTCTTTTGGACATATCTGGTCAGCTAGGCATATTTTTAATCGTGAAAATAAGTCGCTTTAACTCTAAGGTGGCAAGTTTGGCGAATATGGTAAGTGTGCAAATGGGTTAGACAAACCAGGTTACTTTTCATAAAGTTTTGTTTTGCCCATAAGACTCGCGTAGTAGATTTTTATAGTTTAGCTGATATTCAGATAGGAAAATATTGTTTACATCCCATTTTTGATGTCTCCTGATCTCAGAAATCATCCATTTGACCATCATTCATTTTATTATGGATGTTTTTGAATACTCTCTATTTTGTTGTACACCCTCTTAATTAAACAACGGTCAAAAAGAAACTAATGAGCACGGCGAGTTGAATGTCTGTCGGGGTGAACTTGCCAGTATAGCACAAAAGCTGTTTGAAACAGCACCACCCATGAATCATCTTATGAATTTATCAGTACAGCATAGTAATAATTAACAGTTTTGAAATTTGTACAGAAAAATATAGAAATTTTGATTCTCGACACAACCATAAAACATATTTCATTCGATTTCTTCATCCAAGTTGCATCTTCTTGTATTAGTTTTATATATTTAACTTATAATAAAATATTATTTATAACATATATAAAAAAATATATATTTAAAGTATTACTTAGTGAATATGTTACAATTTTTATCAGACTTTTCTATAACTTTATCAAAATATGCAATTTTAGTCAAGAATAACACATGCCAACAGTTATTTTGATGCCGGGGTATTTGGAGCTGATATCGTACAAATTTAATGCCCTGAATTCAAATATGGTAAGAATTTTTGCCCAAGAAATGAAATTTATGAGATATAAGATTTTAGTGAAATATTCGTTATGCTGCATTGCACTAAATAAAAAAAACAACATGGAATTTTTATTATTATATTTTACAAATATTACTCTATAGGAAGATAGAGGAAAAAGTTCTGACATCTGCCTCTGTTCAAAAATCTGACATTCATGAATGCATTTTGGAACAATTCTTTTTTAAACTCCAGCAGCAGTCTGCCATCATGTGCGTATGACATCTTCCTTGGTAGCGGTCCTCTATAGTTTTAATATCCTGGTAAAATCTTTTACCTTGGTTCCACTGATGTCTCCTAAATTTTGAGGAAAGCTCTAAGTGGCTGGATAAATAGTGCACCTTTATGCTCATGTTCCACTCAAGGAATCTGAAACTATTAAGCATCTTGTTTACCAGATCACCATAGTTTTCAGATTTATGGTGTTTTAGGAAAAATTGACACACTCTTATTTTTAAACGTTTTAAACGAATGTCAAAATGTATTGCTTTTATACAGCAGTAGATTTTATACATTTTATACATAGTGGTAGATTACCATTAAATTATATACATAACACAGTCAGCAGCCAAAAATCATATTAGTTATGTTCATTTTTGTCAAGGCATTCTTGTAGACGGGTAGTAAAATCTTCCATACTCCTTTCGAGCATGGCACGAGGAATTCTCTCAATTTCGCGCATTATGGTTTCGGAAAGAGTTTCAAGAGTTCGCGATTTGTCTATGCAAGCTTTGGATTTTAAATAGCTCTTTAAAAAACAGCCACAAGCCTTATTTTGTTGCGTGTGAATGTAGAATGGCCACCTCGGTCACCAGACTTTTCAGCTTGTGACTACTTTTTATGGGGCTACTTACAATCCAAAACTTACATAGACAAACCGCAAACTCTTGAAGCTCTTTCCGAAACCATAACGCGCAAAATTGAAGGGATTCGTCTACAAACACCTCGACAAAAATGGACGCTACTTAACCGATGTGATTTTTCGCATCTTACTGTGTTATGTGTTATGTGTAATGGCAATATACCACTAATGTATAAAATCAATAAATTTTGATATTCGTTTAAAAATAACAGTGTGTCAATTTTTTTTTAAACACCATAAGCCACTGTCGGACCCTGTATAATGCTTCCTGATATCAAAAAGAGGCAATTATTTTATATCTTGGCTATAAACTAATCTGAAAAGTTGTTAAATAATTGATACCAGTTTTATTGATACTTCAGCTCAACCAACATAGCTTGGCCTCTGAGGTTTGGATGCACAGTAGCCTAACGGCCGAGAGCTCATTCGACGCAGTGCATGCGTTGTGTTAACATCGGTTAAGTACTGTACATTCGAGGAACTATCCGTTCGCTGTTTCTGTTAGACAGTGACCCCTCTCATTCTTTCTTTTGGGCATCTCAGAGGCTGTACGTGTGTAAGTAAAGTGATGAGACTGGTGGCGTATGGTTCAATCTGCTAAAACTGTTGACATACCTTTTGATGGGAGATAGGCAACATCTGATGTGTGTTCAGTATGAGTTTGAACTCCCTAGAGTTACTCGGTAATTCGTAGAAATTTTTTTCGTTAATTGGATTTTCCTAGGATGTGCTGAAAATAACTACCAACAAAAACCAGAAAACAAAGGCCCTTGACGCAGTATTGTTTTCAAAGGCCTGTTGAAGTTTTGCAAAAGTTTCTCTCTCACTGTGTCCTAGTCTGAAACAAAACTTAAAAGTTCAAAATTGTTTACTGATGAAGAACAAGGATTTTCTCCTAGGATTTAGGGCTTGTTTTAGACTGTTGACAAATTGAGATAATGTAGCTAAAAAATTACCTCTTATAATGAACAAAGTTACTTTTTACGGCTTGACCATGGTGACTGTGGGAAATAGAAATATATTTAGACCACAATTATGGCATTTTCGTTTGTTAACTAGCATCAGAGCCTTTATCTTATTTAATCACGACATGTATTCAGTAGTGGCTGATCCGGTCCTGTAAGCACCGCCAACATAAACAAACGCAAGCGAATATCGTCGGTAGAAAATTCTCCCGAAGACCTTTTCGGGTCCATTTGATCGGTAATCGGGCAATTCCGATGCTGATACCTCGCAATTCGCCGCCGCCGCCGCGTCGTTCTTCCAAGGCACCAATATCCAGTGGGCCATGCCTGTTATTTGTTTAGGATTACGGTCGCGGTGTTTTGTTTATGGGACGGTTTTGTTGGGCCGCATCAGTTGTTTCTAGTAATGGAGAGGGGACAGGTGCGTGGTGGCCGCACTAGCAGGTAGGGGCATGGTGAGAGATAGAAACGGTATTATTGTTTTTCTAGGATGAGATTGTGCTGAGACGGGATTGAATTGGTATATTCTCATATATTTGAGGATTCAGGGTTGTTACATTTTGGAATAAAAAACGGTTCGCAAAAAAATACTTCAGTCTATATTAACATTAATGTTAGACATTTAAGCCATTGTGAAAGAGTTTTTTTTTGTCGTCAATGTAAGTATCGTTGACATACACAAAAAAATATATTTACTTTCACTAGTTACTTTATATAATACAAATTAATATAATTTATTTTTTAGTTTAGTTTTGACAACGGGGGGAGAGAACCCTCCGAAACGTTAACGTTAAAAGTTTGTAAAATTTTTTATAACATTTTTATATCTTTAAAATTTTGTTCGTTAAGCAAATTTATTACAACAAAGAATCACTGAGAAATTTGTGTCCGTGTGGTTTTTTGTTTTTACCCAGTGATTCTTTCTTTACATAAGAACAGGTATTTTTAATATTTTTTGAGTTTTAGATAGTGGCAAAAAACCCAAATAAAGGAATATATATATATATATATATATATATATATATATATATATATATATATATATATATATATATATATATATATATATATATATATATATGTATATATATATATATATATATATATATATATATATATATATATATATATATATGTATATATATATGTATATATATATATATATATATATATATATATATATATATATATATATATATATATATATATATATATATATATATATATATATATATATATATATATATATATATATATATATATATATATATATATATATCAGCAGAAAATATATATATCATCAGAATATATATATCAGCAGAAAATGGACATGGAAAAGTCCATCTGGGCTCACAAGCGAAATTGACTACATCATGACCAACGATAAAACAATATTTACCAATTGTACTGTCCTTAACAATTTTAATGTTGGAAGTGACCATCGAATTGTACGAGCAAGGGTTCGGATTGACTGTCAAAAAGAGCGCGGAAAAATGGTAAGATCAAAGAAGGGCAAGGTGGATTCTGGAAAACTGCTGGAGAGAGGAAGCGATTTTGAGATTGCTTTATCAAACCGGTTTGCTGCGTTACAAGATCCAGAGGAGGTGGAAATATCAGTTCAATATGAAGAAATCGCCAACAATGTACTTCAAACAGCTGCTTCAATAGCACCAGAGGAAAAATGTCTCAAATAAACAAAAATCTCCAGTGAGACCATTGATTTAATGAAGAAACGGCGAGCAATGAGAAATGCAGGTAGTCCTTTTGGCAGGGTCGAGTACACTGAGCTCTCCAAAACTATAAGAAAACGTATCAGAGAGGACACGCGCCGATTCAATATGCAGCTAGTGCAAAAAATCCTGGAAGTAAACAAAGGAATTAACAAAGCTAAACAGAAGCTGAGAAACAAAAGAACGCAAATATATGCTTTAAAGCATGAGGATGGCACAGTGTGCAGGACTCGTACCCAAATGTTAGAGATTGTCAGAAGGTTTTATTCCGTTATATGAAGATCAGAGCCAGTCAGGGACAGCAATACCCATGGAAGAACAATATATAATACCAGATATCCTAGTGGAGGAAGTAACAAATGCTATAGAATTGATGAAGAACGGCAAGGCTCCAGGAAAGGATAGTGTAACTGTCGAAATGCTAAAAGCTGGTGGTCGGACGTTACATAAAACACTGGCAAAATTATACTCAAAATGCCTCAAAGAACAAAAAGTACCTGACTTATGGAAAAATGCAGAAGTGATCCTTTTACATAAAAAAGGAGCACAGGAAGATTTAAAGAACTACCGTCCAATAAGCCTCCTATCAGTGATGTACAAAGTTTTCACTAAGATAATTTCTAAAAGAATATTAAAAAAACTGAATGACGCACAACCAAGAGAACAAGCAGGATTCAGAAGTGGATTCAGTACAATGGATCACATCCAGGTTGTACAGCAGGTCATAGAAAGGCACAACGAATATACCATGCCATTGTGCTTGGCTTTTATCGACTACGAAAAAGCATTTGATTCCATCTCAAAGCATGCGATAATGGATGCACTGCTTAGCCAAGGTGTAGAGAGAGCCTATGTAAACCTATTAGAATCGATATTTGATGGAGCTACAGCCACAATTCACCTTGATGATCTTGAAGTGGGAATTAATATAGAACGAGGTGTACGGCAGGGTGACGCAATATCGCCTATTCTTTTCTCGGCTGGCCTTGAAGAAGTATTCCGTAAACTGGATTGGGAACAGGATGGGGTAAAGATCAATGGTGCAAACTTAAACCATCTTAGATTTGCAGATGATATTATTCTCATTTCACAAGACCCAGAGGAGCTGCAAAGACGCATACAAGAACTGCAAAGGGCTGGCGAACCATTTGGCTTGAAAATAAACCTGAAAAAGAGTCAGGTTATGTTCAATAACTTCGCTTAGGACAGAGGAATTTCAGTTTTGGGAAGGGATTTAGAGATTGTGGACAGCTTTGTATATCTTGGGCAGAGGATTTCCATGGAGGGGAATACCGCCCGGGAGGTGGAACGGCGTGTTAAATGTGGCTGGCAGGCATTTGGTAGGCTCAACATAGTGTTTAAGAGCAGACTCCCACTTTGCCTGAAAAGAAAAGTATTCGATCAGTGCGTTCTACCCGTTATGACATACGGAAGTGAAACCTGGACACTCACATCGCAATCAATTCAAAAACTTCGGGTGGCACAGAGGGGAATGGAAAGGTGTATGCTTGGCATTACAAGACGAGACAGAAAGTCCTGCGCATGGATCAGGGAACAAACAAAAGTCTGTGACATCATTGGAAGAGTAAAACAGTTGAAATGGAGATGGGCAGGCCATATAGCGAGGCGATGGGACGACAGATGGACCAAGGCAATCCTGGAGTAGATACCGCTTGATCGCAAACGTCCGCGAAGAAGACCGAAAGCACGATGGACTGATGACATCGTTAAGTATATTGGATCCGAGTGGCAGAGGAAAGCCCAGGACCGTGAAGGTTGGAAGCATGCTGAAGAGGCCTTCATCCTGCAGTGGATGGATACGGGCTGATGATATATATATATATATATATATATATATATATATATATATATATATATATATATATATATATATATATATATATATATATATATATATATATATATATATATATATATATATATATATATGAACACGCCACAAACAATCAGACATTACTTCCATTGTGAAAGTACTAAATACGATTATTATTTATGTATAGGGTCTAAGGGAAATAAGCTTTGTAAGTTTAATCAACGATTCTTCACATCATTGGAAAGAAAACAGTAAAAAGATCAAAAACTTAAGGGTTTCCGCGAAAAAAAAAAATTAATTCACCGATCGAAACGCATGAAAATGTAATATTTGCAAATAATAATTGGTAATTATTAAACAAACTAATGAACATTGTTCAAACAATTTTTTAAATTAAGAATCAGCTAAAATAGTAAAGTGGCAACATTGCATTGACTAATTGACGTAGAGAGATTGATATATAAAAGTGTATTCTGGACACGAATATCATGATATGCTTCTTCTTTCCGGAGAAGCTCGTATTGAGAAGAACGTATTTTAACTGTTGCTAACCAGATTACAAATATGCCAGGACTTTTTCAACGTGTTCGGGAAAACTCAATAAAATAGTGACAGGCTTGCATTGTCTCAAATGGTGGACAATTTGAAGATTTAATTTAATAATGTGCTTTTGAATGTGACATGAATCGTTCAAAACGTGTTAGTAAGTTTTCTTTGTAATAATTTTATGCTGAAACTTTAGGAATAAATGCCGATAAAAAGCCGTGCAAGGATATGAAAACTAATTTTACGTCACTTCTATAATATTGTGAATTGCGCCATCTTGTGTAAAACTGTTTCAACTTAAAGAATAGACTGATTAATTGATTGAAAATGTTCGACCGATGTTTCCGCTTTTAAATCATTTCTGCGCCAAAGTCCAGATTGAAGAAAACAAAAATTTATTTACTGAATACTTGGATGGTTTGTTGATTCATTTTTAACGTTATTTCGAAGATCTTGATTTTAAAAAGTTCGCGTGGATACAGAATCCAATTGTAGATGAATGATATGATGGATTTAGATTGACAACTATTAAAAGAAACTATTAAATTATTAAAAACTAAAAAAAAAAAATATTAAATACAAGGAAAAATTTATAGAATTATCATGCGTTCGAATAACCCATATCCTTAACCATCAAATAATCCCCAACCAGGTTATCCCTACTTTAGATTCGCTCAAGTTAAAAGGAATACAACAGCGGATGTAAACCCGAAAAAATTCTGCAGCATACCATCCGTGAATCACTATCCATAAACATCCATATATATATATATATATATATATATATATATATATATATATATATATATATATATATATATATATATATGTGACATATATTTTCGTGGCCGTTTAATATTATTATTTTTTTATTAATTGGGATTTTCGGTCAGTTAATAAATTATAATTTTTTTATTGCTTTGTTAACGTTTCGGTTTAATAATTAAAAAAAATTAAAAAATGTCACTTTGTAGCGTTCACAAATTCTTGATCGCTACAGGTAGCATTCGTAAATTGTTGATCACCACTGGTAGGTTTATTTCGGACAAATTCCTAACTTAAAGAGCTCCGGTATCGTTTTGGACAAGACAAGACAGTCTAACTCCAAATCTCCAGGTGAGCGGACGTTTTCGCGCCTTACCCTTCCGACCGAGGTACGTAGGTTTGCTGGCCAAGTCACACTTGGGTTGATTTTTTTGATATTCTTATAGAGAGTTTTACGACCCGGCAGCAGAGAATCCGATCAACAGACATCAGGCCACTGAACGACCACCTATTACAGAGCCCGACCATCGTGGAAACCTTACACCTTTTTGGGGCTACATGGCAGAGTAACCGGTTGGTCAGATCGAGATTATTTCGGGACCCCCGCATAGGGATACCGGACTGCCCGCAGTCGTACTCAGTGTTTTTGGACACCCAGTACCTGATAGGCAAGGATAGACAACATCAGGAAATAAGGCCAGATAAACATTTTTTTATTATATTTTCATGTACCGTTAAGGATTGCAATTACCAGTTATTTTTCACAAATACATTATTACCATAATTTCTTATACTGATAATGGTCACGTTATCATCTTATATTTTGTATCTATTTGGCGTCTGACCATTCTTGGTTACCCTAGCGTTATATATCTATATTTTTACTATTGTCAGAATAGAGGAAATAACATCTAATTTGTAAGTATAGGGACATAGAGTCCAGCTGGTGTAATTCAGAGCTGTGTATTTGATTTTTGATTTCTTTCACGGTAAGTTTTGGAGAACCACCTTCCCGTGCCTCTTGTTTGATAGTTTTAGTTATTCCTTTTTTTTGTGTGCTTTGTGTCGTTCTTTTTTGAGTGTGCTTTTATAATATATATGTATAAAATTCTAGCAAACCGTTTTATTTAAGATAGACCCCTTCCCGGTTCCAGGGTCTTTTCCGATATATGAAGTAACCGGGTGGCGCTCAACTTTTGTCGTGGTTTCATTCTGTCCTGGACCTTCTTCCCGATGCTCCCAGCGAACAGCTGCCGTCGCTGTGATCTATATATATATTTTTTTTTGTTTCAAAAGAGAAAATAATAGGTCGCAACTTCTTGTCGCAAAAACTTTGGAAATTTGTTTTAATTACTTAATTAGATATTGAATTATTCTGAAGATGGGTTATTATTAAATCGACACGTTAACAAAGCAATAAAAAAATTAGAAATTATGAACTCACCGAAAATCCCAATAAATAAAATGTTTCTGTTTCACGAATGGAAAAACATGTTACTGTCGCGAGATTCGTGACTTTCTGAGAGAGATCGGTTTCCCGTGTGATATTTATGTCTTCTGGCCTCAGTCTTAATCGGTAGCGATTGGCTGGCACTGGCGTTGGCTCCACCCCCTGAGGTGCTTGCGACGTCTTTGTTTCCAGTCGTGCTCTGGATGACTGTCTGGGTGTGCTGGTCTAAGAACGCTTTTCCACGTTGGTGGCAAGTGTAGAGCGTCGTTCCTCTTGTTTAGACTTCCTTGCTTTTCGGTTTCTACAGCTTCAGCACCGAAGATGTCAAATGGGATTTTGGCGAAAAGTCTGCAGGCTGCAGGACCGCGTTTTAGTTCTAAAACGCGGTTCTACCCGAGAACACACACAAACTACAGCAAAACTTGGTTATTATTCTATCATTTACATTGGTTTTTGTATTAATACATTTTTTACAATTTAAAAATGTGCTAATAATTTTATAAAATAAAGGGAGAGGAAACGATAAGCATAATAAAATTTGGAAAGCACTGTAATAGGAGTTTCTCGTATCAGATATTTCATAGTATTCGACATTCGTTTTTTTTTAAATGTTTCGAAGCAATATAATATCAAAACAGACTAAACAATTAATGTTGGTGATTTTTTATAAAAAATATTGTTGATGAAATACAAGTAATGAAAATTATTTCTTTTAATTTTTTTGTGTTAGAAATTTTTTGGTTTAAGAAGTGCTTTTAAAATATTTTTGATATGCAGGAAGCATAGAAACTAATAAAAATATTAAAACGAACAAATTTCGATGACAGATCTAGGGGTAATTTTAGTAATAAAGGCTGTCTTAGAATGTTTTTTGATTTTGATACTTAAAAACACATATAATATAAAATTACAGAGCAGTTTTTGCATTTTTTATCAAAATTCTTTGCTTTAAAACATTTAAGTTGGATAATAAGGGGTTGAGAACCTTATTTTTTAAGTAACCCCATAGGAAAAAATCAGCAGGTGTCAAATCTGGACTCCTCGGTGGCCAGTTGATGTCCCCTCGGCGACTGATCACTCTTTCAGGCAATAAATCGTGAAGAGATTCTAAAGAATCATTTGTGACGTGGAAAGTTGCTCCATCTTATTGGACAAATATATTCCAGTTCTACGCAATCTGTTTTTGCATTTCTGGAGCCCAAAATATCCGGATCATATGGCAATAACGATTGGAATTAACAGTCTGAGCGCGACTACGGTTGTCCTCAAACGACAACCTTAGGCGCGTGTAAGAGTTTCTGTTGCAGTTTCAGTGGATTATCGGGAGCCCAATATCTGCAATTTTATTTATTCACATGGCCTTTGATGTTCGATTCATCAGAAAACTATTAGTTTTTGAAGCTTGTAAATCAGTTTTTCATTGTCCTGCAGAATTCGACTCATATAGCTGAATCATCGAGCTTCATCTCTTGCACGATAACAGTTTTGTAAGAGTGGAACTGCAAATCTTTGCGAATAATACGATGAATCCTGTATCTGTGCAAATGTGGAGAAGCTGCGACTGCCGTGGATCGTCTCTAACGTCTGGCGAACGCGGTCAACATTCGTGCTTGTTCTTGATGTCCTTTTGCGCCCAGTTGATTTATCCGGCATGGCGTTTCCAGTCTCCTCAAACTTGCGCACATAATGCTTGATCAGCACATCTCTCATTAATGTGTATGTACAGCAACGCAACGTTTTATAAAACGCAAAATAAAGACGAAAAACATTCTGAGACACCCGATATTTTTGGTGATAAATTATATCATCTTTAAATAATTCAAAATAAGAATTCTTAAGTTCTTAAGTTAAAAAAAAATCACTAGTAACATGGATTACAGAATTAAATGAAGGCTCTGTATTTCCTGTAGTAAATAAATTTCACTCTACTATGACAATATTTAAAAGATGAGTCCACAGTTCCAATGTTTATGAACATTCCAGCTATACGGTTCGTGAATTATAAGAAGTATTTATTTATCATAATCAGAAATTTTACTACCCCTAACTAACCACCCAACGCATTAACGTATATTAATAAAATGTCACCGATAAAATACAAGCAAATTGCATTATAAACTGCCCCGTAAAACGCATTAACAAAACAGGATCTTTGCATCATAAAATCGCAGCGATTTACCTTTCCGAACTCTATTTATCGTGCGTGCAACTGACTCGATTTAAAAAAATGGACGAATTTATGGCCTATTTCCAGCCGGCCGTGATTTATTCGCTGGCCGTAAATGCACGGCGGCCGAAAAAAAAGTACGGCCGATTCAAAACGCGCGAACGCGCTCGTCTTTAAACACGCGTCCGATCGATTGGCCCGATGTATTGGTGCGGGCGGTCTGTTTAATTCCGACGTATCTGAGCAAAACCCAATTCGTGGATGATTCAAAATTGGGTAACAGAAACGATGTATTTTGTTGTTTTAAAAAAGTTTTTGTTATTAAATGCATGCGATCGACTCTGGATGGATATTTTTGGTTTATATAAGCTTCTGCTCGTTGAAAATTCATTATAAATGTTTAATAAAAACTTTTTTGTCAAAATGTCCTCTTTTTACTGTTTCACGCGTTTCGCTGGCATTGTAGTTTCTTCAGAAATGAATATTTTCGATGTTAAAACGGATATAAATACAAATAGTTTCTAAAATAAAATATAATTTTTTTAAGAACTCCACTTTAAACTGGACTTTAAATTTAAATAAAACAACAACCAAATTAGATGCCTTGAAATTATTTTATGTGATATAACATTCAATGGCAATGAAAACAATTCCAGACGAATGTCCGCGTCGGCTATTATTGACTCAGCGCATTTTGTCAATCCAATTTCCTACTACTTTTTCAAGCAATGGGGGTCTTATGTCCTCAATTGTCCTAGTTAAGTTGGCTTCCAAGGCTATAGTAGTTGCTCGAAATAATTCTTTCACTGAATTGTTCCCTCAATAAATCGATTTTTGTGTTAGCTGTATGACATGTGGATCCGTCCTGTAACTACATCTCCTCCAGATCAATACCATTCAGATTTGGAATTATATAATCATTGATCATCGCTCGGTTGACCGATTATGTGCACCAAAAAAAACTCTAAAGGTTTGGCGCACAGAACACTATTTTGATAATAAATTTCAACAATTTGCAATCTTAAATGTTTTATGATGATTTGCCTTGGTCTATCAAGATGATTACCATCATGACATCTGCCATGATGATTTGACAGCGACCCATGTCGGAAGTTCGGGCACACTAAAAAAATCACCCTTTATTTCTTGTCAGTTCAAATTAAATAAAGGCTATGTGTTCAGATCAATTTGGTTATGTAGTATTTTGATATAACTGTTAAAACGATGATTTTCGTTTAATAAATGTAAGGCGTAATTAGAATTATGGCTCTGATGAAATTTGAGAAAATTTCTTTCATGATCTTTAATTCTTTTTTTGAAAGATCTGCCTGTTTGTCCTATATACGACTTTGAACATGTCCTACAATGTAGTTGAAATATCTCCGTTTGTTTTTGCTTTGTCAAGTTCTCATCCACACATTGGCCTCACCGTGTGCTATCCTTTCAACGCGGCGAGAATGTTTTTACTTTGTTTTATCAGTGATGTTGCCGATGCCTCAGATTCTTGTAAACTGATCTGTGTAAAAAAGTCTTTTATCAGGTCTTAATTTAGCGATTGAACATACAGCTTAACATGGGCTCCGAATAACGGTCATCGCACCCTCGTTTTCCCAACCTTTGATTTCTCGAAAATCATTCCGATTGGTCTAGACCAACATAAAAGATCTGTTAGAAGGAATGCTTTACCTAGCCTGGAAGTGACGTGACTTGATGGTGATTTCTTGTCGGATTTTATATTCTTACTTAGAAACATTCACAACGTGAGGGGGTGTCGAACTCGCAGCGTCTTACTCGCCATACGGTCAAACTATCGTCGTAGGTATATCCATTGCGGCTGGATTGGTGTGAGTCAAATAATCATCTTGAGTACGCCGAATACGCGAAAGTGTATTTAATTGTAAGTATGTTAATACACTCTTTGTAAAACCACGCTTGTATGAATTTTTAATGCTTGGTTTATACTTGGCAGTTTTCTCTGCTAATTGAACTTCGCCTATTGTACAACGATTTTCAAACTTTTTTGTCTTTCAAAAAGGGTGACTTCGAATTCTGCACGATAATCCTTGTTCCAACGATAATATCTTCATTTAATGTGAGTTTCTTTTAAGCCAGCTATATCTCATAAATAATGAAATAAGGAGTGTGTGAGATAGTTTTTCTAAGCAAAAAGTAGAATTTATTCTCAATTCACATTTTTTTTGTGATATAAAAAATAGTGGCCTTATTTGCTTTTGAAGATTGTCACAACAAATTGATCGATACTAGAGAGGAACGTAACGGGTCTTGAGCGGGATTTTTAACTCTTGAATAAAATACAGATGGCATTGTGAATTTGCCTACGCGTAGTTTCATTTCAGAAGTGTAATGTATGACAGCTATAAAAAAGGAGTCGTACATGATACAACAATGCGTTAAAATTGTTCAATTATTTTATGAAAATGGGTGTTTATTGAAAAATGTCAATAGAATTGTTAAACAATTTCAAGAAACTAGTTCGGTGGAAGATAAAAAAAGTGTTAATATATAGTGGTAGTGGTCGTTTACAAGAGTATATAGATTTGGTACGTGAAAGTGTTGCTGAAGACCCAGAAATTTCCATTAGTCAGCGTTGACAACAATTTGGACTAAGTGAATCCACAACATGGCATATTTTATGAAAGGATTTCGCTCGGAAGACATATAAGGTTCAAATAACACAGCCAATAAAGCCACTGGATCATTCAAAACGTCGTTCATTTGCCAATGGGATCAAAAAAAAAACAAATAGATGATTTTTCTTAAAAAAATCGTCATTTCAGATGAAGCATATTTTCAAGTTAATCCACAATTGATTCATGAGAAATCTTTACATTCTAAATAAATCACTGTTTGGTGTGCAGTATAGTCTGGAGGTGTAATTGCTGTAATTGTGAAGGGTTTTCGATAGCGTGAGACGATGATTGGATTTTTGGGGAAACAATTGATTTATTGAGAGAAAAATTTCCTTGGCGAGCTATTGTAAGAAACGGTGATGCTAATTGGCCATCATGGTCATGTGATTTTACACCGTTGGATTATTTTCTTTGGGATTACGTGAAAAGCCAGGTCTACAAGAACAATCCATAATCGATTCCTAAACTAAGGGATGAAATTATTCCAGTCATGGGTGAGATAGAGTCATGGTTATGCTAAAATGTCATCCAAAATTTTAGATGTGAGGAAAAGAGTGGACCTCTGTGGAGGTGGCCATTTGGCAGATATTGTCTTTCGTTTATAAATATTATACACTCTGCTTCAATTACACAGGCCAACAAAAAATATATTTGTAAACACTTTTAAAACCAATACTTCTAACTCTCATGTATTTTTGGGTGCTGAACCCGTATCACCCACAGATCTCTCACAATATGACATCGATTATATTTTAAAATAGAAAAAATTTGATACATAAAAAATAAAAACCTAAACTGTACTTTTATTTGATTAAGCTACAATTGTTATTGATAACATATTTTACTTCGCTGTGAATATTTTGGGTGCTTGTTTTTTTGTATTTCCTTTCATTTTTTCTTTAAACTTTCTTGTATAACTTTTTCTCCGATGTGATGGATTTTGCTGTTCTCTATGAAGTGATCAACAGTAATCCCCGACGTGTTGATATTCCACCGTCCCTGGTACCGTTTCCCCATCTCCTTTATGTCCTGATGGAATCATCCCCCCTGCTCTTCACTCACATCGCCCACCTTTTCAGGAAAAAAGTTAAGATGGTTTTGCATGAAGTGGATTTTAAGGCTGATCAGACATCCCAGATTTCTTAACTTGTCTATCATATTAACTACGATAAGTTCATAGTTAGGGTCTTTCACATTGCCCAAAAACTTAATCATATATTGTTTAACAATATCCAAGCCTTCTTTTTCTTTGAAATTATTCTTGCTTCAAACTTGGAATCGAACATTTTACGAATATGAGGCCCAACGAAAACCCCTTCGTTTAGTTTGGCTTCTGATAAATGAGGAAATCTTTTACACACACATTTAAAACATTCACCATCTTCAGGCAAAGCTTTTACAAATTGTTTCATTAAGCCTAACTTAATATGTAGTGGTGGTAGAAGAATCTTTTTTGGGTTTAATAAAGTTTTATGCAAAATGTTCTTTTCGCCAGGTATTAATATTTTTCTTACGGGTCGTTTTTTTTGGACCAATGTGCATCCCTTGCTCTGCTGTCCCACTCACATATAAAACATGGGAACTTTGTAAATCTCTTTTGTTGACCAAGGATCATGGAGACGACTTTTAAATCTCCACATAGAATCCAATCCATTGGGGGGGGGGGGGGGGGGGGGTTAGTTTGAAGTAAATAAAACAACAAAAATATACTTACATGAAATTTAATATCTATATATTCATCGGAAAAATTACGACATATTTATAAAGTTCTTAACTTTAAATGAAATGGTTAAATTAATTTCGTTTCTCTGCGCTAAATCTAAAACCATTAAAGAGATCTTCGGCTTTTTCTTTTAAATATATCCACTACTTCATCTGCATGAATTTCTGTTCCATAGTGAATGTTCATGAGAGCCAAACCATTAAGTCTGTTTTCACTTGTAGTGTTTCGTAAATAGTTTTTCAGTCTCCTTAGGCTCGAGAAAGACCTTTCTGGGGTAGCAGTGGATACAGGAATGGTAGCCAAGACTTGTAGTAATGTGTAAATATTAGGATAAAGGTTTTTATCGCACATATCTAGGCATTCCAAACTAGATTTCGGGGTAGGCGAGATACTTGTCATCACTGTTTTCCATACTTCAAGTTCTGCTTTAACCACTGATATGTTGCTTTCGGGAAGCAGTGAGGAGTACATGGAAATTGCTTCTTCAATTTCAGAACTGGCAGTAAAATTTGAAGGTAGCACACCAGATAATGCTGATACTACTTTACGATGTTTGGTAAACCTGTCAACCAATTGTTGAATTGTATGATCAAGAAATGGAATGAACAAATTAATTTTGTAATACGTGCATACATCCAATGCAGGAATGTTCGGTCTATTTAATTGTCTTCCGACGACGCGTGGCAATCGCAGTATACCACCATTTTCTTCCAGTAAAACCTTTGCGTCTTCATAGAGATGAAGATATTCGACGTCAGTGTTGTTTCTCAGGAGTTGTAAGACATTAATAACATCATCTACATGTTTGAATGCCGTGATAAGATCGATGTCAATTGTCTGTAATTGTTTTGATAGCGACAATGTATAGCTCATAACTTTTTGAAGAATCACTAAACACATCACAAAATCCGAAGATCGAAGCGTACTTAGCAATTGGGCGGCTTGTTGCGATGTTTCCTTATTGTGATTAAATTGGAGTTTTTCGAATGCATTCACAATCGCTGAATAAATTTCCCAGAATCTTATAATATTCATAGAGATGAATATTCATAGAAATGAAGATATTCGACGTCAGTGTTGTTTCTCAGGAGTTGTAAGACATTAATAACATCATCTACATGTTTGAATGCCGTGATAAGTTCGATGTCAATTGTCTGTAATTGTTTTGATAGCGACAATGTACACCCCCATCGTAACCTTGACCAACCACATGAGAACATTCAAGTCCATGCTTTTTCAGAGCTGTAATAATAAGATTTGCGAGACCGGATTCTGAAACATCGACCGTTGGAATGTACTCAAGGAACATCTCTTTAAGTATATGGTGTTTATTATCTGTAAAATCAAAATATCGAAGACATAACGAGACTTGTTCTTCACGTCCGATGTCGGTGGTTTCGTCAGCCAGAATCGCAAATAGTTTGGCTTTCTTTACTTCTTCAATTATTTTATGTTGAATTAATTCACCACAAATGTCAATTATTTCGTTTTGGATCTGAGGGCTTGTATACAGGGCATTCTTCTGTGAAGTATTCAAATGCTCAGCTAGATCTTTATCTCCAGACTCAGCCGCAAACCGCAACAGGGCTCTAAAATTACCATCATTCTGTAGTGGTTGTTCAGGTCCTGGTGATTCTGGTGTAATTTGTATGCGCCCCGAATCGATTTTACCTCTCAAGGAGATGCCTTGTTTCTCGCAAAAAAATTATTGCTTTTACGATAGGGATTAATTTCTTTCGATTCTCCTATTGTTGTCTCTTTCTTTCAGAAGACAGCTGTTCAGTGACCGAAAAAGTCTGAGAAGACATTACTTTTAGAAAGTTATCTGCCAGTTCTGAATTTCGCTTGTGGTATCCCGATTTCGCATGAGCTTCAAATATTTCTAGGGCATTTTTCCACTTACAAAAAGGTTCGGTTACCAACTGGCCGATCCTCTGATGACCGCCTTTACCTTCATCAAGCGAACGTCCCATTACCACGCAAATTCTGCAGTATGCTCCACTTTTATATTCCGAATATGACAACCAGGGGAATCTCTCCAACCATTTCAATTGAAAGCGCAAGTTTCGTTTTGTGGAAATAGGAAACTTATAATCTCTGGGTGGGTTCCATGGCGTTTTTAAAATTTGGACTTTAAAATATTCATCCAAGATTTTTTCTTGATTCGCGTAAAAACCAACATCCAACTTAGCTACAGTTGTAAAAGGTGAGGTAACAGGCAAGCTGGCCTGTTGCAGACTAGATGTAGATTCGGCAGTTGAAGGTATCGAACAGGGCACCAGCGACATGGCATCGATTTCGACATTCGGTATTGTGATTGAGGTCGAGATCGAGGGCCCGCTTGTCATCACAGTCTTCTTATCAGCATGCAAGGTAGCTGAAGCTTTGATAGCTAAATCCAAATTTGTTTCTTTATTCGAAATCCCTTGACTACACCACTTTTTCCAGTAGTCCATACCTTTAAGTTTATCACCCTTCCTTTTTTTCCCCTCCATTTTTCGACAGTAATAATGATTCACGTATCTATCCTTAACAAGGTCACCGAATAACACTGCACTAAAATTACTCACTTACACGGTACACTTAATTCTCTTCACTATTCGTTCACCACTTTTCACTTATATTCGCTTCGAGTTCGCATAGAACAATACTGCCGTAAGCGCGGTCACGGGCCGCTTATATAGCAGCCCAGTAGTAGCCAGAAACCAGCCCAGTAGTAGCCAGTAGTCCAGAAACTACCACAAACTTCCACAAAGCTCCGACCGAGGGGCGTGGCGAATAATCGAGAAACAACGCAAAGTTTCCATACGATACAAAATAGTTCGACTACTCGACAAGAGATGGCGTTACTGTGCGCAACCTCCGCTAGTTCGGATATATATTCAATTCAAATGTAATAATTTAACTCTCTTCACTCCTCGTATTTTTTCGGTATAATATTAGGTAATATTTGGCTTATTTCGGGGGGGGGGGGGGGGTTTGAATCCCAAACCCCCCCCCCCCCCCCCCTTGGCTACGCCCGTGATCCAATCGTGAGCTGGATAGTTAATTTTCTGATTTATGAAGTTTTCTTTATATGGAGTGAACTAGCAGCATGCAGTTAAGCAAAAGTGTTCCAGAACACCTTTTTTTAACTACCAACTGACCACATATATAACAAAAAGTGTTGGGAGAGTTTTTACAAGCACGACTAGCCAAACTTAGTGTGTGAATTAAAATACATGGGTTAAACACTGCAATGTGAGGTTATATTAACTAGAAGAAAAGAAAAAGCTGTACAATTTATCTAAACTGTCAAGTTAATAACATTTGATTTTACTGCCAACCTTATAACATTCTGATTTTATTGCAAATCTAATAACCTTTAAATGATAAAAAATTAACTTTTTACATTTTGAACATTAATATGTAAAAAATTGGTTGATGATACGACTTTATTATTATTATATTCGAACTCAGCTCATCAAAAAAATATAGGAATTAGATAAAATTATTAAAAAAAAATGTTTCGTCGTTGACCAGTGTTATTAAAAAAGTTTTTTGAAATCAACGCATATTCTGTATTTTATTCAAGAATATAAAAAACGCTCAATTTGAAAGACTCTTTACTTTTCAGAAATGTAGTCACTATTGCGATCGCATTACCATCTATCTGAGACTGAAAAGTATCTGACTTTGCACTCTATCCTTAAACTCGTACATTTTTGATTAACAAAATGAATGTAATAACATCTGCTTAGATATTATTTTACACTGATATAAGTAATTTGATCGCAAGATCTGCAAGTGGAAATTACATCTGTACATTCTGGTTTAATCTTATTCCAGAATTTTACTTTTATATTTTTTCTTTTTTTTTGCAATCTCTTTTGTTGATAAGCATCAAGTGGGTCCATTTTTAAACCACATGATTTATAAGAGGACTTTTTACATCACCAAACTGTAGTTTGTCATCGTGCTTGTTGTTGCCCGGGAATAATTCCGCGTGAAACAAGCAACAAATCTTCCGTCAGTCGGTGGTGTTGAAAATTTCAAAAGTGACAGCGCCACAAACAATTTAAGTGTCCTGCAATTAATTTAAGTAATCAGGCGGTAGAACCTGCCTGGACGTGTACTATTTTTAATGGCGAAGCCGTCAGTGGACACAGGACCGAACTGCAACCAAAACTTTTTCAAATTGCTTTCGAAATAAATCGAGCATCTTTCATCATTTATCCGAAGTATTTTTAATAGTCATTTATTAATGCTACTCGTAACGAAAATTACTTTTACAATATTTAAAGATGTACCAGCATTATTTGAAGAACATTATTTGGGAATTCATGTTTAGTTTCTTATATCGTTTATGGAACACGTCTTCTAAATTAACACTAAACACCAAATTAATTTTTTAAACTTTTCGACGCTCGTTAATCATCATCAGGAGAAGATTGAATACAGGGTGTTTGGTGCATCATTTGCCAAATTAAAATAGCCGATAGGAGGGGTCTTTTGCTATCTCCTCAGCCTCCATAAAGGGGTGGGCCCACAGGATTTTTACGTTAATTTTTAAATCTTTTTTTTTGAAAAATTCCTAAAGTTAGCATTGAAACTTGAATTAAAAAAAAATTATTGGTATTTCGTCCAAATTATTTTTTTATTATAATGTGTAATGTTGTAGGGTTGTATAAAACTCAAAATTTTATGCAAGTGACATGTGGTTTGTCGAAGAAGTAAACATAAATTTAAAGCTCAACTTTAAATTGCATACAAAAACACTAAACAGGTATCATGTTCTTCGTATTCTTTAAAAAAAATCTCTGGCTTACTTTCTAACGCTATGCATTCATGCAATAAAAACGTTTTACTAACTTCACTAATTTGCTAACTTGTGTATCGGGACGCATTAGGCTGATATTCGATAAGCAGGATGGAATTGAAACTCATGTAATTAGCCTACATTATTTACCTGATCGTCTCAACGTTGACAATTACTTTGACTTCCAATATTTAATGAAGACCCATTATGTCCCAAAATTACGGTTGTCCTGCACACTGAAACTTAACAGTCAGGAAGTATTAAAATATTTTTTTCCAAATTCGTGGATTGGGAGGGATGGCCCTATTCCATGGCCTCCACCGTCCCCAGACTTAACTCTGTTGGATTTTTGCATCTGAGGACGGGCAAAAGAGCTTGTATACATCACAGAAGTTGAAACTAGGGAAGATTTATTCCAACGCATAGAGGCGGCTTTCATCATAATTAAAGAAGAAATTCTTTTACCTACTACTACGGTAGAAATGAGGTGAAAATAGCGCGCGTGCATACGCAACGGTGGTCAGCAATTCGAGCAAGATTTGTGATTAATTAAAACATTAATTATTAAGATTTTATTTTTGCTTTATGTCCAAGGAACGTTAGTACCTTATGTAAGAAAGAAATAGCAACCAGAATTCAGAGCACAAGAGTGAAATAGCATTTTCTACCTACTTAGCGTGTGTTATTTACGCAAATAAGTAATATCGAATATCAGCCTAAAACGTCCCAATACACAAAGTTAGCAAATTAGTGATGTTAGTAAAACGTTTTAGAGAGTTTTTTTCCGACGACCATGATCGCTTTTAGTTTTTTTTAATATGCATTTCCAAATTGAGCTTTACATTTATTTTTACTTTTTCTCCTCTCCTCATATCGGCCATTTTAATTTGGCAAACGATGCACCAAACACCCTGTATAACGGGATTATTTAGCTAAATAAAATAAATGATTAAAACATGTACTGATGATGCCAACATGGTTAGCGCAGAAAAGTTTAATGAATGATTTGAGTTTAGTCGTTTATTGAAGACAGAGTGAATACAAATGGCTTTTATTTTTTCTTACGAGGGTAGAGTGAAAAGTCACATGTTTTTCAAATGAAATATTGTTTTATTGATCAAAGATCAATTTATTTTTTAACACAGTCTTCTCTTGAGTCGATAATTCGCTCAATAATTTTTTTTGTGCTTTCCAAAAAATACGACTTTGTTGAATTATGTCACAATCCATTAAAAACTTAAACGTATTGCTGAAAACATCGATGCTTGAACCAATGTGTGAATGAAAACCCAGAATAATCAATTACACGTTGTTCTGAAAAACTTGGGCTTTTTTATGGCACGATATGGAATATTCTTTATAAATATTTGCATTTCAAGGCATATAAAATTCAGTTAAACCAAGAACTCAAACCAAATACGTAGAAATTTTGCAGATTGGGCTTTAACAACTTGAACACATCCTTTATTTCATGAAAAAATCGTATTCAGGGATAAAGTTCATATTTGGTTAAATGGCATCGTAAATAAGGAAAATTGTAGCATTTGGAGTGAAGAAAACTCACATGCTGTTCTTGAAACACCTTTATATCTACAAACATTAGCAATTTGGTGTAATTTATGGTCTTGTGTCGTAATTGAATCGTACTTATTTGAAAAAGAAAATGGAAATGCAGTTACTGTCAATGGAGAACGCTATAGAAATATGGCTACTGATTTTTTTCTGTCATGAATTGAATAATTTTGATCTGGACGATATGTAGTTTTAGCAAGATGGTGGAATATGCCATACATCTCGTGACACACTCAATTTATCGATAGAACAATTCATTAGACGTGTAATCTCAAAAAAGGCCGATGTTACCTGGCCACCAGGATCATGCGATTTAAATTCATTGGCGTTTTTTTTCCGAGGTTATGTGAAATCATCGGTTTACATCAATAAACCACAAACACTCAATTACCTTAAAATGAACATTATTCGTGTCATTGGCGAAATAAATGCCAATTTATGAGGCAAAGCGATCAAAACCTGGTATTCTATATTACAACACCATATTAACATTTTTGACAAATATTTACATATAATTATTGCTATAAAAATAAAAGTAGTATAGCATATCATCAAATTCGTTTTGGCTTTCAAATCATTCTATTAAGACAAACGCAAAATATTGAACGTGTAATAAATAAGTTGATGATAATTGAAACGGACTTCAATATAGTCTTGGGTGAAGAATTTTGGGTCAAAATTCACTTGAAATAATTTCAGGTAGATATGTTATTGTATTTATTCAACGCTTCCGTAGTGTAAACCACTTTGGGGTAAAGACTTAGTTACTATTATCTATCTTTCTAACAGCCCTTCTTTTTTTGACGGGACTTTTTTGAGAGTATTTTTTCATTGCTAATGTAATACATATTGGACAATTGTATTTTTGTCGTCTGCTATTTGTGAATCGGGGTGGTAAAACAGATAAACCATTAATATAGATCAAAGCCGTCGTCAACATCGTAATTTTGTGAAATTGATTGAATAAATATAAATGGATTTAAAAAAATCCTCTTTAGCGATGATTTAAACATTTTGATTTAAACGTATATGTAAAAATATATTTTCTGTAAATCTAAGAGAGGTGATTGAAGTATTGTTACATCCACAAAAATTCACTTTTTGGTCAGAAAGTAAACAACAGTATCCAACTCCAAACAACGCTCTTCGGTTAACCCCAATCACCACCCCCTTAGATTGTCAACCCCACCTCTATTATCAAACTTTAGTTTGTTCTTTATCTTCTCAACTCGAACAAATTTACTACCGAACACCAAACTACTTTTACACCATCAGCCACCTATTCAATTATATTTGTAATTAGTGACGTCACATTTCGACTTCCAACTCTCCAGATTATTGGAGAAACCACCTCCCTCTTACTATTTTTGTGTTTTTTTTTAAATAATTGATGTTAGGATAATAAACAAATAATAAACAACTTTTTGCCTGTGTCCTTGTCTTTCCTTTTCTCTTTCTTTTTTCTTTTCAAATTGAAGTTTCGAATCGTCTTTGCCTGGTTAACCTTGTTTCAAGATGTTTATGCAGGCGTATTAACGTGGTGAAAATTTTGTCCGGGAAAAGCTCACGAAATCGTCGTCGATTCGGAGCTCCAGCTCGTATTTTATTGACACGTCACGCTACAGGGTCAACAACAGAAAACAGGTTTAAGTCTTTGGCACACACAGCTTCTTGATGGATAATACAAAGATACTTTTCTTTCCAAATAATTTTCTGTGAACGAGGCATGGGATATGAACTTATGAACTCTGATCACTCTCCCATTCTTCTGATCTTAAGTGATAGCATCATACAGAAGGAAACTCCTCCTATATTGACAAATCGACTGACTGACTGGCAGAGTTTTAAACTTCAACTTGAAGAAACGGTAGACTTGAGAGTCCACTTAAGAAATGAAGAACAACTCGACAATGAAGCGGAAACATTTTTAAACGTTATCCAAAGGGCTGCATGGGATAACACACCTAATATTACTCCTAGAACCAAAGGCAATAACTACCCCAGAGAAATAAAAGAACTCATAATCGAAAAAAGAAGGCTTAGAAGAATATGGCATCAATCTAGATCGCCAGCAGATAAAACTAGATTAAATAATGCAACAAAGCAACTGAAAAGGGATATACAAAATTAAAAATTATACTATAAGTAACTACCTAAGTGAACTGTCAAATGACAGTAAAACTGACTATTCACTATGGAAAGCTACCAAAACACTAAAAAGACCAATCCTGCAGAATCCACCAATTAAAAATGCAGATGGAACATGGGCAAAAAGCAATTTACAAAAAGCTAACAGATATTCTGAATATTTAGAAGGGACTTTCCAGCCAAATGAAGGTGAAAACACACTTGACTGGGAAAATCTTGCCCAAGAAGAAAGTGACATAAGACCTGTTACCCCAAAAGAAATTGCATCAGAAATTGAAGAAAACATGAACACAAAAAAAGCCCCAGGGTTTGACTTAATCACGGGAGAAGTCATGAAACAGCTTCCTCGTAAAGCTATAGTAAAACTTACATATCTTATAAATGCATCTTTTAGATTAAAGTATGTACCTAAGATATGGAAAGTAGCAGAAATGATAATGATCCCAAAACTCGGAAAACCACCGAATGAAGTTTCATCTTACAGGCCAATCTCCTTGCTACCTGTTATTTCAAAACTGTTTGAAAAAATATTCCTTAAAAGATTGAAGCCAATCATTGAAGATAAAAACATAATTCCAGACCATCAGTTTGGATTTAGAGAAAGCCACTCAACTATAGACCAGGTCCATAGGATAACAAATATAATTGAAAAGTCACTGGAAGAAAAAAAAAATTGTTCTACCGTATTTCTCGATGTGGCCCAAGCCTTCGATAAAGTGTGGCATGAGGGCCTCAACTACAAATTAAACAAGCTTTTGCCTAAACAGTTTGCGCAATTATTATAGTCTTATATCTCAGATAGATATTTCAGAGTTAAACAGGAAGATGCATACTCTGAACTAAAAAATATTAAAGCAGGAGTACCTCAAGGTAGTGTATTGGGACCAGTCCTTTACCTATTATATACCAGTGACATTCCTGAATTAGACCCAGACACGATAGCAACATTTGCTGACGATACTGCTATTATGGCTGTAGGCGTAGACCACGAAGAAGCGACAATAAATCTGCAAACCTCAGTTAATAAAATTAACAACTGGACTAAGCAATGGCGAATCAAATTAAATGAGTCTAAATCCGCCCATATTAATTTCACGAACAAAAGAAATCAACATATCCCCGTTAGTATAAATAATATCCAAGTACCATATGCTAATACAGCAAAATATTTGGGTATAACATTAGATGCCAAGCTACGCTGGAGGGCTCATGTCAAAAAGAAAAAAGAAGAACTTGACATCAAATTTAGAAAAATGTATTGGCTGCTTGGACAAAATTCCCCTCTATCAGTCTACAAAAAAAGTACTCTTGTACAAACAAATTCTAAAGCCCGTATGGACATATGGCATCCAGCTGTGGGGTTGTGCCAAAAAGAACAACTTGGAAATAATCCAGCGATTCCAAAACAAAGTACTAAGGAACATTGCAAATGCCCCTTGGTATTTCAGAAACAGTGACCTCCATAGGGACTTGGAAATGGACACCGTTACCCAGACCATTAGCAGATTTGCCCAGAGTCACGAGCAGCGACTTCTTCAGCACGTCAATGTCGAGGCCATCCAGCTCCTTGATAATGCAAGTCAAATCAGAAGACTTAAGAGGATCAAACCCTTTAAGTTGGTTTGAACGTTCGTTAGTAAAAAATCAGAGCATAGTGCTGGTGTATACGTTAATATTGGTGTAATTAAGTTATTGGATTTAATTTAAGGGATACTAGTGAGTAAGTTCTTAAAATCACCTTTTCTTTTGTAGTAACTTAGGTTTGTACAACATTACTCATTGATCAACTTTGGTCAGATTGTAATTTTGGAAAACTTCCTCAGAGATGTTTAAAAAAAAAAAAAAAAAAATTTCAAACAATGTAACAAAACCCTTTAGCCTGCCAACCATGCAAGGCGCTCCATCTGTGCAAACACTACCTAATTTTGTCCACTCCATTTTGTTAACTTCAATTACATTTAAAATTTCTTTAAAAATGTCCTCACCTGTAGTTAAAACTAGTTGGCGCAAATCAAGAAGCTCTTCCACAATATCAAATTCAAATCAAATTCAATCAAATTATCAATTATCGTTCGTGTAACGCACTAATATGTATAATTACACATTATCTGTGATGTCACAGCTTTCACCCAAAGTTAATGAAAAGTATTTGCAATATTGTATTTCAGAGCCAATCTGTATACCAACATCCTGATCCATGTCATCTATACGACGCATGACTGTTTTTCTAAACAAAACTATTTTATCAACCATATTTTTGACGTTTGTTCACCGCCATTTGAGCAAATATTAAAAGGCTTTTATATATCTCCTGTCCTCTCCGTCAGAAAAGGATTTTTAACAACAGAGAAAATTCATAAGAAGCCGTCACCATAGTTTCCATTTCATCATTTCTCTTCTGGAACAAGAATTGTTGGCCGGCTAAAGATTTCTTTTTTTTATTGATAAATTCCGTTTGCAAGTGCGATCCGACATGATATTTGCTGGTGAAATCACTATACAGTTGCTTGAAATGTCGGTTCAGGTTACATTTTTTCTGCACTGCTACAAAAATTCCACATATCAAACAAACAGGCTTGGAAGTATTTTGATGCGTAAACAAAAATTGTTTTTCCTAGACAGTTTTAAAATTACGAATTTCAATATCCTCTTCATATTTTCTTTTCGATGTCGAAGGTTTGTTTACTCGTTGACATAGTGAAAATACAATTTTTAAAACAATGATGCTCGATGCCAAAATCTAAAAACAGTTTTAAAAAAGCTTAGCGTCTTGCTCGGCTGTTAAAAATCAACCGAACTAGACAATCAGAGTGTTGTTCTCGCTTGAGAACGGACAACCATAGCAAGACACAAGCAGCGCCAAAACATTGTCACTTTTCTGCGGTGTTGATTTCAATAGCTTATGAGTAGGGTTTTTCAAAGTCAAAGTTCCCGAAAACGACAGTTTAATTTTTTCAAATTGTTCAATAAGTTTTCGCGTGCCAGTGTTAAAACTCCACCGTGCCACAGTGTGCCGCGGGTTGGTCACCATTGGTATAGATTAATGACCTTTATGGCTTTTTGATGGATAAACATACGCCATCAAAAGTCAGTTGGTTATTAACTGTCATTGTGCCAAAAAAAAAAAGTTTTTCATAGCTTTGAATATGGCGAATTAAGCTCCAGAAAAAGGCGTTTTACTGGGAAATTTAATAACGTTCTTTCATTTGAAGAAAACGTGGATAGACCCACGTCAGCCTTTAACATCACAATCAGTGTGCTATATACGTAAAATGAAGACTTTGCTGTATATTTGGTGAGAAATAGGAAAGCTGTGAATTACGATCTGCTGAAATCTGGTGAAACAATAGCCCTTTTCATAGTTGAAATTTTTTTGTGCGCATGCCCCTAACTTCCGCCATGTTTTTCGGGCATTTTATGCGTGTATAAGCTGTGAATATTATATTCTCAATGTAATTAACAAAAAATAAATTTAATTATTAATTTGCTATTAATAGTACAGTTTTAATTGTTATATACTTGAAGTAAAATATTAATACAAACATTTTATATCAGTATTAATACAAAATATGTTATCAGTAAAAAAGGAGCAAATAAAATTGTTGTTGGGATATGTCGCAGCGATACGTGTAGTAAATATGTGCTAAATATGATTTGTGAGTTAAGAAATGTGGACGAGGTGATGGTCGATTCCGACTGATTGATTATATTAATAAAGTTGCGTATATTTGTTCATTTCATTTCGAAGGAGAAAGTGGTCTAACACACAACATCCTGATCCCATCAGTTGTTTGCAATTTTAATGAATTTAATTGTTAATGTAATAGCTCATGGTATAACTTCAAATGATGAATGTTTTGTAGGTAAATATAAAAGTGGCTGAAAAATATAAACAAATTCATGGGGTAAATTAATTAGTTTAAAAAATAGTATAAATAGTATAAAAGAATGAAAATAAATGAAAAATAAATTTGCTCCAAATTTATTATGAAAATAATATAATGTTATAAATATAATGTAAATATATTAACTATAAAAGTAATATGAATATAATTTTAGGTTAGGATGACTAACCTTTCAACAAGTTCTGCCTTTTTTCCACGTTGGAGGCTACCATGGCATTTTAACCATTGTAATTGAATACAATTATGGGTTTCTATTGTGGATTGTATTAATAAAGCACCATTAATTGATTTTTCATTTATTTTTTGCATTGATAATAAGGATAATGACCCTTGCTGTTCAGCCATATTTATAAAAAGTGCCCGAAACTTTCATATTAACGCCTCGTTAACATGACGGAAGCGCTTGCGCACAACTAGTCATGAAAAGGCTTATTACTGGCGATCGATACTGACACTAATTGATAAAATTGAACCGACTATTGAAGGAAAAATGACCAGAATACGTCCAAAGACACGATAAAGTAATTTTTCAAAATGACAATGTTCAGCCCCATGTTGCAAAATTCTAAGAAGGTAATTTATTTTGTTATGAAAATAAACTGAAATTACACCTATTACATAAATAGCATTAGAGGTTTAATTAAAAATGAGATATTTAAGAATTAATAGGAAAAACAGTCTCGAAAACGGTTTTTAAACATAAATATCGTTTCTTAAAGACGAAGTAAAGTTTCTTGAACCGGGTCTGATCTGTCAATTAGAATCAAAAGAATGTCGACCGGCCCTGATTAATCGGCGACAAAATTCGAAAACGACCCGTCTCGGCTCCTTATTTTTCGGTTCTTAATTAACCGCATTAAATTTATTTAAATAAATTACTGGAATTAAGTTTCGGAAAGGTTTCGACGACTGTCTGCCAACAGTGATCAGTCAGTTGAGTCATCGGAAATGTGTAAACATACATATGGGGGTTTGAATTTGTCTCTGGCGGTATTTGTCATCGAGGGAGAGTTAGACCTTTCGATTGCCTGTATTCTTGTTTAACTTCGTCCAAGATTAATGAGATTACTTATTTACTTGTTCTGAATCTATTTTCGAATGAACTTTTGTCGTAATAAGTAACTTGGATCACTTTTATATTTGATAGACCAACATCTAATGCGTCTTCACTAAGAGTTTGAGCTGCCTGCAGTTAGATGATGGTCTGTAATAATAATTTTTGTGAACTGGATTTTTCTAGTGAATCGTTTTTTAACCTGGGTGTCGCGATCCCTACGGGGGTCGCGTTCAAGAATATGGGAGGTCGTAATGTGTTCAAAAAATAAGACCTGTATACGAAACATCCTTTTATTAAAGTATTTTTAATTTAAAAACAAGTGTACAGCATAATAAAATAAACTTAAATAATAATAAGTAATAGCCAAAGTTGTTTGAAATAATAATTTTAGGCGACGATTGATTTGAATTTTCCTTAAAAAGTTTTTCTATACGTGGACTATCATTGCAAACACACATAAGCAAATTATTTTCCAGTGTTACTAGATGATTTATATATTTAGTTTAAAGTCACCATAGACGATAAGCTTTTTTCGCATAAGAAGTAGCGAAGGGGATCAATGTTTTCAAAGCTTCCGTATTCATATCGTCGTGTAAGCCAAAACTTATCTAAATCTTGAGTTAAAAATTCTAGCGTAGAGTTTCGTTGGCCGATATTTCATTCAGTTGGTTGTGAATCTCAATAGGTAATTCATCAGCTCCAACATTTTCATCAAATGAATTGCGGACTCATCTGCTCGACAAATCATCGTTGCTATTTTTTAAATCCATATTTTTGGTAATATAATCCGAAGTTAAAGCGAATGCATCAAAATTACGTTTTTCAAGCCGACAGTAATAACATTTCTCCATCTTGTAAAAACTCTAAAAATGAGTTAATTTTATCTGTAAAAAAGATTTTTAATTCATCTCGCAATTCAAAAAGCCTCATTAGAACTTTTTCTCTCGGCAACCACCTGACGTCAGTATGGAAAATCAGTGTGTCGTTTTTGGCACCTATTTCTGTGTGAACACGTTTGTAGGAGTCTATAAGCCATTAAAAACGATTCTTCATAAATCATGATACTGAAAAAAAATGACGAATAGTTGCCGTGTTAACCGATCGATGTAAAACTTTCATAAAAATAAAATTAACATATTCTAGTGAGGGGGTCGCAAAGTTTTTTACTTAACATTAAAAAGGCTGAGAAACGACGTTCTAGTGCGTTCAACATAAGTGACAATAATGTTGAACAAAAGTACGTTATCAAGTTTTGGTTCAGGCTTTCAAACTTTTATCAAACTTCAGCGGGCCTATGTAAACAGTGTTTTATCGAGAGTCCGTGTTTTCGAGTGGTCAAAACCATTCTCAGATGGCCGAAACTTGATTGAAAATGACCCTCGCGGTGGAAGGGCTTCAACTGATAGAAGTGAAAAAAATGTATACAGAATTTGCATTTTTTGGGTTCTAGTTGTCGGATGACAATCAAAATGATTGAAGAAGGGTTGAATTTTGCTCGGTTGTGCGAGCAAAATTCCATCAGATTGTGTCCAATATATTGAAGATGAAGAAAATCTGCGCGAAAATGATGCTGAAAAATCTTTCGCAATATCAAAAGGACAACAGGAGGGAAAATATTTTGATTTTTTTGAACGAGTCACAGATTTTTTAATACGATCCGGAAATGCAGTTCCAGAGATAGGATTGGTACATTGATTCGACCTCACCACGACCAAAATAAGTCAGGATTAACAAATCAGAGATCAAAAGCATGTTGCTTGATTTGCATGATTTGCTTTTTTGATAGCCAGTTAAGGACTTTTTTGCATCAAATCCAAACGGTAAATCAGCATTTTTACCGAGATGTTCTTGAGACTTCGAAAAAGGGAGAATCACCTTGCCAGACAGCGATTTCAATTATTGGCAAATAATAACATCACTGTGGCTGCACGGCCCCTTCATTGATTGAACATTGACCTCAATAGACACTATTTTAGAACATTGAAAATGCGCTAACCGACAAGTAGAACGCGATTCCAGTATCTAGTTGCAGCATTGCTGTAAAGAGTCCCTAGGAAACTACTTTGAACAAGCCAATGTAGAATTGTAATTTCTATTACATATAAAAAATTAAAAAAAAAACATTCTTTCAGTTTTTTGTAGTTTGAAAACTTCGTTTTCAGTCTCAAATCTTATTATCCAAAATCCAACGAAAACAGTTTTTTGAATAGACGTTTCGGTTAATAATATATTTTTTTACAATATTTCAGCGTTTATTTTTATAACAAAACAAATTACCTTAATAATCAAAGTACTGACCATCGTTAGCTCTTACTTTTTCCAATCTTTTTGCCAACGATTTAATTCCGTGCCAAAAGAACTTTGGGTTTTTTGAGACATCATCAAGCCAAATTTTCGCTTCTTCGTAAGAATGTAAGTGCTGCTTTGAAAGTCCGTGCTGCTTCGATCAAAATAAGTGGTAGTCCGAAGAGGCTAAGTCCGATGAATACGGCGGGTGAGATAGGACGTCTCATTTAACGTTTCCCAAATAGTTGTTTACATATTTTGCAACATGGGATCGACCATTGCCATGTTGAAAAATGACTTTATCGTGTCTTTGGGCGTAATCTGGTCGTTTCAACAGTTTGTAATACACAGCTCCCCTACTATCCCACCAAATACCCAGCAAAGCCTTCTTTCCATGTATTTTGTACACTGGTTGTGATGTTGAAGGCTGACCTGAGTTTACACATGATTTTTTGTTCTTTGGGTTGTCAAAATAAATCCAATTTTCATCACCTGTCAACTCGATGCAGAGAACCTTTTCTGCCTGGCAACCACAATTTTACAAGTAGTTTTCCCCTTTCAATGTCCCTTTCCTTCAATTCATATGGAACCCAATCCAATTCAGTGCTTCTGCCAATTTTTCCAACGTATAAATTGAGTATTCATCCAATAATGCTTGCAAATCTGCATTTTTAAATTTATTCGGCTATTTTGGAGGCTCCTTGTATTTTATATCAAAATCACCACTTTTAAAGCATTTAAATCATCGTTCACAAGTTTTTTGGGTTAGAGCATGTTCACCATAAGCTTCAACCAACAATCGAGAACTTTCAGCAATGATTGTCTTCAAATGAAAGAAGGTTTTTGAGCTTCCCATTAAAATGTCTTTTTCTGATACGGAATTTTGATGGCGTATATTCACCCTCTCAAATGTCATAGACGTGATTACCAACAAATGTATTAGTAATGACGTATCTTAGTAAAATTGTTAACCGAAGCACCTATTAATTTAATTTTTATTTGCGCGAAAAGAAAAATTTAGAACAAATTCTTGCTCGAAATGGAACTTTTTCTAGTCTATATGTCTTTACTACAATCCCGTTTAGCCTAAATATCCTACTTATCTAAATTCGCTATGGTTCCTTCAATGGGGTTCCTTACCGATGTTACGTTCAGATATCCCGTCCTATTAATAACTATTTCAATAATGATGTATATGTCATAGTCCAAAACAATGATATCGAGACTATGAGGTGGCCAGAACTCTTCTAGTAGAAACATGTCCATGTTAACCGACAGAAACGTTTGAATCAAATGTCCTGTGATTGCTGTTGAACCGTTCAGCTGATATTATGTGGCCTTTTGGACGTCACAGGATTTTCTATTCAAGGTTTCCATACACGAGAGGGTTTTTAAGAAATTCTTTTTTAATAAACTTGACATATCACCTAGAACACTTGCAGTAAATTGAGTCCTCGCAATAACTACGATATCTTCGGAGTTTTCGGGGCAGATAATTTTAAAACAATTCTATAATTTCTTTAATCCGCTCTTCCCAAAACTCTCAGTATTCTTGCTCTATCTTTCAATCTTCTTTATCTGGTTAACTTAGTTTCAAGATGTATATAGAGGCGTATCATCGTGGTGAGAGAGACGTTTTTTTGATCAGATCTGGACGTTTGGCCTGAATATTACTCTTCAATTGATCCATTAGTGACTGCAATACTTCCCAATGTTGTGTCTCCGGGGATCAGTTGCTAGGGTCTTTAATTGGGGTCTTATTTGATGGGATTGGGAAGATTGGGTCTTCTTTCTAGGGGCTTTCAGTCAACGTCAACCGGGCTCCAGTCGAACGCAAGGAATGCAGTTGAAGAGAGGCCATCAACGCCAAGCTATGCCAATTAGCCATGTTGACATGGTCAATTAATTCTCCCTACGGCCAATATATCTCTGGAAATCGGTTCTGGGAGACACCTATTGGCGCATGGTAGCAGTTGAACACATAGAATGGTGGCAAGTGAAACAAACGGTAAGGCAAATCTATAATTTCTTCAATCCGGTCTTTTGCCGACTCACTCATACTAACTACTGTTGACAATATTCTCAAATATTGTTCGCTGTTCGCTGAAATGAGTTCGAAAGTTCTTCCTAAAACTCTCAGTGTTCTTGCTCTATATCTAGCTTTAAGGTGAACATATAGAGGCGTATCATCATGGTGAAAGAGAAATTTTTTGGTCAGATCTGGACGTTTCGCCTGAATACTACCCTTCAATCGATCCATTAGTAAAGTGCAATACTCCCCAATGTTATATCTCCGGGGATCGGTTTCTAGTCTTTCAGTCGTTGTCAATTGGGCTCAAGTCGAACGCAATGAAGGCTGTTGAGGAGGGGCCATCAAGGCCAGGCTATGTCAACTGGCCATGTTGATATGGTCAGTTAACTCCTCCTACGGCCAATAGTTCTATAGAAACCGATTCCGGGAGACACCCGTTGGCGTTTGGTAGCAGTTGAACACATAGAATGGTGGCAAGTGAACGGTAGTGATTTAAAAATTAAGAATTAGCCAAAATGAAAATGATAATGTCGCAATAACTAATTTGAAGATCCCAAAACAAAGGATGCTGGCGGCAAAAATTATTTTAGTATATGTTTATTTAAGGCCAATTAAATTGTATTCCGTACGCAAATATCACAATGTGCTTCTTATTTACGGAGAAGCTGCGCCAACCACATTAGTAATATACCAGGACATTTTCAACGTGTTTGGAAAGATAAGTTAACGTTGTGTCAGACTTGCATAGATTGAAATGGTGAACATTGTGAACATTTAATTTGTATGTTACTAAATTTTTGTAATATTAATTTGTATGTAACATTTAATTTGTATGTTAATCGATTAAGCCCTGTAACTTTTTTTTATTTAAACGAACTAAATTTATGCTAAAATATATGGAATATGATTACTATAAAAATATTGTTTTTTTTAATATTCGAATAATACTTTAACACGATAATAAACCAACAATAACACAGATAACAAAGATAAATAAAGTTCTGACAATTTTTCTGTGGAAAAAGTTGTATTTGGGATATGTTTTGTTTAAGGAGACTTTTTATTCGATATAATGTATAGAATCGTTGAGTAAAGTTCTTTCCCTTACACCTTATATACCTTAATATTTATTTTAAATTCTTCCACATACTTTCAATCTATTTATGTCAGAGATAACGTTTTCAATAACGCTCTTCCTATAATTCCTATTCTTATTTATTTACATCATAACAAATCCAAATAAAGCCAGCTCGAACTAAAAAAAAATATTACACTAACATGCAAAACCTTTTTCCGATATCTCCGTGACCGGAATCCTCGGAAATAGACCCACCAGCAGCTTTGCACTGTATTTCTTAATGCTAAGACAAGTTGACGACAGCTACAAGCTGAGCGTCTTGTTCTTGTTAGCGTCTCGGTCGAAAAGTAAGATAGAATTATTTTATGATTTATCTGGTATTATTGTGCCTAATAGAGTTGTAATGATACCGGTTTTGTTGTGAACTATTTTCTGGTTGTCGCAAAAATTGCTCGTCCCGAGAATAAACAACAATATGCAAACAAGGAAGGGCCACACAAATGGCTGTGTTTAGAAACGTCATTGCATATTTGGTTTCCTCGTTTAGTAACAACTGGTAAGTTTCAGTATTTTCATTCCTAATTTTTCAGTTCAGTTTTCAGTTTTTTCAGAACTAAAGGCTTATACAGGGTACACAACGCTTATACAATGCATATGGAGATTTTGTTTTAAAATATGCAGTAGCGACCGTCTATTTATTCTCAGGTGAGTAGGGTACTGTTGAATTGTTATTCCTGGAGCTTTCCGACCACTTTTCTTTCCACGTTGGATGTTTTCAGCATGGTGGTGATTTAACTCTAACTCTGCTTTCACAACAAACAGTTTTGTATGGCCGGTAAAAAAACATTGAACAATTTAGGGGCTATAAATACTTTTAAAAAATATGTTTTTAAGCGTAAGAGATGCTTACGAACTACTGCACATTAGAAAGTGACTAGTGCAAGATTCATCCGGATGGAGGCGAAGTTTCAAGGAGGTCAAGGCTCACTGACAAGATGTATCACTACAGGAAGAAAATGAAGAAGAATTGAACAGTTTCGGAAAGAGTTAATTATTGCCATCATTCGAACGGAATTAAAAGCCTCATTGCAGTCTACAAATGCACTATGTGTTTTAATGTTGTTTAACATGCTGATGCTTTTCTCGAATTCAGCTTGTTTCTGGAGGGTGATATCATTTCAGGATGCTATGGTCTACTTAAAAATAGTTAAACTGCCATGACAAAATACTAAACTCAAAGAGATTTGCCACTAAACACCGAATGACCTTGTTTAAGGTTCTGGATGCACGTTACGCTAACCATGTTAAACAGAACAACAGAAAGAAAAAAAAATGAACCGTTAAGTTTACTATTACATTTTTCTATTTGAATGCTTTCATATGCATCCAAAGCCCTATTGTTATTTACATTTTTAACCAGTCATATTACTGATGTCTATATTGTGGTCATGTTCGATTGCATGTTGGGTAACACAAGATTTTTCATTTCTCCCATATCTAATGTGGACGTTGTGTTCTTTATATCTCGTTAATATTCATCTTTTTTTTGCCCAATATACCTTTAATCACAATCTTGACAGCTAATTTCGTAAATCCCCGATTTTTCTTGTTAATCTACTTTATCCTTTGGATTACCAAGGACTTTCCTTCATTTGTTATATAATTTGTACACAACCTTAATAGTCCTCGTGTTAATTTGGCAACAAACGGTATTACCATGAATTTATTTGTATTGTGATCCTTTTGAAAAGTCGAAGATTCTTTCAATAATTTTCTGAACTTGTTTTCTAATTAATTTATCTACAATGTTCTTATTATAACCGTTCACTTCGGATACCTCCCAAATTAATTTTAATTATTTGTTATAATTATCTTTGTTTAAAGGAAAATTGATTAATCTATTTATCATAAAATTTAAACTAGTTATCTTATTTTGGAAGCTATGATTCGAATCGTTAGGAATGTATCTCGAAGTGTTTGTTTTTTTTTTTCTAAAAATATCAAAATCAAATCTATTTTTTATTGTTTCTACTGACTAAAATAATTATAACAAATAATTAAAATTAATTAAGAAGGTACACGAAGTGAACGGTTATAATAATAACATTGTAGATACAATAATTAGAAAACATAATTTTAAAAAATTATTGAAAGAATCTTCGACTTTTCAACATAATCAGAACAAAAATAAATTCATGGTAATACCGTTTGATACACAATTAACACGAGGGCTAGACAAAAAGCTTGTGTACAAACCGTATAATAAATTAAGAAAAGTCCTGGGTAATCCAAAGGATAAAATACACCAACATGAAAAGTTGGGGATTCACGAAATTAACTGTCAAGATTGTGATCGAAGGTATATTGGGCAAACAAAGAGATTCATACTAACTAGATATAAATAAAATAAATAAAACTATATTATAAAATCTATATAAAAGATATAAAAAGATATAAAGAACAGATTGCCCACATTAGACATAGGAGAAATGAAAAATCTTGTGTTGCCCAACATGCAATCGAACATGACCACAATATATACATTAGTAATTTAAGACTGGTTAAAAGTGTAAATAACAATAGGGCTTAGGATGCATATGAAAGCATTCAAATAGAAAAGTGCAAGAAAATCATGAACTGGGATAAAGGACCTTTTCCGTTCAGTCAACTTTTTCAATTATTAATGTAAAGGTCAGTAAACTTTACGGTTCATTTTTTTCTTTTTTTTTGTTCTCTTTTTCCCCTTTTTTCTTTTTTTTTCTTTTTTGTTATATCCTTTTTTACAAGCTTCATTATGTAGGTAGCACGCTTCCTACGTAGTGGGTTAGCCATTGGGGCTCTCATATAAATAGAACATGGTTTAGTTTTAGAATTACATTAAATAATCTCCTGATGATGTTAACATGGTCAGCGAAACGTGCGTCGAAAACTTTAAAAAAAGTGATTCGGTATTTAGCGGTAAATCTTTGAGTTTAGTGTTTCACACCGAAGGTTCTAATAGAAAAATTGATCCTGATAAAATAGTTCATTTATTGGAGAAAAGAACTGGTAAAAATTATGTTAAGTTTTAGGTTTATTTTCCACTATATTGTTACAATGAATAATTTCACTATATCGAAGAGGTTAATTAAAGTACTTTATAAACCATATGATAAGTTAATAGAAGTCCTGAATAATCCAAAGCTATAGCAAATTACGAAATTAGTTGTTAAGATTGTGATCGAAATAATTTTAAACAAACTAAAAGATCCATTTTAACCAAATATAAAGAACATATTACCCACATTAAGCATTGTAGAAAGGAAAATTCTATGTTGCCCATTAATTAAAAATTACCAATTTAAGATTTATTAAAAGTGCAAATAATAATAGGCCTTTGGATGCATATGAAGGCATTCAAATTGAAAAAAAGGCAGGAAAACCATGAACAGAGATCAGTGACTTATTCCATTTAGCCAACTATTTGAATTATTAATGCAACGCTTGGTCAACTTCACGGTTTATGATTTATATACGCTTCATTAAGTACGGTTGTCATATAAATAGAACATAGTTTAGTTTTGGTATGAGATTAAATTAATTCCTGTTAACGCTAACATGACTGGAGAAACGTGCATCTAGAAGTCAAATAAAATGTTATTTAGTAGTAAATCTCTGCAAGTTTAGTCTTTCACACCGAAGATTCCAATAGAAACATTAAATTTCGATAATATTAAACAGATCCATAAAATGTATGTATTATCTCTTCCAAAACCGATATTATTGATAACTCGAAATTGACCTAACTGACTAAACTTAACCACACAAATCACAATGCCGAATCGCAACCCAATGTGCCCATTACCGATCAATTAAGCCGTTTCAACCGTTAAAAAAGCCTTTCCATGGCCAAACAGTTTTTAAGCGCAAAGCAAAACAGAGCCAGCCAGCAAAATCGTGCCAATTAAAAGACTCGATAAGCTCTCGAAATCGGCCAGATCAGTCACAAATCAACGAGACAGGGTACGTTTGTCCGGTCGGTGGGATTTTTTGCCAGCGAGAATGAACCACGTTTGAAAGTAATAGTTTCTTTTTTGGACTGTTTAATTAACTTTTTATTGGATTGTATGCACAGTGTGTCTACTAAACTTTGGCTCTAATCCCGAAGAGATTTACCACTAAACACCAAATCATTTTTTGAAACTTCTCGACGCACGTTTCGTTAAACATGTAAATCTCTTCGAGTTTAGTGTTTCACACCGAAGGTTTCTATAGAAGAATTGATTTGAGTCTAATACTAGGATTATTGAAAAGTTCGCGGAGCGGTAAAAGTGACCTTATTCTTCCGTATATTTTCTTGCTATTCTCCATTTAATATATTTCGTTTCTGAAGTGATTGTTTGGAAGTCCTTCAAAATATTGATCTACGGCTACTAAAGCTGCTTTTGATGAAAAACCCATGCCAGATAGGAATTTTTTGAGGTTTGGGAACATATGAAAGTCAGAGGGGGGGGGGGGGGGGGCTGTGAACCGGTGCATGGTCTTGATGAAAAAGAAGAATTTAATCATTGCACGATTTTCAGTGTTGTCCATTTTAAAAACTAACACTGATACGTTTACTTTAAGCTCCTGTTTTTGTACGAATGAATTGACAGACCGACTTGAAACTTCACATATGTTCATATGAAGGATGAAATTTTAAAATGTAGTAGATTACATAGTTCTTTTACTGTTCTATAGGCATCGATAGGAGTTTATCAGGTTGTAATACGATTATAATAGTTTGAGAATACCCAGTAAATTGATAAAATTCATAAGAATGACGATGGAAAAATGGAGCGGCGCAGTGATATGAAAGGGAAAAGCTGGAATTATTTAAGATAAAGAAAGGATTTGTACAAAGGGTCCCATTAACTTTCGAATTATTTCACTTAATACTTGAAGAAATTGTCAGAAAACGCAGGATGAAAAATAAACGAAGGATTTTCATTTATGATCACCAAGGCTGCCCCTTCATGGATTGTGTGTCCCTAATAGCAAAACCAGAGAAAGAATATATAAGAATGTTCAAAAAATGGAGGAAAGGTCAAAGGAGGTAGATTAAAAATGAATGAGGGAATCACCAAATGTATGATAATGGGAAATACAATAGTGAGAGAGGCGTGGAGTGTGGGGAAACTAGCAAGTAATGACGCTGACATTTATATGTTTGAAAAGGTAAATCATTTTGTTATATCTATGGATACAAATCGAGGAAATTTGCCATGAGGATTATAAAATAAAAGCAAAAATTGTAAAAGGAAACAAAAACGTGCTGTTTTGAGATCATTACTAAAGGCACAATTGGTGTCTAGAAACACTAAATTAAGGATATATTGGACAGGGCAATGTTAAATTCAACAGTGATGTATGCATGTGAGATATAAGTGTTGAAGCAATCTTTGGGATATTGTATATATGGAAGATAAATATTTTGTGATCTACTTATGGTGGGACAAGAACAGAAGAAAGTGAGAAAAGGACAAGAAATAAAGGAATAGAAGAATGCTATAAAGAACCTAAATTTTCCATATACAGCAAATTTCAAAAGAAAGGTGATTAGGACGTGTAGAAAAGTAGAAAGATTGCAAGGGCGAGACTGACAAAGATAGGTCTGTACAGAAAACCAATAGGTAAAAGAAGAAAGGAAAGATCACGAAAAAGATGAATGAAGTAAGTACGATAGAATTTCAAAGCAAGTGGAGTTGGAAACTGGAGAAAATAATTGTAATTATTTTTTTACGAAAGTTTATGTAAATAATTATGTAAAAATAAGATTGAGAAATTTGTTTGTTTTATACCCTAGGTCTCCATGATGGTCCCCATTGTCATAATCATTATCCGCCCATCGAGTTTTTGATCTTCATCGTGGACGTTTGCGATCAAGCGGTATCCACTCCAAGATTGCCTTGGTCCACCTGTCGTCCTATCGTCTCGCTTTGTGTCCTACCCACCTTTATTTGAATTCCTTTGCTCTTCTAATGATGTCACTTACTTTCGTTTGCTCTCAGATCCATGTTCAGGGCTTTCCGTCCTGTCTTGTAATTCCATGCGTACATCTTTCCACTGTGCTACCCGAAGTTTTCGAACTGACTGATCTTTTGAACTGATGATCCAAGGGTGAGAGATCACATCATCTTGTTGGTCAAATGACATTAAGAATTTGCGAAATAACGCGCCAAAAAATGTTTCTTGCCATAAATCGATTTTCTGCCGAGATGCGTGACAAATCGCACCGTCTTGTTGATAGAAAACTTTATTTATATCCATCTTTATCAATTTAAGTCAAATTTATTATGTTATAAAATATTGCTATAGCGTAACACATGTACAGTAACAGGATTTCTATCATCGACTTTAAAAAATAAGGTCGTATCACTTCTTCAATTTAAAAACCGCATCAAACAATGACTTTTGGAGGATGAACAGCTATCTCCTGAATCACTTGAGGATTTTCATCCCCCCAAATCCTGAAAAGAAGTGCGTTAAGTCGAAAAATAAATTCCTCATTGTAGGGGTTGCCTTCCAAATGTTGTAGAGCCCCATTGCTGATTTATGTTTCTTTCCCTGATGAATTGACACAATGTACCAAACACAGCAGTCTATGACTGTCGTTTACATTCCAGAGAATGTTGCGCTATTACGTTTCAAAGTTCTAACACTCTTAATGAAAAAACTCTATAATCTAGATCCAGTTTCTTTCCATTTTCAAACTCCTAATCGGTAATAGACAGGTATATGTATCAACATATGAATATACTGTTTACTAGCAAATAATGACGCTGACATTTATATGTTTGAAAAGGTAAATCATTTAGTTATATGGATACCAATCGCGGAAATTTGCCGTGAGGATTATAAAATAAACGCAAAAATTGTAAAAGGAAACAAAAACGTGCTACTTTGAGATCATTACTAAAGGCAAAATTGGTGTCTAGAAACACTAAATTAGGGATATATTGCACAGGGCAATGTCAAAGTCAACAGGGATGTATGCATGTGAGATGTAAGTGTTGAAGAAAGCTTAGGGATATTGTATATATGGAAGATAAAGATTCTGTGATCTACTTATGGTGGAACAAGAACAAAAGAAAGTGAGAAAAGGAGAAGAAACAAAGGAATAGAAGAATTCTATAAAGAACCGAACCTAAATTTTCCATATACAGTTAATTGCAAAAGAAAGGTGATTAGGACATGTAGAAAAGTAGAAAGATTGCAAGGGCGAGACTGACAAAGATATGTCTGTACAGAAAACCAATAGATAAAAGAAGAAAGGGAAGATCACGAAAAAGAAGAATGAAGTAAGTACGAGAGGATTTCAAAGCAAGTGGAGTTGGAAACTGGAGAAAAGAATTGTAATTATTTTTTTTACGAAAGTTTATGTAAATAATTATGTAAAAATAAGATTGTGAAATTTGTTTATTTTATGCCCTAGGTCTCCATGATGGTCCCCATTATCATAATCATCATCAGTCTATCGTGTTTTTGATCTTCACCCTGGACATTTGCGATCAAGCGGTAACCACTCCAAGATTGCCTTGAGTAAACGCATTAGTGTTATTTTTTAAAATGCAAAATATTGAAAATCGCGCAGTGATTAAACTCTTTTTAAAAAAAGTTTAAAGGCAATGGAAATTCATAATAAAGAGGTAAAGATATTACGGGAGTCCGCCCCTTCAAAAACAATGGTTTGTAAGTGGGCAAGTGAATTTTAACATGGTGGTACAAGCATGGCTGATGATCCTCGTTGTGAACATCCAATAAGTGCAACTACTGAACAAATACTTAATTCTATACATGAAATGATTATGGATGACCGACATTTGACTTTGAGTGAAATTGCTAGGGCCATATACATCTTAACTAAATGAGTATTTCAAATTTTGAAAAAGAAATTGGGCTTGAGAAAACTACCAGGTGTCCCATTAAGGATGGATCGCGGCCGTATCTTGAAAACTATTTATCCCACAGCTTTGGGGAAAAAAATTGTACTAAAAATGATCATGAGAAATTCACCAAAAATATTTTTAAGCTTCTAAAACGACCGCAAGAGGGCGCGACGGGCTAAACATTTTTAAAAATTATTTTTAATGTGTATTTTCAAGTGTTAACCGAGTAAGAAAAATTCTCAGTTATAATTAGCAAACAGTCTCCTACAACTTTGTTTTATGACATTTTGTCGTAATTTCACGAATAGAGGGGGGGGGGGGAGTTTTATCTATTGAGATAAAAAGTCGTCTAATGTCCATTTACCTTAACCTCAATTATTGTTACTATTATTATTTTCCTCAATTTGGATTCATTTAAAAGGCAGTTGCTGGGACAATCAGATAATCTAGGAGATACATTATTTAGTTTATAAATGAAACCGCGAGGTGGCGTTACATTCAACAATAGTTTTTTTGAAGTTTTCTTCAGTTTTTTCAAATGGAATGGTGCAGCTTTTACTACATGGCAAGAAAGGTAATTTAAAGAGGAATCATCCAGTGAAAACCCGAAATCGATATCTCTGACATGTCAAGAGATATTTCGATTTTTCTGAAAAAATCAGTTATTATTTCACTACTACCTGTATTAAGTTAAAAAAATATTAACCTAATGTTTGCCTTCCTTCACACTTTATCCAGGCTTAGGACTGGTCCAAGTTCTTCGTGCCATATTAATTTGGAGCGTGTTTAAAGGCCAACGGGCCAACAACGAAGATAATAATAATACCAACAGTCAAATAAAATTAACAGCACAACAGTCTAATAATTAACAGAATCTGAACTTTAACGCCTTTCTAAATGTTCAAAATGCCTTCCATCCTTGGAAATGCAAAGTTTTATTTTTCGACGAGTACTAAAAACGGCAGCTTCAATTTCCGCTCTTGAAATGCTGGTTATTGAATTTTGAATTTTTTCAATCATGTTTTCTCGTGTGGTAGGACGAGTTTGAAAAACAAGGTCTTTTAGTCTTCCCCACAAGTAAAAATCAAGGACTGTCAAATCCGGTGAGCGCGCCGGCCACGAAAATAAACTACCCCGTCCTATCCAACGATTTAGAAACGAAGCATCCAAGAAGTTTCGAACCACCTGCGAAAAATGGGCAGGGCATCCATCATGTTGGTACCACATTTGTCTTCTTGTTTCCAACGAAACATCTTCCATCTTCCTTGTTTTTCAAACTCGTCCTACCACATGAGAAAACATGATTGAAAGAATTCAACATTCAATAACCACCATTTCAAGAGCGAAAATTGAAGCCGCCGTTTTTAGTATTCGTCGAAAAATAAATCTTTGCATTTCTAAGGATGGAAGGCATTTTGAACATTTACAAAGGCGTTAAAGTTTAGATTCTGTTAATTATTAGACTGTTGTGCTGTTAATTTTATTTGACTGTTGTTATTATTATTATCTTGGTTGTTGGCCCGTTGGCCTTTAAACACGCTCCAAATTAATATGGCACGAAGAATTTGGACCAGTCGTAAGCCTGGGTAAAGTGTGAAGGAAGGCAAACATTAGGTTAATATTTTTTTAACTTAATGCAGGTAGTAGTGAAATAATAACTGATTTTTTCAGAAAAATCGAAATATCTCTTGACATGTCAGAGATATCGATTTCGGGTTTTCACTGGATGATTCCTCTTTAAATTGCCTTTCTTGTCATGTAGTAAAAGCTGTACCATTCCCTTTGAAAAAACTGAACAAAACTTCAAGAAACTATTGTTGAATGTAACGCCACCTCGCGGTTTCATTTATAAATTAAATAATTTATCTCCCAGATTATCTGATTGTCTCAGCAATTGTCTTTTAAATGAATCCAAATTGAGGAAAATCGGTTTAGGCAAACGGACATTAGACGACTTTTTATCTAAATAGGTAAAACTCCCCCCCACTTCTTTATTCGCGAAGTTACGACAAAATGTCATAAAACAAAGTTGTAGGAGACAGTTTGCTAATTATAACTGAGAATTTTTCTTACTCGGTTAACACTTGAAAATACACAAAAAAAAAAGATTTTTAAAAATGTTTAGCTCGTCACGCCCTCTTGCGGTCGTTTTAGAAGCTTAAAAATATTTTTGGTGAATTTCTCATGATCATTTTTAGTACAATTTTTTTCCCCAAAGCTGTGGGATAAATAGTTTTCAAGATACGGCCGCAATCCATCCTTAATGGGACACCTGGTATGTGCAAAATGGGTGCCTCATTTGTTAAATTCTGATCAAAAACGACTTCGAGTAAAACTTTCTTACCAACATTTGAGTCTTTATCGAGAGAATAAAATAAATTTTAAACGTTGTTTTGTAACTATGGATGAGACTTGGGTTTATCACTATCTTGAAGTGTCAAAACAAACCGCAGAGTGGACTAGGTTATTCAGCTCCAAAGTAAACAAAGTAGTCAACATTGACGAAGACGGTTATGGCATCAATTTTTTGGGATGCAAAAGTCATTTTGTTAATTGATTACCTTCAAACCGGTAGAACAATAACATGACATAATTACTCAAACCTTTTGGATCAAATGGATGCAAACATTCATGAGAAAAGCCCTGGTTTAGCGAAGAAAAAAATCATTTTTCATCAAGACAATACACCGGCTCACATAGGTATTTTTACAATGGTAAAACTAAAGGAGTTACACTACGAATTGTTGGAGCATCTACCATATTCACGAGATCTGACCCCCTCTGACTTCGTTTTCTCCTCAAATCCGAAAAATTCCTACGTAGCAAGCGTTTTTTCTAAATGAAGGAGTTATAGTAGCTGTAGATGAGTATTTTGAAGGACTTCCATAAAATCACTTCAGAGATGGAATAAATGAATTGGAGAACCGTTGGAAAATGTATTGAGCTTAAGGGAGAATGTACGGAAGAATAAAATCATTTTTTTTTATTATAAATTTGTTTTATCATTAGCCTAGTAAGATGCCAAAATCGCAAAAAATATGTGATTAATATAAATGAAATGTTGGTATTAAAGAAAAACAGTTGAGGGCGCAAAAAGAAGTTGGACCGAATTGATGACGATTTATTGTCTGACTGTTGATATTAATCAGGCATAAGCAAAAACGCGCAGATTTATGCGAAATACTTTAGCAAATTCGGCGCAATAAATCTGCCGTTGCCGCATACTTCGCCGTTCCAAATCCAAAACCGAACGCGTTGAACGATACGTATCCATAATTTTGACAAAACATGGCGGCCCAGGCCGACTGCCAGAGCATTAAATCAAAAATATCGAATGGCCCTATCCGGTTTAATGGTAGTAAATAACCGCGTAATTTCAATAAAAAGGAAACGGTAAAAATGGAAATTTACTGCTCGATCTTCGCACCCCACTGCACGCGACAACACCAAAACCACCAATCTCTAACATACAACTCTGCTGAATGTTATTGTTAAGATGACGCTTGTCTTCTAAAAATCTGTCTGAATAGAAAGAGTCCTCTATTATGGATATTGTACTAAACATTTTTCTTTAACTTATGTTAACGGGAAATAAAAAATGTTTAAAATATAGATGGTTCCGAGATTTGTACTAAATGGTTGTTCAATAAAAGTGATAGTCCGCCCTTTTTTATTTTATCTTGAAAAACAAATAATGGTATAGTCCGTTTCAAGATATTTCGTTGCTTTTCGGAAAAATGTTAATTGCCCCAATAAATCTCAATACAAATATTCCTAGTTTCTTAAAAGGCGCCAGAGCTGGAGTGGTTTAACTTCTGAATAACTTTGGGAAAAATATAAAATTCTTAAATTATGATTAAATTATTATTATTGTCCTTTCTTTTCATTCCTTTTCCCAGCCAAGCCGGATTTTAAATAAAGTGCGGGTCATAGCCAAAACAACTTCGTTCTTCCAAAAGGAAGTAAGGATTACCGCCCTCTGCATTATTTTAAACATATTTTCTTCTAGTCCCAAAAATTTGATGTTATTTTTCAGTATTTTCAGTTTCAGTTTATTTGGTATTATGCCAGTTGTTGAAATTATCACTGGCATAATATGGACCTGGTTCAACTTTCATATCCGTTTTATTTCTAACTTGAGGTCTGTATATTTTTGTACTTTTTCTTCAGCCGTCTTTTGAATGTTGTCTGTGTTTGGAATAGCTATGTCGATTAGGAATGCTGTTTTCTTCTTTTTGTCCAACAATATAATATCTGGCCTATTACAGTGAACGGTTTTATCGGTTATTATTGTTCGGTCGTAATATAACCTGAAATCGGCTGAATCTAGTACCGCCTCCGTGGTGTATTTATAATAAGGAATTCTATGACGGTGAAAATAGTCCATCTGGGAGAGTCTACAACATGCTCCTACAATATGTTGGATGGTCTCAGGGTTTTCGTGACGTTTCCTACACATGTCATTTGATAGTGTGCACGACCTGATCCTGGATTGCACACATAAAGTCTTCAGTCTCCGGAAAAAGATCTCCCCGTGTCAACCAGACGTTCGACGCACTCTTGTCGACTTCATGACGGTCAAGATCATGTGGTTGTTTACCATGTAGAGACATATTTTTCCACCCTTGTATAATTGTTCCAGTTGTCTGAATGCTCTCATTTTGTCGTTCCATTTGTTTAAGATTCAGAGGCGTATACTTATCATCAGCTAAACACACGATGGCATATAGCGGGCATTCGATCATTATTTGATCGAAATATGTTCTTAAACTGGATATTTGTTTTTCGTATAGGTTACATATATTTATAATTTCTCTTCCCTTCTTCAATTCTTGGTAAAGTAAGTCGTTTTTACTACTGTGCCGGTGGTGTTTCCTATATTTCGTTAGTGTAGTTCTAATTATTCGTTGTAGCCTTTCGATATCTGTGTTTGACCAAGATATAATTCCAAACAAATATGTCAAGGCTGGTATAGCAAAAGTTTAGTTTTTACTATATTTCTACTGTCTAGGTCAGACCTATATATGCTTTCAAGCCTGGACGTGAATTCTTTAGTTAATGATTCCTTAATGAGTTTATGCTCATCTCTCTTAGACTGTTGTATTCTCAGATATTTATATACTTCGCCCTCCTGCACTGGCTCTCTATATTCTTGTTCTGTAGTGACAAACGCTGTCATCTCTAACTTAGATCCTCTCTTTATGTCAGGACAATCAGTTCTTGAGTCCTTTTTATCAGTTATTATTATTATTATTATTTCTTTCTTTTCATCCTTTTTCCCCAGCCAAGCTGAATTTTAAATAAAGTTATTATTATTATTCTCATCGACTGGGTATCACTCTCTCAGCTCAAAAAGCTGGAAACCATAAACCGATTCCTTCGCGATGTCGGAGTTCGGCTCGGAGCCTGGGGATAAATTTCATTATAACCCAGTATTCCGTTGGCATTAAGACACAAATTTTCGAACTATGTGGCAGGTTTGCAACAGTATAGCCCGTTGTCCCACTTTTATGATATTTCTATTTAGTCAGCAATTTGTTAAACTTTTGGAGAACCTGTGGCTCTCCAATCCCTCTGCGGAAATTACAAAAGGTTCGATGTTCACTTTTTCAAGTTGCCAGATGTTCTTCAATTCATAAGAAAGATTCTCGTACTTAGAAACCTTTTCCACCTCCGTTTTATGTATATTATGAGACAGTGGTATGGCAATATCAATAATTGTTCCCCACTTTTCTTTTTTATTTATTAAGACTATGTCTGGTCTATTGTAGTCGACAGCCCTGTCAGTTATTATCGGTCTATCCCAGTAGAGCAGCACATTGTCAGACTCCAGAACAGCTTGAGGACTGTATTTATAATACGGCGGAGTAGATGTTGGTAAAAGACCATAATTAAGTGCCAGTTTTTGGTGGATTATTTTAGCAAGCTGATTATGCCTTCCTAAATATACGTTTTCTGCTAAAGTAGAACATCCACCAATAACGTGCTCAACAGTCTCCTCTATTTTACCACATTTTCGACATACATCTTCAGTGTTTTCTTTAAGGATATATTTCTTGTAATTATTAGTTTTGATGACTTTATCCTGGATAGCAATAACAAAACTCTCAGTTTCCGGATATAGTTGATTCTCGTCTAACCAGAGCAGAGAAGCTTTCTTATCAATAGTATTGCCATTTAATAATTCTACATATCTACCATGGATTGATTTATGTTCCCAGAGATTTATGTTGTATTTATGTATGTATTGTCCCTGTTTCGATAGTGTAGTTTGCATGGCTCAGTTTTAGTGGTGTATAATTGTGATCAAACTGAGTTGCGAGTCTCATAAGTTGATCTTTCGAACTCAGAAAATGTTGGCGAAGCTTCTTTTCCTGACTCAGATATAATTCTTTGATATTAATAAGCCTTCTACCTCCATACTTTCGAGGAATGTATAATCTCAACACAGAAGAATTGGTATGCAAACAACGGAATTTTGTTAAAAGTCGTCTAGTCATGCGGTCTAGCTCTTCCAGTTCTGTGTTTGACCACTTGACTACTCCAAATAAATATGTTAACACCGGTACTGCCCATGTGTTGATTACCTTACATATATTCCCCCCTGAGAGTTTTATATTAAGAAGTTTCATTATTCTTTTCTTATATTTATCTTGGAACTCATGTTTGAGTGTTGTATGATTTAGCATTTGATTTTGTGCTATTCCTTGATACCGATAGGTATCATCCGGTTTCAATGAGTGAATCTGACAGAATGATTCCTGATTTTCTTTAACTTGTCCTTTCTGTATATTAACGATAGAACATTTATCTATACCAAAGCACATCTTAATATCATCGCTGAATATTTTTACGGTTTTAATAAGTGATTGGAGTTTGCTCTGGGACTCTGCGTACAGTTTTAGGTCATCCATATATAACAGATGTGATAATCTGATTGAGAATCGTGGATATAGGATTTAGGGCCAGACAAAACCATATTGGCAACAAAGAGTCTTCCTGGAAAATTTCCTTCTCAACGTTGACTCTTCCAGCATTTTATCCCGATATCCATATATTTGTCTTCCAAGACTTCATTAAGTGAGTAAGCATTGCTCTGATTTTAGGGCAGATTTTGTAAATTTCTAAAACTTTAACTAGCCAGTCATGAGGGACAGAGTCGAAGGCCTTACTGTAGTCAATGTAACATAAGTTAAGGTTACGCTTTTTTCTCTGGACGTGCTACAGGGCAATTGCATCTATAGTAAGTTGGTGTTTACATCCCGCAGATTGTCTTACACATCCTTTTTGTTCTTGTTCTAGGATATTATTATCTAAACAGTGATGATATATTTTTTCGTTTACTAATGATGTAAGTAACTTATAAAGTGCTGAAAGACAAGTTATTGGTCAATAGTTATTTGGCTGCATCTTGTTATTTTTCTTATATAGTAAATATGTATTACCCTCAGATAAAAATTGCGGAATAGATTCGGGGTTAGTTAGTGCTTTACTGAAGCAACGTGATAAATTGTCATGTATGGCATCTAAATATTTGATTCAGAAATTCTGGATTCTATCTGGCCCTGGTGCTTTCCAGTTTTGGGTTTTTCTTATGGCGTTACGGACCTCTTCTTCTTCTTATTCGCTTCTTATTATTATTGCTATTATTATTATGTATGACCAACAAAATTGTTTATTGGTTTGTTTATTTTGAATTTAGTAGTACAAAAATAAATAAATTTATGATAGATGAGAGATAATTGTATTAAGAACTTAAATAATAAATCCCAAAACATAATATTCATGCATGAACTCGAAAACAATGATAGTTTACCATTTCTGGATGTTTAAATCAGTAGAGACAATAAAACTAGGTTAGATTGTGATATTTTTCGTAATAACACTTAATTTAAATTTTATGGTAAGTAAATTAATCAATTTTTCTTTAAACAAAGATAATTATAACAAAGAATTAAAATTAATTAGGCAGGTATCTGAAGTGAACGGTTATAATAAGAGCATTGCAGATAAAATAATTAGAAAACATAAGTTTAGAAAATTATTGAAAGAATCTTCGACATTTCAACAGGATCAGAACAAAAATAAATTTATGGTAATAGCTTTTGATGCCCAATTAACACGAGGGTTAGACACAATTTTGAAAAAAGTGGACATCGTGGAAGGTCGTGTAGAAACCATATAATAAATTAAGAGAAGTCCTGGGTAATCCAAAGGATAAAGTAGATGAACATAAAAAGTCGGGGATTTACGAAATTAGCAGTCAAGGTTGTAATCGTAGGTATATTGAGTAAACAAAAAGATTCATATTAACGAGATAGAAAGAACACATTACCCACATTAGGTATGGGAGAAAGGAAGAATTTTGTGTTGCCCAGAAGCAATCAAACATGATCACAATATTGACATTAGTAATTTAAAACTGATTAAAAGTGTGAATAACCATAGAGACGTGGATGCATATGAAAGCATTCAAGTAAAAAAATGTAAGAAAATCATTAACCGGGTTAAAGGACCTATTCCGTTCAGTCAACTTTTTCAATTATTAATCGTAAGGCTCAGTAAACTTTACGGTTCATTTTTTTCTATCCTTTTTTCTTTTTTCTTTTACACGCTTCATTAGGTAGGTAGTACGCTTCCTAGGTAGTAATTAGGGTTATCATACAAATAGAACATAGTTTAGTTTTAGAATTAGATTAAATCATCTCCTGATGATGGCAACATGGTTAGCGAAACGTGCGTCGAGAGCTTTAAAAAGATGTGATTTGGTGTTTAGTGGTAAATCTCTTTGAGTTTGGTATAGTAGACTACATCAAAATACAGAGATTAGGACGAACTGGATACGTATAAAGGATGAAAGATGGACAAATCCTTCAAAAAGCTGCTGAAAGGACCAGTGATCGGAAAAAGGGGCAAATGCATGCTAAGAACAAGATAACAAAATAATGTCCAGAAAGATGCTATTAAAGATAAGTTGCTGGCAAACAGACGCAGGACCCCGTTCTAGGTGCAGATGGGGAAGGGAGAATTAAGGGAGGAAATGGTCCAATAAAACTGTAGAATCACTGAAAGAATAATAAGAATATCTATTTAAGACCCTGGCTAATTTATCAGTCGCAGAAATCTGAAAACGGCAGAAAACAACCTTTGACGAATCATAGCTTCCTACAGAGTATAGCTAATACCACGACGCCTGAAAATGCTCTACACGAAGAGATAGAGTATTGGTGCTCTAGTTGTCATAACTTTCTGAAGTGTATTGTTATATTTATTCGACCACCTCAAAGAAGTCGGTCAACTTTGACGTGACCTGTCAACCCAGCTAAATACCCCCCATTATTTCTTCTTATTACTAATCACCGAAACTAATTATGAGTTTAACCGAGCTATCGAGACGCCAGACGGACCGTTCGCGGGGCCATAAACGCGAAACAATAGACTATCGGACTGATCGCATCGCCAGATATCAATCATAACGTTCAGCCATTTGCAACGATTCAGAAATTGAACCTGTCGATTCGGCCGGCATATCAAAGAGGCCGAAAAGTTTGTAGAAGTAGAGGTTCTAGATTGCTTTCTATTTTGTGGATTTATTTTAGCAACAAACAAAGTTATATTATTCTTATGACTATGCGACGTCTTGCTTGTTAAGGACATTTTCAGTGACGTAGAACCAATAATAAAAGGAACATTTTTGTTGTATAAAGTGTACGAATAAGTTTCCACCGTTTTCTATAAAAAATTGGGAATTTATTGTGAAAGAACGGTACATTACGTTTTATTCAAAGTATTATCCATCACTAACCACTACTTTTTCCCATCTTTCTGGCAGCATTTGGATACCTCATCGGAAGAACTCTTCAGCTTTTGAGGCTATCCATGAGTCGACCCAATTTTTGGTACCTTTATGTGCTGTAAAGTGCTGCTCAGACAGACCATGTGCCATCGACCGGAACAAGTGATAATCGGAAAGGGCAATGTCTAGTGAATACGGCGTGTGGGGTAGGACTTCTCAATTAAGTGTTTATAAATAGGAATAATTTTGTCGTGTCTAGAGTATTAATGGGTGCGTTTTTCCTTGAGTGCTCCGCTCAATCTTAATTGTGTTCGATAGAGAGCTCCAGTAAATGTTTCGTTCGGTTTGAGCAACTCATAATACACGACATCAAGCTGATCCTACAAAATTCACAGCATGAGTTTTTTTCCATGAATATTCGATTTGGCTGTCGATGTTGAAGAATGGCTAGGTGGTCCCCATGATCTTCTCTTCATTGGGTTATCGTAGTGGATTCATTTTTCATCACCAGTGACTATACGATGCAAAAAAAAACCTTTTTTATGTTCAACGTTCTCTCAACCAGCCAACCTTTCCTTGTTTTTTAATAATTCCCAATGATTTTAAACGATGTGAAGTTGCTTTTTGAGTTACTTCTAATGTAAGTGCAAGTCCTTTTTGCGTTTGGGATTAATCTTCCTCCAATAATTCTTACAATTCCGTGTTTTCGTACACTTTCGGCCTTCCATTGCGTTCTTTGTCTTCCACGTGAAATTTCCCGTTTTAAAACTTTTGAAACCACTCACGACAGCTTCTCTCACTTAAAGCAGCTTCACTATATGCTTCTACAAGCAATCGATGCCCTTCATCTGCAGATTTCTTCAAATTAAAGAAGTAAATCAAAAGTTCCTGCAAATGACGCTTATTCGGCACAAAACTTGATATTTTCGCACGACAAAAATTATGTGATGCTGATACGGAGTCACTAATACTTTAAGGTTATGTTGTTACCAGATGACCAAACTTACAATATTACGTTTTACATCTGACAATTGCAACATAACCTTCTAGCGGGGCCATCTTTTGTAAAATGGAGGAAACTTATTTGTACACCTTTGAATTATACTGATATGATTAACAAGTACGGTAACTTTACATAAATCACAACATATGTAATGATAATTAAAACACTTGGTATTTGTTTCACCATATACTCAAGATATCTGAGTATTTCTGACGTGTTTCGGCCTCACGACCATTCTCAAAAAGAGTTATGTATAAACTTTTTTAGTATAAAATATATGTTTATACATAACTCTCTTTGAGAATGGTTGTGAGGCTGAAACATGTCAGAGAATATCTTGATATATTCTGAAACAAATACTAAGTTTTAATTATTATCATTGTTACTACGTTTCATCATGAGTCAACTGTGCAATCAAACGAAACAAAATATTTATTTATTTATCTAAATTCATTTTGTCTCTAAACCCGAAGAGATTTACCACTAAACACCAAATCACTTTTTTTATCAATCTAATGATCCATTGATTACACAGGTATACAAAATAAAAAAAAAATGTTTGTACCGCCCAGACTTAAACGTAATTTTGAAGTATAATGTAGCATCTAGCAACACTCTCAGTAACGCTGCATTATCCAAAGTGCGTACACTTTTAAATCATATTCGCAATGATAATATTTTCTTTTCAGTAGACGTTTAACTTGTTTTTTTTTGTTGTTTATTCAATTATAATAGTTAGTAAATAAAACTTGGAAGATGTCATCGTCAAAACTATTGTGTTTAAATGACCTGAACACTTTTTGTTACGTTTGTGGCGAGTATACAGTGAAAAAGTTTCGAAAACTTTAACTTGAAAATCAAATATTTGATAAACCATGTTTGAAAAATGTGTAGTGAACATTTAAGGCAATGGACGAATGCCCAAAGAAGTCAGTTGAAGTTTGGTGTGCCTATGATTTGGAGGGAACTACAAAATCACTATGACGACTGATATCTTTGCTTATTCAAGGTACATGGTATTAACCGAAAAAAATGCCTATCCCGATTTGGTATCTGCTAAAATACCTCATTCAGAAGAAGTCACTGTTCCACCTTTTCGTAGCCTGTCTGACCTTTCAGATATAAAATGTAGTACATCCGAAGGTAGGCAAGCTTGTACTTGCGAAGAAAGTAATAATTTTGAAGCTACGTCATCAAAACCTCTACTTTTTACTTAAGACGCTTTAAGTGACCGCAGTCCTCGACCTTTCAAAAGGAAGATCAGAACTGTTGGCATCCAGATTCAAAGAGAGGAATTTACTTTGTCCAGGTACTAAAATTACATGTTATCGTGCTCGAGAAAAAGAACTGCTTGCGTTTTTTTGATCAAGAAATGATTTGTTTTTGTATGGATGTCTGTGGTCTTTTATCAAAAATGGGTTTCTTGAACTACCAGCCACATGAATGGAGATTTTTTATAGACAGTTCCAAGCGGAGTTTGAAATGTGTTTTCTACATAATGCATGGTGCGGTTCCCATTGCTCATTCTACTAAATTAAAGGAGAAGTATGAAACCATATGTCTTGAATTGGGAAAACTCAAGTACTCAAGTACAATAAGTCGGTTATATAATCGTCATCATCCAGATATTTCCGAATGTAAATCTCTTCCAGTTCTCCAGTTAATGCCAATTATCCGTGCCTCTTTATCTCACCCACCCCTCTCATTTGTGGTGATCCCCTGTTTCTTTTACCTTCACATGGGCGACAGTTTTGAATTACATGGTTCCACCTATTGTCCGAGAACATTTGATTGTGTCCTGCGAATTTTCATTTAAGTCTGACAGCATGTCCACGTATTTTTTTGTGGTCTCGTAGAGTTATATTCAGGGTTCTCGCTCCACTGCTCTCTGAGTTTTCATCATTTTATCAAGGTTGGACTTAGTGAAGGTCCAAGTCTGTGCTCCATACGTCAGCACAGGGAGTATGCATGAGTTGAATATTTTGGTTTTTTGTTCGAGTTTGTTCTTCAGGATGAAAGAGAGTCTGTCGAATGATGCCTAACCCATTGGGGCTGACCCAAACTGACATGCCTGTGATTTTCAGCGTTGTTCATGACTTTATTTTCGGTAGGTTTATTCTGAGACCTTTGATGGCCGACACGTGGTTGATCATCAAGCATTTTTTGAATATCTTTATGATTGTTTGATATTATTATATGCGTTAATTTAAAAAGGGTAAAGTTTTTATTGGGTCAACAAAGCGGTTACACGAAATTTGTATGTTTTTTTCTTTTTGTGGGATAGCAGATAGCTAAAAGCCAGCATTGAACTAAAGACTTGACAGTTGGGAAACAAAATATCACAAATACAGCGTTAGTTGTTAGAAGGGAAATAATTTTGCCTCCATTATGTCTAGTATATCAAAGCATTGGATCCCGGTTCCTGGTTCGATACAATGAACATATGATGGCTGATTCCTGCTGGAGTATCATGTGTGAGTACCTGGAAGGAAAACACTGGAAGAAATCACAAAAAAGAAGTTTCTTTATGTCCAATGATGTAACCTCTCATATCTCGAAAACTACACGTATATTTAAAAAAAATATGTGTACCATTAGAACCAGCATAACGAGCATATTCAAAAACAGTCTTTCCAGCACTAAATCCACTGTAGAACTGTGTTATTATTAATTAGATGGATTGGCTCAAATGGCTAGAGAAACGTGCGTCAAGAAGTTTAAAAAATTGATTTGGTGTTTAGTGGTAAAACTCTTCGAGTTTAATGTTTCACACCGAAGGTTGCAATAGAACAATTGATCAGTTTGTCTCCTTTAAAGTAATTTTTTTCGACAAGCAAGAGTTGGGTCTGTTAAATAAAAATCTCATGAGCTATACAGAAAATATTAAAACAACAATATAGTTGCCTTTATCAAAGTTGGAAGGCTGAGATGAACAGGCCACGTTGAAAGATCAAGTGACAGTAACCTCAGTAAGCTGATAATTGGTGAAGTTCGAATAGACAAAAGATCCAAATGAAGACCTAAAATACATTTTATGGATCAAATATTAGGCGGCATGAAGCCACTAAACTTGAAGAGATTTACCACTAAACACCAGATAACTTTTTTTGAACTGCTCGACGCACGTTTCGCTAACCATGTTAGCATCATTAGGAGACGATTTAATCTAATTCTAAAACTAAACTATGTACTATTTATATGAAAAACCCTACCTAACGAAGCGTGTAAAAATCATGAACCGAGAAATTTACTAAGCCTTACATTAATAATTGAAAAAGTTGAGTGAACGGGATAGGCCCTTTATCTCGGTTCATGATTTTCTTACATTTTTCTATTTGAATGTTTTCATATGCATCCAAAGGCCTATTATTATTAACACTTTTAATTAGTCTTAAATTACTAATATCTATTCTGTAGTCGTGTTCGATTGCATGTTGGGCAACGCAAGATTTTTCATTTCTCCCATATCTAATGTGGGCAATATGTTCTTTATATCTTGTCAATATGGATCTTTTTCTTTACCCAATATACCTTCGATCACAGTCTTGACAACTAATTTTGTAAATCCCCGACTTTTCATGTTGCTGTGCTTTATCCTTTGGATTACCCAGAACTTGTCTTAATTTATTATATGGTGATATAACAAGTGTGTATATAGTTTATATAGCAAATAGTACATAGTTTAATTTTAGAATTAGATTAAATAATCTCCTGATGATGCTAACATGGTTAGCGAAACGTGCGTCAAGCAGTTCAAAAAAAGTTATTTGGTGTTTAGTGGTAAATCTCTTCAAGTTTAGTGTTTCACACCACAGGTTCCAATAGAAGAATTGACATAAAGCCACCTAAAATAGTAAATTGGATTGGTCGAGACTCTTTTAAGTGTAGTAAAACCACAGATGATGATGATGAAATAAAAGTCTTAATTCTGTATTACTGTAACGCTTTTAAGGAGAGAGTAACTGGTGTTGAAACTGGTATTATGCACTTCCCGGAGTCTTCCAAGGCTTTCACCCATGAGAGTCATGTAAAGCCAGTATTGCAATAAATCTTTTATATAAAAGTTAAAATATGCCATATGCTTCTAGGGTCACCAAACGTCTGCGACGGAAGGATTGTTTTTATTTAAAAGCAGCTAAGGGAAATAAGGTTACAGGAATGGACAAATCTGATTATTTTGAATGTGTTGATAAATTAATTCAAATGCTAATATGCATATAAACGATTTAAAAAAATCCATTGTCGAAAATAGTTAATGAAATCAGAGATACAATGAAAAGTTATAACAACCTTTCTGAAAAATAAATTACTATATTTCAAAACCAATGCCTTACTAAAAATTCATAAACAAGGAAAATCAATGAGACCAATTGTATCAGCCATTTATTCTCCAACATGGGACTAGGCAAAATAGCAAGGGAATTTGAAAATCTACTAAACCAGTTACCTTCCTGTTCTTTAAAAAATCTAACATAATTCATAAAATAGCGAAAAACACCCTGCTACAGGAGGGTGACGTCTTGGTATTCGACCTTGGAATACCTGAAAGAGTTACTAGACCAATTCTCCTAATGGAAGCTTTCGTGTGAAACACTAAACTCGAAAAGACTTACCCCTAAACCCCAAATCACTTTTTCATCACATCACATTCTCGACGCGCATTTCGCTAACCATGTTAGCATCATCATCTCCTAGTGATACTAACACTGTTATGAAACGCGCGTAATAAATCTCTTCGAGTTTAGAATAACTTGAGTAAAAATGGTTTCAATTACAAGACTGTTTCAAAATATATCAGCCTAACAATATGCATGAACAGCTTAGTAATCGATTGTATGAACAACAAAAAAGAACGGCATCGTCTGTCACCGTTCTTAGCCAACTTATTCATCAAATGTGAAACTGAAGCCAAGGATGAATTCAGTTACTTTCCGAGAGTGTGACTAAAGTATGTACGTCCATACCTGCTCAACTTTTTCGTTCAACATGCGTTTCAACGTGTCTTTCAATTTGCGTTATTGCATGCGTTAGATCTTGTATCCTAGCGCAGGATAAGACGCATGCCTCCTTCCAGTCCACATGTTTGTGTTAGTTTCATTCAACATTTCTGGCCAGTTCAGTAAAGATCGTTTTTTAAAAAGGCTAAACATTTTATTTTGATAGTACCTACTCTTAACTGTGTAATTTCAGTTTTATGAATACATCTGACATTGTCATGTTAACCGGTATGTGTGCTGGTCTTAATAAGAGTATGGAAAGTAAGGGAAAAATACAGAAAATTCGTATGGACAAAGAAATATTTAGAATTATTACTACAATTTACTAGAGGAAAATATATATTAAAAAATATTCCTTACACGCCCAATTTGCAATTTTATTGCTTTTATTTTATTTAATTTAGTTGTCCGTTGTAATTTAGGTGTAAAACTAACAGTTTACTGAGTTTCTGTCCAGACTTGTAAATACAAGTCCAAATGAACTAGACAAGGATGAAAATTCATCCTTATATAGTTCAAATCACGCAAGAATTGAATCTCGCCTGATTATGACATTCACCTGATTGTTCGAACAAAATTTTCTTTCAAAAATTCATCCTTATATAGTTCAAATCACGCAAGAATTGAAGCTCGCCTGAATGACATACACCTGATTGTTCGAACAAAATTTTCTTCAGAGATGAGGCTCATTTATTGCTCGGTGGAGATGTAAATAAGCAAAATTGCCGTATATGGGGCTCTGAAAGCCCACAAGTGATTGTGGAGGTTGTATTGAATCTGCAATCTGTGACTGTTTGGTGCGCGTTATGGTCTGGTGGTATCATTAGCCCGTACTTCTTCGAAAACGAAGAAGGAGTGATTGTTAACGTTAATTCTGAGCGCTATAGCCGTATGATAACTAATTATTTTTGACCAGAAATTGAAGATTTCGATTTGAGTGATGTGGTTTTAACAAGACTGCGCCAAGAGTCACATAACACTACCAATTTTGGATTTATTGCGCGAGAAGTTCTCAGGCCGCGAAATTTTGAGATTTGAGGATGTCAATTGGTCGCCGAGATCATGCTTTTGGACGCCGTTGGGCTTTTTTTGTGGGGCTACGCTAAAGATCGTGTTTACGTAGACAATCCTTAAAGTCTTGAGCAGATAAAAACCAACACTCGTCAAGTCATAGCCGAGATACCAGCCGAAATTTGCGAAAAAGTCGTCGAAAATTACCTCAAAAGGATTGGGTAGTGCAAGCGGTCACGTGGTGCACATTCAAATGATGTATTCCACACTTAATGGCAAAGTTCAAGCAATAAAATCAAAAAAAAATCATCGAGATCTCGTCTTTGTGTGCTTTTTTTAATATTATTTTTCGAAGCATAAAATGGATAACACTTTACCAGGTTTTAACACTTTTAAATTTTACATTGTAAGAGTCAAGACATTCAGAGAAATCGTACTCCAATACTACGAATTTGTTGTATCTGTTCTAAGCAGATGGTTAATCAAATTTAAAATCTGTTACTTTCAAGTGATCGATTTGTATAGAAAGACTTTGTTATTGTTCAATTTGCAATATGATGGATCGAATTGGAGGATTACGAGAAAAATAAATTCAAAAAATCATTCTGTGAAGAGTTACGACGTTTCGAAAAAAATCATTTGGCATTTTCAAGCGTTGTGAAAATGTCAAATGAGATTTGAGCGAAACGTCGCGACTTTTCACAGAATGAATGGATGGATACCCGGAATGATATATATACTGTTTCAAAAAATCGACTTTTTTTCTTAAAAGTATCGAAAATATTGTTAGAAATGACGAAAAAAAATACTGTGAAAGTTAGAGCTCTAAATATTATTATTAAGAGGTGCCGCATTTCAATTTCCCATTTAAATAACATAGGAATTTTTTTTTTTTAATTTTTGAATTTTATAGCTCTTCAGCGTAACATTACTGTGGAAAGTCTGTTATAAATCTTTGTAGAAAATTGAATGTTTCTTCAAAAAAGGTCTCTTATAAATTTTCGATAAATTTACTTTCTAAAGTTGAACGCATAATAAATTTTTTCATTTTTTTTTAATTTTTCGTCAACTGCATATTTAGCATTCTTAAAGTCCTTTATATCATTTGTAAACATTTATTTTTTGACATACCTCATCACCATGACTCTTTTTTAACATTTTAATGCATCAACACAAGAAATTGCGCTTTTCATACAAAACTTAATATAGTTTATTTGCTCGTTAAATGTATCCACTTTAAATTAAAAGATTAATCAATTTTCCTTTAAAAAAAAGGTAATTATAACAAAGAATTAAAAGTAATTAGGGAGGTCTCCGAAGTAAGTGCTTATAATAAGAACATTGTGGATAATTAATTAAAAAACATAAGTTTAGAAAATTATTGAAAGAATCTTCGGCTTTTCAAAAGTATCAGAACAAAAATAAATTTATGGTAACACCGTTTGATGCTTAATTAACACAAGTGCTGAACAAAATTTTGAAAAATAGACATTAAGGTTGTATACAAATCACATAATAAATTAAGAGTAGTCCTGGGTAATCCAAAGGATAAAGTAGATCCACATGAAAAGTCGGGGATTTACGAAATTAGTTGTCAACATTGTGATCGAAGGTATATTGGGCAAACAAAAAGAGCCACATTAACGAGATTTAAAGAACACATTGCCCACCTTAGATAGGGAAGAAATGAAAAATCTTGTGTTGCTTAACATGCAATCGAGCATGATCACAATACAGACATTAGACATTTAAGACTTTGGCCTTTGGATGCAAATGAAAACATTCATATAGAAAAATGTAAAAAAATCATGAACACGGATAAAGGACCTATTCCGTTCAGTCAACTTTTTCAATTATTAATGTAAGACTCGGTAAATTTCACAGGTCATGATTTTTACACGCTTCATTAGGTAGGGTTATCATATAAATAGAACATAGTTTAGTTTTAGAATTAGATTAAATTATCCCCTGATGATGTTAACATGGTTAGCGAAACGTGCGTTGAGAAGTTTCAAAAAGTGATTTGATGTTTAGTGGTAAATCTCTTCGAGTTTAGTGTTTTACACTGAAGGTTCCAATAGAAGAATTGATTAAATTTTTTAGGAATTACAAAAGACGCTATAATATCTAACCTATCAAACCAAACAATATGAACTTCTGTCAGATGTCAAGGACAGTCACACCAACTTAAAAACAAACTGTTGCATCGATACACAAAAAGGACGAATTTTTAAAGCAAAAGCCACTTAATTTGTTGATCATAGTAGTATATTCTCTTAATTTTACTAGTAAAAGATTGTTCAAGTATTTTTTTCGGGATTATTAATACGAAAAGTAAACTGTAGCCCTAAAACTACTTCAATCTCACTTATGGAAATAAAATGTAACTGTGAATACCTCCTCCGAAAACTTTACATACATCAGAAACCCCTTATATGCAAGCGAACAGAGCTTGAACGCTCTCGCCTCTGCTATTACGTTGATTATCTCGCCGAACCCGGTTCTGGACGCTAATATGGTCAGTCGCCCGAGCCGGTGGACGGTTATGGGCGCCCGTTTCCGTGAGATATGGTCGGCCCCCTTTATAATGGAGAGTGGAAAGGAGCATTTCGGCGGGCCGTTGTAGACTCCGGCACCCCAATAAGACGTAGTGGCCGAACACTTTATGAACAGGAGGAGGAAAAAAACAAAATAGCGGGCTGTTTTTAGGGGGCGGCCTGGGGATCCTGGAGGGTAAAGAAACATTTAATTTAAGAAGATGAGGAGAAAAGCTATGAAATGGTTTGTAGAATTTAAGGTTATCCTTGCAGTGTTTTTCTTACAAAATCTAATCACACTTCAGTTAAGAGCCCTTATTTGGATAATATTTGGACAAGGAAGGAGAAAGATAATAAACCAACAGAAAAAAAAAACATAAAAATACATAAGTAACGTTTAAAGTTAAATTTGAACTGTGAGACATCTCAAAAACAATATACACAGATTTTTATGAACACATTCAGGAGCAGTACGAGGTACATTGGAAAAGTTCTCAGCCTGACACAAAGATGGCACAGGTATGAAAAATGGCTGAATTTGAGATGTACGATGATTTAGATGTCGAGCTATGAAGGTTCAAAGGGTGATTGAGTAAAACAAACAAATTTTTATATTTTCTGAAAAATTGATAAAATTGAAATTGGACTTGTTATAAAGTACTTTCCACATACGTCCACCACATACCATTTTAATTAAATATAAAGAATATATTGCTTATATCTGGTGTCAGAGAAATAAGAAATTTTGTGTTACACAACATGCACTCGAGCATGATTATAATAAAAATATTAATAACTTAAGACTTATTAAAAACATAAATCACACAGGTCTGCATAATAAAAAAAAGGTAGGCAGTCAAGGACATTGCCGACGAAGTGAAAACTTAACTAATTATTCTTTAAATGTATAATTTTTTTTACGTAGGATCGAGGATCTAAACAAATATAGAAAATGGACATTTAGAAAAACTGATTATATTACAATATTTTTTTTTGTAAAGTTCTAATGGTGAAATTGAATGAGATACGTTTATAAATATTCATTTTGCAAAAAATAACAAAATGTATTTTATTTCTGACAATTTAAACCAATAAACAATAATTTTGAGAAATTAAATTTATTATAAAATTTTATAGAATTTTTAATTTTAAAATCCGCGATAAAAATACTATCGAACAACTAGAAATCTGTTTTAGCACGCTAGTAAGATAACTCCTAAGTCTCTACGAAATATTCATTGCACAATGTATTACAGAAATTAAATTTTTCGAAAAATAAATAATATCAAATTTTTCAACGCAAATATTGATACCAATATTGGAAATATTCGAAAATAAATGTTTTGTAATTGTTATTCAATTTTATACATAAAAATATTAGCATATTAAGTACTCACTTTTGTACTGCACAGTGACAACTAAACAATTAAAATAATGATTATCTAAAACACAATTTAATTTAAAACTCATTAAAACACATTTAAAACACAACTGACATCGCTAGTCTGGCGCAACACGTCACTAGCATGTCGGTGACGCGAACCTATAAGTTTTGCCCCCATCAAAAATCGCTCAACGCGGCTAAAGAAGTTTTTACTTCAAAAATGTTGGTGACGCCGAGACTTATACCTAATTTTAAAGTATAGTGTCTAGCAACACTCTCAGTAACCTTAAATTATCAAAAGTGCGTGCTGTTTTTAATCTACTCACATTGATAATCTTTTTTTCTTCTCAGTAGCCATTTAACTTATTCATTTTTGTTGTTTGTTTAATTAAAAAGTTAGTAAATAAAACCTGGAAGATATCATCATCAAAACTATCGTGTTTAAACGACCCAAACACTTTTTGCTACGTTTGTGGCTAGTATACGGAATATAGTGGAATTTGTGCAAAATGCATATTTCGCGTATTTTAACGTTGAAGACGTTGATAAACCATGGATCCCAAACAATGTTTGCAAAATGTGTAGTGAATATTTAAGACAATGTGCAACATTTAAGACAATGTGCCTATGATTTGGAGGGAAACAAAAAATCACTACTATGACTGTTATTTTTGCTTAGTCAAGGTACATGGTATTAACCGAAAAAAAATGACATATCCAGATCTGGTATCTACTAAAAGACATGATTCTCAATCAGAAGACGTCCCTATTCCAACTTTTCGTTACCTGTCTGATGTTTCAGATATAGAATGTACTGCATTCGAATGTCCTTGTATTAGCTTGTGTTGCGAAGAAAGTGATAATTTTGAAGTTTCGACGTCAAAATCCGTACTTTTTACCCAAGACGTTTTAAGTGATTTTATCAAAGACCTCTACCTTTTAAATGAAAGATCAAAACTGTTGGCATCCAGATTCAAAGAGAGGAATTTACTTTCTCCAGGAGCTAAAATTGCATCTTATCATACTCGAGGAAAATAACTGCTTTGGTTTTTTCTCAAAAAATTATGTGTTTTGTAATAATGTCGGTGGTTTTTTTTAATCAAAAATGGGTTTCTTAAACTACCAGCCAAATGAATGGAGACTTTTTTATAGATAGTTTCAAGCGGAGTTTAAAATGTGTTTTGCTACATAATGGCAATAAGCACGGTGCGGTTCCCATGGCTCATTTCGCTAAATGAAAAGAGTATGAAACCATATCTCTTGTACTGGCAAGACTCAAATACCATGATTATAAGTGGATTATACGCGTTGATTTAAAAATGCCAAACTTTTTATTGGTTCAACAAAGCGACTATATGAAATTTCCGTGTGTTCTCCGTTTGTGGGATAACAGGGCTAAAACGAGCATTGGATTAAAGTAAAATGTAAGAAAACCATGAAACTTAATGAAGGACCTATCTCATTCAGGCAACTTTTTGAATTAATGTAACACTGGCTTTGTTAGGCACGGTTGTCATATGATAACCAACACGTGTTTTGCTAACCATATTAGCATCATCAGGAGATGATACACAATATAATTCTAAAACTACGTTCTATTTATATAAATACAATACATAATTTTAGAATTACATTGAAGTGTTTATAGGTAAATTTCTTCAAGTTTCGTGTAGTACACCAATGATTCTAATAGGAGTGATCTAAGATGATTTGGTGTTCGAAGTGTTTCACATCAATGATAATTTTTTTGTAATTTCGTGATAGTATGACTACTTAAAATTAATTGAGTGTTATAATTAATCTACGGTTAACAAATCAACTGCGGAATTATAATTTATAAAACAATTTCAAAATCAGTTCTTCTACTGGAACCTTCGGTGTGAAATACCAAACTCGAACAGATCACGTTTATACATTTCTTGATGCACGTTTCGTTAACATTGTTAATATCATCAAGATATTGAATCATTTCCTGATAATCCTAACATGGTTGGCGAAATAAAAACTATTTATTCATCCGGGTATCTCCGAATGTAGGCCTCTGCCAGTTCTCTCCATCTTTGTCTGTCCTGTTCTATTTTTTTTCCATGCTAATTTTCCGTGTCTCTTTATGTCATGGTCATCCTCTGTTTCTTTAATCTTTATATGGGCGCCAGTTTTGAATGATATGGTTCTATCCTGCGAATATCCATTTAAGTCTGGCAGTATGTTCTACTATATCTACAACTTTGATCCTTTGTCGTATCCACGTATTTTTTTGTGGTCTCGCATAGAGTTATATTCAGTATTTTTTGCTCCATAGCTCTCCGTGTCTTCATCAGTTTATCAAGGTTGGACTAAGTAAAGGTTCAAGTCTGCGCTCCATACGTCAGCACAGGGAGTAGGCATGAATTGAATATTTTTGTTTTATGTTCGACTGAAACCGTCTTGTCCTTCAGGATGAAAGAGAGTCTATCGCATGACCTCCAACCCCTTCGAATTCTTCTTTGTATTTCGGTTGTTTGGTTCTCTTTATTCAGTTTAATTGAATGACCCAGATATATATATATATATATATATATATATGCGATAATGGATTCACTGCTTAGCCAAGGTGTAGGGAGAGCTATGTGAACCTATTAGAATCGATATATGATGGAGCTGCAGCTACAATTCACCTTGATAATCTTGAAGTGGGAATTAATGTAGAACGAGGTGTATGGCAGGGTGACGCTATATCGCCTATTCTTTTCTCGGCTGACCTTGAAGAAGTATTCCGTAAACTGGATTGGGAACAGGATGGTGTAAGGATCAATGGTGCAAACTTAAATCATCTTAGATTTGCAGATGATATTGTTTTCATTTCACGAGACCCAGAGGACCTGCAAAGACGCATACAAGAACTGCAAAGGGCGGGCGAACCATTTGGCTTGAAAATAAACCTGAAAACAGAAGAATTTCAGTTTTAATAAGGGATTTGGAGATTGTGGACAGCTTTATATATCTTGGGCCAAGGATTTGAATGGTGGGGAATACCGCCCGGGAGGTGGAACGGCATGTTAAATGTGGCTGGCAGGCATTTGGTAGGCCCAACATAGTGTTTAAGAGCAGAATCCCACTTTGCCTGAAAAGAAAAGTCTTCGATCAGTGCGTTCTACCCGTTATGACATACGGAAGTGAAACCTGGACACTCACACCGCAATTAATTCAAAAGGTTCGGGTGGCACAGAGGGGAATGGAAAGATATATGCTCGGCATTACAAGACGAGACAGAAAGTCCTGCGCATGGATCAGGGAACAAACAAAAGTCTGTGACATCATTGGAAGAGCAAAGCAATTGAAATGGAGATGGGCAGGCCATATAGCGAGGCGATGGGACGACAGATGGACCAAGGCAATCCTGGAGTGGATACCGCTTGATTGCAAACGTCCGCGAAGAAGACCGAAAGCACGGTGGGTTGATGACATCGTTAAGTATATTGGACCCGAGTGGCAGAGAAAAGCCCATGACCGTGAAAGTTAGAAGCATGTTGAAGAGGCCTTCACCTGCAGTGGATCGATACGGGCTGATGTTGATATATATATATATATATATATATATATATATATATATATATATATATATATATATATATATATATATATATATATATATATATATAATCGTTCACCGGTCAGAGATTAATTCCAGTCATTTAGCGTATCTCTTTCAGTCAAGCATTTATTAAGAAGGATTTAAAGATATTTTATTGGGCTTTGTTTCTCTTCATTTGTCTTACTGCTTCGATTATTTCGCCTTCGCTTATGTCTGGCATTTCTTCTGAGTTTACATTTGTTATTTTTTGGTTTAGTACCTTCTGGGATTGTTGCTTTGGCACGTTCTTCGTTTCATAGAGTTTACCGTAAAACTGTTCTATTACTTCGATCGTGGGTTTTTTGTCTCTGGCCATTGTTTCGCTATCGTTCCTTACTCTCCAATGAAGTTCTGCTTTCCTTTCCGCTGCTTTAGGCTTTTTAGATTTTTGTTGTCTTCTATGATCTTCTCGATTCATATTTCTTGACGTTTTTCCAGGTCTTTCTTTATGTGTTTTCAAAGTACTTTATTCAATTTTCTATACTCTACAGTATCTCGGTTGTTTTCTTTTAAGAGTGTTCTTCTTTTCTTAAACACATCCATTGTCACTGAGTTTTTTCTCGAGTTGAGTTTTTGTTGAGCTGTTTTTTTTAGCTACTGACATGCCTTAATTATGCATAATATTTGTTATATTAGTATTCAATACGTTTAAGTTATAATTTGTTAGCTCGATCCCATCATGGCAACTTCCAAGTTGTTGTTGAAATATTTCTCTATTGTCTGCGTCAATTAGTAGTTGGATACGTGTCTTCTCTATCTTTAGGAATCCTTCCTTTTTGGTGTTTATCTTTAGTTTGGCTCTTCCCAAACGATGGTCACTCCCTGTGCTGAAGTTATTATTGTCATATCTCTGACTATTGATCTCGCAGGCGATATAATGTAGTCCATCTCGTTCTTGGTTCTTCCATTCGGGGCCATCCACGTCCACTTGCGTTTTGACTTCTTTATAAAAAACGTATTCATAGCAAACAACTTCTGTTCCTCCAGGTATCTCATTAGTAGTTCTCCTCTTTCATTGCGGATCCCAATTCCGAATTTTCCTATCTTATCTTCGGTTGTTTCTCTTTTCTCTCCCAACTTTACAATAAAATCTCCAAGTACAATTGTATTGATACTTCGCTCTCTCGTAATGGCTTCTGTTATTTGTTCGTATATATCTTCCACGTCTGGGTCTTCATGGGTTAAAATGGGTAAATATACATTTATAATTTATCAATTTTATCAATTTTAACGTTGTGAACTGTGACATTCCCATCGTAATTGATATCACTCTTTCTAAAAGGGTCTTTATCATATATGATGACTTTTTTGTTAATGAAGAATCCAACTGTTCCAACAGTTGGATTCCTCAACCCTCCCTTCCTGAAGAGGTTCCAACTCTTCCTTTATACAATAGACTCTTTATCGAATAGATGTCCTGAAGGTAGTGTCAAGCAATCCTCTTCTCTTCTCTTGACCTCTGATATTCCTAGTATATCCGATTTAATGTTACTTAGCTCCAATTTCAACTCAGTTAATACTTCTTCGGTGGCCATAGATTGTATGTTATAGGTAGCGATGTCCAATATCCTGGTCTTAACGGGATCGGTCGCTGCCTTGATTGGGGTCTTTAGAGCTACTGGGGACTGAGGGTCCTTTATTATTTTTCTTTTCATGGAAGATTTTAGGCGAATAAAACACCACATTCGCAAGTGCATCTTCATGATTATTAATTTCAGCGCCGCTAGTTTTGGTCCACCCCTGGTATTTAATTTTCCCGGTACCATCCATATTTGAAAGGCATTCCCCTATCCAAGTAGGGAGGCGTCCGATGGGGGACTAGCAACCCCACAGAGACACATTAATGAAACGTGCGTTAAGAAGTTAAAAAGAAGTGATTCGTGTTTAATGGTAAATCCCTTCTAGTTTAATTTCAAGATGTTTAAAGAAACTATGAATTGCATATTCTGAGAAAAAAAAAGGAAACAAAAAGCGACCAAACGGATGTGACTTCTAATTCGAAATCGAAATTCATAAAACAAGCTGGGAAGAGATATCAATCATCCGGGTGATAAATGAAATATTTTGGTGGTTCTTAAAAACGCCAGCCCGGCGCGCAGGTACACAAATAGCGTCCGCTTTCGTCTTTTCGCGTCTCCGTTTTTAATTAACCGCCCTTTTCGGTCGACTTCTGCATGTCACCGGGCCCATCAGTCATCCGGGCATCTGTCGTTCCGGACTTTTACCTGAACGGGGCGCCGGAGCCACGTCATCGCAAAGATTGATTGATGCACGCTGACGCTTGACGGACAATTCATCAATCATGGCGGCTGGAACAAAAGGACGCCCTGTAGTGGTAGGGAGAGTAATTGCAGCGCACTGAAACTATGCAGTCTCATGCAGTACTCGATACAATGGTACATTAGATTTGGTCTGATACTGAATTATCTTTCCAGCACAGTACTTTAAATTGGACGTAAGAGATTGAAAATAATTATTGAAACAGCTTCCTATAAAAATAATTACATATATTATCAAATTAAAAAACTGATTTTGTAGTAGCGTGAGCAATCTGTCTCTCGAGTAAGGTTACGCAAAGGTAGAGTGAAAAATCAGTTACTTTTCATATCAAATCTTGTGTTTTTTTATCGAGGATCAATTCAGTTTTCAGCTTAGTCTCCTTTTAGCTTAATACATTTTGCTCAGTGATTTTACAACTTTTTTATATCTTTGAAAAAATATGACTTAAAAATATAAAATGACTATAAAATATATATATATATATATATATATATATATATATATATATATATATATATATATATATATATATATATATATATATATGACTGTAAAATAGTCCTGTGCGTCAGGTCCTGTGAATGTGGTGAGAGACAGAAGTCAGGCGATGCTTAGTGCGGAGAATAGGGTGGAAGCCGCATCAATTCGTGATTCAAATTCAAAGTCAAATAGCACGTTTTCTTCAAAAAATACGGATGACTTTTATCATGTATAATCCATCCATCATTAACCTATTGCTGTTTCACTGGTGTACGTAGACCTCCCTTAAGAGCTTCTATTGGATTCGGTCCTGCACCGCCTGCATACAGTTTGTTTTTTTATTGTTGGTCGAAGAAGAAACCGGCAACGCTGACTTTCAGATTTCCGAAAGCAGTAGAGTAGCATAATACTCCCCTTTTAAAACAGTTGATAGAGGTAATGCCCGAATTCTGAAAAATAATGCCATAGACCCTTCCGGCTGTTATAAGCTTTTTCAACTCTTTTGGAGCATGCCAGGTACTATGGTTTTTTGAAGTTTTACTTCAACATTGCTATTCTTTCTACGGTATCAATCACTTTCGCTCATTTGCGTATTTCTGCATTTGATATTTGATATGGCTAGTTACGGCACCCGTCTGTTTTGTCATTGTTGGTCAAAAAAGAAATCGGCAACTCTGACTTTAGCATTTATCTCAGATTTCCGAAAGCAACAGAGTAGCATAATACTCCCCTTTTAAAACAGTCGATAGAGATAATGCGAACTTGCGAATCCCGAAAAATAATGCCATAGACCCTTCCGGCTGATGAAAGCTTCTTAAACTCCTTTGGGGCGCGCAGGTATAATCCAGTGTTTTAACTGTTTCTTCAGTTCTGGTATAAAGCGATAAATTTTTATAAAGTTTCATCAGCGGTCCTGAATAGACGCAAAATTGACGCTTAGACATGTCTAAAAACAGCACTAAACTGATCAGTCGATTCATTTTTTGTTAACATTTTGATCATTTTGAGTTAACGTGGCACCTGGTATTGGGTTAACTTTTTCATACCCACATGTTCCGTATGTAGGGTGTTCGACCACATCGAGCTCAATAAACCTCTTCTGAACTATGAAATGTAAAGGAACAAAGTCCCCATAATATTTTTGCAGCTTTTTATTTGCGTGATAATTATTCCATGTGTTTAATTACACTGGTTTATATGGTTTCTATACAACAGCTGAAAGTTGTTAATTATTGTTTATTTAGGTAAGCGTTATCCAGAAAACGTCACGTCAACTTTTAGAAATATTTATTTACTTAAAAATAGAAAAAAATCTTAATATGCATTATCAAAAAAATGAAAAATGGCTTATTTTCACCTTATTTTTATAATTTTTTGAATTGGTTTCTCTTATATTGGACCAGTAATGGAACAGTAATCCCTTAATATGTTTTCATCCCAAAATCCTTGATGTCGTTTTTCGAAAATCTTTAAATCTTGGTGAAAACATTCCCCCTGTTCGTCACCCATAATTCCTAAATTTTCAGGGAAAAAAACTCAAATGCGTGTGCAGGAAATGAATCTTCAATGACATGTTCACTTCTATCTGTTGAAAATTTTTCAATAAATCAGCAACAATATCTTTATAATTTTCACTTTATTTATTTCCCAAAAATTCTTCGACAACCATTTTGAATGACTTCCAAGCAGTTTTTTCATTAACAGATGGAAGGCTTTCAAACTGAGGATCTTTCAATCAGATCTGAAGATTATTTAATTCGGCTTGGTTAATTAAATATGGAGTGTTTCCTTGAAGAGAAAAATCGTCAGTATCAGTAGAAATCAATGTAAGTTCAACATCACTTTCATTATCATCTTCTAGTATATTTTGACTCGAATTACCGGGACAAATTGGATATTGAAGATCCTTCGAATGTAAAATTGGCTTAATAACAGACGAAATTTCAGCATATACAATACTCGACTTATTTTTTGTATCATATCCCACTGTCTACGTAACAGAACAGTAACAGTCATTTTCATGATTACTATGTTCCCTCCATAACATTGGTGAACTAAATGGAAGGTATACGGCATCTCCTGATGACCACTGGAGTAAAACGATTCTACAGCTTTCACAAAACACATGAGGCACCCACTTTTTATCTTTCGCAACAGGAAATAAAAAATAATGAAAATATGCACTTTTTAACGAATCTACAATGGGTCTTCATTTTTTGAAAATATAAACTGTCCACAAACGTAGAAAGAACGATTAGCACTAATTTTGTTTACACTTTCTATTCGATATTTTAATTCAATTTGAAACAAGATATTTATTGTTTGAATCGAATAAATAAATATTAAACTGAAGTCACCACTTTTTATTTTGATTTCCTACATATTTATTTATTATCACCTTCGATATTCACTCCTCGACCTACAATGCTCCATACAAATCTTCCATTGTTCTTCTGTCAGCTCCTTTAGAACGCGTGTCGCTTTGTGTTTCATAGCTTCAACGGACTCAAGTACAGATTTCACCTTAGGAAACATATAGAAGATATCAAGATCCGACGAATAAGGCAGATGATCTAATACTGGGATGCTGTACTAAGCTAAAAACCTATTGATTATAAGCTAAAAACCCATGATTTCTCCTTCTACGATTCGGGTCATCTTTTCCTTATTCTTTCGCGGAGTTCTGCAGGAATGTGAAGGTAGTAATGTTGATTAATAGTTTGACCTTCAGGAACTCAGTGAATGTACACAATCCAACGAATATTGAAAAAAACAATCATCATTGCTCTGAATTTTGATATGCTCATTCGAGCTTTTTTGGCTCTCGGTGAATTTGGGCTCTTCCAGTGCATAGATTGGCGCTTCATTTCAGGATCACAAATGAAAAACCACGATCCGTCACATCTTATTATCCTTTCCAATAATTTTGTGTCATTTTCAATGGTATTCAAAGTGTCAGTACAAACATTTTTGCGAGCTTCTTCAGTTTTTTATTTTTACAATTTTAGGCACCATTTTGGCACACACTTTTTGCATTTTAAAATTTTTATGTAGAATTTGCCGTGCGAATTCTTTGTCAATGCCTACAGTTTCAGCAATCGCAACTGACGATCAGATCGAACGAAATTACCGAATGTTTCGATATTGTCATCCATTATTGACGTGGAAGGGCGACCCGAGCGTGGATCATCTTCAACGTCTTCTCAGCGATCTTGAAAACGCTTACGCCACTCAAAAACTTTTAGTTTCCCAAATTCTACAAGTTCGCTTGCTCATAACATGTGCGAGGGAAAGGAGCTTGGGAAACTCAATTGTATTGCAAAATTTTGTATTATTTTTAGGTTAATATATATATATATATATATATATATATATATATATATATATATATATATATATATATATATATATATATATATATATAATTCTTTCGGGGTATATAGAAAAAATTAAAAATTGTAAACTAGTGATTTTACCCAAAATTCCTTTTAACCATGATTGCAAAAATATCGAACTATCTGTTTTCGAAGATTGTCAAAACAAAAGTAAATATCATATTGGCTTGACGTTTATGGAGGGGTTGGGTCCTAAAGGAAGTTACTTTTCAAAAATGCAATCACCTATGTACAGCGATCTATCGGAAGTGTCTGATGTTTCACTCTGTCCTCGTATTTAAACTTGGGACTAAAACTTGCTCTTCTACGTAAGAGCAGTAATTTACAGAGTGAATCTCTGGCAAAGTAGAATTCTTATATTAAAAAATTTGGTCAATTTTTAATGAGAAAAATAGTTATATGGGGTAGTTCAAAAATAGATCAGAATTAATATTAAAATAGAACTACGTTTTTTATAAGCTCTTTTTAAAGGGACATACAAATTCTGAATTTTTACTGTACGTCACAAATAAAACCTTTGATCTACAAAGCGATAGTGACAAAGTGAGAGTTATGTTGCATCATTAGTTAAATTGTGTGAAGAATAGATAAAAATATATCCTCATTGGTGACGGAAAAAGTGCTGTTTCACTACAATTATGAACCTGGCCGTTCTTGAAACAGCAAAATTGCTGAATTTGCGCTACGAATTGATGACATATCTATGCTTTCCAAACTTTCTACTTTTCCAAATGAAGAGTTCGACAAGTCTAAAACAGTCTAGTTTGACAAGACATAAAATTTTTTTTTTTTGATTTTTAATCAGTTTTAGTTTAATTTAAAAAGTGTCTGATTTTTCGTTCCATCTGTGTATGTTTGATCGTGATTTGCAAAAATATAATAGACCATTTTTAATTTTGAAACTTTAAATTATTTTTTATATTGTAATTACTTTATATATATATATATATATATATATATATATATATATATATATATATATATATATATATATATATATAAAGTTTTATTTCTTTTATATGTTATTTTTTCTGTTATATTTCTATGGTGTGTATGGAATGGAAGATATTTATTACTAGTCTGCTGCCTCACAAAATAATGCCAATATTCGTTAATTTTTGGCTTAAAAAGATATTGTAATACTATAAAAGCCACATGTTCGAAGTACTAAAGGGGATACCAAAGTAAGAGATTTTTTCCAAATAATTTTCTTTCTTATAAAAGAATTTAATGTCTTTATAAAAGAATTTTTTTGTATGTTTGGTTTTTATTTGGAGAAATGGTGTAATATGTGCTTTCCTGATTGTTATTAAAAACTTGTTGGTGAAATATATATTGGTATGTTATGTGAAAAAAACAAAAACTAATGATAGAAAATAAGTACTACGAAACACGCTTGGTGAACTTAAGGAACATGACTTTTAAGCATCACGACAAAGAAGGATCCATTGATAAAGGTATACTCTGAAAATCGTCTTATCGAGAACCATTTAAGTTTAGCAAGCAGTAATATTAGGCCCTTAAACCGGTCTTTGTTGACCGTCATTAGTTGCAGTGGATTCATTTTAGTGACGCTCTGGAGGAAAAAAAGGGCTTATACCACTAAGGGAAGTAGGGAAGTTATTTTGTTTCAGCACAACGCACAGCCACATGCAGCAAAAACGTTTCTAGGCACCATCATTGAGTTGGGCTGGGAGATTGTATCACACCCTGCGTTATTTCCAGACTTGAGCCGTTCAGATTTTCATCTCTATCGATTCCAGCCACATAATCTTGTTGATAGGTCTTTCACATCTTTTCACCAGTGGCCTTCAATGACTGAGCCTCAATGACTTTATCATGTTAAAATCACCAACTTTTTTTCGATCTGGGATTCGACAATTGACTGAAAGGTGGCGATATTATATAGAAAGTGGAGAAGATTATCTAGAAGATTAAGTTAGTATTCCTTTTTTCAATTTTACTGAAACCTTCAGTGTGAAACACTAATCTCGAAGAGATTTACCAGTACCTGTTTTTATTTAAAAGCAAAAGGTTGTAGTAATGGATAAATTTGATTATTTTAAACATTAATTTGAAAAATTAATTCAGGACTGTCCATATAAACAATTATATAAGAATCCTTCGTCAAAAATGGTTAATGAAGTTAGAGATACATTGAAATATTGTAACAGTCTTATTTCTCCTTCTCTGAAAAACGAACTGTATATTTCAAATTTGAAAACGCCAAAATTATATAGGGGAGAGGTGTGTTAATAGTAACAATTAAATTCAATCTTTTATAACATTTTAATGAACAATGACAGCGGAATATTGGTCACAATTTAAGTAACTTAACCATTTATATAATAAAATATAAAATAGAACAAAAAAGTAAATAATATTCGAGGAAATGGTACTTATTGAGATCAAGGGGTAGTGTTACAATTGTTACATCAAGAGTGTTAATTGTAAAATTAATGAGTAGTAACAATATATTAAAAATGAAACGAAAATTTATCAATAGTTTACGCTAAAAATATATTAAAAAATCAAAAATAGTGCCAGTGATACCGACAAACAATTTAAACACTCAAAAAATGGATCATTTTTGGCACAGCTGGAGTGGGCCCATTTATGACAGTCTTAATTTTGGGATCTTTTTCTCCTTAATCTTTCTTTTCTTTGCGTCTAACTCTTTTTTTCTGGTATATCTGTATATACTGCAGTTTTCCCTTTAGATCTTCCAGTCTTAGATTCTATTCGAGATGGTGCTTTTGGAAGTGGTGCCAAATCTGAAAGGGCCTACGTGACGATGTATGAACAGTGAAGCTTGGTGTTGGTTAAGCCGACGTCTGGGGCAAAATCTGATATGATCTTGAAGGTGCTGAAGGGGATGTACTCTTAATCAGTTCTGTAGATACAGTCTCTTACTGATTAGTTTGCTCAGGGGTGACTTCTTCGATAGGTTGGTCAGTGACACTAGCCGGAGTAAAAGCAACTTTGTTAAATGACCATATGCTCGTGCATGCAAACTCATGAGTAATTTTAATTGGTGTCGTAGAAAAAGAAACAGCTTATTTAACAAGCTGTGGTAAATTATAAATGATCATTCGTTGTCCTGGATGACTTTTTGTCCAATGATCTGCGGCAATATTGAATTGAGCTTTAAAAGGTACAAAAACTGAACAGAACTGTAAAAAACAAAAAGTGGTTGTAGTTTGTGCGATGTATGTGGAGGAAATGACAATATAGCGATGAAGTTTTCTTTACAATATTGAATAACAGGTATGTTAATGTGTGATGAATGATTGTCCGTTATAACTACAACAGGAATTTCTTTAGTAGACTTAGCAAATTTCGCGAAGTGTTTCATGGTATATTTACCATACATCCAAACACTTTTATTTCCTGAACCGTCACAGCCAGGAGGACCATCTCTTACAAAATCAGGCTAAAATTATTTAATAGAAAAACATAAAAAGCAGATATATCGTTCCGTATTGCTTTAACAGCCAAACATACAGTTACTAGGCTACCTCGTTCTTGTGAAGCAATTACACCGACCTGTTTGGTGCCTTTAACAATTACTCTACTAGGTTTCTGAGTTGTAATGTATGTCTCATCTATATTATACACAATTTATGGTTGACATTTAAGTCGGACAAAATGTTCACCCATTTGTCAAAGAAATGTTCAACATTTGGTTTGTTGAAATTCATAGTTCGAGCAATACTTCAGGACTTCTGACAGATAAAGTTGAGTATCTCTTCGTAAAGACCTTGTACCAAGTAAGGTTTGCTATTTCTGTTTCGGACCATTGTTGTGGATATTTGAAATTATTTGCGTTGGCATACGAGTAAAGCAATTTACGTAAACCTTTAATAGTTAAACCAAAGTAAAGCTAACTCGCAATTTTACAATACCGCGCTAATTCAATTTTCTGTTATGTAGTAAATACTTTATAATGAATGAATCAATGAATTAATTAATGATGCTTTATTATCTAACTGCCAAATTAAAAGGCAATTCAAAACACAATTATATATAACAAAAATAATGGGAACTTAATCTAACAATAGGACTAAACTATTTATATAAAAATTAAAAATGAATTTATTAGATTATTACATTACAAAAATTATTTCCAAAGCACCGCATGAGCCTTCAGCACCCTCTCAAAAGCTGAGATACACTGAGTAAAGGCACAGAAACGTTCCCGCCATTGCAATAACTAAGTCGAGTATACTCTTTGTATATTAAATATGCGATTGTATTGGTGAATGTCAAAAAATGCCTGGAAGTCGCGCAGTGCCCGCAGAAATTTGTTAGATAATTGATAGTTAACAGGGTTTTGATAACGCAAATTAAGATCACCTAAGATTTGAATTTTATAATTTATGATATTAGAAAGAGATTCGAAGGTATCACAAATTAGTTTGTATTGGTGAATATGTGATTTTGGAGGAATATAAACAGAAATCAAAAATAATGGTCTGACTTATGAGTATATTGCAAACAACAATGTCGACACTTGAAAAAAACCCCTCAAAGATGGACAGGTCGAGCCTCGACGGTTGTAAAGACGAATGAACGACAAGGAGAACTCCGCCGCCTCTTCCCACTCCGAGGACATCCAGATCCCGATCCTTTCTGTAGACGATGCACCTTGGGTCGAACATCTCAGCGCCAAAAACAGATGGTTGCAGCCAGGTCTCCGACAGAGCAATAATGTGATAATTGTTGGATAGGACGGACTGGAAGAGATCCACAGTTTTTGTACTTACGTGACGCACGGTCTGATAAATAAGATTAATGCTATGAATTGATGCTGGGTTACGCGTGTAAGACACTCTGTTTAGTTTAAATGACATGTTGACTTGTACAAAAAGTGGTTGGCCATTACGATATCCAATTTTAATATTACTCTCGCCAGCCTTTAAACGACGATCCAGTTCGTCTTTAACTAATTTTTAGTGACGGATTTGGGCGTTCGTCTTATCAGACTGAACGATTATGCCCCGAAGCATGGCACCGTTGGCTAGGTTTCTAACGTTCTTAAGAACAAGCGTGGCAACATCGGCAGAATTACACATTACCTTGAGCGGGCGCTTTTTCCCATCTGTAAATTTACCAAGGCGATGTATTTTGATTGTGTTGGAATCAATCACAAGATCGCACGTGGTTCGAAAGACACTTTCCACAAGTGACCTATCAGATGGGATAGGACGACTCAAACACCCAGATATGGCTTGAGTGTTTGAGCCGTCTATGCCAAAAATGATAAAGTTTGATTTGCGTCTTACGCGGTCGGATAGTTCTTTTAGCAATTCTTCGGAGCTTGGAATCAGGGTCTGATAAAAATCATTGTTAGACTTTAAGATAGTTAAATTGTTATCTAACAGTTCGATTTAATTCTCAAGAACATCAATTCTGTTGTCCCGTTGTCAAGGGAATCAATTAACGTTGGAAGGTCAAAAACCAAATTCATGTCCAAATTCACAATTGACTAAAAGGATATTTTTCGTTGCACTAGAAACCGGGAAAAACGATCTTGTCGCCATCACCGAAACCGTGTTGAGTCGACTTCTTATTATGTGGAACATATCCAGTTTTAATCGCATTATCCTGCTTGTATTTAGCGACATACTTAGACAGTGTCACATGGCATATGCCGAAGCTGATAACTACACTTCTAACACTTCTTTTGCTTGATCACAATTTCACAAGCTTCAGCGTACCACTTGATGTCTTCCGAGGTAATTTGTAAACCATTGTACATAAAATCTCAAAAAAAAATATAATAAATAACTTACTAGTATAAAATTTCGGAGTGTCAATTGTAACAGGTTACAATTGCACCTTCTTCTTTTGTTACTTTTGCACCACTATGGTCTTACGGCATTGAAGACTTATTTATATAAAATCTATGGTAAATTTCACTGAACTAGCGTAATATTGATACATTTTAATATAATCACGAAAATAGTGCGGTGTAATTTTTTTACGATAGCTTGGTTATGACAAACTGTCAACTACTGATTGCGCATGCACGTACTAGTTAAGCTGTAACTTCGGTCGATAAAGCAATATCCGATGAAGCTTTGATTGCCACCAAGAACTACCGTTACACATCCATAGATGTCAATGTTACAAATGTTACAATTGCGTCCCCGTTACAATTGACACACCTCTCCCCTGTTTTACCAAAAATTCATAAACCAGGAAAATCAATGAGACCAATTGTATCAGCCATTGATTCTCCTACATACAATAGCAAGGGAATTTGAAAATCTACCAAATCAATTATCTTCCTCTTCTGTGATAAATTCAACAAAATTCATTGACAAAATTAAAAACGCACATCTATAGGTAGGTTAGGTCTTGGTGTCTTTGATGTATCATGATGTATACGTCAATGATGATATTAGTAATTTAAGACTTGTTAAAAGTGTAAATAATAATAGGGCTTTGGATGCGCATTCAAATAAAAAATGTGAGATAATGTGGCATAAGTTTGAAATATTTATTGAATAATGAAGTACATATCATCAGGTTATGAATGGAATAATACATCGGACAAATGACCACCTTCGGTTTACTGGCACAGACGTGCTCTTTTCATGAAATTTTCAAGGACTGTTGCGCATAAATTTTGTGGTATTTCAGTGATACAGCGTTGACTTTATTTTTTTAAGGCTTCAATCGTTGTGGGTTTGTTCACATAAACTTGTCACTTTAAAAAACCCCAAAGAAAAAAGACCAAAGGAGTTAAATCGCATGATCTGGGCGGCCAATGCCGATCTCCAAAATGAGAAATAACACGACTAAGAAATGACTCGTGCAGTAATTCAACATTTTCTCTCGCTGTATGGCATGTGTGCCGTTTTGTTAAAGCCACATGCTGTTGAAAATCCATATTTGGAATTTTAGCACAAAAAAGTTAGTTAACATTTCACGATAACGAACGCCATTCACGGTTAATGCCAACTACATGACCAACTACATGACCAACTACATTTGCGAAGAAAAATGGCTTGATGATGCCTCCAGCCTAAAATGCACATCCAACAGTGACTCTTTTTGGATGCATCTGTTTCTCAACAATCACTCGTGGATTTTTCGTTGCCCATTGTCTTCCGGCTTTACCTCTTGAGTCAATTGAACTTTGTACGCATGAAGTTTCAAATCTTTTGTTAAAATTCGATGCATAGTGGTTGTGAAAACACCTATTTCCTGAGCTTTATGCCGAATTGATGTGGTTGGGCATTCCTCAACATTTGGACGCACTGCTGATATTTTCAGTTGAGCGACCAAGACGAACGCGTGTTTCTGTTTTCACGTCATTAACAGATCTAGTTTGCTTAAATTTTTTCATTAATCTTCTCACAGTGGCATTATTTGGAGCATTCCGATGGCTCATAATTGCACGCATTTTGTGAACTGTGGCTGCAAAACTTTCACCACTTTGATAATAATTTTTCACAATGAGAATTCGTTATTGCGTATTGTAGCGCTCCATTTTACTTAACCTCCTGCTGTTTACTAACGAACGGCCATTTTTTTTAAGTCAAATTATGACAGTACAGATGGCGCGCAATTGAAAACCGGCGTTCTTATTGGAACACCCTTTATAATGCTTAAGTTGACTTCTCGGTTCATGATTTTTAAAAGCTTCAATAGGCATGGTTGTCATATAAGCAACACATAGTTTTATTTTAAAAGGAGATTAAATCAAATCCTGATGATACTAACATGGTTAGCGAAACGCGCGTCGAAAAATTTAGAAAAGTGATTTGATGTTTAGGTAAATCTCTTCGAATTTAGTATTCCTTTTTCATCAATAAATGTTAAATGTAGCCGAAAAGAGTTGAAAACCGAACACTTTTTCTGTATGTCAAAACACATGGATTGATCCCTCTATATAAAACCCTTCAACTCCTATGTTACATTAAATCCAACAACAGTCAGCAATTTTCCTTCACGTCAATTCCTATTTATATCGCAAATTAGTTTTTTTTGTCGGTCCGTCCATCTCGGTTCCTGATCGGAGACTGATTTGAATTACCCGCGTGTCACAAGTTCATCTCGGCGTGCCATGACTTGCATCGCGTCGGCCATCTGGACTCGATTGTTGTCATCTCGACGAAACGGTTCACTGGCGACGACGGATGAAGGATAACGGGGGAGAGGTCGGAAACAATCAAAGGCGGCTGTTTTAGCGATTTTTTCGTTAGGGAATAAAGATTAGTGTGCTCTTTTTAAAGGTCAGGTGGTTGATGTACTGTAAAACTTGACAAACTTACCAGAGCACAAAATCTGAAACCGATGTAGAAAGCTTCGGCATCGTTTTTTAAATTCTTTTATCTGTCAACGTTAATTCTCAGCATTATTATTACTATTAAATATAGATCGAATATTATTATTAAAGTTAGAGTGAAAATTAAAAAACTTCTCGATATATTAAAACTAGGTCGCCTGGAAAGTTCTTAAGGATTTTCCATTAGTTTCTCTTTTAATGCTTATAAACAATAATCTGTATTGAATTAGTAACTATAATTTTAATATTATCATTTCCTGTGATATTTCGCAGTAACGTAAGGCTCAAGTAGAGTAGAGTGGGGCAAAAGTCCGTGTGGAGCAAAAGTCCTATCTATGAATTTTATCCAAGAACAGCAAAATCTGGCAACGTGTACACTACTCTTTATTAATTTTCCATGTGTTTAAGTCTCTAAGAAATTTAAACAGTATTGTGAAAACATTTGTGAAAAATATGAGATAAGTTGTATTTTGGATAAATATAATCATATTTTCTCATCTTAATATTTAAAATATTTCATGAAATCAATAGTAAAAAAATTCTAAAAAAATTCTAATTCTTCAAATTCTAAAACAAAATATGGGCAACTTTTAGGTTATGTTTTAAGAATTTACAATATTTATGGTAGTGCCTACCGTATGGCTACACGTGACAACATAATCTATTTTTTAGTTTTCGCGACATGTGGGGCAAAAGTCCGATGTTTAGGGTGCGCCAGTAGTCCGCAATATGATTTTTCCCACATCAGAACCATTTGTAACAAAACAAATAGGAAAACATGTACGGAAGAAATGTTACAAACAGCTGGACAAAGAATAAACTATGATATTTCCAAAGGAACCGGCGCAAAAGAGCTTGGAATAAACAAATCTACTCTACGAAAAAGATTAAAATCGGGGCATGGTGTTGATAGCTTGGGAAGATATCGAACTGTTTTCTCAGAGGAAATGGAACGTGAACTTGTAGAATACTGCCAAAATCTGGATAATCGGTTTTATGGTATCACGTTTAAAAAAATCTCATATGAATATGCAGTTTTAAATATAAAAAACACATTTAATCCAAACTCAAAACTAGCTGGCAAATATTGGGCAAATAGTTTTATTAAAAAATAAAACCTGCCATTACGGGCTGCTCACGCCACTAGTTTAGCAAGAATGATGGGGTTTAACGAATTTCAAGTTAATGTGTTTTTTGAAAATTGATCAGAATTGTTCCAAAAAATTTAATTTTCCACCAAGTGCCAATATAGTATTTCAATATAAATATTTTATAATAAATTATCAATAACAATATTTTATGTCGACGAATGCGATAAATGGTTGACAAAAATGCCGGTAGAAATATTACTCACTTTCAGGTTGCCAAATTATTAGGTAAAGCTTAGGAACGTTACTCAATTATGGACAGGGAAGTAAAAGGCTTTGTAATTTGTGGAATATATCTAATATATAAACGTGTTTTCTTAGAAGAGGATTTTCTCCCGTCAAAGGTCACAGATAAGAATGCAAATGAAGTCAATCCCCGATTAAATAACTGCAATTTTGTTCACCTCGCTACAATATCAGTGAAAACGGTTTCAACAAGAAACATCGCGGTCAAGGAAATACCTTTAACACCAGAGAAGATGGAGCCTGCATTAGCTCAGCAATATGCAGAGAAAATACTAGGTCACCAAGGATATAATTCCACTTCTAAAACGAAAAGATGAACAAAAAAAGAGAAGAAGGAAGAAATAGCTAATACTTTCTAGTATTCGTAATAAATTAAAACTGGAAGGTTTGGTTGAAGAGAAATTGAGAAGATCAACGCCGGCCAAAATAAAAAGAAGAATTGCAGATGATGCTACAAGTGAATCAAAAAAGAAGGTTAAGGTAAAGAAGAAACTATCTGATGATGTGTGTCCAGGATGCCATGAACCCTATGAAGACTCCTATTGAAGAATGGATTCAGTGTAAGGTCTGCAAAAAGTGGTGGCATGAAAAGTGTACGTCATATGAGAAAATTGGGGATTTTCAATGCGATTTATACACTTAAAGGGGGTGCGGATATTTGCCCCACATATAGGGCAAAAGTCTAATTTTGTATGCCGTGATATTATTTATTAATAGATAAGAATTTCTTGTTTGTCACAAAAATGCGCTGTTTTGCGTAGTAGTTAGATGTAATGACTTGCATTACAAAATACAATATTTGTGCCTTTTACTCTGACCGTCATTTAAGCATTGATGTCGAGTAAATAAAGACCACAGACTGAATAAATATTTACATAAATTATTTACGTTTCTCTTTCTTTTAAAAAAACTCAGTGATTTTATAGTAAACTATGTGCAATGACAGTATCACTGGTCAGTGGATGCACGTTTACGGAAAATTATTATAGACGAAATCAACGGAATTGAAAGGAAACTATTAGTTACCGAATTCTAGTTAGTTTCAATTTATCAAATATGCAAAATCGAATGATTACATCGATTGTTACGGTGTTGCTATTCGATACATAACAATACAGAATTCTAACATTGCCCTCATCATACCATGTGATTAAAATTGACCAAGACTGGTTAAAAAAATACTTTTTTTGCAATTTTAATACAAATCTTTATTAACGCCTTCAAACAAGGGGCTCAATTTGACTTGACCATGCCAACCAATGGAATGGCCTCCAGTTCTTTCAGCGAATTTTTTTGAATGTCCTCAATCGAGTCAAAACGCGTTCCACGGAAAAAAGTCGCTCGGAGCCATATTCGGCTTGAGCGATCATTTTCGTTACATATTTGAGCAAAAATCACACATAATTAGAGCCGCATGAGATGGCGCATTTCATACGCCGGAATATCAACCAAAATGTTTTGAGATGATTCATGAGAGATGGCAAGATCTTCTTCTATATCTCTCATGCCAACATGACGATTTTCAAGAACGATTCTTAAAATTTTCTCGATGTTATCGTCGTCAACAGATGTTGATGGCCAGTGGGCATGGAGCAAGTTTTCAAAGATCTCACGGCCTTCACTAAATGCTCTATGACACGCAAATATTCTCGTTTTTGAAATAGCAGACTCCCCTATGCTATCTGCAACATTTTCAATGCATCCGTTGCAGACATTCCATTGGAAACACAAAATTTCACACCAATTTTTTGTTCAATTTTTTTGTCTGTAGTAAAAATCACCAGAGTAACTTTCCGTGACACACACAAATATCTGCCAAACACAAACTAATTAACATATCGCGCTCAAACTTCGCATGTATGTCACATACGGTGGTACCAACCTAAGAAAAAGAAACGATTCATAAACCATGCGCGGTTTAAATCATCTACTTATCTTGTTTCAAACTGGTAAAAAAAAACATAAAAATAGTGGTACCCATGTTAATCAAACACGGGCCTTTAATAATCTTATTTATCTAATCAATTCACTTAATAAATTGTGTTTTGTAAATGTAAAAAAAAATTGCAAGCGATTTTTCAAAATAGATAAATTTATCCAGCAAAGAATTTTTATTAAATTTTGTCTAAAAACAATTTTTTTTATGCTGATTCATTAAACATGTTGTTACGGCAATGAAGAATTCGGGAAGACTTTCCACATCAACCAATTAAGAAAACATGACCAAAATCGAGTATCTTTGGCCAAGTGATCGCCGATTAAGAAACACTAGAAATATTTGATATATTTAATCAATTTTGAAAAACAGTTTAGGATTTAATCATGTGCCTTCTCGCCTTGTTCCGAATTTTTTTGTTCTGGAATTTCATTTTAGTTGAATGATGACATTCTGAAATATAAAATTACTTATAAGGTATGGCTATATGCTTATAACCCAAAAATAGCTCAACAAATAAGCGCGAGTAATTGCGTTAAAGATGAACCAAATCCATATCCTATATCTATCAGTCATAATTTCCGAGATTTTTACATTTTTGTTTTTGATATTTTGTTTTTAATGAAATTCACCTTAGCCGTTTTAGTAATGTTCTAGTATAGGTTTAAACAGTTCTATATGATACAGAAAAAAAATGTACTTCTTTCATAATTAAATAGGAAAAAATGTATATGATCTATTATTTTGTCTATCGAAAAGAAATGTGAATATCCAATGACAACTTAAAGCACGCAGATGGTCTAGATGCACTAGACACTCCTGGGTAGAAACAAAGGAACCAAACATGTAGGGTCAACATGTAGGGTGTTCGATAAAAAAAAGCAAAACTATACCCCGCCATGGTTTTGTGAGACACCTTGTATAAATAAAATTAACTTTAAAGTATGCAGCCGATTTAGTTGTATAACTCTTATACTTTACTTTTTCTTATACTCTTATACTCTTATACTCAGCCGTTATCAAACTTTCTACTGATATCTGTAGGGACACTCTATATATATATATATATATATATATATATATATATATATATATATATATATATATATATATATAAATCATCATCAATATCAGCCCGTATTGATATTTACTACACCCGATAGGATATTCGACGTACGATACGATATACGTCGATACGTACACGATATTCACTGCGGGATGAAGGCCTCTTCAGCATGCTTCCAACTTTCACGATTCTGGGGTTTCCTTTGCAAATCGGGTCCTATATACTTAACGTTGTCATCAGTCCATCGAGCTTTCGATCACCTTCGCCGACGTTTACGATCAAGCGGAATTCACTCCAGGATTGCCATGGTCCATCTGTCATCCCATCGCCTCGCTAGATAGTCTGCCAATCTCTATTTCAATTGCTTCATTCTTCTAATGCTGTCACACACATTCGTTTGTTCCCTGATCCATACGCAGGGCTTTCCGTCGCGTCTTGCATTGCCAAGCATACATCTTTCCATTCCTCTGTGTGCTACCCTAAATTTTCGAATTGATTGCGATGTGAGTGTCCAGGTTTCACTTTCGTATGTCATAACGGGCACGACGCACTGATCGAAGACTCTTATTTTCAGGCAAAGTGGTAGTCTGCTTTTAAACACCATGTTGAGCCTGCCAAATGCCTGTCAGCCACCATTAACACGCCGTTTGACCTCCCGGGCAGTATTCCCCTCCATTGAAATCCTCTGCCCAAGATATATAACGTGGTCCACAATCTCCAAATCCCTTTCTAAAACTAAAATTCTCCTGTCCTCAGCGAAATTATTGAACATAACCTGACTCTTTTTCTTATTTATTTTTAAGCCAAATGGTTCATCAGCCCTTTGCAGTTCTTGTATGCGTCTTTGCACCTCCTCTACGCCTTGTGAAAGGAGACCGATATCATCTGCAAATCTAAGATGGTTTAAGTTTGAACCATTGATCTTTACATCATCCTGTTGCCTGCCTTACACCTCGTACTACATTAATTCCCACTTCAAGATTATCAAGGTGAATTCTTGCTGTAGCTCCATCATATATCGATCCTAGGAGGTTTACATATGCTTTGTCTACCCACTGGCTAAGCAGAGATGGAGTAAAATGCCTTTTCGTAGTCGATAAAAGCCAAGCAAAGTGGCGTGGTGTATTCGTTGTGCCTTTCTATGGTCTGCTGTACAACCTGGGTGTGATTCATTGTAGTGAATCCACCTCTGAATCCTGCCTTTTCTCTTGGTTGTGCGTCATTCAGTTTTCTTAATAATCTTTTAGATATTATCTTAGTGAAAACTTTGTACATAACTTATAGAAGGCTTATTGGATGGTAGTTCTTTAAATCTTCCTGTGCTCCTTTATTATGTAAAAGCATCACTTCTGCATTTTTCCATAAATCGGATACTTTTTGTTCTTTGAGGCATTTTGAGTATAATTTTGCCAGTGTTTTATGTAACGCCCGACCACCAGCTTTGAGCATTTCGACAGTTACACCGCCCTTTTCCTTTTCCATCCCTTCCATTGGAGGGCAGATGTTTTGTCTCTTGATGTTTAGACTCTTCAGGACACCGACATGTGCTCTCTCGTCAAGAATTGGAAGACCCTATACAGTCAACAACCCATTATTTTCGTATATATAAACGATATATACGATATATGGCGTATATATACAGTGTTAGAATTTTTTGGAGTGCGTCCAATGAGACAATAGTGCTGGGTGTCATCAGACACCCAACTGCTGGGTTCCACAATTTCATGTGGAACACACAACAACCTGCGTCTCCGCCTAAATAAGCATTTTATTGATTGAAGAATTGTCCTGAAGAGTCACATGTCGGTAAACATCAAGAGACGAAACATGTGCCCTCCAAAGGAAGGGATGGGTGGGGCCCGTCCCCAGTCAAACAATCAACAAAATTCTCATTTAGGCGGAGACGCAGATTGTTGTGTGTTGTTGCACATGAGATTGTGGAACCCAGCAGTTGGGTGTCTGATGGCACCCAGCACTGTTGTCTTATTGGATGCAGTCCAAAGAATTCTTATATATATATATATATATATATATATATATATATATATATATATATATATATATATATATATATATATATATATATATATATATATCATACTTTATATTAGCATATATTACATTTTTGGCCCCCTAGAACAATGATTATCATAGCGGCGAGATCTCATGATCGAAAATCAGTTTAACATCAAAATAGTTCGTTTTAATATCAGTTTGGTAGGATTACTTTCTTTAATATGCAAATCAAAGTATTTTAACTCACTTAAAAATATCGCACAATTAGAGTATAAGTTAAACTTAGGGCTTGACCATTAATTACAAATTTTAATGAAATGTTCTCCACATAAATTAATTCAATATTATTGGATATAATTAAAATTCACTTGACTGTGCACTCATGGTTACACTAGGGCATCACGTAGTATCAACTATTGCTGCCAATCACGAGCCCATCCATCAAAACTATCTACCTGTCGTATCGAATCTATCATTCAAGATGAATCCCAATATTGGATCTCAGTGTACCGAACCGTAATGGGCAAATTATTAGATCCATATCGGAGAAGATTATTAAGATATCTTCGGCAGATTGCGTCTTTTTGTTCTTTTGGAATTGTCTAGCGGACAATAGAACGGTGTCATTACCGTCGACGTTTTTTCTTTGCCGAAGATGATTGTGTAGATTGCTGTGGACCGTGTAAAAAACGGTCAAGATGAAAGTTCGAGTGATTCTGATGAATATTTATTGTTACTTTTAGCTACAGTCAATCACGAACCACATAAACTCATATATTTCCCTGTTGATATTAGTGCATTTTGTTATAATTTGATTTTTTTTTCAAAAATTATTAATCGGTTACTTTATTGTCGCGTTTACTATGTTCTTCGCGTCTTGCATCGCGTGGTTCTTCTCAAACTTTTTCTGTGGTTAAAGTCGGTGGCGGTTCGTCAGGGAGGGCGTTGGGCGCCGCTGCTCCAGCATTTATTACATTAAAAAATCTTTCAGAGCAAAACAGGATATTTTATTTCCGTTCAATTTCTTTCCTTTAACTCATTTTAAGACATTAATAAAAATAAAAATTTCTAAGTGTAGAAGAACGCCTGTTGACTCATCACACCAAATAATGCGGATAAGAATTCCATCATCTCGCCACAATTTTTACATCGTTGGTCGGACGTTTACCTCCAGCGACCTTAAGCTATATTATCTCGTAGTTGGCATTACATGTTTTGTTAGTTGCCAGAATTTGGCTGCTTTATAAAACATGCGATTTGGACTTAGATTTCCTGCGACCAAGCGTATCGGTAATTAGTTTTAAACACTGATTTGACGAGTATGGAGTATTTGATATGCCTCGAGTCACGTATTTCGTTCGCCTCGTGAATACTTGTTTTGATTTGGGATTTGCTACGTATGTACACACTTAGTAGTATTTATTAAATAAAAATAATCAACTTTTAATTGCAAATATGTAGGTGTCTGAGTTAAAACAGTTAATAATGATTAATTTAAGTTCGAAGGAAATCGTCCCACGACCGTGTTGAATTTGAGTCAAGTTCAAAAAGAATGTAAAAAAGGGCAAGTTTTACGCAAAAATTTGACAGTCAACTATACAATAATATTTTGTGCACTTTGTTTTAATGGTTTACTCTTCGGGAAATGGTAAGTATCTACTAATTCATTCTTTTTCTGCGCAACAAGCAGCAACCCATTCTCCAACGTCCTTGTATTCTCCAACGTCCGAGGTTAATCTTCAATCGAGTCTCGGCCTCCTGAGAATGCCTTAAACCAACTGAAAACTTAGGCTCTTGATAAAACGCTGTCTCCATAGGCCTGAAGTTTTGCAAAAGTTTTCGGTACCCTGTGTCCATGTTTGGGACTCTAGACCCTTTAAACTCGCACTGAAGGTACATCATATGTTGTCGTGCTTGCCCATCAAGGAGAAGCCAACACGCCCAGCGTGAAAACTTTGTATATTACTGACAGAAGGCTTATTGGACGGTAGTTCTTTCAATCCTCCTATGCCCCTTTTTTATGTAAAAGGATCACTTCTGCATTTCAATATGTTGAAATATGACAGTACAACCTCAAACACGGCCCTTATTCCCCGGAGCCCAAGGGGCAACTACCTATGGCAGCGGGAAGACCTGCCCCAAGGCAGAGGGTGCTAAGGATCACCGGGTTAGATCAGGCTGCCATTGGACTTTTGACATTGCAACGTTAAATATACGGACTATGAAAACAGCGGCCCGATTGCAAGAACTGTTAATCGAATTTGACAACATACATTGGGATATTATTGGGCTCTGTGAAACACGAAGAAAGGGTGAAGGGTTAATCAAACTGGAACCAACTGGACACGTACTCTACACTTGAGGTACGGAAAATGGCCGATGTGGCGGAATTGGATTCCTCATCAATCGAAAGCTGAAGGACAGTGTGGTAAAATTTGAAAGTACATCCGACCGATTAGCCCAATGCGTCATTCAGATGAATAAAAAGTTTAGGCTTCAAATCGTCCAAGCTTATGCACCAACTATAAGCCATAAAGATGAGGAAATTGAGGAATTTTATGATGATGTGGCCCAACTTTTATACAAGGAGAAATGTAGGTACAAAATCCTGATGGGTGATTTTAATGCCAGAATTGGAACAACAAGAACAGACGAAAATGCAACTGGCCCATATGGAACTGGTGAGCGAGACAATAGAGGTGACAGATTAGTTGATTTTGCTGAAGGACAAGAACTATATATTATGAATTCATTCTATAAGAAAAATATCAGCAGAAAATGGACATGGAAAAGTCCATCTGGGCTCACAAGCGAAATTGACTACATCATGACCAACGATAAAACAATATTTACCAATTGTACTGTCCTTAACAATTTTAATGTTGGAAGTGACCACCGAATGGTACGAGCAAGGGTTCGGATTGACTGTCGAAAAGAGCGCGAAGGAATGGTAAGATCAAAGAAGGGCAAGGTGGATTCTGGAAAACTGCTGGAGAGAGGAAGCGATTTTGAGATTGCTTTGTCAAACCGGTTTGCTGCGTTACAAGATCCAGAGGAGGTGGAAATATCAGTTCAATATGAAGAAATCGCCAACAATGTACTTCAAACGGCTGCTTCAATAGCACCAGAAGAAAAATGTCTCAAACAAGCAAAAATCTCCAGTGAGACCATTGATTTAATGAAGAAACGGCGAGCAATGAGAAATGCAGGTAGTCCTTTTGGCAGGGTCGAGTACATTGAGCTCTGCAAAACTATAAGAAAACGTATCAGAGAGGACACGCACCGATTCCATATGCAGCTAGTGCAAAAAATCCTGGAAGAAAACAAAGGAATTAACAAAGCTAAACAGAAGCTGAGAAACAAAAGAACGCAAATATATGCTTTAAAGCGTGAGGATGGCACAGTGTGCAAGGCGCGTACCCAAATGTTAGAGATTGTCAGAAGGTTTTATTCCCAGTTATATGAAGATCAGACCCAGTCAGGGACAGCAATATCCACGGAAGAACAAATGTCAGATATCCTAGTGGAGGAAGTAACGTAGAATTGATGAAGAACGGTAAGGCTCCAGGAAAGGATAGTGTAACTGTCGAAATGCTAAAAGCTGGTGGTCGGATGTTACATAAAACATTGGCAAAATTATACTCAAAATGCCTCAAAGAACAAAAAGTACCTGGCTTATGGAAAAATGCAGAAGTGATCCTTTTACATAAAAAAGGAGCACAGGAAGACTTAAAGAACTACCGTCCAATAAGCCTCCTATCAGTGATGTACAAAGTTTTCACTAAGATAATTTCTAAAAGAATATTAAAAAACTGAATGACGCACAACCAAGAGAACAAGCAGGATTCAGAAGTGGATTCAGTACGATGGATCACATCCAGGTTGTACAGCAGGTCATAGAAAGGCACAACGAATATACCATGCCACTGTGCTTGGATTTTATCGACTACGAAAAAGCATTTGATTCCATCTCAAAGCATGCGATAATGGATGCACTGCTTAGCCAAGGTGTAGAGAGAGCCTATGTGAACCTATTAGAATCGATATATGATGGAGCTACAGCCACAATTCACCTTGATGATCTTGAAGTTGGAATTAATACAGAACGAGGTGTACGGCAGGGTGACGCAATATCACCTATTCTTTTCTCGGCTGGTCTTGAAGAAGTATTCCGTAAACTGGATGGTGCAAACTTAAACCATTTTAGATTTGCAGATGATATTATTCTCATTTCACAAGACCCAGAGGAGCTGCAAAGACGCATACAGGAACTGCAAAGGGCTGGCGAACCATATGGCTTGAAAATAAACCTGAAAAAGAGTCAGGTTATGTTCAATAACTTCGCTCAGGACAGAAGAATTTCAGTTTTAGGAAGGGATTTAGAGATTGTGGACAGCTTTATATATCTTGGGCAGAGGATTTCAATGGAGGGGAATACCGCCCGGGAGGTGGAACGGCGTGATAAATGTGGCTGGCAGGCGTTTGGTAGGCTCAACATAGTGTTTAAGAGTAGACTTCCACTTTGCCTGAAAAGAAAAGTCTTCGATCAGTGCGTTCTACCCGTTATGACATACGGAAGTGAAACCTGGACACTCACATCGCAATCAATTCAAAAACTTCGGGTGGCACAGAGGGGAATGGAAAGATGTATGCTTGGCATTACAAGACGAGACAGAAAGTCCTGCGCATGGATCAGAGAACAAACAAAAGTCTGTGACATCATTGGAAGAGTAAAACAATTGAAATGGAGATGGGCTGGCCATATAGCGAGGCGATGGGACGAAAGATGGACCAAGGCAATCCTGGAGTGGATACCGCTTGATCGCAAACGTCCGCGAAGAAGACCGAAAGCACCATGGATTGATGACATCGTTAAGTATATTGGACCCGAGTGGCAGAGGAAAGCCCAGGACCGTGAATATATATATATATATATATATATATATATATATATATATATATATATATATATATATATATATATATATATATATATATATCATCATCATCATCATCATCAGCCCGTATCGATCCATTGCAGAATGAAGGCCTCTTCAGCATGCTTCCAACCTTCACGGTCCTGGGCTTTCCTCTGCCACTCGGGTCCAATATACTTAACGATGTCATCAGTCCATCGTGCTTTCGGTCTTCTTCGCGGACGTTTGCGATCAAGCGGTATCCACTCCAGGATTGCCTTGGTCCATCTGTCGTCCCATCGCCTCGCTATATGGCCTGCCCATCTCCATTTCAACTGTTTTACTCTTCTATATATATATATATATATATATATATATATATATATATATATATATATATATATATATATATATATATATATATATTTATACCTACATATATATATATATATATATATATATATATATATATATATATATATATATATATATATATTTATACATAAAGTGCAACAGAAAAAGGTTAGAGAGAGTTTTCTATAAACTCTCATTTTATTTGAAACGTCACTGTAAAGCTGTTGATTGATAATAAAAAATTGACTTTATTAAAAATTTGACTCGACACAAAGAGGCAAGAAACAGGGAATATAATTCTGGAACCCTGAGAACAATTCCGTCAGACCTTTTATTATCACATCACAAGTCCAGTCGGCTGGTTAATATTCTAGAAAACTGCCGAGACATCTTCCTGTTAATTTCGCATGGCATCCGCACTCTTGCAGAAATCTCATCAAATTTTCCGACCTGCATAATGAACCGGTGTTGCCGCACTCCTAAAAAATATTATGTTTGACTGATTAAATGTAATTTTTTTTCTAAAACATGGCTGGAATAATCACCCCTTTTAACATTCCATTTAATGGATAATTCCTTTTAATGCAGAGTTTGGGCTCTTCGAGTGCATAGATTGGCGCTTTGTTTCAGGGTAATAAGTAAAAAACCACGATGAACTGGTCCCGATGATAATGGTCCCGAAAAATCTTTCGGAGTCTTGGACATTTGAATATGACCCGGAAACGAAGCACCAGAGCCAGGAATGACATAGTCCAACGTCACCTCGTCCTCGAAAAAAGCCATAATGAGTAAGAATATGCTGATTTGCTTTTTTGATAACTGGGAGATGGTTCATAAGGAATTTGTGCCTCAAGACCAGACGGCAAACTAGCATTTTGGCTGAGAAGCCCTTGAAAGGCTGTAACCGACCAGCCGGAGGCAATTTCAACATCTGAGTTCCAATGCTACTATGAAGATTGGTCAAACCATCTGGAGCTCTGTATGGCTTCTGCTTTGAAAGAGGCAATGTAGACTTGTACTTTCAATTGGGTAAAAAAATATAAAAAATTAGTCTCATTAGTCTTCAAATCTGGCATCATGTTTCGTAGTAGTAATTGTACAGGTCGACATGATTTTTGTAACATTTATGAGAATGCGCTTTTTGCGTATCATTTAGGAAGGTACTAAAACATCTTTTCACAGAAATGGTCTAGCACGTTCCTTTTTCTAGTACCTGCTTCTCCTTTATAACATGGGATGATTGAAATTATTTGTATCTGACCTTGGACTGGACGATGTTTTACATGGACAATGGAATTACCACAAAACTGTAGAATGGGTATTTCCACAGTATTCTACGAACCTTTAAGGCCAGGTTCTGTTTTCTATAGTTTAGATTGTTTCTGTGTCGTTTACGGTACTGCCAGGTATTTAAGTCGATTTTATATAAAAAAGAAGTTCTAGTCGTCGATTTTGCAAAATTCAGCCGATACCAAGAAAAAAGTTGGGCTCCTCATGTTTGCTGTGTGAGTTGTTACGTAAATTTAGTTCAGTGAATGCATGGTAAGAAAAATTCTATACCGTTTGCTGTTCCTATGGTGTGGAGAAAACTTAATGACCATGTAAGTGATTGCTACTTTTGTATCACTAAAACACAAGGGATGACAAAAAAAAACCAAAGGGGCAAAATTCAGTATCCAAATTTGCCTTCTGCGCTTAGTCCAGTTCCTCATAGCCAGGAACTACTGGTACCGATAGCGCCTTTAAACCTGGACAACACGGTGATTCGTTCGAACTGAAACGTTCCCAACAAACGGGACACAAACGATCGGATGTACTCCTGAACTAATAGTTTAGCGTATTCTTCCATCCATATATTCCATATATATTTATATATATATATATATATATATATATATATATATATATATATATATATATATATATATATATATATATATATATATATATATGTATATATATATAGATATATATATATATATATATATATATATATATATATATATATATATATATATATATATATATATATATATATATATATATATATATATATATATATATACATAAAGTGAATGTTCTTATTTGAAACGTCACCGTAAAGCTGTTGATTGATAATATAAAATTGCCTTTATTAAAAATTAGACATACTTCATATACACGTATTTTAATCAATGTTGCCTGAAAAAATTTTAAATTTATTGACCTGTGTTGTTTTCCGGGTTGGGATTGCTAGACCCACCCTCTGAACGGAGACCTCTCATTTTTATTAATTATTATTTAGGTTATTTAAAACATCAGAACATTATATATTTATAGATGTTTCAGACTTTGATCATGTGATTGTAATAATTTTAGTGTTACGTATCAAAGACTAAACATACATTTTTATACTATACCCTCACGTCAGCAGGATTTGCATCAGATACGTATTCAAAAATGAGATAAACGAGGCGATATTTTTTTGTAAGTTGGCAACATTGTCAGGAATTAATGTCGCCGCAGTCGAAGGCAGCGGCAAAGACGTTGACGCGAACCTCCGTCACGTCAGTCGCTCGTCTCTTGTCATCTTTGGCCAAGTGACAGGTCGAGTGACGGCTCGTGCTGAAACCGGCTGGAATTTTAATTCGGCGCGCTATTGCCGACGTCTGATCGGTTTGATCCATCAGTTGGTGGAAAGATGGGTCTTTTTAATAATTTAGGCAAATTAAAAGGGTTCAGAGGCCATCCTGGGGATGTCCGGGCGTTCACAGGAGATGATAAAAGGAACTTTGCAATATGCGACATTTTATTACTGGGCTTTTATGGCAACGATTGGAAATTTCAAGTGTTAGTGGCGGGTGACAGGTTCTGTAACCAGAAATTTTAATGATTAAAAGTAATGAGGCAGACAAATGAAATATTTACTTCAGCCTATAACTATGGATAGCTTTGAGATAATTATAATTTCGTTTAGATATATTATACACTGGTAACAGATTAAAATTAAAGAATTATAATTTTACATCATTAGAAAATTAGGGGCCGAAGTTTAATTCCATTTTTGTCAAAAGTGTTTATGAAGAAATTGCAACCAATATTATAGGAAAAACAACTTATTTCTAATCATCAATTTGAATTCAGCTAAGAACATGGAACAATCGAAGTAGTAAGAAGACAGGTAGACACTTCCAGACATTGTATTAATCATTTAAAATCGTATCTAGAAAACAGACATTTTATCATAACTGTTGATCAGTTCTTCTATTGCAACCTTCAGTGTAAAAAACTAAACTTGAAGAGATTTACCACTAAACGTTAACCATGTTAACGTTTCGTTAACCATGTTGGCATCATCAGGAGATTATTTAATCTGATTCTAGAAGTAAACTATGTTCTATTTATATGATAATCATACCTAATGAAGCGTGTAAAAATCAAGAATCGTGAAGTTTACTGAGCGTTCCATTAGAGGCGCGCGAATTCATAGTTTCCTTGATCATCATCATTATCATCAGCCCGTATCAGTTCACTGCGGAATGAAGCTCTCTTCAGCATGCTTCCAACTTTTACGGTTCTGGACTTTCCTCTGCCACTTTGTGCCATGTACTTAACGATGTCTTCAGTTCATCGTGCTCTCGGTCTTCTTCGCGTACGTTTGCGATCAAGCGGTATCCACTCCAGGATTGTCTTGATCAATTTGTAGTTCCGTTACCTCGCTATAGGGCCTATCCATCTCCATTTCAATTCATGTACTATTCCAGTGATATCACATACTTTCGTTTGTTCCCTGATACATCTGCAGGGCTTTCTGCTCAATCTTGTAATGCCAAGCATACATTTTTCCATTTCCTTTTGTGCTACCCGAAGTTTTTGAATCGATTGCAATGTGTGTATCTAGGTTTCACTTCCAGGCGGTATCCCCCTCATCTGCCCAAGTATATAAAGTGGTCCAAAATCTCCAAATCCGTTCCTAAAACTGAAATTCTTCTGCCCTCGCCAAATTTATTGAACATAACCTGGCTCTTTTTCTGGTTTATTTTTGAACCAAATGGTTTGGTTAACATTCACTAGACCATACATTTTTCTGTCTCTTATTTTTCTATAATTCACTCACTTGTTCCGGTTTTTTTTTCTGGAATGTTGTTTTCGTTTGGTTTGCTTCTCAGATAAATAAATTCGTACACATTCGTACACATAATGCATTACATGTAAATGCATTCACTTTAATACAATCACCGAATATCCAGTTCTGTTTTCTTCTTTGATTATGTTTTTTCTCCTAACCTTTGTTTTGTCTATATTTAGATCTAGACCGGGTCTTTGGCTGATTTTTGATATCAAAATCATTACTTTTAGATTAACATATACACAGCAGCTATAATCAATTTCGCATAATACAATAAATATGTAGGCATTAGCATGATCACCGAGTAGTGTTAGTTCCAATATCAAAAAGTGCAAATAGTACCACAACAAAAAAACTCTTGGTTGATTTATGCCTTGTCTGATGCTTCAGAAAAATTACTTTTTATCAAGACATGCTTTTTGTTGAGAATTTATTTCATTTTCGATATAGATTTTTTATACTGGATTATATTCACAATAATTGACTGAATAGTAAATCTAATATTATGTAAATTTTACAATTTAAATTAAAAAAAAATGAAATTAAAACTGGATAAAACGCCTAAGTTGTGTTAAAACATATCACCAAACCAAATTATTTTTCTCGATATCGTAAAAGAAAAATGCACTCCGCAATGGAATTTTATCACTCTTCCTTGTCAATGCGATCTAGTTACTGTCCCTTCATCCATGCGAGTTTTGGGTTAGCTGTCACCAGCACCGTTGCCAAATCCGTCGGTCGGATTGTTATCGTCCTAGGAAGTCCATTATGTGACGTTTCTGGCTGATTGACCACCCGAACGGGGCCCATTATCGTCCCAGTCCAGTGAGTGAATGCGGCTTGTTCGCGGGACTCTTAGAAGAAGTTGGCGTGTCACTGACACCCGTCACAGAATAACGAGATGGTCGTATACGCGGATTGATTTAAGAATTGTCCAACGTGTATATGTATATATTTTTGTATTGTATATTGTTTTAAATATGTTTTAAAATAATTAATTTTTTTATTACCATGTTAAAAAATTCACAGGCTGTTAAAAAAAACAATTAATATAACAAATAAAGGAAATAAGATACCACCATTCGAATTAGTTAGTTATTGTACTGCCGCTCTCTAAAAAAGGTGATATACAACGGTGTGATGATCAGATATACTAAGCAATTATGTATATCATTTCTTAGTATACCCGAGAAGTTATTTGAGATTGAGATATATATAAATATATATATAAATAAAGTATTTAATTAGCACAGTGAGGTATACCGCCATCCTGTCTTTGAACCACATATCCTCCATATCCATATTATTCAATTCAGCCCCCAAAAATTCAGTTATCATCTCACGATTTCGAACACCACTCACAGTTACAGCTTCATCACTAGCATTCTAAATGAAATTCAGCCCAATTACACCTCCTGGTCATAATGCACACCAAACAGTGGCTAGTTTAAGATGTAAAGGTTTCACATAATCGTGGATTTTCCTCACTCTAAATGAGGCATTTTTTTATTAACACAGCCACCAATTGCTTCATCTCAAAATACTATTTTTTGAGGAAAATAACCTGTTTGTTGTAGCTTTTTAAAGCATGTAGCTTTAGTTCTTGTGTTATTTGAACTTTATATGCTTTCAGAGTTAAATCCTAAATAATATGTTTGTTATTTGATCCAATTAACAAATGCACCACTTCTGAATGATCTAGTAGGTTTAGTTGCTGTGTTATTTGAACCTTATAAGCCTTCGGAGCTAAATCCTTTCGTAAAATACGCAATACTGTGGATTCAGTGAGTTCAAATTGTTGTGTCCAAACTTCGACTAATAGAAGTCTTCTGGGTCTTCAGCAAAATTTTAACGTACCAAAACAATATGCTTTTGTGAACAATTACTACGACTATATATGGCTCTTCTTTTATCTTCACTTTCACTGAAGGCCCATTTTCATAAAATAATTCAACAACTTTAACGCGTTGTTGTATTGTGTATGACATCATTTTTAAAAAAATTCACAACGCCATCTATGTTTTATCCAAGAATTAAAAATACCGCTCAATTTGAAAGACCCATTACATTTTTTACCACATAAAAGTGGATTAAAAAATGCATGAATAAAGTGCTCATTTTACTGGAAGGCTAAAAATAATTCCTTCTAAGAGAACCGTACGAATATACTGAATAAAAAATACTATAAAAGACCGCACCAGAAATTGCAATAAATATGAAAAATAAAAAAGCTCAAAAATAATGTTTTCTTTAGCAGATTGAAAAATGTTCAAATGGCCCTCGTTATTTTGACTTAACAACATTAACGAGGTAGTTATGATTGTTTCCAAGGTAATTCATCGTGACATCTAAATGTAATACAATGTATTTGGAGATTGAAGAGAGGATTTCTTATCGAATTTTATATTCTTCTATAGGTAATAGTGAAACGTAGTACATAAACCTTGAAAAAACGTTGAAAACTGGCGTTGCATTTCGACCTTGGTGTCGCCGGATTATCAATCTTTTCAATCATTTTTTTTTCTTGTAGATAAACTAATTAGAAAACATAAGTTCAGAAAATTATTGAAAGAATCTTCGACTTTTCAAAAGGATTAAAACACAAAGAAATTCATGGTAATACCATTTGATGCCCAGTTGACAAGAGGGACAACTAGACAAAATTTTGAAAAAAGTGGACATTAAGGTTGTGTACAAACCATATAATAAATTAAGAGAAGTTCTGGGTAATCCAAAGGATAACTCTGGGTAATCCAAAGGAAATTAGTTGTCAAGACTGTGATCGAAGGTATATTGGGCAAACAAAAAGATCCATATTGACAAGATATAAAGAACATATTGCCCACATTAGATATGGGAGAAATGAAAAATCTTGTGTTGCCAAACATGTAATCGAACATGACCACAGTATAGATATTAGTAATTTAAGACTAATTAAAAATGTGAATAATAATAGGGCTTTGGATGGATATGAAAGCATTCAAATAGAAAAATCTAAAAAATCATGAACCCAGATAAAGGATCGATTCCTTTCAGTCAACTTTTTCAATTATTAATGTAAGGCTTAATACACTTGACGGTTCATGATTTTTACACGTTTGGTTAGGTATGGTTTTCATATAAATAGAACATAGTTTAGTTTTAGAATTATATTAAATCATCTCCTGATGATGCTAACATGGTTAGCGAAACGTGCGTCGAGCAGTTCAAAAAAGTGTTTTGGTGTTTGGTGGTAAATATCTTCAAGTTTAGTACAGCCATCAGTGAGCAACAGGTTCCACCGTTTGTTGCGCAACGGCTTATAATAAAGTTTTTAACCAAGAAAGGCGTTAAACCATCCGAAATATTAACTGGGTTGAATGTTCATTATGTCTGTCTAAGACCCAAGTGTTTGGTTGGGTCAAGAAGTCTAAGAGTGGACTAGAAAGTGTGGTAAATATAAGTCGTAATCGACACCCCAAGTCAAGTGTCACTGCTGACAATATTAGTGCAGTACGCGACCTTATCGAAGGTGACCGGCGGCTCACTATTCATGTGTGCTCAATGGGTTCTAAAGTTGTTGACCGAAGATCAAAAAAATATCCGGTCAGTAAGAGACTTCTGAATCGATTTCGGCGGGAAGGAGAGACTTTTTTGAAGCGTATCGTTACATGTGATGAAACGTGGGTGCATTATTACACTCCAGAATTAAAAATGGCGAGTAAGGAATGACGAAGGAAAGACAAAACCTGCCCTATAAAGGTCAAAACCCATCTCTCAGCCGGTAAGGGTCTCCCGACCGTTTTTTTTTCAACTGGAAGGGAGTTTTGATGATTGATTTTCTACATGATCTCCTACTGGAGGTAACAAAATCCGCTTACAGGAACAAAAGACGCGGTGTCCCCGTTAGGGACGTCCTCCTTCTCCATGACAACGCCAGGACATACACAGCGGTTTTGACGAAGAAAAAACTAGAGAACATACATTGGGAAACCCTTGAACACTCTCCATACATCTCAGATTTGTTACCCTGTGAGTATTTTTTGTTTGCGCCCTTGAAAGAGATGCACTTGGATAAATTCACAACACATGTCGAAAAATGATTAATACTTTTGTGTATTATTTTATAAATTATAAATATGCATAAAACAATTCCGGTTTATATTTGATCACCCTTATATTATTTATGATTTGAGCCTTATACCTTTGTAATTATTTATATCCAGACTATCTCGTATCAACTATGAACCACACTCGCGCTTGATAATCCTATAGTCCTGACATAACAGAATTTTTACCTTTGTTGTCGACGTCGAAAATCGGCAGGAGCTTCACTAGGGGTGCAAAAAAGCAGCTAAAGAGGGCTGCCCTACCAAGGCCCCCGCAACTTTCGCCGACAGTGCAATAATAGCGCATTACATTGATTTATCGGCGGGCGGTTATCGGAGCGATATCGGCGCCCTGCGAAATGACACCAAATTGCCCATAAATATTAGCCGTAAGTCAATATCGGTCGGCGCGCAGCTTGATTGAAGCCCGTGCTCACTCAAGTCACACAGGGAATTCGCATTATTTTTCCCGATATGATCGCTATAAATATTGCGCGGGAATAATAAAAACGACGTCTTCTAAATGGGGACCCTCGAAGTTATGGGCCTCGCTTGTCGGAGATTGATTTGCAGACGTGGCAATTTTGTTTCCGCAATAACGGGATCATTAAACAAAACAGGATTTCGTCACTAGTTTCGAGATTACGCAGTCACCTTCATCTCGGACCTATTCAGAAAGTGAATATAAAGTATGTAAATATTAAATATATTAGATCTACCCATAAGTAATATGGTTTTCTGATACTGCACATTTTTTTGTATTTTTGTTTTTTATGTATTTTATTTAATAGTTCTTACAGTTTTAATTTACAATATACTCTTCGTCGTTATTGACACTCTATCTGACAAATATCCGTTCCCTTTTTGAAAAATGAGGGTAATTTTGAAGAAAAATATTTTTCGAGTGAGGTTTCGGTAGCTGTCGCAGTAGGATTTTTTTTCACGAAGAAAATGTTCCATAGATCTGAAAAAAGGTTATCTAACGATGCAGCACCAGGAGAATACAGTGGGTGAGGAAGGACTTTGTAGTTTTTCAACTCTGATTTTTTCTTCGATGATTCTAGCACTATGGGGTTCTGGAGCATTGTTATGCTGCAAAATAACGCCTTTTTAGTCAGTCTTGGACGTTTTTGAATCAAACGATGTTTAGCTTTTCAAGCTGAGAACGATAAAATTCAGCACCTATGATTTCTTTAGAATTCAGAATTCCGTAGTGAATAATTCCTGTAAAATCCAAAAACAGTAGCACTTTTTTTTTGGGGCTAAAACGTGGTTTTGGAGTTAACCATTGTTTTTTTTTTAATATGGATTCCTGTATAAAATCTCCAGTAACAATTTCTTGAAGAAAATGGTATCTGGCTAGCCTGGGCACAAATGCGAGATGATTACATTGAACTGTATTATTCAACGAAAACACAATTCAGTTACATTGAATTTTGTTTTTAATTGGAAGTTGATATGGCACCCACGTTCTCCCCCCTGTGGGGATCACTCTCTAAGTATTAATATTATAAATAACGAAGTTTTAAGCTATGTAACTAATTTCTGGATGGTTTGTTTGGGTTCAATTTCAGCCAACAACAGATCCTAATCAAAATCAACAGATTTCCAAAATTCTATACTGTCTAATAAACTGAAATCGACGTTCCAATTTCTTTTAAACCGATGCTGTCATGCTCTGGTATTCAAGGCACCAGGATACATTCTAATAATGACAGTGGTGGCAATTCAATAATATTATGTTCTTGCAATTCTGGACCATTGAGGTCTTCTTAACATTTTTTTGTCGCTAAAAATAACTTTTCGTCATTGTGTGAACGCCAAGCTGGCTGATTGTGATAAGGGTAGCCGGGGGTCGTCTTTTTCCCCAATGAATCAACTGAGTTTTCTCGAGTAGACAACTGAGTTTTCTTGATTCTTGCTTCCTGATGACGGCGCGATCAGGTTGGGCAGAATTTGAAGCAATTCTTAAAAATTAGTGATTTTTCTCGCTTACTAATTGATTGCGGTCATTCAAAACTTTTCCTTTTGCTATAGTATTCTCATTTATTGACAAAATGGTCTACAGACACACGTGAATTCTTTTTGGGAAATTCCCTATTCTTTCAATGCAAGAATTCTTCTTAGAAAAATATTTGCATGGATTAAGAGTTGACGCACATTTCATTTAAGGTTTAGAATGAGAATAATAGCAAATATTTGTAATTTTAATGTTTATAGAATAAAATAACTTCTATTAATTTACTGTCTCTATGTTTTTGTGCTGTTTATCTTCTTGAAAAAATTCTTCCTCCTAATGGTTTATACTTTTCTAGTAAAAAGGATAAGAGAGTACTAATTTTGCACACATTATCGCGGACCAATTCTGATAAAATTTGGGTTTATTTTGTTGATATAACAAAAGTTAGCAAAAGAATTTCCCACTACATTAAAGTAAATATGAACCACGCCAGAACTGTACTGTTGAAGAAAAGCGTTTAATTTTGTAATTTGTAAAGTAAAATCAAATCTTATATATTCATTATGAATACAATCAATCAATTGGTTGCCATATGTAATTGCTAAAGTTTTGAAAGAATCATATGTAGCTCAAAAACATCCAGAAAACAGAAGCCGTTCAAGAAAAACGAGTAAAAAATAGATAGCGGTATTATTCGGGAGATTTTCTGGGATTCTCTTGCTACCTTTGTCATTATAAAAAAAATGCCCTAAGTATCAGCAGAACCCTAAAAACCATAAGGCGGTGTTTACAACAGAAGAATCTCTACTGTACAGTAGGCAGGAAAGTATCGTTTTTAAGTAAACATATTATAAAACAGTTCAATTCTTCTATTGGAACCTTTGGTGTGAAACACTAAACTTGAAGAGATTTACCACTATACACCAAAACACTTTTTTGAACTGCTCGACGCACGTTTCGCTAACCATGTTAGCCTCATCAGGAGATGATTTAATCTAATTCTAAAACTAAACTATGTTCTATTTATATGAAAACCATACCTAACCAAGCGTGTAAAAATCATGAACCGTGAAGTGTACTAAGCCTTACATTAATAATTGAAAAAATTGACTGAAAGGAATCGGTCCTTTATCTCGGTTGATGATTTTCTTACATTTTTCTATTTGAATGCTTTCATATGCATCCAAAGCCCTATTATTATTCACACTTTTAATTAGTCTTAAATTACTAATATCTATACTGTGGTCATGTTCGATTGCATGTTTGGCAACACAAGATTTTTCATTTCTCCCATATCTAATGTGGGCAATATGTTCTTTATATCTTGTCAATATGGATCTTTTTGTTTGCCCAATATACCTTCGATCACAGTCTTAACAACTAATTTCGTAAATCCCCGACTTTTCATGTTGCTCTACTTTATCGTTTGGATTACCCAGAACATTTGCAAAGAGAAACTGTAGTGAAGATTTAACGTAGACTGAAAAACATTTTTTTAGTGACGACAGCAAACTTAATTCATTTGGTTCTGATGGAAAATTGTAAGTGATTAGGCGATTTCGAGAAGAGAATGTGAAGCATGTTGGTGATAACATCAAAGAATGGGGGTGCTTATTATACAACGGAGTAGGTTCAATATTTTGATAAAAGAAAATATGGCAAGAGAAATTAACTTACGTATTTGTTTAGAAAATATGCCTTGGCAGTGAGCCTACCATTGAATAATATAATGATTAGCAGCACATTTAGCAAGCAGTTAAAACAGAGGAAACTAATTATATTGTTAAAGTAGACTTCATAATCCCTGGATCTAAATCCGCTCGAGAACCTTTGAAAGGAGTTAAAACGACGTCCTGCTGGTAAAAAAATAGTAAACAATAAGACATTGTGATACATTCAGAATAATTGGCAAGGAACCGAAATTCAGTGGCAGGCATACCGACATCTAGTTGACTCCATACCAAGAAGATGTCAATCAGTAATTAAAAATAAGGGTCCTACATGCCACAAAGTACTAAGCTTTGGTAATCATACAGAATTTCACCTCTTAATTTCAAGATTTGTGATCAAAATTACACTTATTTTTTGATCGCGTAATTTTTTCTAAAATATCTCGCCAACGTATAATCATAAATAAAGTAATCCTTCATATTCAGACTAATATTAACTATGCCTGTTAAATGATTGGTAAATTAATTCTGGAAAATTAATATTGTTTTAGAAATAAAGTAAAAATTAATTTAAATAATATATTCTAATACACTCCGCCACTCTTATTTTATTGACTACCACTGTATAAGTCTTCTATAATACCTTAAAATATATCGTACTGTATAAAAATCATGCTACAAATATTGTCTTATCACATTGCTATCGAAGTAAAGAAGCCAACCTGACAGTTGTAGTTTACAATTTGATAATATTTCACACCTGTTTTTGTGTTACGTAACACAGTCAGTGCTGCACCTATCTTTGTAGATCTAACTCGTTCACGTACAGTGAAATCATTGATATTGATTTAAGATCTACTTAATTTTAAGAAAATATTTTCTCATAAACCCGCTTTTTTCTAGTAGCAAGGTATGTTTAAAGCACACATGTCAACTTGATATGCATTTTTTAGTATCGCCGAATAACATAACAGATTTTTTTGGTACTACGTACGTGGTAGTGGAGAGTGGTACTACTTTTGTTATATTATTTATCATTGATTAACTCAAATTACTACTTGAATCAAAAAGTAAAGTGGTTTTTGTATTTTTGAAATTCGTATGACTGTTCTTAACATCCGACAGAAATTTAATATAATTTCGTGTGTTAACCCTAGAACGCTTAAGTGAATCGCAGCCCGTAGTTGCTTAGGACGGGTTACCTATAATTTTACGTTTAAAATAACAAAAAAGAAACTTTTATTTCAATAGAAATAAGATTTATTTTAAACATTCCGTATATATTTCAGCTCTAGGGTTATTACAAACAGCTTTAAAATACTTCCTACATACAGATTTTGTCTTTCGGTCATATGTTCTCGTGAATTTGTTTTTGCAATTTTGTTGGTGGTGGATCAACTGTTGCTTCTGAGTTTATAAACAGCATATCCTATATTGATTCTTTTGATGCTCGAGGTAATGGTTTTGTTAGACTTCGTCTTTTCAATGTGGTCTTGCAAGTGGTTTTGCAACACTTTTTTGTCTGTTACTTTTAGCAATTTGAAAAATAAGGTTGGGGTGAATGCCGGCTTGATTTATCACACCATAAAAAAAGCGTAATGGCCATCTACGTGTCTTGTGAGAGACGGAATATGTATGCAACATTTGATCAAAATTATCACCGCCTCCTTGGGTCAAATTATAAAAAATTTTAACTCGGGTTTTGTTGTTTTCATCTATTGTAAAAAGTAGTACATATTTGGCTTGCATAAGGGTGAAGGGCACTAACGTTTTTTGACTGTCAAATCCAAACTGAGATGACATAATTTATTTTCCTTTATTTGGAAGAAATGATGGAAGAATTTCCTTCCTATATTTTTTCCTGAGATTACTTACTACAGTCATGTTGTAATCAGCAGGCATTTTGTTAGCCAAGGGTACGGAAGAAAACCAATTGTCCATTGTCAAATTACGCCCTGTTCCGTGAATGTGTTCTATCAGTTTCTTGACATAATAATCTGGGAGAGGTTCTTTATTTGGCCTGTCTTATTTGCCGATATAAGGAGTAACAGTTACCATATAATGTGTGTGTGAATCACACATCGTTATAACTTTATTACCATATTTGGTATAATTTGATGAAATACAGATTCTAAAAGGGCAATTGCTTCGAAACCCCAATAATTGTTCGTCAACTGTACAATAACTATAACGAGTATATTATTTTGTATAAATATGAATACCTCCCATATAAAACGTATTGGATGGAGATAATTCGTCTACGGTATTCTTACGGGTTTGTCATCAAATCTGAGGCAACTTACCAGAAATCTACATCTTGTTTCACTCATTATGCATCGATATAATAACGTTTCATGTAGTGAGATGGTTATCTTTTGTACATCTTGTCATAAAGCAATCCTATGAAAGCCAAAATCTCGTCGACATCTATACCATTGACGAATTCACAAATTGGAAATATATTTCTCCTTTTGTAGTTGTATTTCTATATTAGTATACAAGACAATAATGTCTGTGAAATCCACGCTAAGGAATAACTTCCATGCCTCTAACTCGATTGTAATATTTTTAGCCGTATCGTTTAGTACGATATGGAGGCTCAGTGCTCCAAATATGCCCATTTTCTTCCTATTATTACTGTTCCTGGAAGCTGTTGTTATCTCTCATCCTTTTCTCCGCTTTCTTCTGCTGAGTAGGTGCTCTCTCTTTTGGTCTGGATTGAAACATTGTTTTCATAGTCAGTGCCGCTATTATCCAAATCAGGTTTATTATCCAGTTTATCATTTCATCGTAATAGAATTTCTTCAAAATTTTGACCATCCGGCCGGACGGCATCTAAGAAATTACGTTGTTTCTGATTTTTTAAATAAAATTAAATTACAGTCAATGCTTACCTGGGGTTACTTATCACCCCAAATACAAAATGACTAAAACTATTTTACTGAATAAACATGTGTGACCACGAACACATACACTCTAATCTATGTAAATAAAAATTACTTTTCTCACTGTCAGTTTAGTATAGTTTGTATTTGAAAAAGGCACTGTGTGTCGAAACAATTGTCATACATACAATTTTAAATATAATGGAAATTTTAAGATATTAATCTTTGTTTATTTATTTAAAATTAATTTCCATCAAGTATCCTCTACCTCAGTTAGTTGTAAAATTAAATGCTGTTCACTGATAGACGCATCACTTGAGAACGGCTGGACCGATTTGGCTAAGGTTTTTTTTATTTATTTAAAATTAATTTCCATCAAGTATCCTCTACCTCAGTTAGTTGTAAAATTAAATGCTGTTCACTGATAGACGCATCACTTGAGAACGGCTGGACCGATTTGGCTAAGGTTTTTTTTATTTATTTAAAATTAATTTCCATCAAGTATCCTCTACCTCAGTTAGTTGTAAAATTAAATGCTGTTCACTGATAGACGCATCACTTGAGAACGGCTGGACCGATTTGGCTAAGGTTTTTTTTATTTATTTAAAATTAATTTCCATCAAGTATCCTCTACCTCAGTTAAATTTAAAAATTAAATGCTGTTCACTGATAGACGCATCACTTGAGAATGGCTGGACCGATTTGGCTAAGGTTTTTTTTATTTATTTAAAATTAATTTCCATCAAGTATCCTCTACCTCAGTTAAATTTAAAAATTAAATGCTGTTCACTGATAGACGCATCACTTGACAACGGCTGGACCGATTTGGCTAAGGTTTTTTTATTTACTTAAAATTAATTTCCATCAAGTATCCTCTACCTCAGTTAAATTTAAAAATTAAATGCTGTTCACTGATAGACGCATCACTTGACAACGGCTGGACCGATTTGGCTAAGGTTTTTTTTTATTTATTTAAAATTAATTTCCGTCAAGTATCCTGTACCTCAGTTAAATTTAAAAATTAAATGCTGTTCACTGATAGACGCATCACTTGAGAACGGCTGGACCGATTTGGCTAAGGTTTTTTTTATTTATTTAAAATTAATTTCCATCAAGTATCCTCTACTTCAGTTAAATTTAAAAATTAAATGCTGTTCACTGATAGACGCATCACTTGAGAACGGCTGGACCGATTTGGCTAAGGTTTTTTTTATTTACTTAAAATTAATTTCCATCAAGTATCCTCTACCTCAGTTAAATTTAAAAATTAAATGCTGTTCACTGGTAAGCGTATCACTTGAGAACGGCTGGACCGATTTGGCTAAGGTTTTTTTTAGTATATATAATAATCCGAGTAGAGTTTTTTTAGGGAAAAAAATTGGAAAAGTTGTCCGCAATATTGGAAAATTGGGGAAAAACTACGGGAAAGTACTTTTTTCTATGGGATTTTTATATGAACTCAAGACCATAATTCACGATTCGAACGATATATATGCGTAATTCTTTTTTTGTTTTGTTCGTTATGGTCTTGGATACGTTTTCAGGAAAAAAAAACGATCACAAACAAGTTTATTGAAAAATGGACAGGACTAGTCTTGTATAAACTTAGCGAAATCGGCGTTGTTGCCAAGTCATTCATAAAAAAGTTATTAATTTAAATTTATTAGTTATTAGTTTAATTTTTTTCTGGGTTTTTTTTTGGCTCTGCTGCAAGGACAATTAACCAACTCATTAATTTTTATAAATTATGAAATGCACTAAATGGGCAGACAAACACACCCACCAAACATCCATGCCTCCACCGGGATCCGAACCCGGTACGTCTTTTGAAATTAATAATTTTTGTCGGCGATTTTTTTTTAACGAAATTTCATTAAATTTTGTCTAACAAACAAAATTTATTGTGCTGATGCTTTAAAATTGTTAAAATGAAATTATTGTGATGAAGCAGGGGCAAAAAAAACATTTAAAATTTTAAAATCAGTTCGCTTGTTAAGTCAGAAAGTAGAGCGTCTTTCGTAGCTGTTAAACGATTTTGTAGGCGATTTTTTTTAAATGTAGCACTCTGCCTTATTTTAGAATTCTCTACTCTTATTGCACAACACTTTAGTTTCTTATAGGAAAACTAATTTACAGCTGTCAAGTAATACTTTGATGTCTTTTTTACGTTCAGTCTTTGGATTTAATATTTAATTTAGTTGGATTTAACATGATACAAAGTATCAGTGATTACATTTCCATGTCTCTTTTAGGTACTGAAAACGTTCAGAATCTTACAGATAATCCAATAAGATAGCTATAAAACTCTTTACTGAATCTTTAAATTTAAAAAACGGTCCAGTTATACCCACTGGGACGTAGGAAGATGTTTTATTTCCTATAGACTTTAGATATGCTGATGCGAAAAGAACTCCAGTCATGTTCGTAAAAGAGTGTCCTTCTTTTGCAGTTGTTTCGAAAAAGACATTGTTATAAAAGGCATTTTGCAAATATCTTGTACCAGAAGACGTTGGCGTCGAGAATGGACCACTCTTAATGCATTTATTACCAACCAACAGTCCCATTTGAATAAAGCACGATCTACGTAATAAACCCGAGGAAATCAAAACGATATATTAGAGATAAATCGACAGGCGACCGCCTCTTCGCCTCGAAAACAACGTAAGTCCGGCTTTTTTAGTGGCTGCGTCACTTAATTGAATGTCCAGGTGGTGCACCGGCCGCCATAAAGTGTCATAAGCGATGACTTCGCATGTCCATATAGTACGTACGATACAAGACGGCGCACACCGTCTCATAAACAAGACGTCCCGGCTGTTTTTAGTGGGAACGCCTCGGTGTGTCGCATAAACAGCGCTTAGGCCGTCCTCTGGTGTTCATAAAGCATCGGGTTTCTGTCAGATTACGATGACTTTATGAAGATTAGCCGGCTATGATACCCTGGTGTAAAGATTACGTCTAGAGTTTTGTGCGAAGAACGAAAAAACAACCGTACTGTGCACGCTAATTGTCAGAAAACACACAGTTCGATGCATTGTAATGGAGACATTATATATAGCCAGTAAATTAACAGATTTAAACTCTGTTTTTATCATAACCGTTGAGCAAAGAAACTAAGATCCAAAGCCATTTTTCAACAGAGTCGTTTTGCAGAAAGGACTAAAAATATACAAAGATGATAAAATCACGAATAAATATTATACTTACTTTCAGAAGTAGGATATTTTTATGTGGTGATTTTTTTAGAGCGTCCCAACTTTAAATTCAAATAAAACAACAACCAAATTAGATACCTGGAAACATATTTATTTTATGTGAAATAATGTTCAATAGCATTTAGGTTTGAAAAGAATTTCAGACAAAATGTGCACCCGGCTACGTCAGACAAAGTGCATTCTATCAATCGAATTTCCAAGCACTTTTTCAAGCAATTGGGTCTTACCAATATGTCCAAGTTATGTCGGTTTCCAAGACATAGTTTTTGTTAGTTTATCGGCATAGGTCAAATTTTTAACATAACTCCAAAGAACATAATCTAAAGGCGTTAAATCACGTGACCTTGGTAGCCAGTTAACACCCCCGTTCTTTGAAATCATTTTCTCACTGAATTATACCCCCAATAAATCGATTGTTAACGTTGGTTGTATGACATGTGGAGCCGTCCTGTTAGAACCACATCTCGTCCAAATCAATATTATTCAAATTCGAAATTAAATATGAATCGATAAATTTGGATCTTCATCAACATTTTTTTCGGAACGCACAATATTTATCTTGTTTTTATTATATTATCGATCATTGCGAAATGTGTTCAGAATTTGTCGATAATTCGGCGAATACATCGTTCGGTATTGCTCTGATGTAAAACGTTCTATCATGATTTGTCAGGCTATACTGAATAATTTTGACAGTAGAGGCGCGCAAACCCACAGTTTGTTTGACAGCAACCCCTATCGGAAGTTCGGACACACTAAAAAAGTTAAAAAAAACGCCCTTTTTTAATGATTGTCTATTTCAAGACACAAAAAAACTTTTTAAACAAATATATCTTAATGACTTCATATCTTATCTTAAATATTAAAATAATTTCATATTAAGGTATCCCAGAAAAACTGGCCGTGGTAGGCAGATGCGTTAGTCATTCATCTAGCAATCATTATTGATTTATTTACTTTATTTGAAAACTTTTTCATAAATAATATTGATAATCAATGTGAAAAACTATTAAAAAATTGCAATTAATTGTAAATTAATTCAAATTTATAAAATTTAAAATAATAGCACGTGACTACGAAAGCGCCATGATTGGCGGCCATGTTTGTGACGTCATTATGTTAAACTGTTTTCACGAAAGTACTGTCAACGTATTTTATCTATGATTAATTTACCAAAATTTTGAAGTTTAGAGCAAAAAAAGTATTGTTGGTTACTAATTCAGTAATGTGTGACAAAGGGTTCATAAACGCCATGTCTGATAATATATGTGGATATTTTTATGGTCACCGATTTTCTCAAAAATGATATTCGGTTCAATTCAGCGGAAGTTCGAGGTGCTAAAGCATCAATTTGATTTTTTTTTAATAATATAAATGTAAATAAGAAACAAAATTTGACTATTAAATATAATTAAATTATATTTTAGGGAACAACATGTGAGAATGGTGACAAAAAAATCAGTTTTTTGTTTGGTTGTCCTCTTACGGTATTATTTGAAAATAAAATGTTCTCAGAATTTTTTAGTTAGTATTATTAATGTTTTATTTGCTTTTTTGCTTATCATCTTGACGTGAATGGCTATTTTAACATCTTTGTCTATGAGTCCTCGTACTGTTTATTGTGGTGCCCTGAATATTGATTTGGAGGTTTCTGAGTTTTCTTCTCCCCATCATATTACCATTTCAATTTTGTTTGCTGACATTTTAATGCCTATTTGATCCATCTTGGGGGCTATTTTGTAGACAATATGCTGTGTCATTTCTTCCAGCACAGGCCTGGTCCTTGCTCTTACCACCACCGCCAGGTCATGAGCGTATGTCACCATGGTAACCCCCTTCCCTGTGCTGATTCTCTGCATTTATAATTTCTTCTGATGTGAAAAACGTAATCGCTCTCTCCAGGAGGTCTATGTCTGGCAATTTAGTTACTGGGCGCTTTGGAAACAGTTTATCCACTTTTTCTTGTGTTTCGCGTTTATCAATTGTTCTATGACTTTTCAATTTAAATTTTCTTGTTACAATCTGATATCTTTTGCCCCAGATGTCATTTTCTAGCTCTTCGCTTAAGTCTTTCCACATTTTATTTTTCTGTATTTTTATTGCTTTTTTTAGATCATTCGTTGCTATTTTATGTGCCAGTTCTTTTGTCTCTTGGTTTTCTAGAACGTACTTCCTTTTTACGCCTTCTCTTAGTAGCAATTTCTGGTGTCTAATAATACACTGGAGAATGGTATATACTTGTTGCAGAGATGTTTTATTAGCTGAATGAGGTCATGTGTCATGTCTTATTTTGACGAAGTTGTTCTTATATATATATTATATATATTATATATAGATCTTATATATATATATATATATATATATATATATATATATATATATATATATATATATATACGTACATATATACATTTCTTTGGACTACGTCCAATGAGATAACAGGTGTTATATACCCAAACCGGGTTGCACATTTTCATGAAGAACACTTAACAACCTGTGTCTCCGGCAAAATTAACATTTTTGTTAGTTGCTTGACTGGGGGGTGAGCTCTACTTATTCTTTCCATTGGAGGGCACATATTTTGTCTCTTGGTTTTCAGACTCGTCGGAGTACCGAGATATGCTCTCCCGTCAAGAATTGGTAGATTGGAAGTTTTTTGACTACTTTGAACTGCCTCCAATGAGACAACAGTAGTCAGGAGTTATACACCCCCGACCGTTGGGTTCCACAATCTCATATGGAACTCTCAACAACCTGCGTCTCCGCCATAATGAGCATTAGTTGTTGACCGGGAGGAAGCCCCACTCATCCCTTACATTAGAGGGTACATGTTTCGTCTGTTGGTGGTTAGACTCATCAGGGTACCGACATATACTCTCTCGCCAAGAATAGGGAGTCCCGCTCCACAATCAATCAACCCATATTTTCGCCGACTTCTCGTCAGATGGAGAAGTCGGCGAAACCGGAAATACGGGTATAATATATATATATATGTATATATATATATATATATATATGTATATATATATATATATATATATATATATATATATATATATATATATATATATATATATAGTGTTAGATTTTCTTGGACTGCGTCCAATGAGATAGCAGTAGCTGAGTGTCATCACACACCCAACCGTTGGGTTCCACAATCTCATGTGGAACACACAACAACCTGCGTCTCCGCCTAAATGAACACTTTTGTTGGTTGCTTGACCTTGATATATATATATATATATATATATATATATATATATATATATATATATATATATATATATATATATATATATATATATAACTCGCCTCTTTGTTTTAGGTGAGTACTACTACTTCCGAAAATTGCATCAACCAGGTAAGAACGAGTTTAATATTAACATAAAGATTAACCTAACATATTATAACAGAAATCAGAAATACTATACCCAGTCTAAAAAACGATAAAACCCCAGGTTTGCATGGAGTAACCGCAGAAGCAGCGGGAGAAGTAGGGGCAGACATGTTTCACAACATCTGCCAGAAAGGATAGGACACCAGACTGTGGCCGAAAGATTGGTCAATCTCAGCAATTATACCTACTACACAAAAAAGGGCATAAAAAGAGAAATGTGAAAATTATCGCCTTATAGCTCCTTATTTCCTATGCCAGTAAAATCTTCCTTCACATTATCAATGAACGTTTAAATTCCTACTTATCATGGTAAATTCCCCCAGAACAGACTGGATTCATTCCAGAGAGAGAGATACCCGGAAACAGATATTCCACATTTGACATATTATCGAAAAAGTCAGAAAAGTTAACCGTCCTGAATACCTTTGTTTCCTTGATTATCGGAAGGTGTTTGATAGCATAAAATGGAAGAAATAATGGTTTAAAGTTTTGCAGGAAATGGGAGTACCAGATCACCAGATTGGTTTAATTTGTCATCTATATGAGAAAAACAGAGCATTGGTGAAGATCGAATATCCGATGAGTTTAGCGTCAATAAAGGGACCAGACAGGGATTCGTCCTGTCGCCGATTCTATTTAACATTTATGGTGAATACATCATGTGTAAAACACTCGAGAACTGGACGGGTGGCGTCAGTGTTGGCGGCATTAAAATAACTAACTTGAGATATGCCGATGGCACCACTTCTTGTCCGTCGAAGGAAGGACTTACCTTATTTATCAAAAAATAAAGGATGAAAGCCATTTACGTACTGGAAATAAACGAGAAGAAAACGAAAATAATGATTATCAACCGCCAAAACAACATGCGGCAATATCAGTCAAATAGGGCAATTTAAGGTAGTGAGTTTTCCTCTATCTTGGGGGTTTAATATCAAATGAAGGCAGTATTCCTCATGAGATCAGAAGAAGATGCGAAATGGTAAGTAATTCAATGCGGAATTTGCAAAAGATATGGAGAAATGGGGACATATCACAGAACACAAAGAAGTAGATAGTAAAAACCTTAGTTTTTCCAGTATTGTTATATGAAGACTTCAACCGCATTGATTCTTTTGAACTTTGGTGCTAAAGACGGGTCCTTCATGTTCCGTGGACTATCAGACAAACAAACGCATCCATTATTCAAGAAATTGATGAATCCATTAAGGCTATCTCAAATTATGCATGAAATAATACTAAGATTCTTTGGCCACATTGAACGCAGAGATGGCAATAACCTGGAAAGACTGACAGTACAAGGAGGGATGGAGGGTTCTAGATCTCGCGGTAGACCTCCAAAAAGTTGGATAGACCAAATTAATGACCTAACTGGTACATCTCCCTCATGTGCAGCTAAGGAAGCCAGAAATAGAAAACGTTGGCGAGAAGTAGTCCGGATATGGCGCGAACGGAATGAGTTTCCATAAGTCAGGATTCTTCTGTAAAGAATAATGCGAAGAAGACAAATAAAGTATTTCTAGAGTTAGTAATTTCCACAGTAAATCCAAACAATTTTGCTTATTTTTCAAGTTAACACTACTCCAATTTGCTAATAACTATTGTTTGTTTAGTTTGTTCTAAAAGAAAAATGGAAAAAAAGAGTTAAAGCAAAAGTAAAATATTTTAATTCAAAATAGGGAATTATCTTTTGCGCCACCACTTACTAGATTAGAAGCCTGTACATTAAGTTATAAATATATTAAGAAAATGATCTCACAAATAGACTAGACATATAAACATCGATCCAAAGAATAATAATTTTGATGTCTCAAGGACTTGTGAAATAATGTTTTTTTTTCTTTTTTTTTTATTTTGGTTAATTCTTCCCGGCGCCACTGTTTGATTTACCGCGGGCCAGAAATAGATATATAAAAAGTCCCTGATATAGTGACGGATATATTTCAGGGAAAGACCTTCTGGCGTGACAGTGACTGATATGGGCTGGCACTGTCTCTGACAAGATAGATTGTCCTTCACAAATCCATCATTCCTCTACAAACTTCGACTTAATTCGTCCTCGTTTAAGATACGTTTATTTATAGCGTTTTCTTGTATTTGATTTTCGGTTAAGTTCAAAATCTATACTCACGTTCAAATAGAAACGATTTCTACGTTACTAAAAACTAAACAGCTGCCTACCTAAAATATGTTTTATGTTTAACAATATTTTACACATATACAAAATTGCATTTTCTTAAATATTGACAGATACATTTAAAATTTCAATATACAGGGTGTAAGGGATTTCCCTGACGAAAGAAAAAAGCTCATAGCGAAAGAATAAAATTAGAATTGACACAAAGGAACAGATTTCCTTGGACTGCGTCAAATGGTACCATAGTAGTTGAATGTCATCATACACCCAACCGTTGGGTTCCACAATCTCATGTGGAACACACAACAACCTGCGTCTGCGCCATAATGAGCATTTTTGTTAGTTCCTTAACTGGAGGGTGAGGCTCGTCTCCAGTTAAGCAACTGGACAACGCAGGTTGTTGTGTGTTCCACATGAGATTCTGGAACTCAACGGTTGGGTGTATGATGACACTCAACTACTGTGGTCTCATTGAACGCAGTCCAAGGAAATCTGATACTGCATATATACGTCATCCGACAGGAAGTCGGAGTAAACATTGGCTGTGTGTATTTATTATATATTTATATATATATATATATATATATATATATATATATATATATATATATATATATATATATATATATATATATATATAATATATAATTTGTCAATAAATATACATATCAATTTTGTATTATCTGTTCGAAATGTTGTAACCGTCACAGCAAAAGCGTAAACAACGAATAAATAAGGTCAGATACATGCAAAATGTTCCGAATTTCTTTCTTTATAAGTTGGACGTAACAAAGTACAGTCATCTTCTTCAAGGAAACGACGCACATTCTTCTGGCACCGTCATAAATTTGAACGAAAACAGCGGAGACCCCAAGAAAGATGGCCGTCAACCCGTCTTACGATCGACGCTTGCTGCCCGGGAACTTTATTATTTATAGATTTGTTTATCGGGACAACTTTCATATTCGTTATCGAACAGACATTAATATGTCACTGGCTAGTGCTGATTTCTCAAAAAAAGACAAGAATTATGGTGATGTTCCGCGGCGTTTAGGCCGACGATATATCAAAACCCACGCATTCTCTTGACGATGGGTCATTCTCAGAAAAAAAATACAGCCAATATATTTAAAAAAATAATTTACATTAATATGGTTTTAAAACCTTGTGTCAAAAAAGCAAAGTTTATCACAGTCTCATTTTTGATTTTCTATTGACTATCTAATTCAAATGTTAAAGATCTTGCATTTAGAATTTGAGATAATTAATTTTCATGATGCATTCCTAAACTAAGTTATGAGATCACGATCATAATCTGCCTATGTCAATCCAGTACTGGATGCGGGCCTTACCCTTTTCACTTCACGCTTAACAGATAAATATTACCAATCACGATGCCATTCAATTGATGGTGGGGACACGAAAAATTATTTTAACGTCTCAAGTGGAGCCTTAATTATTATTTGGTTGTCACATATGGAAACACATATTCATAAAAAATATTTGTGATTCATTTCATTGCATCATTAATGTTATTGAGATCTATGAACATATCACAATCTATATTAGTATAAATAGTTATTATATCTCAATTATATAAACCTTCTTGGATTGGTGGATTGAACGACAATTCACCTTGATGATATTGAAGATGGAGTGCATGTAGTGCGCGGTAAATGCATTACTATTACTAAATGCATTACTATTACTAAATGCATTACTATTACTAAATGAATTATTATTGGTGGGGTGGCGCAAACGTTTAAGAACTAATTCATAAGTAAGGAAAGGAGTAAAGACACATGCAAGAGCAGGAACCGACAGGAGAACCATTTGGTTTGAAAATAAACCTGAAAAAGTCAGGTCATATTCAAAACCTTTGCGAAGGGCAAAAAAAATGTATTTTAGGAAGGGATTTGGAGTTTTCTGGTGGATCACTACATATATCTTGGGCAGATAATTTTAATAGAGCGGGATACCGTCCGGGTGGTAGAATAGAGTGCTAAATGTGGTTTTTAGCAGGCACAACATAGTGTTTAAGAATAAACTCCCACTTTGCCTGAAAAGAAAAGTTTTTAATCAGAGCGCTTTGCCGGTTATAACTTACAGAAGTGAAATCTGAACGCTCACATCGCATTCAGTACAGAAGCTTCGGGTAGTACAGACGGGAATGAAAAGATGTATGCTTGGCATTATAAGACGGGACAGAAAGCTTTCACAGAGATCAGACAACAAAGGAAAGTATGTGACAACAATGGAAGAGTAAAGAAACTGAAATGAAATGAGAAGGCTATATATCGAGGCGATGGGGCCACAGGTGAATCAAGGCAATCCTGGAGTGGAGTACTACTTGGTCGCAAGCGTTCACGGAGAACACCAAAAACATGATGGACTGATGACAGCATTAAGTATATTGGATCCAAATGACAGATAAAAGCTCAGGACCGTGAGAGTTGGGAGCATGCTGAAGAAGTCTTCATCCTTCAGTGGATCATCATCATCATCATCATCATCATCATCATCATCATCATCATCATCATAAATATCAATATATAGTAACATATACATACATACTTACATATCATCAGCCCATGTCGATCCACTGCAGGATGAAGGCTTCTTCAGCATGCTTCAAACTTTTACGATCCTGGGCTTTCCTCTGCCACTCGGGTCCAATATACTTAACGATGTCATCAGTCCATCGTGCTTTCGGCCTTCGTCGCGAACTTTGCGATCAAGCGGTATCCACTCCAGGATTGCTTTGGTCCATCTGTTGTCCCATCGCCTCGCAATGTGGCCTGCTCATCTCCATTTCAATTCAAGCAAGTTTCTCTTCGTTCTCTCTCAGCTCAATTAGCTGGAAATCATAAACCGATTCCTCCCTCCCGATGTTGGGAATAAATTTCATTATAACCCAGTATTCCGTTGGCATTAAGCCATACATTTTCGAACTATGTGGCAGGTTTGCAAAAATATAGCCCTTTATCCCACTTTTATGACATTTCTAGTTAGTACGCAGGTCGTTAAATTTTTGGAGAACATGTGGCTCACCAATCCCTCTACGAAAATTACAAAAGGTTCGATGTTGACTTTTTCAAGTTGCCAGATATTCTTGAATTCATAAGAAAGATTCTCAAACTTTTTCCACCTCCGTTTTATGTATATTGTGAGACAGTGGTATGGCAATATCAATAATTGTTCCCCGTTTTTCTTTTTTATTTATTAAGACTATGTCTGGTCTATTGTAATCGATAGTCCTGTCAGTTATTATCGGTCTATCCCAGTAGAGCAGCACATCGTCAGACTCCAGAATAGCTTGAGGAGTATATTTGTAATATGGCGGAGCAGATGTTGGTAAAAGACCATGCTTAAGTGCCAGTTTTTGGTGGATTATTTTAGCAAGCTTATTATGCCTTCCGAAATATGCGTTTTCTGCTAAAGTAGGACATCCACCAATTATGTGCAAAATTTAAATTGCAAACAAAAAAATAAAATTTGCCATTATTATTATTATTATTCACATATGGACCCTGGTGGACCACGCGAAGTACAATTAGAGGCGTTTGTTTTTGTTAGCCTTCCTTTGCGGCCATACTCATTTTATTCTTTCGCTATGAGCTTTTTCGTCAGATCAAGTTGTTCCAGTCTTCCTACATTTTTCTCTCTGGCCAACCTCCCAAACGTTAACCTTCTGTCTGAAGCAGCATTACTTTTATTTTTAAACATTTTACAATATGTTTTAAGTTTCTCAACTATTGTTTGCAAACTTAGAGATTTAATGTTTATTTATCCATTTCTAAATTCATTTTGTGGCTATTATTAATTAAGTAGTAAAAAGGGTAAGATCAAATATATCATGTAGTAGTGAGACAAAAAACATTAACGAACTGCAATGGAAATTCGATTCTTGCAGAAGCTCGAGAGAATAAAACAAGAAGAGACATAATTAAAAATGAATCACACAGGTAGAACCTACAAATAAAATGAATAAATTAAATTCATAGAGGGACTATTTAGATGGTTCGGTGCAGAATGCCACCACATAACAGGATCACGAAGGCAGTATAGAAAACGAAAGCAAACAAAATGTGGATTGAAGGAATTGAAGAAGGGACAAAGTGTAGAGGAATAAAGTGGGAAGGTATTAAGCAGATCGTACAGGATTAGAAAGTGTAGAAAATTCATTATATATATATATATATATATATATATATATATATATATATATATATATATATATATATTTATATGTAGGCATGAGATTAAAAAAAAGTAGTATTTTTTACATCAACTTTTTTCTAAATCATTTTCAGTAACAAATTAATTTAAACAATAGTTTCCTAATTGTTTTTTCAATGAATGACCCAGCTGGTAAAAATAATTTTGACACCAGTTTTATTGGACAATTAATGATAAATAGAAGCCATTCAGAGAACATTCTCCGTAAATTATCGCTTGCATTTTTCGAAAAAACTTGTTTTTGTTAACCTAATGACGTGATAAACTCAAATTCATCGTACAGATAGACTTGGGATGCACCATGACTCACAATGAAATAATCACATGGTTTCAATCAGCCATTCTCTGTTTATTAAATTTAGCTGCATCAGAAAAAAAAAATTGTAATATTGTAAGGCTGTTTTAATAGTATCGAATTGATGCAAAAATTCATCTTGTTTTTGAAGCTTTTGAAGGGCATTTTCGCCATATACTTTTTTATTTTATAACCTCTTTAGCCCATAATGTACACCACAATGTTATTTGAAGATGTACAGGTTCTTCTGCCATCACTTGAGGATTTTTACTTTCCCAAATCTTACAGTTTTGCTTATTTACATACCTCTGAGACATCACCTCTGAGGGCTTCGTCGGAAAATATAATTCTATTACAAAATTCACGTTCCTTCGTCGTAAAATGTACTCTAGATGACACATGCGAGATATAAAGTGTTTAGGTTAAGTAATTAAAAAAGGAACTAAATTTAAATTCCGAAGTACCTATTAGGACACCCTTTATAAAAAGTTATTTGCATACTATCAGGAGCAGCTATTTAAATAAATCTGCTCTAAAACTTTTTGTCGTAAGTATTTTTAAGAGTTTTGATTTACTAAGGATGGCGGTTAACGGTTCTTATTTTTTTCTTAAATAAAAAAATTAATTTAATTTGGAAGAAAGCTAAAAATTGCTTACTTAAAGTATGCGCCATCGGATGCGTGTGATCGGGCGTTGTCGTGCTGCAAAATCACTTATCCGTGACTTGTAGACCATTCTGGTGGCTTTTCAATCAATGCATAGTTCAAATTGTTTGTTGAGTATAGCGAACGGTATTGACTGTTTCCCCATGATTTCAGAAGCTTATAGTATACGACAGTGTTCTGATCCTACCAAATGCACATCTAAACGATTCGATCTTTTTATCCTGGGTCAACACATGATTTTCTGCGTTTTGTGTTCTCGAAATATTTCATTTTCGTCTCCAGTCATTAAATCTGGTCACATGACATACACATAAATCGTAAATTAACATTAGCAGGTCTGTCAATATGAAACCAGAATTTGCCCACATGTGGCTCTGCTTTGAGTGAATTAAAAATTCCAAAGTGGCGATTTTGACGTGAGAAATGAAGAACAGGGAAGACCAACGAAAACGTTTGAAGATGTTTGAAAGCCATGGGAAAGATCCAGAAGAGGGGAAAATGGGTTCCACATAAACTAAATGAAAGACAGCAGGAAAACGGAAAAGCCACTTGCGAAATTGGTGCCAGGTATAAAAGAAAGTCATTTCTATATCGAATTGTGACTGGTGATGAAAAGTGGATATATTTTGAGAATCCTAAGCGTAAAAGATCACGGGTAACTCCAGGCGAACCATCGACATCGACTACAAGGACAAATCGCTATGGACGGAAGACAATTGCTATGCTCCGTGTTTGGTTAGATCACAAAAGTCTATTATGAGCTGTTAAAACCTGGCGAAACCGTTAATACTAAACGCTACCGACAACAAATGATCGATTAGAATCAAGCTTTGCGTGAAAAATGACCACAATATCGAAAAAGGCAACACAAAGTGATTTTGCTTCCTGATAATGCATCATCGTACACGGTAAAACTGGTCAAAGAAACTATTGAGGCGTTTAGTTGTACACATTGCACACACGGCACATTGTACTTGCTGAGCAGCGCTTCACTTCTTTCGAAAATGTAGGAAAATGATTCATGATTGGTTTGCCTCAAAAGGGCAAAATTTTTTTTGGCGTGGCATCCACAAAATGTATAGCTAGCCATGTGGAACACTTGGAATAACATATTTTTTATCATTTTCATACAATAAATGGGTATTTTCTATACGAAAAATCCTGTTTCATATTTACATACCTGGTAAATATTAGACTATGAATCAATCCTTGTTCTCATGCCTTAAGAACTGTTGTGCGCCATCTCTTAAAAAAAAACAGAATTATTAACCGATACACCTGGTAAAAATCTCCCATTTTTTTCGGAAAACATATTCTTTTGATAGCTAAAAACTGCCTTAAATGCACGAAGATGCATGGAATCTTTAGTGAATAAGAGAAAAATCATTTATTTTCGACTAGCCCTTTTTTGTTAATAAATTTAAGACCGCATAGGAACAGAGGAATGTCTCGGACACATTAACAGGTTTAATGGTAGAAAAGTTTCAAAGGTCTCGCTAACAGCGCATTGTATCACAGCCCCATCAAAGCACAAACAATTACTCACACAAATCAAGTGCCACCAACTCATTACCGTCGCTCGAAGAGGAAAAACCCGTTACGGAGGGCCGTTTATCTCGTGACACCTTCGCAGTTGATGCATGGGCCGGACTTACGGTTGATACCGATGAATCCGGCTAATTAATTTACGTCGAAACTGGCAATATGGCGGCCGACGGCACGTCCATACTTCATCTTGCCGGCGTTCTGTCTACCGCCGTGACGGATTGGCCCTTTCTATTGCCATTCGCAAGGAAATAACGGTTGTGCATCATTCTAATCCATTCTCGGTTTAATACAGATACACAAAAGTAGATCTAAATCAAATTTCATATGAGGGTCCATTCAACTGATTACATAAGGCCAACATCTAATAATCTTCAAAATGTCGACTGACCTGTGAAGGAAAAATAGCAAAAAAGAAAATGAACGCACTTTTATTTGCTGAATAATAAAATGAATGCAAATAACTTTTTCTTCAGATTGGATAGAACTATTTCTAAAAATATTACGCAGTAATTTCAACGAGAAATATTCGAAAAAACACGGTTTATCGAAAAGTTCTCGATTTTCGGAAAATATCACTTTTTCAGTTGATTTTTTTGTTATTTTCGACTACTCAACTCGAAGAAATTTACCATTAAACACGAAATTACTTTTTTTAACTTCTCGGAACGCGTTTCGCTAACCATGTTAACATCATCAGGAGGTGATTCAATTAAATTCATTTAGATTATATCATCTCCTGATGATGCTAACGTGGTTAGCGAAACGCAAGCCAAGATTTTAGAAAAAAGTTATTTGTTCTCCATTTTCGGAAAATACCACTTTTTTGGTTGATTTTTTTGTTATTTTCGACCACTAAACTAGAAGAAATTTACCATTAAACACGAAATTACTTTTTTTAACTTCTCGGCGCGCGTTTCGCTAACCATGTTAACATCATCAGGAGGTGATTCAATTAAATTCATTTAGATTATATCATCTCCCGATGATGCTAACGTGGTTAGCGAAACGCAAGTCGAGACTTTAGAAAAAAGTTATTTGTTCTCCATTTTCGGAAAATACCACTTTTTCAGTTGATTTTTTTGTTATTTTCGACCACTAAACTGGAAGAAATTTACCATTAAACACGAAATTACTTTTTTAACTTCTCGACGCGCGTTTCGCTAACCATGTTAACATCATCAGGAGGTGATTCAATTAAATTCATTTAGATTATATCATCTCCCGATGATGCTAACGTGGTTAGCGAAACGCAAGTCGAGACTTTAGAAAAAAGTTATTTGGTGTTTAGTGGTAAATCTCTACGAATTTAATGTTTCGCACCAAAGGTTTCAATAAAAGAATTTTTTAATTCAATTAGATTGAGTCATGACCTGTTGAAGCTAATATGGTTGACAAAACGTGTGTTGAGAAATAAAAAAAGTAATTTGGAAATTTAGTGGAAATCTCTGTGAGTTTAGTGTTTCAACCAAAGGTTATTTGTGTAGGGGAGAGGGGGGCACCTTGGAACACTTATGATTTATTTATTAATAATCTCGAATGTACTAAAATTAAATATTTTTTATGCTCTAATAGATATTTTGGACATTTACGTTTCATAATACACATTAGTTTATAAAAAAGTGATAAGATTAAATTATATTATCAATAAAACAAAACAATTAGTTGGTCCCAAGGTGCCCCCAAAACCTTAGAACCAAAGCAAACGGACGTTCGTTTTCCTCGTCGCTACGATGCAGTGTTTGTGGTCAGTGTTGCGAGCGTCGTTTCGCGTATTTAGCTCACCCCTTTCTTCTATTTCAACGGCTTCTCTGGTTGTTCGGACCTTATAGTTTCCAATATTCGCTATTTCCTTAGTTTCTTCAAAATTGATTTCATGTCCTGATTGTAGATGGTGCTGTTGTTTTGATGTTCCTGTATTCTGGGCGAGTTCCGTCTGTTTGTTCGTTTGTCCATGATTTTCCAGTCTGACCTTGGATCCTTGGGTCCTGTACGGAATAAGTAATCATTACTATATTTTTTTTTCATCAATTCAAATGTTTCTGTAAAAGTTTTACCCAGCTTGAAACAAAATTAAATGTTAGCTCTCTGTTCCATCGTGTTTTTGTGACGAGGTGACAAGAGGTACTTTAATTTTAAGAGCCATAATTTGTCAATCCGTTGATCAATTCTAATGATGGCGATCTCGTTTTATAGAGAAGATTGCGGCAGTAGTTTTCTTTGAATATAAAAAGTTTCGTTATTTTTTTGGCGTATCACTCATTTGGCTGTTTCACTCATATATATATATATATATATATATATATATATATATATATATATATATATATATATATATATATATATATATATATATATATGTATATATATATACATACATATAGGTAGAGGATGGTACAATATGCAGGGAACGGACGGAAATGTTAGAGGTTGTCCGAAGATTTTATTCAAAGTTATATGACGACCAGAATCAAGCAAGAACAGCAATGCCCACTGAAGAACAAGTGCGTGCCGGATATCTTGGTGGAAGTGGCAAAGGCTATAGACTAGATGAAAAATGGCAGCGCTCCAGGAAAGGATAGTATAACTGTGGACATGTTACAAGCTGGTGGCCAGAGTTTACATAAAACACTAGCAAAATTATACTCAAAATGTCTCAAACAACAAGAAATACCCAGCTTATGGAAAAATGCAGAAGTGATTCTTTTACATAAGAAAGGAGCACGGGAAGATTTAAAGAACTACAGTCCAATAAACCTCCTATCAGTGGTGTACAAAGTTTTTACCAAGATAATATCCAAAAGAATACTAAAAAAACTTAATGACACTTAACCAAGAAAGCAAGCAGGATTTAGAAGTCGATTCAATACAATGGATCACATCCAGGTCCTACAGCAGGTCATAGAAAGACACAACGAATGACACTGTGCTTGGCTTTCATCGATTATGAAAAAGCCTTTGATTTAATCCCAAAGCGGGCCATAATGGTTGGAATAAATGTAGAGCAGGGCGTAGGCAGGGTGACGCAATATCGCCTCTTCTTTTCTCAGCCTGCCTAGAAGAAGTGTTCCGTAATCTGGATTGGGAATAGGATGGAATAAAGATTAATGATGCATACTTAAATCATCTTAGATTCGCCGATGATAACATTCTCACAATTCTCACATTCACAAGACCAAGAGGAGGTGCAAGAAGGCACGTACAAGAGCTGCATAGCGCTCGGGAACCATTTGGCTTGAAAATAAACCAGAAGAAGAGTTAGGTCATTCTCAATAAATAAATTTGCTTGGGACAAAAGGATTTGTATTTTAGAAACGGATTTGGAAGTTGTAAATCACTATATATATATATATATATATATATATATATATATATATATATATATATATATATATATATATATATATATATATATAGTGCAACGTCGCAAACGTCCACGGAGAAGACCGAAAACACGATGGACTGATGACATTATTAAGTATGTTGGACTTGAATAGCAGAGGAGAGCTCATGACCGCGAGAGCTGGAAGCGTGCTGAAGAGACCTTCATCCTACAGTGGATTTATACGGATTGATGATATGATATGATCTGATGATATATATATATATATATATATATATATATATATATATATATATATATATATATATATATATATATATACATATATATGTATATATATATATATATATATATATATATATATATATATATATATATATATATATATATATATATATATATCACTTTAAAAAGATACATATCTTCGATGCTTTCATGTACGGAAGTGAAACCTGGACACTCACATCGCAATCAATTCAAAAACTTCGGGTGGCACAGAGGGGAATGGAAAGATGCATGCTTGGCATTACAAGACGAGACAGAAAGTCCTGCGCATGGATCAGGGAACAAACAAAAGTCTGTGACATCATTGGAAGAGTAAAACAATTGAAATGTACTGATCAACGATTGACAATTAAAGGTATAGGAGCTTAATAGTCGTCACTTGGTTTGGATCAGATTCATACAGTTTACATTTATTCAAGATTCTTAGTTCATACATGAATTTTTATTAAAAATTCAACGAATGTGTGTCTGTTTTTATATTTTTTTAATTGTCGCTTAATGTACGCATATCTGCAGTAAATTTGTAATTAAGCCCATATAATTAATTGTTGGTTTTTAGATAAGGTAGTAAAGGGTACCTACGATACATATATAGTTAAAAACGTAAAGATATTATCGTATGAAATATAATATTATGATTATAAGGTACGGTGATTTTATAAATAAAATACAAATTATTGTTTTGTTCTTCTCTATGGCTTGAAAGCCCATCAAGGGTCTTTGCCTTCCCCTAGGGGTTTCTGGGTCTGTTTTTTTTATTACATAGAACTGTGACCACCCGTTTCCATATCCTCTATAATCCAGTTAGAGAGGAGTGCCACCGTTTCTATCGATGTTTTCTTGTCTCTTCCCTCAAGCTTGCTTACCCCTTTCTATCTCTCGCCCTTTGTTTCCATTCCATTATTCCCATATCTTGTAGATCCCTCCACACTTTCTCCTCCCTCCCCTTACTTCATCTTCCCTTTGGTCTTTATCCCTCTAAACTCTTTCCCAGTATTTTTTCACTGTCCATCCTCTCGATGTATCCCCACCAACTGAGTTGTTTGCTCCTAATTTCATTCACAAAATCTAAACAATTAAAATTTGTTGGTACTTCTTGTTTCGTTCTAATTTTCCAATCTCCTTCGTTTTCAGTGGGGAATTATTTTTAATTTACTCTTCCAAATTTATTTTGTCTTCTTCCAAGTAATCCTCTCTCACTGCAACATTTATTTATTCCAACTTCCAGTTTTCTAAACAATTTTTATACTTGATTTCTGGTATATCTTTCAAAGTAACTAACTATGTATCTGTCTTTAGTGGCTTATATGAATTCAAAATGGTGTTTTCAATCGATTGTACAGGAAAAAAGACATTTGTCATTGTCCTCAAAGTCTTATTAACTCCGTTTCAGCAACACATAATTATTTCACCCCCTTCCGATTATCACTTGTTCCGGTCGATGGCACATGGTCTGTCTGAGCAGCGCTTTACATCATATGAAGGTACCAAAAATAGGGTTAATTCGTGGATAGCCTCAAAAAAGAAAGAGTTCTTCCGACGTGGTAATCGAATGCTGCCAGAAATATGGGCAAAAGTCGTGGCTAGTGATGGACAATATTTTGAATTAAACATTCAAAATAAATTCCTAATTTTTTATGGAAAACGGCGGAAACTTATTTGTGCACCATTTATATTTGTAACGTGTTTAATCTATTATGTTAGTGAATATCCATAAAATCACGTATACAATTACGATAATTTTAAATTACAATAACTTTTGAACGGCTTAGTCAATCGATTTGAAATATAATCTTTTGTAGCTTAAAGACTGAGTAAGAAAATTCTTTTAAACATTTTGTAGCATGTTGACATACCTCCCCTCTATATTTAAAGTTTAAAATATTTTTATATATATTTTTTTTAAGTTTTAAATATTAAAAATTTAATATTCGCAGTTCTAAATATTTAAATGAAAAATGTTTTTGTCGAATAGTTAAAAATCAAGGCATATTCACTATCAAAAGTTAGTTAAATTTTTTTATATAATTTGTTATTATTAATTTAATTTTAGGTTATAGGTGAAATAAGCTATTTCTTTTTTAATTATATATTATTTTCTAGCACTATCTTTATTGATTTTCCTTTTCTATGTTCTGCAAAGTAAAGACATTTACGAATTTATGATTTTCAGTACTTTTTTTCCGATTGTACCTCCGATACATCCTTAAATTCCAAGAGTTTATGTGATATAGCCGTCCATCTTGAAAAAATCAATACAACACACATAATTGAAAAGAGAGAACAAATTGTTTTCCGTCTATCTTTTCTTTTTCTTCAGGTTTATCGATGCCTTTATCCTTCAGCTCCATGAGTGAACCATTTCCCGAGCTCGTAAAAATAAATTCCGCGTGCCCAAACGTACGAAATTTACTATTTCCTGGATGGGTTTCCCCCGAAACTCTCCAACGTCTCGTAAACACATCAGTCGAATTCGGTAGACAGCGCGACATTTCTATCAGGCCTTGCGACACGTGCGGATCCTGCTGTTTTTCGCGAGTGCGCCAACGACGTTTTTACTGCTAAACTTTTGTTATTGATGACGACAGACGATTGCGTCTCAAAACTGCTACGACAATAGGTTGGCAGTGGTTTTCTTTCTGTTTTTTTTTCACGTAAGAGTAGTTTTGGAGATCGATTGTTTTCTGGGACAAGTCTCTTCTTGAAATATACATTGAAATAAACTGGGTAACCTTAATAATGACTACTTAAGATTAATACATTTTAATTGATGAAACAATATTAGTTTTAGGTCTTCTTACGTATTTTTTAGATTCAGATTAATTTTTTAATGACAAATTGATCCACTTAGAAAATATTAACAAAATATACCATTAAAATAATATGATCATCATCAGCCCGTGTCGATGCACTGCAGGATGAAGGCCTCTTCAGCATGCTTCCAACTTTCACGATCCTGGGCTTTCCTCTGCTACTCGGGTCCCATATACTTCTCAGTCCATCGTGCTTTCTTTCTTCCTCGCGGACGTTTGCGATCAAGCGGTATCCACTCCAGGATTGCTTTGGTCCATCTGTCATTCCATCGCCTCGCTAAATTATTTTGTCATCTGCGCCATTAACGCCCACTGCCATGATAACCCTGACGCCATTAACATGGCGTCAGGGTCATCAGCAAAAATCGCGCGCATTCTCTTATAAAACTGTGTGCGCTGTTCAATTTTTTTTTCGGTTAGAAATCATCCACAATCATTATTTAGTAGGGATGAATTTTCAAGTTGTCATGCAGAATGCATTGTAGCGATAGGACATACTCAAATCAAAAGTTTGGCGCCTAGTGGAACGCTGAGGACCAGCAAGAGCCGCCCTTCTCACTGTTTCAACAGGGACACTGTTGAACAATAGTTCAACAAAAACTTTTCAACAGTTCAACAGAACAACAGTTTTTTTGTCTGGTATCCGAAGAGCGCGGAAAAGACCTGGGGGTTTCCTATTCATGCCAGATCCGGTAGTTCGAAATGCTTCAACTCATCGGAGTATGGTCTTTCGATCTGGAATTGCCCTCGGCTGTTCTGTCGACGTTGAACTGTCGACATAAAAGACGTTGCACGGTAACTACAGAATCAGTGTGTGACCTATTATTTTCTCAGACCCATTATTTCAGCGATGGTAGCTGTTCGCCGGGAGCACCGGGAAGCAGGTCCAGGACAGAATGAAGCTGCGATACAAAATGAGCGCCACCTGGTTCGTTAATTTATCTGATGTTTAGAAAGGACCCTGGAACCGGGAAGAGGTCTAACTTAAATAAAACTGTTTAATAGATTTAACACATGTATTTCACAAAAAAACGCACTAAAAAAACGACACAAAGCACATTAAAAAAATGGAAAAAATAAAACTACCAGATCAGGACACAGGAAGGTTTAGGGAAAGTGGTTCTCTAAGGTATGTATGAAGGTATGTTCTTCTTCTTTCCTATCCCGTACTGGGTGTCCAAAAACCCTGCGTACGACTACGGGCAATCTGGTATTCCTATGCGGGGGTCCAGAAATAATCTCGATCTGACTAACCCGTTACTGTGCCATGTGAACCCAAAAAGAGTAAGGTTTCCACAATGGCCGCGCTCTGAAATAGGTGGTCTTTCAATGGCCTGGTCTCTGTTGATCAGATTCTCTGGTACCGGGTCGTAAAACCCTCTACAAGAATATCAGAAAAATCAACCCAAGCATGACTTGGTCAGCAAACCTACGTACCTCTGTCGGAACGGCAAGGCGCGAAAACATCCGCTCACCTGGAGATTTGGATTTAGACCGTCTTGGCCTTGTCCTAACGATACAGCAGCTCTTTCAGTTAACATTTCGCCCGAAACGAACCTACCAGTAGCGATCAAGATTTTTTGAACGCTACAAGTGTTTCTAATAAACTGCTCGACAACAAACCCACGATGCTGCAAGATGCAACAATACATACTGCTCTCTTGAAATCCATCATTAAAGTGTGAAACTCGCGGGCAGTTTCGCGGTTTTTAATTGCAGTGTGTGCGTCTCGAGCGGTTTCGCGGATATAGCTGTTAACCGCTTGCTGGAAAAACCGCAGTGCGGCCTAAGTCTGAAGAGAGACGTAAACTTTTTTCGTTTGCAATTCCATCGGCATCACCTTTTGAATAGGTGATGCTGAAAAGCCGAAATGTGAAAGGGTCATATTTCATAGGTTACATTCATTGCAGTTTACAATTCCCTTCAAATATGATATTCGGTATATAAAATATGATATACAATGATATGATATGATATACAAAAATAAATATTCGCTTTTCTATGTTGTAAAATTCATGTGAGATCCACTAGTCCGAATTTTAAATTTTCTCGTTTAATTTAGCATGATTTCTAGTAGTCTTCAGGCGTACTGCAAGTTTTTTGGTGAGAGTTGACTAACTTGTAGGTGAACATTTGTTGCTGAGATTAAAATACGTACTAATCCGAAAGAATTGATCGTTTTCGCAATGTATTTTTTTAGTAATTCTGTGATTAATGTGTGATTAATTCACACTAAGAATGTGGTTTTTAAGAGACATCAGGAATTCTAAAAAAATTTTGGAAGGTGCAACCAATAATAGGCCTCAATATTAATCGTACGTTACTTTGTAGTCTCTAAATGTATTGAATTGCAAAGTAACTGACGAAAAATACATTAAAAAAGTCTTAAAACATTTGTGTTTTTTATCAGACCGAGAACTTTTCCGAAAATCCTCGTACACTAGCAGTAAATCGTCATACAAAAATAAAATATCTTTGCCAGTTAAAATTAAAAATGCAATTACACGTTGGTCAATCTTATAAAGGATATACTGCCAATGCTTCTGTCTATCAAGATTTAATTACGATAAAACAGTTTATCGATCAATGACCCGAGACAGATTGTTGAATGATAACCATAAAGCTGCAATTTACAAACATTAACAGTAAATTTATCCCTTCTCTGTTCGCCGCTCTCACTGCTCCTCTTGACAGCCCCAAAACAATAAAATTGATAAAACATTCAAGGCCATTAGTGTCGTCCTGAAGGAGATATGCGACCTCCGGTGCACCAGAGACCCGCCATATTAGGCTTGCCAGCCGTAGGAGTTATTACAAGACAGGATAAGTAAATTCTGGACTAATTTGTTTTTTGGGGGATAGAAACGGGGATGCACCCCACATCAGGATGGATGCGGACGCGTTTACAAGTAAATTATTACTATAACTTGATTAGGTGAACGTTGTGTATATTTTCTTTATAGTTTTTATTACGGTTCTATATATTTTATAGGTTTCTGTATGTTTTTATTATATTTCGAGCTATCACAATGTTATGATATTGAAATTTATATAATCTATAAATATTTGTGTCTGTTTGGAATATATTTTGAAGGATTGGTGTTTTAATTGGTGATTGGTTGTGACTGGTGATTTAATTTTTCTTCAAGGGGACAAATAGAACAATACCATTACTACTACAGTGGCGGCTCATGGGTTTTTAAAGTAGGAGGGCGTAGAAGAAAATAGTGCTGATAAAGATTTTTTTTTGCTTTCCCCTTCCTCCTTTTTACTTTTCGTGTTAATGAAACCCTATAAAGCAGGTGAACCAGGAAAATGAGTTAAAGGAAAGAAACTAAACGAAAATAAAATATGGAAGGGGCGGTGTTCCAACGCATTCCCTCACGAGCAGCCACTGTACTACTATGATCAATAAGTAAGGTAATTTTATCACTACCTCTGTTTTTTACCTATGTTTTCTCAACAAGAATGTTTTGAAGACTGAAATGGATGGTAGACTGAAGAATAATCGTGTGGTGGTTCATTCCTTATTTATTTATGATAACTATATAGTTAAAGGGGACAGAAAATAGTCAGCGGGTGGCATGTCTGATGAATATAGTACACGTCGAATGAACACTTAACAGTGATTAACTGTGAACGAGCACTTATTTTAGTAATTGTGTTAAGATGATATGTCTTACGCATCCTGGGATCCTTTCGTCATTTATTTTCTGACACCATTCTGTTGATTTACAAAACTTTGCTCTATAATCTCCTGGTCGATTTGTAATTTACATCTTGTCGGTTCTTTGGATGTTACTAGGCATTTCGTTTTGTTTGTGTTAATGGCCATATGTAATTGCTTTATTGTTTGACTCAAGGAGTAAAGTAGCCTTCACAGGTTATCTTCTGAGATATCAATAAGTACCGCATTATCAGCCTAGCAATGGACATTATTTTGTCCATAATCATGTTGGATGTAAACGGAGTAAGCGTATCGCCTTGCCTTATTCCTCGGTCGAAGATCTTCGTCATGTCGACAAACGCCGGTTTGTTGAGTTCTAAAGATTTTTCTATTTGTTTTTGCATCGATAGTTAATCTGTATTCTCGAAGGAAGGAGCATCTCTAATATGAAATATTTGTCGATATTGACACTGAGTTGAAATAATGCTTTTCCCATTTCCAAAATAAATAACAAAACTAAATTAATAAATATATATATATATATATATATATATATATATATATATATATATATATATTTTTATATATATATATATATATATATATATATATATATATATATATATATATATATATATATATATATATATATATATATATATATGTATGTATAATGGACCCGAGTGGCAGAGGAAAGCCCAGGACCGTGAAAGTTGGAAGCATGCTGAAGAGGCCTTCATCCTGCAGTGGATCGATACAGGCTAATGATGATGATGATGATATATATGTATCTATATATATATATATATATATATATATATATATATATATATATATATATATATATATATTTATATATATATATATATATATATATATATATATATATATATATATATATATATATATATTTATATATATATATATATATATATATATATATATATATATATATTTATATATATATATATATATATATATATATATATATATATATATATATATATATATATATATATTATTATTATTATTACGGTCAGTTTTTCGGTCAGTAATTAATTTTTAATTTTTAATTTTTTTATTAACGTTTCGGTTCAAACAAAGAACCATCCCCAGAATAATTCTACAATACATATAACTTTTATAAAAAACACAAACTTACATTTAAAAACATACCAATATTTAAATAAACAATTAATTTTTATTTTTTTTTAAATAATATGTGATAATTTTACTTTAATTTTTAAATAATATGTGATAATTACAATTACAAGTGTTATAATTACAGTGTGTCACATTATAATATTATAATTACAGTCATACAGATTGATGGGTCACATTTTTTCAGATACTCAACTGAAATCTGAACACTAAACCCAGTTTACTACGAATTCACAAACATGGTCAATATTTTGCTTTGCCATACCGAAAAAAGCATTACTTTACCGCTTAGACATACCGAAAAAAGTTATTAGAAAAAGTAGTTTCGAGTTTCATGACAAAATTCGCATTTTTAATTTTTTCATTATTTTGGTCTATACACACAATTATTACTAATTATATTTTTTAATTTGATAATTAGTGTACCATGGAAAGTAAAAACTTTACAGATTATTAATTTAATAGTGTATTTAAATATTTCAGTAAAATAAATAGCACACAAAAGAATAATTATAATATAAGTATACAACAATAATTTTCATAATACAAATAATTAAACAATCAAATATGATCTCTGTCATCTCTGTCAATTAGTCCTCGGTGTATTCGAACACATTTTGCGATTGTGAAGATCGGTCCCAGTATCAATTTAAAGTTAACATGAGGACCGGAATTTTAAACTGACAAATAATTGGACCATTTGAGCTGCCTGAAACTTTCAACCTACGCCAACTACTTGGATTTTCTCCAAAACGATTTGTAGACTTTGTTAGAAGATGGACCACACAATATATACAGAGAAATGTAGTTTCAACAAAATGGTTGCCCAGCGCATTATGCTGATCCTGTATAGGATTATTTGAATATAGTATCCCGAAAAGTGGATTGGGTGCCGTGGTTCAATTGAGTGGCCTCCTCGTTCTCTGGATCTAAACTCTCTTGATTTCTTTTACTGTGGCTGCATAAAAGAAAAAGTGTTTTCAAAACCAATACCGAAACAATTTGAACATTTGGAATGACAATTTGACTAAATGGAATGAAACCCATCTTTTGAAATAATTTGCACAGGGTAGTGTAATACATTTTTTTTTAAATATAATAAAGTGTCAGCGTTAGTTAAAATAATTTTTTTAAACACGACCCAATTAAACTTTTTTTTACTAAATTAACAATGTTCATTGTTTGATTGGTGACTGCGATTAATAGCATGGTTATTTAGGATCATGTTATAAAAAATAACACTGGAAAAATGGGAAATTTGTGATCACAGTACCTAAAAATATAGCCTGGGGTGTCGAATTTCAAGATTTTCAAAAATATGCCTATTATCACTTAACACGATGACATGGATTTTTTTTTTGCCAAAACTGGTATAACCTGGTCTTTCGCCCGGCACCCGCTTGACGTTAAATTTCGGGACACCCTGTATTTAATTTGAAATAAAAAACTTTCTGTTGTGCCTCCCTGCACAAATACAGAGCCCTCATTTAATCCCAAAACCCACGCAACCTATAAATGTAGACAACCAACATGATAAACACGAAATCACAAATTTTCTTAAACCAAACTTTTCAATACTTATAAATAATATTTTTCTTTGAATTATATACACAATTTAGCACTAATAATGAAAATAAACGAATATAAACATTTGACCAGTCCCATATTATTTTAAACTTAAAGTAAAAAAAAAATGTTAAAATAACTACTTGAGAGCAGATACCATTGAGGGAAAAATGAAGAAGAGAAGTGCATGTCGTAGATTTTTTAGAAAGTATTGTTGATGAAATGCAAAGCAACGAAAAATATTGCATGAAATTACAGTTTCCATTTTCAAAATTAGAATCCTAATATCTCTTATTTAGTTAATTTTAATAAACCGTATTATTTAGGCTAACCCCACGAGGATATTTATACACTGTATAAAATTTACAAATCTATGCTGTAATTTTCTTCACCAATTCAGTATCTCATATTTTACAAAACGTTCAACTTATATTACCCGAGGAATGAAGTTTGTTTTATGATATTGGAATATCCTAGATAAAGTAGATTTTTCCTCAACCCAACTGCCTCCAAATCCATTTAGAGAAGTGGAGCTGGATCACGCATGGTTTACTTGTCGCCAGAATCAAGACGGCAGAAGACGCTTCTGGCAGTGACAGTTTGTCACGCGAGACATGGAGCATACGAAACGTGGAAGTTTTTCCCGCCTGTGTAACGGTGGCGGTATTCCGGAAACGGAACGGTCTGCCGCTGACTGCCTCTGGATGATTTTCTTGTGAGACGTCGCGAGTATGAAAATAGGCTCTTGCCTTTTGTTAACTATGATCTTTAAAATGATTCTAATTATTATTAGAAAATTATACTCATAATTTTGTGTTAGTATAATAATTCCATTATGGCAAACAGAAAAGTGAAATTTTGTTCATCCAGTGCTTTCATTTCAAAAGTAGCTACCCTCAGTATTTTCTTAGCAATCAAAATTAACTCTAGACAAAAAACACGTCAATGTAGATATCGAGGGGGAAGTTCAAAACCAATGTCCGTTATATTTTGTTTCACCTCCTTACCTGCAGCCACGTGTATTTACAAATTTTTTAATTGCAACCCCTATCTTAGCATTGTTTAAAAAACATTGTTATTTTAATTTTTTTTAATTAATTTTAAAAATGTATTGTAAAAACCAAAAAAAAGCAATAATTAAACCCCTATCTTGTAATATATCATTTTAAAGGTCTTGAAAATCCTAATTAAACTGCGTTTACAAAACTAAAATCAGTTGACTTGTTCTCGTAATAAAGAGAAAAATAATAGTATGTTACTATCTATAGCTGTAAATAGCATCTTAAGTGTGATTGAAATTCAACACAAAAATAAATTGATGAAATAAATGAACTTATAAAAACACGATTTAAAAATATACTTTAGTACTCAAAATGTCCACTACTCTTACCTAAACAATAGTATAATCAGTTTTCGAATTCTACTTCTTAGGTCCTGAATATCCTGCGGCAGGGTTTTGTATTCAACTGTTTTTAGATAATCTCAAAGCAAGAAATCCAGTGGCGTTATATCTGGAAATTTCGCCGGCCATTCCACAGCGCCTCTTCTGCCTATCCATTTGCCAGGAAACCTTTGATCCAGCCATTGTCGAACATGTACTGTGTAGTGTGGCGGTGCGCCGTCATATTGAAAGTATACATTTTGTTCATCTAAAAGTGGGTTTTCTTCTTCATCGATTCGGTGTTCTAAGGACTGTGTTATGAGTGGATCGTTTTCGTTTTCCAATAAGTTTAAGTACAATTGACGGGTTAAATTTTCTTCAATAAAAATAGGACCTATTATTTCATTCCTCAGAATTCCAGTCCACATGATAATGTTTTGGGGAAACTGTGCTTGAACCTCTCGAAACACATGTGGATTGTTATTATCCCAGTATCTACAGTTATGTTTATTTACAAAGCCATTAAGGAAAAATGTTGCTTTATTACTGAAACAAATATTCTTTATTAAATTCGGATCATTTTGGATTATCCCAATCATTATTTAACAAATCTAAATCCTTCTGTGATAATCATCTTTGCTGAGGAACTGAAGAATATTAAATTTGTAAGGAAATAACTTGTTTTGTTTTAACATTTTGTGTATGGAACCAGTGGAAGTATTTGTTAGCTTAGCGACTTTTACAATTGAGGTGGTTGGATCAACAGCAAAATGACCTAAAATTTCAATCCGTGTTGGTTCATTAAGAACTCTCGGCTGCTTTTTCATTTTGTTATACACGGACCCAGTCTCTTCAAATTTTTGAACCAAGTTTTATTACGTATTGATGTCCTATATTTTTCTCCGGATGCTTTTCGATTCTCTCTAAAGTATATATCTTCAATTTATGTCACTGACACTGCAATTGACACCCCTTGACAAACAGTTGAAACTCGGCACTTCTGATAAAAGTGTTTTTAATTTTAGCTGCAAATTTTAGCTGCAATAAAGTGTGCATTAAAACACAATTGAGCGACGAGTTAAAATAAATGGTTTCTTCCCTTTTTATATTATTATTTATTTCTTTTTATCTTAAAAAAAATGGTATGCGTAAAAAAATGCAAAACAAACATTGTAAACACAATGTTGCGATTCTGATAAATACTTTTTAATATTTATTTTTCCGAATCGAGAACGGATCAACCGATTTCAGTTTTGTAAACGTAGTTTAATTAGGGTTTTCAAGATCTTTGAACTGATATGTTACAAGATAGGGGTTGCTTTTTAAAATTTTTAGATATAGGTGACTGGAGGCAAGGAGATGAAATATAAGGTATAACGGACATTGATATAGAACATCCCTCTCTGTATCTAAATTAACATGTTTTTTGTCTAGAGCTAATTTTCATTGCTAAAAGAAATGAGGGTGGCTACTTTTGAAATGATAGCACTGTATAGGGAAACCCTTGATGCTTAATAATTATGATATGTTGATAACACTATCTTTGGTTAAGTTTGTTGATTATTATATCTTCGTCAATCCCGACTACAATTTTTTTTTAACAAATCGTATTGCACATGCTTATTGAAGCCAATAGAAATCAACATTCGAAAATAAAATTTGTCCACACATGTGCTAGTTAGGTCTGTATTTTATAGACTAATTGGGATCCCAATGTTCACATTTGTGTACAATTCGCCCAAGGGGTTGTGTTCTCTAATAAAATAATAGAAATTATTAAAAACTTATATTTGTTGGAAATTAAATTGAGGTATTTTTAAAATAAATTGAATAAAATAAAATAAATAAGAACAAATAAAACTTATCTATTTGTGAAAGTTTAAAAAACAGTTTCTTTCCTTTATAATAAACAAAAATACATAGTAAGTTCGCGTTCTGCTTGTACATTTTGTATTCCTGCATCTTTTAGCGTCTTGGAGATTCATGGCCTCTGGTAAATGCGTGCTGATCTGTCGAATTTCTTTATGGGGAACTGCAACGGACCCCGGACGGCCAACACATCTTTTTTTTTCTCTTCATCGTTCACATATTGCCTTTTTCTTTGAGAATTATTGTCAACAATCAGAGCTTGGGCAACTCTAACTTTAAAGCTATGATGGCCATGAATCTCAGTTTTTTCTTTGTAGATGATAATTCACTTTTATAGTTAACACACGCGTTGGCCACAGCCATATCCATGAAGTGTACTATACAGCATACAGTCAATTTATTTGGCTTATGGTATGATCGGTACAATGAAATCATTCGATTATTGAGATCGACCCCTCCCATATTTTCATTGTAACTAGATACAATGTCTGGTTGGGGAATTAAAATGTAACTTATGAGCCTTAGAATGTCTTTTTGCAGTTTTTAAGGGATGAACCATGTGTTTGGATGAAGCCATGGTCACGGCCTTGTTGTCACACTACTTGACTAAACCAATTTTTTGTCAAGCCTTACTCGAGTCTCATAAGAACCTCCCTCACCTTTCAATGTATTGTTGTCGGTTTTAAATCCAACATCTGGGAATCTATTGGATATAATAGTCCCGGTTCCAGAAATACCCTTTTCTAATAACATTCCGAATAGTGCCAGTAAAATATCTGTCAAAATAAACGTTCGTTCGAACCAACTGCATAACTGCCCTTCCTCCATTACCCAACTTGAATATTGCGTCTATTTCTGGGTGTAGGGCGGTATTTTTTCCTTGATACACTTCTAAATCAAGAATTAGACCATTGGGCGAGCACAACACCTACACCTTCAGTCCAGTAGGATAGGACTTTCGAGGAACAAATTGCCTTACAGCGACTTGTCCTTAAAACGGTATAATTTGTTCGTCAATACATACATTTTGAGATCTTAGCGGAGAAAGAACTTTTTCCCTGAAAGTTGATATTACCTTATAAAAGGTTTTCCATAAAAAATCATTTTGTTTTCCTTCATTGGTCAATGCCAAGTTGTTGACCACCTGTATGGCATTGCGGATGCAAAAAAAAACTGTCTCTGGTCATGGCTGTCGCAATAAGTGAAACTTTAAAATCACCCTCCCAGTACATCCTGATATTTGGATAATTCATTGTACTCATGTACACAACTTCTTAATTTCTTGAGTTGAAGTTTTTTTGTCTGATAATAGTACATGCTTGTTCAGTAAAAAAAATATCAGAAAAAAATTCACAAAAGTATTTAATTGGTGACTTTTCCATGAAAACAGGTTCCACTGAGATCAGCTCAACGTTAGGAAAAAGTGCATCTAGTTCTTCAGAATTTGTCCAATCTGGCGAAATTTTACGCTCTGTATTTGACTTAAGTCTTCCCCCGCTGAGCTCTCCCTCTCCCTGCTCTCCCTCACTGTTCACTTTCCTTTCCTCCCCTTTTTTGGGGTTGTATAACTGAGTTTGTCAATTTAACAAACATTTCATCTAGTCCACTTCCTATCAAACTAGGTACTTTATCACTCCCATCAGAATAATTGCATTCATCATCAATGTTTGAAGGAATTTCTTGAGGATCGGGGATGTAGTCTCCATCAGAATCATCGCTACTAACATCGATGTCATTCCCATTTAAAACAGAGATGATTTCGTTAACATCAGTTTCATCATTTAGCTTGAATAAGCGTCTTCTTGGTTCTAAAATTGAAAAATTAAAATTATTAAAAAAATAGATGTAATTTTGTAACCTAACGTACACATTTGTGGCCAATTGATAAGAGTGATAAGAGGCTCAAGTTCAAATGTATACATATGTGTACATATTTTATCAACAAATGTATTTTCTACCATAAAGATTAATTATTCTAATAAAAACAATCTGAAGATTTAATCTGATTATTTATTCAATTCATTATCCATCATAAGCTAATAAATAATAGTTAAAACAGTTATTTAAGAAGACTTACTTGAAGACTCGCGAGAACTCGAAGCAACAGGTTGGTCCATTTTCCACCATCTTGCTGTTATCATGCAGTGCCTCCTTGTTTGGAAGTTAATAGGTATTTATTTTTTGCCACTAGGTAGTAGCACTAGTTGGACCTAGATTTGGCGGTAAATTCAAATGTATAGCCTTCCCGCGTCTCTTTGAAAATTTGTACACAAATGTGAACACTGGGTCTTACGAGGATATATTATTATACGTAATTACTGTGTGTATTATACGTATTATACATAAGTACTGTCGTTTTTTGATATTACCATATGTAAACGTTTATCTTATTTATGAATTGATACAGTTCTATTTTAAATGATGGAAATTTATTTTAAATAAATAAACTAAGACTTATGTCTAAATTTTATACTATATTTAAAACTGGTATGTATTACAATTGCTTCGACACACAGTGCCAGTTTGAAATTCGAACTATATTAATCTAATAGTAAGAAAAGTAGTTTGGTATAACCTAAACTGTCCATCGAGTTAATAATAACCATAACTATTAATGATGAAAGCGGGGAAATCCATTTTTTCAATGTCTAGCGGCGCAATATAAATTTAACAAGGGTGATATTTAACAAAGTTCAACAATTGGTCTATTTGGTCATTTAACAAAATATTCAAATAACTTTAAACTTTTATTTTTGGTAAGTTTTAAATATAATGCAATTTCTATTTAAAGATCGATATAAATATTAGTTTGTTTATGTAATACAGTTTTACTCTACAATATAATCATCGTGGTTATTGACAATTTTCGGTCATCTCTTTGACAAACGTTCTATTCCTTTTTTATAAAGTCAGGGTGATTTTGAAGTTAAATATTCTTCGAATGACGTATTGATAGCTCCTGCAATAGGATTTTTTCCACGAAGAAAAGCTTCCATAGATCTAAAAGATGGTAATAAGAAGGTGCAACATCAGGAGAATACGATTAGTGAGAAAGTACTTTCCAGATTAACTCTTTCATTTTTCTTGCCCGCTTCTGGTACTATGATTTTCATGCTGCAAAACACTTTTTCAATTAAACAGTTTTTTACGTTTTTCAAACAAAGTTATGGTTAGTCTATTAAGCTGACCACAATAATAATCAGCACTTATGTACTGAATAATTCCTATAAAATCCTACTATACTGGCAGTAACAATTTTTTAAGATTTGGTTTTGGAGTGGGCTAAAAGCCTTTTCTTTGCACTTTGCACATTGTTCGGTTTTAGAATTAGATGGTATGGACATACATGGAGAAAGCAACGGGAAAGTACTGAGTGGTGTATGCTCTTCCAACTTGCAAGATATAATATATAGAATAGAGTGTGCTAGCGCTAATTTTGGGCGTCTAATAAGAAGAGCGTTCTGTAACCGAGACTTAAGGGTTCACATCAAAATCAGTGTTTACAATGCCATAATAATTCCCACTCTTCTGTTTGGAGTTGAATCGTGGGCCTTGTATCGAAAACAAATAAAATAACTAGAGAGATTTCATCAAGACTGCCTTCGAAAACTCTTGAAAATAAAATGGCAAGACTATCAGTCCTATCTGGAGGTATTTGAAAGAACCAACAGTTTTAGCGTAGAATTCCAGATCACAATAGCTCAGCTGATTGGTTCGGTCATTGCCGAAAGATACAGTACACTATGCTGCAGCAGATCTTTTGTATAAGAAAAAACAAAGATGTCTAATTTTCACTTATATTTTTCTCTAAAACATAACGCGTTTCGCTACACTGTAGCTTCTTCAGATGATTGACATTTCTTTGTCAATTTTGTATGAATTTCCATCAAGAAAATGTAGCGACCATTCTCAAATCCTCTTTGGCGAATTAAAGTGTCCGAATGGGAAAAGGCGGCAAGTGACAGATCCAAATCGCGTAAGAAGACATACACAGCTATGCAGCTTCATGATGAATATAAGAAATGAAGGAAGATAATCACCAAAATGCCGCAGTCAAAAGGCGGATGATAAAAGCCAAACAGGCTGGACTGCGTGTACTAGTTGTGTATCCTTCTGATATTAAATGCTCAGCATGAGGAAGAACATGTAGATCTAACTTGCATGGGCGTAGCCAAGATTTAGTTTTGAGGGGGGTTTAGTTTGAAGTAAATAAAACAACAAAAATATACTTACATGAAATTTAATATCTATATATGCATCGGAAAAAATACGACATATTTATAAAGTCTTAACTTTAAATGAAATGGTTAAATTAATTTCGTTCCTCTGCGCTAAATCTAAAACCATTAAAGAAGAAATATTCGGCTTTTTCTTTTAAATATATCCACTACTTCATCTGCATGCATTTCTGTTCCATAGTGAATGTTCATGAGAGCCAAACCGTTAAGTCTGTTTTCACTTGTAGTGTTTCATAAATAGTTTTTCAGTCTCCTTGGCTCGAGAAAGACCTTCCTGGGGTAGCAGTGGATACAGGAATGGTAGCCAAGATTTGTAGTAATATGTAAATATTAGGATAAAGGTTTTTATTGCACATATCTAGGCTTTCCAAACTAGATTTCAGGGTAGGCGAGATTCTTGTCATCACTGTTTTCCATACTTCAAGTTCTGCTTTAACCACTGATATGTTGCTTTCGGAAAGCAGTGACGAGTACATGGAAATTGCTTCTTCAATTTCAGAACTGCCAGTAAAATTTGAAGGTAGCACACCAGATAATGCTGATACTAGTTTACGATATTTGGTAAACCTTTCAACCAATTGTTGAATTGTATGATCAAGAAATGGAATGAACAAATTAATTTTGTAATACGTGCATACATCCAATGCAGAAATGTTCGGTCTATTTAATTGTCTTCCGACGACGCGTGGCATTCGCAGTATACCACCATTTTCTTCCAGTAAAACCTTTGCGTCTTCATAGAGATGAAGATATTCGAAGTCAGTGTTGTTTCTCAGAAGTTGTAAGACATTAATAACATCATCTACATGTTTGAATGCCGTGATAAGATCAATGTCAATTGTCTGTAATTGTTTTGATAGCGACAATGTATAGCTCATAACTTTTTGAAGAATCACTAAACACATCACAAAATCCGATGATCGAAGCGTACTTAGCAATTGGGCGGCTTGTTGCGATGTTTCCTTATTGTGATTAAATTGGAGTTCTTCGAGAGCATTCACAATCGCTGAATAAATTTCCCTGAATCTTATAATAGCTTCATGTTTGTGGACCCACCGTATTTCACACATTGAGAGCAAGCTTTTTTGGTTACCGACGGGTAGTAGCTCTTGAATTTTTTGTTTCAACAAAGCAGAATGTTGAAAGTAGGAACCAACAGACTGCACAATCCCAATGCAATTTCGGACATTTGCTAATGAACATGAATCAGCAATAGCAAGGTTGAGAGAGTGTGCACTACAGTGTACATAAAAAGCAAGAGGACATTCTTGGCGAACATAAGCTTGGGCACCGTGCAAATACTCACTCATAGCTGCAGCCCCATCGTAACCTTGACCAACCACATGAGAACATTCAAGTCCATGCTTTTTGAGAGCTGTAATAATGAGATTTGCGAGACCGGATCTTGAAACATCGACCGTTGGAATGTACTCAAGGAACATCTCTTTAAGTATATGGTGTTTATTAGCTGTAAAATCAACATATCGAAGACATAACGAGACTTGTTCTACACGTCCGATGTCGGTGGTTTCATCAGCCAGAATCGCAAATAGTTTGGCTTTTTTTACTCCTTCAATTATTTTATGTTGAATTAATTCACCACAAATGGTCAATTGTTTCGTTTTGGATCTGAGGGCTTATGTACAGGGCATTCTTCTGTGAAGTATTCAAATGCTCAGCCAGATCTTTATCTCCAGACTCAGCCGCAAACCGCAACAGGGCTCTAAAATTACCATCATTCTGTAGTGGTTGTTCAGGTTCTGGTGATTCTGGTGTAATTTGTATGCGCCCCGAATCGATTTTACCTCTCAAGAGGATGCCTTGTTTGCCGCAAAAAATTATAGCTTTTACGATAGGGATTAGTTTCTTTCGATTCTCCTCTTGTTGTCTCTTTCTTTCAGAAGACAGCTGTTCAGTGCCCGAAAAAGCCTGCGAAGACATTACTTTTAGAAAGTTATCTGCCAGTTCTGAATTTCACTTGTGGTATCCCGATTTCGCATGAGCTTCAAATATTTCTAGGGCATTTTTCCACTTATAAAAAGATAATGATGACCGCCTTTACCTTCATCAAGCGAACGTCCCATTACCACGCAAACTCTGCAGTATGCTCCACTTTTATATTCCGAATATGACAATCAGGGGAATCTCTTCAACCATTTCAATTGAAAGCGCAAGTTTCGTTTTGTGGAAATAGGAAACTTATAATCTCTGGGTGGGTTCCATGGTGTTTTTAAAATTTGGATTTTAAAATATTCATCCAAGATTTTTTCTTGATTCGCGTAAAAACCAACATCCAACTTAGCTACAGTTGTAAAAGATGAGGTAACAGGCAAGCTGGCCTGTTGCAGACTAGATGTAGATTCCGCAGTTGAAGGTATCGAACAGGGCACCAGCGACATGGCATCGATTTCGACATTCGGTATTGTGATTGAGGTCGAGGTCGAGGGCCCGCTTGTCATCACAGTCTTCTTATCAGCATGCAAGGTAGCTAAAGCTTTGATAGCTAAATTCAAATTTGTTTCTTTATTAGAAACCCCTTGACTACACCACTTTTTTCAGTAGTCCATACCTTTAAGTTTATCACCCTTCCTTTTTTTCCCCTCCATTTTTCGACAGTAATAATGATTCACGTATCTATCCTTAACAAGGTCACCGAATAACACTGCACTAAAATTACTCACTTACACGGTACACTTAATTCTCGTCAGTATTCGTTCACCACTTTTAACTTATATTCGCTTCGAGTTCGCACCGCTTATATAGCAGCCCAGTAGTAGCCGTCCAGAAACTACCACAAACTTCCACAAAGCTCCGCTCATTCCGACCGAGGGGTGTGGCGAATAATCGAGAAACAACGCAAAGTTTCCATACGATACAAAATAGTTCGACTACTCGACAAGAGATGGCGTTACTGTGCGCAACGTCCACGAGTTCGGATATATATTCAATTCAAATGTAATAATTTAACTCTCTTCACTCCTCGTATTTTTTCGGTATAATATTAGGTAATATTTGGCTTATTTCGGGGGGGGGGGGGGGGGGGTTGAACCTCCAAAACCCCCCCTTGGCTGCGCCCGTGCTAACTTGGGATATTTGAACCACTATACAGGAAAAATCCATAATTCTTCAACAATGGCTCAGCAAAAGTAACACCCATGCCTGAGGGTTTTAAGACTTTTTTAAGGGAAAGTACATTATAGAAACTGTATCAAAATATTTGGAGTTAAAGCTTTTTCAAGCAAATATTTTTATGCAATTTTGCCATGGGTTGGGAACCTCTGACAATCCTAAGAATTTCGTTATTTAGTCACCCTATTGTTGCTGTACCCTAGTTTCTCTATCCCTTGCTACGTGAACCTACTTAAGTATTTTCCTGTCGTCCAGCCGGCTATTAGCCGGCCCGTCACCTGCCATCAGAATTTCCCAGCTTTCCATCCGGCCAAGTCCTCTGTGTGTGTGTGTTCCGGGCGTTTTTTTTATCGACGAAACGTCATGTGCGACGGACACATCATTAAAACCTCGGATTTGGCGGGACGTGGACTTTCTTTGGATCGCGTTCCGCCCCGCCTTGATTGACAGGTTATTTAAGTTGCTTTAATGTCATCCTTTCAGCGTGGCCTTTTCCGGGGTAGCAGGGCGTGGGGTAAACGGTCGGCTTCATTTTGAAATTTTCATGTCGGAGGTATAGCCGGAATTTCATTTGAATTTTTTTTTAGCTTTTTCCTGTTCAGGGTATCAGTGTCTTTGCGATGTCATTGTGATGAAATGTCATCATGAACAAACTTAGTTTATTAATTAGTGGTTTATTATGTGTTTCCTTATGATAATATACTGCGACCGGAGGTATATGTTTATGTTTAAAGTAGAATGTTCAGCCAAAATACAAAATTAAATCTCGGGTTCATTTGAAACAAAAATGGTTGTGAGGCAAGGTAATGCGTTGGGGCGTTTCTAGTGTAACACATGCGTCAGTAAGTCTTCGGTCTGAGATATAGATGGCGTCATTTACGAAAAATGACAATCTGTCTATAAATTTCTGAGTTGTTGTGGTTTAAGGGGGTATTCTAGTCTAGAGGCATGAAGTTTAGATGTTTTTTCAAGTGCAATACAAAAAACCAAACAACAATTTGAAAAAATCAAATGAAAAAATTCAAAATTCAAAAATTACAGGCTGATAAAGTGGGTGATCTCAAAACAATGACGCGCCCTGGATGGTATGATTCCAATTCTCCCAGCGATATCTAATAAAAAAAAGGTCGATTTTTAATCAGTTAAGGTGTTGCTATCATCCAGACCTCGGCAAAGTCCAAATTTTTTTTTTTCCAAAAATTGCGGCTAATTTAAAAACTACTCAATATTTTATATTTTAAAAAATAACGTACTGTTTTGTACGAATGAATTTACAGATCGTGTTGAAGCTTCACATATTTTCATATGAAAGATGAAGCTTCAAAATGTATTAGAATATATAGTTCTTTTAATGCCCTATAGGTGTCGCCCCGCGAACTTTTCAATTAGCCTAGTACTATATTCATGTTAATCTGCAAGAGAAAATTGTACAAGATATTGACCGAGGATACATCATTGAATAACATCGTTTTTTTATCTTGAAATACCTCTTTCGAAAAAAATATTGGACATTTTATACACTAGTATTGATAAACTTGAAGAGATTTAACACTAAACACCAAAACGCTTTTTTGAACTGCTCGACGCACGTTTCGCTAACCATGTTAACATCATCAGGATATGATTAAATCTTAAAAAAAAATCTTCTAAAAAAATTTTTTCCAATTTTATTAAAGTTAATATTTCAAAATCTTCCAAAATATGTGACAAAATAACTAATTTTGCAAAACAGAAATGGCTTGACTTAGAAATCAAACATTTGTGCAGTAAAAGGAGTATGCTTGAAAATCAGGCGTACAATCTTTCAAGAAATTAACATTTAAATTAAGTGATGTAGAATGTGAATGTTGGTGCAATTTTCAAAGGAATATGTTTACAGCAGAAAATAGTAAATTTGTTTAAAAAATGTCATCTTTAAATAAAAAAATTAAAAAACTCAAAATTGAGCAGTCGAAAGAATATTTTCTGGAATATTCCAGAAAAGAGCATCAACATAGTAGAAAATCTTTGAACTCAGACGTTCGACAATCCAGAACTAGATCTTTTAAATAAAGGTCTCAATTTTGCTTTGCCGGCATCTCGCAATGCTTTAGAGGATATGGCAGCCGGTATTGAAACTGGTATTAAACACTTACCGGAGTCTTCCAAGGCTTTCGTCAGAGAGTCATGTAAAAGCAAAATTGTAAAAAATATTTCAAATAAAAATCAAAAAATGCCAAATATTTCAAAGATTGTCAAGCGTCTGCGTGAGAAGGACTGTTTTTATTTAAAAGCTGACAAGGGAAATAAGGTTGTAGTAATGGACAAACCTGATTACTTTGAACGCGTTGAAAAATTAATTCAAGACGGTCCTTATAAACGATTACCTAGGAATCCATTGACAAAAATGATTAACGAAGTTAGAGATACATTGAAATCTTGTAATAGCCTTATTTCTCCTTCTCAAAAAAAGCAAATTACATGTTTCTAATCCAAAAGTGCCAAGATTGTATGTTCTATTGTATTGTATCATTGTATACAATATTAGTATTTTATACAATAGTAGTATTGTATTAATTGTATCAGCCATTGATTCTCCAACATACAACTTGGCTAAGTGGTTAACAAAGGAATTTGAAAATCTACCAAACCAACTACCTTCCTGTTCTGTGATAAATTCAACCAAATTCATAGAAAAAGTCAAAAATACACATCTACAGGAAGATGAGGTTTTGGTTTCCTTTGACGTTTCATCGTTGTTTCCGAGTTTCCCGATTCCACATACCTTGAAATACCTGAGGGAGTTACAGGAGTTAAACGGTTTTAATAACAAGAGTGTTTCTGAGTACATCTCCTTAACAAGATTATGTATGAAGCAAAATTGTTTTCAGCTTAATAACAGGTTTTATGAACAACAATAAGGAACGGCAATGGGCAATCCTCTGTCACCATTCTTAACAAACTTATTTATAAGTAAATTTGAAACCGAGTCAAAAGATAAATTCAGTTACTTTCCGAAGGTATGGTTAAGATATGTGGATGACGTTTTTGCCATTTTCGATTCGAAAAATGAAAATTTAGATGATTTTATTAAGAACCTAAATAGTAAATCCCAAAATAAATAATATTCACGCACGAACTCGAAAACAACGATAGTTTACCATTTCTGGATGTGTTAGTCAGTAGAAATAATAAAAATAGGTTAGATTTTGATATTTTCAGAAAAACCACCACCACTTCGAGATACATTACTAATGATTCAAATCATAGCTTCCAGATTAAATCATCTCCTGATGATGCTAACATGGTTAGCGAAACGTGCGTCAAACAGTTCAAAAAAAGATAATAACGATAATAACATAATAACAGAGCAAAACTTATGCAGTCTTTTATGGTGCACATTATCGCTCTATCGGGCGATGTATTAGTCGAATTATGGACAAATTCCGAACGCATTTCACGCTGCTTTTTATCAAAACAAAAACAAGATAAAAAAACTATGGGTTCCGAAGAGAATATCGGCGCAGTGTTGATGAAGATCCAAATTTATCAATTCGTTAATGGGGATCGTTACAGAGCGATGATCAATGATTATTTAATTTCAAAATTGAATGGTCTTGATCTGCAACAACGCAATAATCGATTTTTTGAGGGAACAATTCGGTGAGAAAACTATTTTGAGGAACGGAATTGTTAAGTGCCCACCAAGGTTATGCGATTTAATGCATTTAGAATATTTTCTTTGAGGCTATGCTAAATTTTTGGCCTATATCGATAAACCAGTAGTAACTGGGACAGTTGCGGATATAAAACCCAGTTGCTTGAAAAAATGATCGGAAATTGGATTGACAAAAGTAGCCGCAGCTGACGTTTATCCGAAATTGTTTGAAATCATTAGTGCCATTGAATGTTATTTAACATTCTAATTTTGTTGTTTAGATGCCTTGATCCAATTTGGTTGTTGTTTTATTTGAATTTAAATTTCGGGAAAAAGAAAATATGTTATGAAAATAAATTCCCTCCAGATCAATACTGCCATTCAAATTCGGAATTAAATAATCATTGGTCATTACCCTGTGACGATCTCCTTTAACGACTTGGTAAATCGGCGATATTTTCTTCCGAACGCACATTTTTTGTCTTGTTTTTGTTTTAGTATGGAGCAGCTTGAAATGCGTTCGGAATTTGTCGATAATTCGGCGAATACAACGCTTGGCTGGGCTATTATGTACTTCATAAAAATCTTTATAAATTTCATACACAGAACACTCATTTTAATTGTTGCATGGTGATTTGTCAGACAGTTGGTGTGTCATGATGATGACATTTCCCATAATGAGATGATAGCCACCCCTATATGTCACTCTTTAGTAATGGGGATATTGACCGAAACAAATGAGACATGAATTAATGCGCTTCATATTTAAGAGAGAGAATAAATTAAGCAGAGGCAGAATAAGAACTGAAATACACAGACCAAAACTACAAATAAAGTCGATAAATGAAAAATTATTAGATGGTTTGGACACGTGCGGAATGCCAGATAACAAGCTCACAAAGTCAGTGTACGAAAGGAAGGAAGGGCGAGAAAAAGTTGGATTGGAGGGATTGAAGAAGCAACGAAAAGAAGAGCAAGCAGATGACACAGAATAGCAAGTAAAGAAGAAATATATATATGGCAAAACAATCAGTTTAAATAAAAGGCCTTACACGAGAAGATAGATAACTATAGGAATAAATAAATAAAAATAAAACCTCTCTTATTCTTTTTGTTTGCTAAATATATCAAATATGTATTAATTTACTTGTCTGAATTCCGTATATGTTCAAAAATTAACCTGCATAAAGCTAATTCTTAGTCGGGCGGCGCCATAAAATCCCGGCAACGATTCTTTGTCTTGCCGAAGCCGGAAGCATCGCCAAACATCCCGGAATTCCTCGGGGAGACCTTAGCCGGCTAGCCTGCGTCTCGGGTCTCGGTGCATCGGCAGCTATGCGGTGTGCTGTTTTTATTATTAGTCGATTCCCTCGCTCTTTTATTGTTGGGAATTTGCATAGAGGGCAAATCGGGCCGATCTGGAGGGCGAGCCAACTTCCAGAGGAGTTTCTCTGAATCAAGCGGAAGTTTTAAAACGGCTTTCTTTTCGTACGTTGCATTTCCTAAATTGTTTATTTTGCTCGGTCAAAATTCGTAGGTACTATAAACTTTATACTTTCTGAATAGAAAAGAAAATGTTTTATTAACATTTTTATTTAATCATGAATGCCATTCTAATAAGAGTGTCAAATCTTTGAAACGTAATAGCGGCAACACTTGAAATGTACCTTAATAATAGTATCGATGCTTGTAAAGGGGACGAGAGGAAGATATGGAGAATAATAAAATCAAGTTATTCAATCTTCAAGTGATTCAGAATTTACCTCTTTATTCTCAGAAAGTCTTTGTTTGGTACAATTTTTGGGCTGAAAGGGTGATAGGACCTTATTTTTTTTGAGGAAGCTGGTGGGGATGGTGAACACTATAGCAATATGTAAACAGAATATATTTACATTGAAATAATAAATTTGGATTTAAACAATCTTTCCTGTTGATGATGCGATTTAGCAGACATCTCAAATCGAAAAACCTCCTTAATTCAATGTTACGCACCTACTGGTGTTTCTGACCCAGATGAAAAACTAAATTGCTACTATAATCTCTCACGTAGTATAAAAGAAATAGCAACAGCTGACATCCTTATTGTAATAGGAGATTTAAATGCAAAAATTGGAAACGATAATTCTGTTCTGGAAAGAGTAATGAATAAATATGGATTGGGTGATATGAGTGAAAACCGTGAACTCCCCACAAATTTTTGTTCAACTTAGAACTTACTTACCACTGATCGGTGGTACTCTGTTCCCTCATAAAAGAATTCACAAAATAACCTGTGTCTCATCTGATCAAAGGATCGAAAATCAAATTAATCATATTATGATTTCAAGAAGATGGAGAATTTCGCTACTGGATGTGCGAAATAGAAGAGACACATACTACCGCCTTCTAACAGGTTGCATACGACTGAAACTTGCAACAAACACCTGTAAACCAAATGCTCTTGGGAAAGGTACAATATCAGAAATACACACAAAACAAAAACGAATAGGAAGTTACAAACAGAGGTTGAGAAATAATATTCAGTTACTACTGGAAAATAAGAATTGGGAAATAATTTCCAGTATGTTAAAAGAAACTGCAGAAACCACCGTGAGAAAGGTGAATAATTAGCGAAAGGAATGAATAACTGGCGAAAGGTGGGAGCTTATTCGAAGAAGACGAGAGGAGAAGGAAAAATAATACAGATACAAAGTACAGAACGGAGACTTGAAAGACAGGAAGCATATAGAGAGGTAAACAAGGCTATAAAAAGCTCTGCACGTCATGAAAAAGAACAAGGGCTGAACAAATGGGTGAAGAAGCACAAACCGCTGTAACAAACAGCAACACCAGACAACTTTATCAAATAACAAAGAAACTATCAGGTAATAGGAGCAGTGGTTCGCGACCCGTCAAAGCAATCTCCGGGCAAGTTCTAACCACACTCCCAGAATAACTCAATAGATAGAAGGAGCATTTTCAAGAGATGTTGGGTGAACCACCACAAATCGAACAAAATGAAGAACAAAGGGGTCACATTAACTATGATGCAGCTTCGTAAACGGAAAACAACGAGCTATAAGAGCATTAAAAAAAACAGCACAGATCATCTTAACAAGTTTGGTAGGACATATAGAGGCAGAAATGCGTCCAGGTTAAGTAGGCCTCAGACTGGATCATTCGTGTACTGATCACATAAATACTGTTAGGGTCATATTAGAACAATCAGCTTAATGAAGATCGCCAAAAAGAAATACTCGAAAAAAATGTACGCTTTATTCGGTAAATGTATACGAATGTACTGTGCTGTGTAGCGCATAAAACATGTAAGCACATAACACATTACATGTAAACATAACTTTTCATAATTCTTCTATTAGAACCTTTGGTGTGAAACACTAAACTTGACGAGATTTATCGCTAAACGCCAAATCACTGTTGTTAGCAATGTTAGCATCATCAGGATATGATTTAATCTAATTCTAAAACTAAACTATGTACTATTTCTATGAAAAATCCTACCTAACGAAACGTGTAAAACTCATGAACCGTGAAATTTACTAAGCCTTACATTAATAATTGAAAAAGTTGACTGAACGGGATAGGCCCTTTATCTCGGTTCATGATTTTCTTAAATTTTTCTATTTGAATGCTTTCATATGCATCCAAAGCCCTATTATTATTAACACTTAATTAGTTTTAAAATACTAATATCTATACTGTCGTCGTGTTCGATTGCATGTTGGGCAACAAAGATTTTTCATTTCTCCCATATCTAATGTGGGCAATATGTTCTTTATATCTTGTCAATATAGATCTTTTTGTTTGCCCAATATACCTTCGATCATAGTCGACAGATTTTCATGTTATAAATTGTCAAGAATTATATATAATATGTTAGTTTAAGAAAGTTTGTAATTTAATTTAACGGTATTTTAGCCGTTATATATATATATATATATATATATATATATATATATATATATATATATATATATATATATATATATATATATATATATTATATATATATATATATATATATATATATATATATATATATATAATATCTAATATATATATATATATATATATCTATATATATATATATATATATATATATATATATATATATATATATATATATATATATATATATATATATATATATATCGAAACATATGTGCAGTTTGTTTCAAATTGATCTATCAATTCATTCGTACAAAAACTTTACACTTTAAAGACTTACACTTACACTTTAAAGAAAACGTATCAGTGTTATTTTTTAAAATTGAAAATATTGTAATAATAATTTGTAAAGGCAATGGAAATTCATAATGAATAATGAATTGGTAAATGTATTTGGGGAGTCTGCTCCTTCAAAAAGAATGATTTGTAAGTGGGCAAGTGGGTTTCAACGTTTCGTACAAGCCTGCAGTACGATTCTCGTTCTGGACGTCTAATAAGTTCAATTACTGAACAAATAATTAATTTTGTACATGATGGATGGATGACAGACAATTGACTTTGAATGAAATTTCTAAGACCATGGACATCATCTCAACTGAACGGGTGTTTCATATTTTGAAATAGGAATCAGGCCTGAGAAAGATATGTGCAAGATTTGGGTGCTGCATTTGTTAAATTCTGATCAAAAACGACTTCGCGTAAAACTTCTAACCAACATTTGGATCTTTTTCGAAATAATAAACTAGATTTTAAAGGTCGTTTTTATAGCTATGGATGAGACATGGGTTTACCACTATGATCCTGAGCTGCGACAACAAACTGCAGAGTGAACTAAGCGCACTTGTTCAGCTCCGAAGAAGCCAAAGTGGCCAAAAGCGACCAAAAAATGTATGGCATCAATTTTTTGGTATGCAAAAGGCTTTTTTTTAATTGATTACCTTCAAACCAGTAAAACAATAACAAGGACAGTATTACTCAAACCTTTTGGGATCAACTGGATGCAAGAACTCGTGAGAAAAGACCTGGTTTAGCGAAGAAAAAAAGCATTTTTCATCAAAACAATGCACCGGCTCACGGAGGTGTTCTTGCAATCGATAAATTGAAATAGTTACATTACGAATTGTTGAAGCATCCATCATATTCAGCAGATCTGGCCCTCTCTGACTTTCATCTCTTTCCAAACCTTAAACAATTCCTACGTGGCAAGCGTTTTTCATCAAATGAAGAAGTTATAGTAGCCGTAGATGAGTATTTTCATGAGTATTTTCCAGAAAACCACTTCAGAGATGGAATAAATTAATTGGAAAACCGCCGGTAAATGTGCTGAGGTTAGGGAAGAATATACGGAAGACCATAGTTATTTTTTCTACTATAAACTTTTTTTATTGTTTTCGCTCCGCGAACTTTTCAATTAGCATTGTAAATGCTCTAATATTGCTAATATTGTCTTAGAAACAACGTAAAAATTAGTTTTAATAAAATATATTGATACGACTCGACCACTTTTATTTTAACATTTTTTTAGAGTGACATGTTGAAAATATGGACTAAGCAACACCCAAATTATTTCAAACGAATAATTTATAAGATGAAACTTTTATTAAAAGTGATATTTCTGGCAATCATATGTCGTTTGGAGTCTCCATCATTCAAAGTCAGTAAAACAAGCACTTAAAGCATAAAACAAAAAACAAAACGAAGGACTCTTCCCCGGTGATGCGATGGAGATGAGGGAGCCTCGTCTCCCCGGCCTACTAACCCCGAATTTATGAAGATGTTTTAATTAATCATCAGACCGTCTGCGGGACAATGAGGAAGAGCAGTCGGCTGGAGAATATACGCCGTTCGCCCGCGTTATTTATTTCGATGGGCTCCGTAAAAAACGATAGTCGTAGTTTTTTACGATTACGGCACTCCAAAGGGAACACTGAATCACTCTTTCGAAATTTAAAGTAATATCGAATTTTTTCTTCGCTGTGGGTCTGTCGAAAAAAGCCAGTAATTTCATAATTTTGTAGATAGATTAATTAGAAGACGTAAGTTTAGCCGGTTCTTGAATGAACAGGGTAGTCACAAACCGGGAAAGATCAGGAAATTATAAAAATATCAAAACTATCGGGGAATTTAATTGCGACAATGAAATTTATTAATAATATCTTCCATTTATTTTCATGAAATCATGAAATCATTTATCATGAAACTTCTCATTAAATACTTTAACTTATATATTTTCAACATATAATAATCAATAGTGGGGCATAAATAATTTATTTTACTGATTATTACCTTAATTTTTCTTTGGTTTCTCGCAATGATGATTACCATTATCTTATATTTTCCTGAAGATATATACTTTTTATCTTTGAATGTTGTTTTCTCTTTGTTTATTCTTTATAAACACAGAAAAAAATTATTAAAACAAAAATAAAGATGCATTCATCTGCGTTCAAACGTTTTCAATTTATTTTTATTTTTTTTTTTAATTATTTTTTTCTTACTTTAAGGGCATTGAAGAATACTAGTAATTTGATTCTTAGAATATATTCTCGATCTAAAGGGGTATATCAATAAGAATAATGGACCTTCAAAACATTTTTTGCCCAAAATCGCTTCAGATTAATTTATTTAAGAAATTCATTCCATCAAAAAATCTTCCGGCATTGCCTTGTAGTGCTCGGTATAGATGCTAACGGTGGCTGCTTTCTCATTTTTAAAGAAATAAAGACGTCATTCCAAAATCCACCCCAAACTGTGACGTTTTGCAGATGCAAAGGACTATCATGTATCACGTGCGGATTAGATTCGCACCAATACCGACAATTTGGTCATTGAGAGCCAGAAATGAACCTCATCGGAGATGATTTTGCGATGAAATTCGTTGTCGGCTTCCATCATTACGAGGGCCCAATCGGCAAATTCACGACGAATAGGATAGTCCTTTGGTCTCAATTTTTGTGCCAGTATCATCTTATCAAAATTCGCCAATTGAAAGGTCTAACTCTTGCGAGCGGCGAGTAACCGAGAAGTCATTTTCAGCTACACTTGTTTGAACGGCGACAATATTTTTAACACTTCTGGCTTTTTTTGTCGTAGAGGCACCACACTATCGTGGAGAGTAAACTTACTTTCAAATTTTCTAATAACACGATCAATAGTCTGTTCTGAAGGACCACCAAAGTGAATACCATGATGGGTCTGAATTGCTCGTTGAGTAGCACGAGGGGATCGCGAATTTGGTTAATAAAACTGAACACTTTCCAAATGTTCTGCTAACGTGAAATGAACCATGGTTTAATTATAAACGTTTCGGAAAACAACTGACAAGACATGTCAAAAACCGATAAACAAATATGGCCTGCATGAGCTGTCAAAGTTCCATCATCTCTAATGGTAATAGCCCACTGGGCATTTGAGTTTGCTAGCTAAGCGACAGTTACTTTACTCGTCGTGCAATTTCGTCTGCTGTTTACAAACACGTAAATGTTGAGAGAGGTTTTTCAGTCAACTCAGAATGTCTACTATGCTCAGCGATTTATATATGACTCTATCCTAAGTGAAACGAATGAGGACGTTACAACTCTTGATGTTCCAAAATCTTTAGTTTATTCTTACCAGAATTCGCGTTCAAAATTGTCAGAGGAAATTGAACGTCGAAAAAAAGAAACTACAACAACTGAATCAGGAGATTTTGCACAAAAAACTTTTAGCTGAGATTCAAGTTATTGGTGATCAATTTAAAAATCTTCAATAATATTATCTATCAAATATTAAAAGCTTAATTTGTTCTAGTTCATAATAGTCATTAGTCTTACTCATTTTAAATTACTTTTCATAAGATTATTTAACTTGTAATAAAATCCCAGTTATGACAATGTACTAAAAAATGAATAAAATAAAAACTAAATTATTCAAATAAACAGCTGAACATGTCCTTTTAGTTTTTGTGAATTTTATACTAGATTTAATTAGTGACAATTAAAATATTATCAAAACTTTAAATATCGATATGATTATGATTCGAATAACATTTCTAAATCAGCAGAAAGCATGACAAACTTTATTGAAAAACTGGGAATTATCGGGGAATTTTTAAATCATTTCGTTGCGGTCACCCTGAAGAATCTTTTCAAAAGGAATAGAACAAAAATAAATTCATGTTAATACCATTTGATGCCTAATTAACACGAGGGGTAGACAAGATGTTGAAAAAAGTGGACATTAAGGTTGTCTACAAACCATATAATCAATTAAGAGAAGTCCGGGGTAATCCAAAGTAGATTAACTTGACAAATCGTGTGTTTATGAAATTAGTTGTCAAGGTTGTGTCACTAAAAGATCCATATTAGTCAGGTATAAAGCATCTTGCGTTACCCAACAGGCACTCGAACACGACCATAATCTAGATATTGGTAATTTGAGACTTATTAAAAGTGTATATAATAATAGGACTTTGAATAAAGCTATTGAACGCTTCATTCAAGTTGGTTGTCATATATTATATCTTCAGGTACAGTTGTCGTATAAGTAGAACATAGTTTAGTTTTAGAATTAGATTGAATCTTCTCCTGATGATGCTAGCGAAACGCGATGCTAGCGAAACGCGCGTCGAAGTTTATAAAAATATTTAAAAAGGAATAAAACAGTTTTTTACTTTGTTATATATTTTACTACGTTTACTATGTTATAAAACTGATATATAACAAAGTAAAAAATTGTTTTGTTCCTTTTTAAAAAATGAACTATCACAAAGTAACAGACAAATCAATCAATAATTATAAAAGTATTGGTGTATAGTGGTAAATCTCTTAAAGTTAAGTGTTCCAATAGATACATCGAAGGTTCCAATAGCTACAAAAATGCCTCAATACGCCCCTTTGGGGGATACCAGTATCATTTTCCAACATTTCTGTCATAGCAGCGTTTTCTTTTATTTACTGAAAGCAAGCGACCACTCAAACATTCTATGAGCTACTGTTTAGCACAAAATGTAGTCAATCAGTTTTTCTCTGTTGATGGTCTCAAAGACGCGTTTTAGGTACACAAATCTGCCAACAACAACATTACTGTTATTACTACAACAACACTAAACTCAAAGGCACTTGCCAAATCATTTTTTTTTTAAATCATCTCCTGATGATGCTAACATGGTTAGCGAAACGTGCGTCGAGAGCTTTAAAAAATGTGATTTGGCGGTTACTGGTAAATCTCTTTGAGTTTAGTGTTTTACATGGAAGGTTCCAATAGAAGAATTGAATTACTGTCATTGTTTATCACGAAATCCCGATTGTTCCACATAAATGTACTTTTGTTTTTCAAAGTATTACGCATTTGTCTACACAACATTATTTCTAGTATTTTGACAACAATCGACAAGAGGTTGATTGGCCTAAAATCCTCTGGTAGTACTGGATTCTCATCATTATCTGTATTGGAATAATGACACTTACTTTCGCGTTCATTGGAACCCGTCCTGAAAAACGCTCTTTAAATTTTTTTATTGCATATATCATCAGATGCTGGTTTATTTTTTAAATTTATTACATCCATTTGAGAAAATATTAACAAATCAAATTTATCCAAAGTTTCTATACCTGTATGGAAGTCAACGATAATGTTAACTGTTTGAATTCGATTTGAAATGGTTTGAGCTATCTCTCGGATACTTTCAGCATACAAATTGTTAAAATGCTCTTCTAAGTCTCTAACGTTCCTCTGAAAAATAAGATCGTTGCATCGTTATATTTGCTCTGCTCAATAGTGAAAACTTTTATTTCATTGAAATCATTCATAATCAAAATAATGAAATATATAGAGAAATTTGCAAGAAACAAAATCAATTTTTTTATTTGTTTTATTTTAAATTAGTTTTATATTTACTTCTTATATAATAAACCGTTATTTTTGTTTCAGGTAAGTCAATCAAAACATTCCACTGGATAATAGTTGCTACTTTGGTTAATAAAATGTGAGTATATCTTTTACATTATTTTATACTCAGCCATGACTCAAGAAGAGTGGAATAATTTTCTGCATGCTTCCTGTCGTCAGCGAATCTTCGCAAATTCCCATCGACGTTGCCACTGTGCTCATATGTCAGATTAGCGATCTGACATGACTCGACCTCCCGCATTTCTATCATCATCTTACCTGCCTCCTCATGGACGAAGAACCTTTCGTTCATAGGTGTTTCGTTTCGAATAAACCTTGAATTTTATTACTATAATAATGATGATGTGGACTTGGTCAAATCGGAATAGTATCATTTATTAGTGTAGGTTTTTATTACCCTTTTACAGTTTATATCAGTAATCATATATCAGATAACTGAATTACTTGGAATAATTATAGAAATAAATTAATGTTATTTGACAAAAATATATTTTGTCGTTGGGTTTCTTTGTGATCTAGATTATCAAATCTGACAGCCATCTTAAAGTATATTAAGATAACATTACAGGGAGGAAAATAGTGTGTCCTTAATTACTGCGATTGGATAGTCATGGATATATGAATAATGAATTCATAGTGGGTTTATATGACAGTGGTCAATATTTTATTAACTTGAGTCTTCCAAATATTGCTCTATGTCGAATGGGCATGTCACGTATATTTTATGTTATTTCTTGTTATTAAAAATGTGTTCAATATATCTTTAATATGAGAGAGTATTAAATAATGTAAATACATTATATTCAGTTGACTAATTCAGATGTATATGACATGTCTTAACTAAATTATTTATATTACTGCAACGAGAATTATATATACCGTGTGTTCCAGCCAAATTGAATAAATTCGTTAATAAATAAATGGGGGCGTGTTCGAAAAAACGCTCGAATACGTCGATTGGTATGTAGAAATAATGTCAGGAATCAGTTTTACTTGTGGTTGGGGTGTTGCCAGGACGTCCAGGGTTCACAATTCGAGCATTTGTTACATTAAATGTTTTAAATAAAAAATTTATACAAAAACTATATAGTCTTAACATTTCCACAGTTTTGTTTACAGTGTTAAAAAAAAGTGTAGTTAACGAACCTTTTATACATGGTGTGTCATGTAACAGAGGCCAATACCATCTTTCTACTGTGTGTTGTAGCGAATTTCTGTAACCAAATAATTTTCAAAAAAAAAATCAAAAAAATCAGTTAATTTTTGCAATAAATCTGAAAACACTTAATATTTCCGAAACATTTGAAGATAAGTCTAGGATATTTTACATGAAATATGTGTAGAATTTCCTGAAGAAACCAAAAATTAAATAAAATACAGGGTGTTGTATTTAAAATAAGAAAGTTGGTGTTGGCCACTGTTACATGACGCACCCTGTATAAAAAATCTTTGTTGAAAAAAATGCGCATCTAAAAATACCAATCGACATGTTCGAGCGTTTTTTCGAACACGCCTCCATTTATTTATTAACGCATTTATTCCATTTGGCTGGTACACACGGTATATATACATATATATATATATATATATATATATATATATATATATATATATATATATATATATATATATATATATATATATATACAGGGTGTTTTCAAAGTTGGGTAATTTTATCAAAAATTATGTATATAAAAGTTGCAAACAAGTTATAAACAGTTACAAAATTTGAAAGCAGACCTGACTTTTTGATATCCAAAATGATTGATGAAATGACAAATAAAATGATTAACAAAAACAAAAATATTATATGTAACAAAATTTTTTTAAAATTTCGTCACTACGTGCGTCAATAATAAAATCCCGATTTCCACGAATAATATCACGCGTTTTCGAAGCGGTGTTGTAGTTCTTCCATAGTATTTACTAATTAACTTTTATTAAATAGTTCCACAAAAAGAAATCGCAGGGCGTTAAATCCGGGGAGGGTGCAGGCCAAGAATGGGTCAATTACGGCCTATCTGTTAGGAAATTCATTATTTAAAGGCTCGTGAACTTCTGGTCTAAAATGTAGCGGAGCTCCATCATGTAGAAACCACATATTCTGTCTAACATTTAAAGGAACATCTTGTAATAATTGTGGCAGATTGTATAGAATAAGGTCTAAATGATTTTCACCTGTCAGTCGATCAGGAATAAAAAAAGGCCCAATAAGCATACCATTTACTACGCCAGCCCAAACATTTATTGAAAACCTGTACTGAGAGTGGGGTCTTTTAACAGCATGCAGATTTTCTACTGCCCAAACATGGTTGTTGTGGAAATTATTTAATCCATTTCTTGTAAATATGACCTCGTCGGTAACCAAAATAAATTTGGTAAAATTTTCATTTCTGTTGTACTGATGTAAAAACCATTCAGAAAATCTATTCTAAATCTAATTATTCTAGGATAATCTTCGGGTTGTAAAGCTTGTACCCGTTGACAATGATAGGGATAAAGTATTCTTGTCGTATAGTCTTCCACTTTTTACTATACAACTTCAACTTCACCTGCTATGGATTTAGTGCTCGTTGTTGGTTCGTTTTCGACTAAAATTTTTAAAATTTCTTCCTCAATATCTACAATTTCGCGTGGAGGTCTTTCAGCGTGACCTCCTCGTTGTAGCTTTAAGTACCCTATGTCGTGAAATCTTGTAACTAAGTTTACAAACACCCGCGCATCCGGATGATTTCTAACAGGATGATTTCTTTAGTATCAGCATACTTTATGCATACTTATATACTTATCCCAGATATCTTTATATCTTGAAGCACTCTGTAGCAAATCTCTGTAGATATCGACGAAATTTAAATTCACTTTTTGATTTTGAACATGTATTTTTCAGTTATTTGTCTCAATGTGAACACAAGATCCTATATGCTCGTTTCTTTTCTGCAACAACTTTGAGATTATTCGGCAGGTTTTCTATTTTTATTCTTTGTTTTTTCTTCAAGATTCTTTCATATACTTTTCAGTAGAATATTTTGTAAAGTTACTGTCACCTTTTTTAAATAATGGTTATTTCTGTTATATAGAGTGTGAGGGAAATACTTTTTGTAAATTTAACCAACGATTCTTTACATCATTTTAAACAAAAATTTTTTTTTAAACATATTTCCAAAATGCAATCTTGTTTTGAAGTTTTAAAATTTTTATAATAATTTACAACATCGCCTATTGTAAGTGAAATTTAGTTATTTGTTTCATTGGCCTGTTTAGGTATTATTTGAAGATAAAATGACATATTTTTATAACTATTTTTTCGATGCGTTTCAGCAAAAATTTGACCTATTAAAAAAGGGAAAATGACACAATATTGTCGTTTAATGTCAATTACTAGCAAACATTTTTCACGCTTTAACACGATCTTAGCGATTCACCAACATGTCCACCATTTCAGCTGATGCAAGTATGGCACCGATTTAAACTAGTTTCTCGAACACGTTGAAAAAGTCTTGATATATTTCCAATCTGGTGCAATTTTGGTTTTAAGTTGAATATAAGCACACACTGAAATATTTTTTGTTGCCAACACCCTTTGTCGTGGGTTTCATTTCAGTTAGTCAATGCGACGTTGCCACGTCCATTTTGCCTGATGTGAGTTAATTCATTAATGTTATTAGTATTATTAGTAATGTTCATTAGTTTATTTGTAGGTTATTCGTTATATAATAACCAATTAGTATTTGCCAAATATGTTTTACATAGCTTTTTGCTTAAAATGATTTAATAATTTTGCTCGCGAAAATTCTTAGAATTCTTACCCTTATTATAAGAAACTGTTTCCATTCAAATGATGTGAAGAATCGTTGATTAAATTTACGAAAGTTATTTCCCTTACACCCTGTATAGCATATCATATTCAGGGAACACAAAGGACTTGTGTTGCTTAGGTTCATTTACATAAAAATAATTATCAATAAATTCGAGTTTATTTCTTACGGAAATCTTATCGTTCTCAAAGTAAGGGATTATATTTATTTGAACGCAGCTCATTCGTGATAAAATAACTTTTCTTATAAGATTTTCTAAATTGAATTTTTCAGTTTTCATCGCTTAATTTATTGTTTGCCTCTTTTAATCGTTTATAACTGATTTTGGTTTTTCATAATTATATACACGTTTGAATCCATCCCAGCCTCGTCATCGACAAGCAACCACTCACTATGTCAACAAGCGAAATAGCAGCTTAGTTTCTCCCACCGGCAACAGCGTTGACACTCCGATCTGATTAATTGAAATTTTAAACTCGCACCAGGCGTGTTCCCTTGATGGCCTTTTGTCGTTCTTACATTCTTTCTAAACTTTTTTTGTACCCTTCCTAGGTTCGTTCTTATTCATTCTCTCGTGCTGGTTGGAAGTGCCATTTATATATTTTTTGCAGATACCTGATAGTACATGACATTTTGACACTCTATTATTCAAATTTGATCTTTAGCACCGTCAGGGTTTACTCTATATATATATATATATATATATATATATATATATATATATATATATATATATATATATATATATATATATATATATGGAGTTTTCTGAATTCTCTGGACTGCGTCCAATGCTATACTGCTGCGTCCGTACTATACATTTTGATTTGTTGGAATATCTATTGCCAGGATCACTTTCTGATTGTTTCTTCTTCTTCTTCTTATTGTTCTTGTGGTGCTTCAGCCCGTCAGTCAGCCTTGTCATAGTAAATATATCTCCTTCGACCTTAACTATATCAATAATTCCCTCCGTATAACGCTCACTTATAAAATGATATTGTATCCCAACCTCATTTTCTAGATTTATATAATACAATATTAACAAATAATCGAATTACATAATTACACTTTGCTTTTGTGTTTACATTATCAGCTGCTCACTTTCATCTACTAAACAATCAAAATTCCCACCATTTTGACTTTTACGATAAGGTAATTTTGGATCTTTGTCAAATATAAATATTTTCAAATCCTTAAATGCGTTTAAGCGATAACTTAGCGTTTTGGAATTTTTGACATTTTTCTTGCTGCCAGATGCAGAAAGTACGAGTTTCTAGTACGTAAACTAGACGTTTTATCGAAGTTTTTTAGCCAGATTTACAAAGAATGCGTTTAGGAGCACCTATTATCTTAAAATCAGCGGATTTAATTTATTTGATTATTTGACATTTTCCGAATTTTCAAATGACCATATCTCGGAAACTAGACATTTTATCGAAATTTTGCTGCCATATTCGGAAAGAACGCGTATCGGAGCATCAAATATCTGAAAAGCAGCGATTTTATTTTTTTAAATTTGTCGAAAAATGTAGGCCCTGTCAAATTTGCAGGAAATGAAAAGTGGTCGTATTTTGATGAAACTCCTATCTAAGAGAGAATTTAAGTAGAATCGACTGGTGAAAAAACGCATCGCTATCTCTAATAGTTTTTGAAATATTCGGGATAAACTTTCGGGTTTTGGATTTTATAGATTTTGTCTAATTTTCAAATGTTCATATCTCGGAAATTAGAAGTTTTATCGAACTTTTTCAGTCTGATTCGGAAAGTACGCGTTTCGAAGCACGAAATATATCCTAAAATCAGCGACTTTTATTTTTTATTTTTTTTTTATTTGGGTTAGATTATTTTATCTTGGGTTAGCTTATTATAAATTATTTTATTTTATTTATTTTCTTTACCTTGGGATAGCTTTTCCACCTTGGGTTAGCTTATTTTAAATTATTTTATTTTATTATATTTAATTTATTTTTACGTTTTTAAAATTTATTATATTTTATTTTACCTTGGTTGAGCTATTTATAAATTATTATATTTTAATATATTTAATTATTTTTCCTTGTGTTAGCTATTTTTAAATTATTTTATTTATTATTTTATATTTTACTTATTATTTTATTAGATATGACATACGGAAGTGAAACCTCGACACTCACATCGCAATCAATTCAAAAACTTCGGGTGGCACAGAGGGGAATGGAAAGATATATGCTTGACATTACAAGACGAGACAGAAAGTCCTGCGCATGGATCAGGGAACAAACAAAAGTCTGTGACATCATTGGAAGAGTAAAGCAATTGAAATGGAGATGGGCAGGCCATATAGCGAGGCGATGGGACGACAGATGGACCAAGGCAATCCTGGAGTGGATTGATGACATCGTTAAGTATAATGGACCCGAGTGGCAGAGGAAAGCCCAGGACCGTGAAAGTTGGAAGCATGCTGAAGAGGCCTTCATCCTGCAGTGGATCGATACGGGCTAATGATGATGATGATGATATATATGTATATATATATATATATATATATATATATATATATATATATATATATATATATATATTATATATATATATATATATATATATATATATATATATATATATATATATATATATATTTATATATATATATATATATATATATATATATATATATATATATATATATATATATATATATATATAATATCACTTTAAAAAGATGCATATCTTCGATGCTTTCATCACCAACAATCCATGTTTTCGCCGACCTTCCGTCGGATGGCGTGTATATGTACTATTAGATTTTCTTGGACTGCTTCTAATGAGACAGCAGTAGCTGAATGTCATCGCACATCCAACCGTTGGCTTCCACAATCTCATGTGGAACACACAACAACCTGCATTTCCGCCTAAATGAACACTTTTGTTTGTTGCTTGACCGGGAACGAGCCCTACCTATCCCTTCAACTGGATGACATATGTTTCGTGTCTCGAGGTTCACCATACCATCAAGAATAGGGAGACCCTATCCGCAGCCAACAACCCATATTTTCGCCGACCTCCCGTCGGATGGCGTATATATGTATTGTTAGATTTTCTTGGACTGCGGCTAATGAGATAGCAGTAGCTGAATGGCATCACACACCCAACCGTTGGGTTCCACAATCTCATAAGGAACACACAACAACCTGCATTTCCGCCTAAATGAACACTTTTGTTTGTTGCTTGACCGGGAACGAGCCCTACCTATCCCTTCAACTGGATGACATATGTTTCGTGTTCAGACTCTTCAGAGCGCCGACATATACCATACCATCAAGAATAGGGAGACCCTATCCGCAGCCAACAACCCATATTTTCGCCGACCTCCCGTCGGATGGCGTATATATGTATTGTTAGATTTTCTTGGACTGCGTCCAATGAGACAGCAGTAGCTGAGTGTCATGACACACTAAACCGTCGGGTTCCACAATCTCATGTGGAACACACAACAACCTGCGTCTCCGCCTAAATGAACATTTTTGTTGGTTGCTTGACTGAGAAGGAGCCCCACCTATCCCTTCAACTGGATGACATATGTTTCGTCTCTCAATGTTCAGACTCTTCAGGGCGCCGACATATACCATACCATCAAGAATAGGTACCGTCGACACCGTCGAGCAAACACTTTGAAAATGATGGATGAGATTCTATCGAAACGTCAGCGAAACCGTCCACCAGTGGACATTCAGCTAGCACGGGATACCCTAGAAACTATCATTACAGTTCACACCCGTGAAAACATTCGTCAAAACATATAGGTTTATATATATATATATATATATATATATATATATATATATATATATATATATATATATATATATATATATACCATCAAGAACTGCAACATTTTCAATGCATCCGTTGCAGAAATTCCATTGAAAATACAAAGTTTCATACAAATTGTTTGTTCAATTTTTTATCCAGTCACAAATCTTCACAGTAACTTTTCGTAACCCAAACAAAAATCTGTCAAACCCACACTAATTGACATATCGCGCTCGAACTTCACATGTATGCCACATACGGTTGTATCAACCTAAGAAAAAAAATGCCGATTCCTAAACCCCGCGCGGTTTAAACGACTTAGTTCCGGACAATTTTGATCGCAGGGTAGATCTTGATTTTATGAAGTTGTTATATCTATGACTATGACTTCTTTCCTTTTACCAAATGCTTTTTAGTACTCACTCTCCGTGTATATTTATTATGCAATATGTAATATTTTAACCTTATATCAATCATAATATCACTACTATTATTAATATAAAACAGATTACTGTTCTTTGTATATATAATAATGAATTTGATTGATTTAATTCCCATTTTATGAAAAAGCGCTCCTATCCATTAGCTAAAATATCTATCTGTTAAACGGACGTGATTTATCTAATGAGATATGAGAACGTTCACCTTTCTCTAAGTTTTAAGACTGATGTATGAGACTTATATTCCACGGGACAGTAAAATGACTGAAATCATTTTCACGGATGGTTTGGGAGCGATTTTCTGGTTCATTAATGCAAATCGATCGAAGGTAAAAATGACGAATCGTCGGAATTAGCTTGTCCCTGGCTGTCAGTTATCAATCACCCGCCCTAATTGCGGCAAGATGTCAATAACCTCGGGCCAGGCGAAGAAGTGTTTCGGTATGTAAATGCCGAGGCCCAGAACGCGGACCCGTCTCGATAAATCAACATATTGCTTTAAATAGAGTGATTTATACCAATTATCATAAATTTCGTTTGCCATGATAGACGTCGGTCTGGCAGTGCACGCATAACTCATAAATTTTAATCTTTATTACCGCGACTGTTCTCTGGAAAAAAATATACTCGAACTTTATCAGAATTAAATACGACGTATTGTCTTAATTCAGAACATTCCGAACGTTCATTTTACTGCTTAAGTGAACGTATCAAGCGAGTTGATTTATGTATTTGGATGATGCAAAAGTTCGTCCCATTATTTTGAGAAAATAGATATTTACTAAAAATTACCTGTTATCAATACAGTATGTGCCTTTTTATTCGATGATCTTTCTTCAACAAGTTCTGAGGTTTCTGGCTGAAGAACTGATCAAGATGATTTTTCAAGTCTTCAAACGTAAAGTTTTTACCATCGCAGTTCAGGATCGTATCGGAAAAGCAATGAAGATTGACTAAAACTTATTTTTCACAATTAACGGCCTTGTTTTTGGAATAAACGATTCCCTTCCAGTCTCGCCAAATGCATAACATCACTTGTAAACTCATTGACTCATTTTTGGCCTGGTTGAAAGGACATCTCGGCCCTTTTCTCATTACTTATTACCATCCGGTTCAAAAATAGATGGATTTTGTTGTGCTTCGATAGAGATTCGGAAGCAGAAATTCGATCTAACAAATTTTCTCTGCGGACACCTGCGGCCGGCACCGATACATCGGCATCCCTACACTGCTAACCATTCCAAGTTGAGGTAGCTGCATTGACACCTTTGATCAGTTGATTCCAAGAATTCCTCCAGTCTCTTGAGTTTTACAAAACTTTCTGAACCATTTGCCGCATGTAGAATCTTCAACAACACCCTCATCCTACACATCCCATTTCTTGTTCTGCGAAGGTATTCTTACATATTCGAAAATGTAAAAGCTAAATACTGCATATTTTTTACAAACAAATAACACATTTTTATGTGTTATTTGTTTGTCATCAAACATCAAAATTTTACAGGTGTAAAGCAGTGTTTTATGACGCAATGGAGTCCAGCGTCAAAAATAGGATGAACTTTTTCATCAACCCTATACGACTCATGCAAAGTTGCACAGTGGGTTTGTGGAGAATATTAAAAATATTCAAAAAAAAACCAAGAAAAACTTTTTTCGGAAACAAGCAAAAATTTAAAAAAATGTGTGCATTTGCAATTTTTCATGCGAACGTCACAAACCGTTTCACACAATACTACTATTATGAACCACCGGATGGCGTGAGCTGCATTTAAATGCTGCTGCTCTTCCAACTTATATATTTATTTATTTAATTAAATAATAGGTTTATCCAACAGACAGGTGACCTGTCCTATTACAGGATAACACAATTTAACAAAGCTTAACTTAACCTACATAACATAGCAAGCACTTATCACTTAAATCTAAAAACTAAACCATTTAATTCCTAAATAATAGCAAGGCACAGTATGCAGGTCATAATACATTCAGATTAATACATACATTAAGAATATTATTAAACTGTTTTAAATTACTAGAGTAGAAGAAGTCAAGAAAACTTTAACTCACTGGGTCCGTCGCGCTGCCTGGTAGTAGAGGCAACTCCCTGGAAGCTTGCATCCATCCGAGATGAGGCAAATTAAAGTCACCGACCACAAGTATATCACTTTTGTGATACTTTTCCAATACTCCTTCCAATTTGGTAAAGAATGCTGTATAATTATTTAAAGAGGCATACGGTGGAATATCAACAGTACATATCAAGACCCTCCTCTCTCCCCTCAAAGCGATAGAGATCCATAAGTCCTCCACAATATTATCGTTGCCGCACAGATGTGTTAAGGTGCTACCTTTGAATGATTCACGAATTCCCAACAAGACTCCACCACCGTCCCGCTTGCCCGTCGTTATAGGATTTCTGTCCAAACGAAAGACCGAATATCCCTGAGGAAATAACTCACTGTCCGAAATTTCTGGTTTTAACCACGTTTCTGTTATGCAAATAATATCATAATCGGCGTCACAAATTGCTTGGAAGAAGTCAACGCATTTTGTTTTTAGCCCTCTGGTATTCTGATAGAAGATAGACACAGCGTGATCAGCCATTGCAGTAAGACAATCTCACCGTTTTGCAGTTTTATACTTAATGAGACGAGTTAGAGATGAAGATTGTTAAGGTCAATTTCGGATAGGATGCGGAGTGGACGAGAGCTCTCCTCTTTCTTGACAAATATCTTGGAGTCCTTCACCCAGCAATACTTGAATTGGAGATCCCTACAGCGTTCCCGAGACTTATCAAAGATTGACTTGTAGTACGGTGACAGGTGTTCATTTATATATATTCTGGTATTTGCGTCAAATCCCAATTTCTCCGATGCAATATTAGAATTTTTCAAAGTTTTGGCAGCTTTGAGTAGTTGGTTTCTCTTTTCTAGAGATTCAAATTTTACCACAATATTTTTAGGTAAAGGTCTTCCAGTGTCTTTGTGCGGAAAACGCATTACTCTATGACAGGTTACTATATCAGTTTTATCAATTTCTACATTTATGGCGTCAGCGATTTTTATTACCAAGTCCTGGACGTTTTTCCGAGCCCCTCCAGGACACTGCGAACCTCTATGTTGTTTTTCCATGTCTGCTGCTCCGCAGACTCCACCCTGGCTCGCAAGTCGGCGCACTCCTTCCTAACAGCTACCAGCTCACTCTGAATATTATCAAACCCTCTCGATACCTTTTTAAAGTGCTCCATCTGCTTGTTGAAATCATCTATCTTATCACCGTAGAACTTAACTGAGTCTATCAGACATTGTCTGTCATTGTTGTTGTTGCGCAGGCGAAACATCTCTTATGATTGAGTTCACCTTTGCGAGAAGCTCCCGCAATAATTCACTAGTGTCCGATTTCCTACATTCATTACAGGACCAAATCACCCCCCAGTCATCGGGCACCTCCCCCAAAACCACTGGCAATTTAATGCACTTTAAGTGAAAATCGCGACGGCAGTGTCCACTACAACAAATGCCTGGGTTAGCGCGGCTAACAGAAGTTGAACACGTAGCACAACAAGTCGGCATCGCAAAAAAGTCAGTGTTCAGTGTTCACGATGTCCAAAATTCAAGAGGTTAATAAGACAAATCAAGACGCTATTATAACTAATTCTTTAGTACACACAACATTAAACATACTGCAGCAAAGTTTATCAATTAATTTTGGCGATGACGCAATAACAATAGATTAAACACGGGAGCAGAAGCACACGCGTTCGCCACACCTGCTACGTTCTCCAGTCTCCTTTTACTTGACCGAACTTGACCGAACTTGACCGAACTTGACCGAATATCGCGACAGTAAGCACAGAATATGCCAGATGAGATTTTGGCGAAATGTCTACAAACTCCCGACAGGGATCAACTCAACTCGACTTCCGGATGTACTTTCGGAAAAAACCAAATACATGTTTTTTCATCTGTGATGTTTTCATCTTTTTCATAATATATATATATATATATATATATATATATATATATATATATATATATATATATATATATATATATATATATATATATATATATATATATATATTAGGGTGGTCGTTAAAAATTGAATTTTTTCTGACGCCCCAAAAAACCCTCCTTATGATGACAAAATATGGAGGAATTTTTTTTTTACAAAAATAACACGTGCTTCAAGACGATTAACTTCATTTTTTGATAAAATCGTAGTTTTTTTGTAAGTATCTCTTGCAGTATACGGATTTGAGAAAAATAAATAGGAGGAAAATAATAAGAAATTTTATAGGAAACTAAATACTCTACAAAAAAGGTCCGTTACATTTTCTTCATAAAATTCATATTTATGGAGATATTCTCGATAATAAATTCATTAACTCCATATAGCCAACATTTTAAGAGCTACAAACGTCATTTTTTCTGAAATATAAAAAATTTTAAGTAGAATTTACAATTATTATTAGTAAAATATAGGTATTAGTAAAATATGGATAACACTGTAAATTTACCCTAGATAACTTACCTATAGAGGTATTTCTTATAAAAGTCATTGAAAAATTAGTTATTTACCGATAACGTAAACGGATTATTATCAATAATACCGAAAATATCTAGAATTTATTATAGTTTTACGAAATTGTTTATATTTCAGAAAAAATGACGTTTGTAGGTCTTAAAATGTTGACTATATGGAATTAATGAATTTATTATCGAGACTATCTCCATAAATATGAATTTTATGAAGAAAATGGAAAGAACCTTTTTTGTAGACAATTTAATTTTCTAGAAAATCGCTCCTATAACTTTTTCTCAATTCCGTATACTTTAAGAGATAGAAAATCGCTCCTATACCTTTTTCTCAAATCCGTATACTTTAAGAGATACTTACAAAAAATTACGATTTTATCAAAAAATGAACTTAGATTGTCTTGAGGCACGTGTTATTTTTGTTAAAAAAAATCTCCCGTATTTTTTCACCAAAAGGAAGGCTTTTTTGGGGCGTCGGAAAAAATTTAATTTTTAACGATCACCCTAATACATATGGTCAGGACCTTTGGTCAGTCCGAAAAAACCCTCGTGGGGTTAATCTAATGAAATAAAAGTAGGAGCCGAAAAGGCTAACTTAAAAACCAGGTTACTTTATAATGTTCGACTCGAGCCCGAGTTATTATGGCTTAAGGCCAAAAATCTGTATCGGGAGACGTTTGATGGTGACTGAAAAATTGAGCAAATTTTACTTGGAGCAGAGATGATTCATTTACTTTGGTGCTAAATAATAAAGTCTGCTTTCTGACTACATGCATATTTTTCCTAAGTCTCAGCGGGGCTAGTGGAGCAACTTTTCATTTAATCTCCCATAACTTTAAGAATATGCATCGGATTTAATACATTCTTACTGTGTTAGGTTTGTAATTTACTCTTCTCCAAAGTTGCAAGTTGCTCAATGTGCCCCACTGCTTTCTGACTACATGCATATTTTTCCTAAGTCTCAGCGGGGCTAATGGAGCAACTTTTCATTTAATCTCCCATAACTTTAAGAATATGCATCGGATTTAATACATTCTTACTGTGTTAGGTTTGTAATTTACTCTTCTCCAAAGTTGCAAGTTGCTCAATGTGCCCCACTGCTTTCTGACTACATGCATATTTTTCCTAAGTCTCAGCGGGGCTAATGAAGCAACTTTTCATTTAATCTTCCATAACTTTAAGAATATGCATCGGATTTAATACATTCTTACTGTGTTAGGTTTGTAATTTACTCTTCTCCAAAGTTGCAAGTTGCTCAATGTGCCCATTGCTTTCTGACTACATGCATATTTTTCCTAAGTCTCAGCGGGACTAATGGAGCAACTTTTCATTTAATCTCCCATAACTTTAAGAATATGCATCGGATTTAATACATTCTTACTGTGTTAGGTTTGTAATTTACTCTTCTCCAAAGTTGCAAGTTGCTCAATGTGCCCCACTGCTTTCTGACTACATGCATATTTTTCCTAAGTTTCAGCGGGGCTAGTGGAGCAACTTTTCATTTAATCTCCCATAACTTTAAGAATATGCATCGGATTTAATACATTCTTACTGTGTTAGGTTTGTAATTTACTCTTCTCCAAAGTTGCAAGTTGCTCAATGTGCCCCACTAGTGGAGCTAGCTAAGCATGAATATGGGGCGAGTAGAGCAACGGCTAAAAAGGACTTTACCGCCTGTATAGAATGATCTGAATACAAAAAAATTGTAATCAACAAGCAAATATTTATTTATTATGATTATTACATGCTCATATTGTTATTATATCTTTGGAAACATCAAATTAAAATAAAACAAAATTAAATATTTCCAATCTTTGGATTATTATTACACTTTTTATATTTAAAATTATATATTTAAGAATAATTTTAACGCAAATGAATATTAAATTAAAGTACTAACTAATTATGAGATCAAGAATATTGCTAGATGATAAATAATCCGAAATTATTAATTATCTTTGTCTCTGTCACAATTAATACAAACATATCTCTTTAAAGTCATCCTGTTAATATTAAATTGTTTGGATGCAGCACTTACACTCATTTTTCTTCCTCTACAGCTTTTTCTGCATCACTCAATTGTTGATTAGTAGCTAAACCTTTTGAGGTCTTTCTTTTTTATATACTCATCCTAAAATGTAATAATAATCATTAATTCAATTATCAATATAAGTAATTTTAATTAGTAAACTTTGTGTAGAATCATCACATGCACAAATTAATTGATGGTTATTCATTTATTAAGGAAAAATTTGATTTATTTATTGATTATATTTATAAAAAAATCATAAGAGTTAAAAATAAATAACCATCTATAATCAAAAGGACAATAATTAAGTAATCTTTAAATACTTACGTGATCTTTATTAAGTGTTTTTATACGAGTGTAGTAGAACAATTAAAAAAAAAATAACGATGTATCCTGTAACAACCTGTAATATTTTTTTACGCCTAAAAAAAACACTAATTTTATCGTAGCACAGGACAGCAATTGACAGTCGCGGTATGTATTCCCCTCCCATAACCACTTCTTTTTAGTATTTACACGTTTGTTATAGGTTGCTTAGTTTTCGAGATATTTCGATTGCACAACTTGCTCCTATGATCAATTAGCCCCGCTCTATCCTACAGGTTTTGTAATAATAGTCTTCAAAAGTGCTAGCAAACAGGAAGCAAGAATATAATTATAAAATTAAAACGATGGCGTGACTACTTTGAGAAGTTAATGAGTATAAATGGTGAAACTACAACTACAATTATAACAAAACCTGCGGGAAATCAAGAACGGGACAGCAACGGAAACTGATATGATTGCGGCAGATATATTGAAGATCGACGTGAGTTTAACAACTATCTAATTACTACTACTCGGTCAAAAAATCTGGAGAGAAGAGAGATTCTCAAAAGAGACTGGAACTGCTAGCAAGGTTTTCAATCGTATTGTATTAAATTGAATCAGGGACATTCCAGGTGGAATGATAAGAAAAAAACAAAATGGATTACAACGTGGCTGTTCATGCATAGGCAACATCAATACTGGTATGGTATATATATATATATATATATATATATATATATATATATATATATATATATATATATATATATATATATATATATATATATATATCATCATCATCATCATCATCATCATCATCATCATCAGCCCGTATCGATCCACTGCAGGATGAAGGCCTCTTCAGCATGCTTCCAACCTTCACGGTTCTGGGCTTTCCTCTGCCACTCGGGTCCAATATACTTAACGATGTCATCAGTCCATCGTGCTTTCGGTCTTCTTCGCGGACGTTTGCGATCAAGCGGTATCCACTCCAGGCTTGCCTTGGTCCATCTGTCGTCCCATCGCCTCGCTATATGGCCTGCCCATCTCCATTTCAACTGTTTTACTCTTCCAATGATGTCACAGACTTTTGTTTGTTCCCTGATCCATGCGCAGGACTTTCTGTCTCGTCTTGTAATGCCAAGCATACATCTTTCCATTTCCCTCTGTGCCACCCGAAGTTTTTGAATTGATTGCGATGTGAGTGTCCAGGTTTCACTTCCGTATGTCATAACGGGTAGAACGCACTGATCGAATACTTTTCTTTTCAGGCAAAGTGGGAGTCTGCTCTTAAACACTATGTTGAGCCTACCAAATGCCTGCCAGCCACATTTAACACGCCGTTCCACCTCCCGGGCGGTATTCCCCTCCATGGAAATCCTCTGCCCAAGATATACAAAGCTGTCCACAATCTCTAAATCCCTTCCTAAAACTGAAATTCTTCTGTCCTGAGCGAAGTTATTGAACATAACCTGACTCTTTTTCAGGTTTATTTTCAAGCCAAATGGTTCGCCAGCCCTTTGCAGTTCTTGTATGCGTCTTTGCAGCTCCTCTGGGTCTTGTGAAATGAGAATAATATCATCTGCAAATCTAAGATGGTTTAAGTTTGCACCATTGATCTTTACCCCATCCTGTTCCCAATCCAGTTTACGGAATACTTCTTCAAGGCCAGCCGAGAAAAGAATAGGCGATATTGCGTCACCCTGCCGTACACCTCGTTCTATATTAATTCCCACTTCAAGATCATCAAGATGAATTGTGGCTGTAGCTCCATCATATATCGATTTTAATAGGTTTACATAGGCTCTCTCTACACCTTGGCTAAGCAGTGCATCCATTATCGCATGCTTTGAGATGGAATCAAATGCTTTTTCGTAGTCGATAAAAGCCAAGCACAGTGGCATGGTGTATTCGTTGTGCCTTTCTATGACCTGCTGTACAACCTGGATGTGATCCATTCTACTGAATGCACTTCTGAATCCTGCTTGTTCTCTTGGTCGTGCGTCATTCAGTTTTTTTAATATTCTTTTAGAAATTATCTTAGTGAAAACTTTGTACATCACTGATAGGAGGCTTATTGGACGGTAGTTCTTTAAATCTTCCTGTGCTCCTTTTTTATATAAAAGGATCACTTCTGCATTTTTCCATAAGTCAGGTACTTTTTGTTCTTTGAGGCATTTTGAGTATAATTTTGCCAGTGTTTTATGTAACGTCCGACCACCAGCTTTTAGCATTTCGACAGTTACACTATCCTTTCCTGGAGCCTTGCCGTTCTTCATCAATTCTATAGCATTTGTTACTTCCTCCACTAGGATATCTGGTATTATATATTGTTCTTCCGTGGGTATTGCTGTCCCTGACTGGCTCTGATCTTCATATAACTGGGAATAAAACCTTCTGACAATCTCTAACATTTGGGTACGCGTCCTGCACACTGTGCCATCCTCACGCTTTAAAGCATATATTTGCGTTCTTTTGTTTCTCAGCTTCTGTTTAGCTTTGTTAATTCCTTTGTTTTCTTCCAGGGTTTTTTGCACTAGCTGCATATTGAATCGGCGCGTGTCTTCTCTGATACGTTTTCTTATAGTTTTGCAGAGCTCAGTGTAGTCGACCCTGCCAAAAGGACTACCTGCATTTCTCATTGCTCGCCGTTTCTTCATTAAATCAATGGTCTCACTGGAGATTTTTTTTTGTTTGAGACATTTTTCCTCTGGTGCTATAAAAATAAAAATACAAAAATTCAAATATTTTACTCACAAGACACATTTTAATAACGTCCATAATAAATATTATGAACGTAAAAAAATAAAAACAACTCCAATGAAATAACTCCCTCAAGACATCCTTTAATATACAATAAAGTCTGAAGTATTTATACTTTTTCTCTGTGTTTTTATTAAACTTTTAATCTTTGCAATTCATGCCTTTGAGTCTTGATACTATGGGACTTATGACAAACTGAACATTGTGACATATGTAATAACACCTTCGTTTTTGTCCATGGGAATAATGCTCCCCTGAAGTTCCGTAGCCAAATGCCAATATAACGTTTGATGAATGTCTGAAGGTTTGTTGGAATTGTTTATATTGTGACCCTGTTTTTTAAATGGTCCATTACGAGATCTCCTCCAACGGAGATAATAAATGCCAAACCAAACTATTTACCCCACCTTTTGTTGAATTGTAGAAATCGATAACTTCAGGAAGACATTTTTTATTTTGAATTATTATATCTGTATGATGCAATGAAGATAACATTATAACAGCTTTGCGTGTCTTAGGCACGTAAGACAAAATGGTGAAATCTTTTGTAAAGCCAAATATTGTTCATGAAACTGGGCGATTTTTATTAGGTAAAAATTGACTTGGTATTTCTCTTTTATTTTTACGCAGCGTACCTGTATATATCAAACCGATTTTTTTTTAGTTCTGTTGCAAGTTCTATTGACGAAAGCCAGTTATCGCCGTTAATGTTAGGGTTACTGTTTATAATTGGTTGAACAAGTTGCAAGACATTCAAAGTTGGAACTGCCAATTTTCTTGGATTAGAAGATGTGTCTTTACCGGAATATATAAATACATTTAGTAAATATTATGTCTTTGCAGCACAGATACACATTATTTTTAATCCATATTTGTTGGATTTAACTGAGGTAGCCGATACTTGATGGAAATTCATTTTAAATAAATAAACAAAGATTAATATCTAAAAATTTCCACTATATTTAAAATTGTATGTATGACAATTGTTTTTGTTATTTTAAATATAGTGGAAATTTTTAGATATTAATCTTTGTTTATTTACTTTGTTTATATATTTGTTAAGTTTATTGGACTCATAGATCTTGTATCTACATTTTCCCCTAAATCCAATAATCATCTCACCAACGGTCATGTACTATCTGCAACATAATTTGACTGTGAATTGATAATTATGAGGTTGAACAATTCTGATATAGGAGCAAGTTTATCACCATTTCTTATTCTTTCTTTTCTTGTGCTACTGTCATCAAATATCAATGCTGAACAGAAAAAACAAAAACTTTTTAATAGTCATAGTAACATAAAATATATCACGCCCCGTTAAATTCGTAGCCCACAGCGAACTTACATCTTCGTTATTGGATTTGAATGCGTCCTAGAAAAGAAGAAGACCTATAAAAGCTTTCAGGTCAGTTTATTCAATGTGATTCGTAAACTGACATGATAGAGCTTGAACTCCACAAGAAGCTGCCAGTTCAGTTATTCGTTCGTTTGTATGCTGAACAATGATGACCAACATATAATCATCAAACAATAAATTACATGCATCTACAGGTTTGGATGGTTTGTCCGTATATACCTCACACATTACATCTGGAATCTTAGACCTAATTGTGTTTTCAGCTCGAGTTTTGCTACTAGCAGTTGGAATTTTGGATCACTTGTTTTTGTCCACCATATTTAATACTACGTATAAGGTATTATGGGTCAGAGTTTGGCCGGAAGCCTGCACAGTTCACAAACGAGAAGTCCTTTACGCAAAGTGCAATTGGTTACTAAATGTAACGATCAAATTAAAAGAATTCATAGAACACCAGTGATGATGTCATATATCCACCTAATTGTCAGACGAATGTAAATTGGTCTGTGTTACTATTGACCAATCATACCAATTAATGGTTAAACACTTGACTACACTGTAAACGAGACAGAAACAAATTAAATTATAGGAAACAATAAAGTTGCCATTAAAGGTTCGTAGAATACTGTGGAAATATCCCCTCTACGGTCTTATGGTAATTCCTACATTGTCCACTACAAAGTCAGGTACAAATCATTTCAATGACTGTATAATATAAAGGACTCTATAATATGCAGGTACTTGAAAATGGGACGCGCTAGGCCATTTCTGTGAAAAGTTGTTTTCATAACTACCTAAATGAAACGCAAAAAAGCATTCTCATCAATGTTACAAACATCATGTCCAACTGTGTTAAAGTTTTTTGAAATCAATGCAAAATTTGTGTTTTATTCAAGAATTTATAAAAACCTATGAATTCGAAAGGCCCTTTATATGTGACAAATAATCGATTCAAGCGGTTCTATAGGTGATCCACAGATATAGCACCATCTGACTTATATTTGTTTAATAGGGCAGCTCAGAAATATTTAAAAATGATGAGATGATTCCACTAGATCGTTTCATTTATCAGTAATGATTTGATACAAAGTTTTGTAAAAGTCAATGCAGAATAGCGGAAATTTCGTCGCTCTTCGCCACAGTACATTAATCCAACATCTGTATTAAAATACACTGAATAACGGTGACATTTAACACGATCGGGCTTACACAATAAAATGGGTTTTGTCCGTTTCGGACGCTTCTGGTGAAATGTTAACACGGGCCAGTCGGTGTTGCGGCCGCTGTGGTAAATCAATCCGGAACGGGCCAACGTTTGATGCCTTCGCCCCGTTCCCGCGCTGTGAATTACGACTCCGTCCCGTTTTGTTTCGGAATTTGCGCGATATGCCAGACCAGGTAAACCAGAACCTGCGACAGCCGCTGACCCTCCTGCCACTCCCGGTGATTTGTTCGTTCGTCGCGTCAATCTTGTTTGTTTTTCGGTTTAAACTGGCAAACACGTTTTCGAACTATCCGAACATTGTCGGAGAATTATACGATACAGTCCTTTAATTGCTTTTTGATTTGTTAATATCTATCAAAACTGCGTACATTTTAAACTTTCCTCATTGTTGTTATGCCGGATTAGAGCGCGTTTCGACGTTGTCCTGTCTTTCTAATATTTCTGTCTTCCCAAATCAGTTCGTGTCTCCAATTTGTTTCTGGTATTCCCCTTCTTGGGTATTCTATTTGTGGCTATTTGATTTATTTGCTTAAGAAGTTTTGTCTCTGACATACAAAGTCGAGTAAGAAAAATAAGAAAAAGTAGAAGCGGGGGAGGGGAGATCCCATCACATCCCTCTCCACCGCTTGACTCTGAAGGGAAAAAACGATGTCCCTCTTAGTCTGTAATTTAGTTAAAGTTAAATTTTGAAACTTAAAACGTAAACATGTGCCAGACAGAAAAGATCAAGACTAATAAACCAGGTAAATTTTCTACTTAATTTTCTTTTGGTATTGACCCTCAAGTCCCCGAACAAAATAAATTAAAGAGAGGTGGATCGCACAAAGATGGACCATAGCCCGGGAAGTGCCTATAACTTTCCCATTGGAGCCCCAGAACAAATTTTATCTGAGCATACGATATACCAGCTTTAAAAACTTCGCACCGAAAGTGAATTTAAGTAAATCTAGAAGATACAAAACTTAACACTAACAAAACAGTCCTAACTAGTACCTAACCTATTACCTAAACTTAAAAAAAAACTCTTGTTTACAGAAACTGAAATCTTCTTCTAAAACGGTTAGGATGTGTCCTGCTTTGCCGCCACGAAGCCCTCCAAAAGAGCGGTTTTCTTCTTGTCCTTTAAACTCTGAAGGATTCTGCTAGGTCTGGTTGGACAGTCCTGTCCGATTGTATCTATTAAGGCAAGTCTTGGCACGTCAAATGCGCTGCAGAATAAAATTTTATGAATTAGGTCGTCCTCCATCCCTTTTGCGCATACCACACAACCTGCATCCCCGATCTTACCAATCCTCTTCATATGCTTCAGGAACTAACCATGTCCAGTCAGAATCTGAGTCAATTTTCTGTTAAAAGTAAAATGGGCCTCCAGCCAGTTCGAAATACTCGGTATAAATCTATAGGTCAGTCTTCATCCTCATCCCACTCAGCCCGCCATTTATACAAAGTCGAGTAAGTCCAGCATTAGCAGGCGTGTTCTCTTCTGTGGCTAAAGATAAGGTAAGATATTTAATAGGTGTTTCAGTTAATATTGTCGGTTTACTCGCAAAATACTCCATTCAGTATGGTCAACCTTATATATGCTACTTTTAAACTAGTCTTTAATGCAATCATATTGGGATAATTCAAAGAGACCCAATAAATTGAGATACATTAAACCATTATTCTCCCAACCACCTCCAGAACCTCTGGTAATTACAGTAAACAGATGAAATTCATGATTGGTCACTGCAGATTTATACATGACTATTTACTAAAACGAGAAGGTCCTCCGTTTTGCGAATTCTGCCCGATCCCCTGTACATCAAGCATATTCTTACCGAATTCACTGCATTATACCCTCTCAGATCCTTTTTTCTAGCTATTTCTAGCTAGCTAGCACTTCTAGCTATTTAAAAAAAAAACAAACGTGTCAACACATTAGTTTATTCTGCGATAAAACCCCTATATGATAGAAGCCATCTGTGATAGAACTGATCTGTGATACTAGTAACCTGTGATATATATTAATTCCTTTCTATTTGCGTCTCTTACGTGAGATCCAAACTCATAAGTCAAAGTTCTTGGTCGTTAAATGATCTTGATATCGGCGACCTAAACCTCAATATTCTCTCTCTCTCTCTCTTTCTTAATAATGTCGATTTTGCTAAGAGATGGCATTACTAATACATTTGTTGATATAAACAAATGACGCCTATGGCGTTTTTGAGTGTTAACATACCTCATCAAAAGCCAATTTGTTATTAATTGTCATTGTTCAAAAAACATAATTTTTCATAGGTTAGAATATGTCGACTTATGTACAAGAAAAATATGTTTTGCGAGGAAGTTTAATAATCTTCTTTCGTTTGAAGAAAACGGTCACTGAAAGTTATCGATTGTTGGTTGAAGCTTATGGTGAATATGTTCTAACCCAAAAAACTTGTGAAAGTTGGCTTAAATGCTTTAAAAGTGGGGATTTTGATATAACTGACAAGGAGCGTCCAGGACATGATGCAGATTTGCAAGCATTATTGGATGAAGATTCAACTCATACGTTGAAACAATTAATAGAAGCATTGAATGTTGCCCAATCCACCATTTCTGAATACCATTCTCTACACGCATTGGAAAAGACCCAGAACGAGAGAAAATGGTTCCATATGAATTCAAAGGAAAGAGATAATGAAAAGTGAAAACCATTTCTGTAATTGCTTGCGCTGGGAGAAAAGTAAAAATTTTTTTGCGTCGATTGTGACAGGTGATGAAAAGTGGATCTATTTTAATAACCCAAAGCGCAAATAATAATGGATAGACTCAAGCCAACATTAGAGCCAATGTGCAATATACTTGGAAAGAAGGCTTTGCTATGTATTTGTTGGGATAATTAATATTCTTATTATAAGATCATTTCCCGGCCATGCATACAGTCTCTGATGCCATTATGAGTCTCTTAAAATGTTCGATGAGTGAAAGTGGGTAGGGCAGGATGGTACAATTAAGTTATAAAGGGTATTCCATTAAGAGGTTTCGAATGTGACCGCCACGACTTCTCTGGCAGCTCACAATTCTTTTGTTGAAATTCTCGATTACTGCTGAACATATTTGCGGAGTTATGTCACGAATTATTCGCCTAATTTCTTCTTTCAACTGTTGAACGGTTTGCGGATTATTTTCCTAAGCTTTGCTCTTCACATAGCCCCACAAAAAATAGTCTAGCGGCGTCAAGTCGCATGACCTTGACCAATTTACGTCCCCATTCCGGGAGATCAGCCTCCCTCCAAACTGTGTACGTAATAAAGTCAATGTTTCACGTGCTGTATGACATGTCGCACCATCTTGTTGGAACCACATATTCTCTAAATCCATGTCCATTATTTGATCCCATAAAAAAACATCAATCATCGTTCGGTATCATTCTCCGTTTACTGTAACAGCTCGTTCATCTTCATCTTCAAAAAAATACGGTCCAATGATACCCTCAGTCCAAAAACCGCACCAAACTGTGACACGTTGAGAATCTCTAGAATTTTCATTGCCCCAGATGCGACAATTTTGTTTATTCAACAAAAAACATTTATTTCCACAAAATAATTGTGAGCTGCCAGAGAAGTCGTGGCGGTCATTTGACAGATGTTGTATTCCACGTATAATTGTACACTATCCAGCTTCGCACTGCCATAAATAACTTTCAGGTATGTTATGAAACGTTTCTTTTATTCGTTACCAACATTCGAAACCTCTTAACGGAATACCCTTTATTTGACATAGAATAATGGAATTGAATAATAAATAGAATAAAAAAATTTAAGTGGATAGTGCAAGGATAGTAAAATTAAAATTATATTGAACATAGAATATTAGGACAGAATAGAGAATACAAAAAGATATATACATTTATATACTTAAAGTATTGACTAGTATTATATTTTGTGATGTAGGTTAACATTTTTTAGAAAATCTACAAGATGTTGGAAATTATCAACTGAAAGGATTAGAAGCAGGTTTTGTCCCAGGTTGCAGGATCTATGTTGACACTTAAAAAATCATGGGTAGACCCAGGCCAGCCTTGAACATCACAATCAGGGCGCAATATACTTAGAAAGAAGGCTTTGTAGTGTATTTGGTTGAATAATGGGGAGCTGTGTATTGCGAACTATTGAAACCTGAAACGATTCAACTGGCGATCGATACCAACAACAATTGATAAAATTGAACAGAACATTGAAGAAAAAACGATCGGAATACGCCCAAAGACACGATAAAGGAATTTTTCAATATGACAGTGCTCGGCCCTATGTTACAAAATGGGGCATCCTATACAACTCGCTGTATTCACCAAACTTAACCTCTTCAAATTACCGGCAGCACGGACTTTCAGATCAACACTTACATTCTTGCTAAGAAATGGAAATTTGAATGGTTGGCCTAAAAAACCACAAGTTCTTTTGGCGTGGAATTCATTTTTTGACAGAAAGATGGGAAAAGTAATAGTTATCAATGACCGATACTTTGATTATTAAGATATTTTATTTTTGTTACGGAAATAAATGGTCAATTTGCTAAAAAGTCGATATTATTAACCGAAATATCTATTAAATGAGATGACGCGACCACCTTCTAGACATTCTGACTGACTAGGAAAGGGACGTGTCTATTTCTAGGTCCTTGATACTGATGAACTAGTTATCTCCATTTGATTCAGTTAGAGGTAGTTACTTTCCATTGTTGACTATCATTAACACTCTTTAATGTTTTGACCTTTGTAATGAAGTTTCTGAACTTAGGCAAGGCACGTTCACCACCTAATATATACTTTTCTAGACAGCTCAATATAGGCGTCTCCTGTGAACGAGAATGCCTGTCGACAAACAATTCGCCCCACTGCTCTCCTACTTGTATAAATTGAAGATTCTTCCAATAATTTCCTGAATTCTCCTATGTTTCTAAATAATATATCTACAATTCTTCTATTTTAATCATTCCCTTCGGCTACCTCCTTAATTACTTTTATCTTTTGATTATAACAATCTTTGGTTAGAAGAAAATTAAATAATCGTTCTACTTTAAAGTTTAAACTAGTTATCTTGTTATAGAAGTTGTTATTTGAATAGTTATGAATGTATTTTGAAATGATGCTGTTTTTTTCTAAAAATACTAAATCCTAATATTTTTTTTAATTCATAGTTACTAAAGCATCCAAAATTGAAAATATTATGGTATTAGTTTAGAAACAATTTTGCTTCATAAATAATTTTATTGAAGAGAGGTATGCTAAAATAATGTAGTTAGAAAATCCTGTTTCTACAAGGGTTGCTATTTATGCATCCGGAATAATAAATAAAAACCAATTTTTATCACTGAAAGTAGTTTTTTTGTTTTTCAAAATATTGCTCGCGATATCGATGTATCGATACACTTTTGCATAAGTTTGAACCAATTTTCATAGAACTTTTTCCATTCCGATTGAGGTATCTTTAAAACATGCATTTTGAACGCATCAGCGTTCTTCTGTTGTTGAAAATCGTTGACCGCGTAGTTTATTCTTCACGGAGGGGAACAAAAAGAAATCATTAGTTGCCAAATCAGGACTTTACAGCGGATGACCCATCGATTCGATGTTTTGACAGGTCAAATATTGAGTTGTTTGATCCGATGTGGAAGAACTTGCGTTGTTATCGTGAAGAATCAGCCTGCGTCACTGGTTGTTTATTCTTATTTCTTGAAATACTTCTGGCAAACAAATGGTTGTGTATCATTCAGAATCGACCGTTCTACGAGTCTCTAGTGGCACTGTAGCATTGCAGCACAGGCGGTCACTTGCTTCGAAGTGCCTGTTGCGCGAACAACTTTTGGTGGGTTTGGCTCATTTTGTAATACCCATTCAATCAACTGTTGTTTACTTTTATATTCATACGCATAGATCCCAGATTCGTATTCTGTGTAGATGTTATTCTCAGCTTTTGCTCATCACGATTGTGTTTTTTGAGCATTGCTTTGCACTAATCGACTGGAGCCTTTTTTGAGTGATTATCAAATTATGCGGAATCCTTCGGACACAAATTTTTTTCGCTTCATCACCAAAAGTCGAAGTGAGTTGATCCATCCACTGTTTTTGAGGTAATCAACGTTGAAAGTCATAGTAAATCATCGCACGAAAATTGTCTCTAATTCTGAGTTAATTAAATCTATTTTTTACTGAGATGAAATTTTCAAGTCACTAACAACACAAATTGCTTCCGTATGATAAAACTTTCTGAGTGGGTAACAAAGAGTATCAACCATAGTAGAAAATATTTCAACGCAGACATTTTGACAAGAAAGAACTACGTTAAATAAAAGGATATGCATGAAAATAGACCTATTTCCTTCGGTTACTATTTTCATTTTTATATAACCAAAACCAACGATTTTATTTTATTACATTATTTTTAGACAAAAAGTTTATCTAAACCGTGTTCAAAATGCAACCATTTCCGCGGAAAATAGGTGAGAAATGTATTTTATTTCACAGCATTTGTCTAACAATTAGCAACATCGCCATTTGTAACGAAAATTCAGTTTTTTGTTTCATTCCTCTTAATTATTTATTTGAAATCATTATATTATTTATATATTTAATGAAATATTTTTATAACAATTTTTACCACAGGTTTCAGCATAAAATTGGTTTATATTTTTACAAAAAAGGAAAACTAACATATTAATGTCGTTTTATGTCAAAGTTGAAATTACTAGCACTAATTTATCACACCAAAATACGTTTTAAATGATTCATGTCACATTAAAAAACCAGTGGCGGCTCGTGGATTTTTAAAGTGGGTGGGCGTAGAAGATAGTGCTGCTGAAGTTTTTTTTTGCTGTCCCGTTCCGTCTTTTTATTTTCGTGCTATTGAAACCCTACACTCAAGCTTAACCAGGAAAATGAGTTAAAGGGAAGAAACGAACGGAAATAAAATATGGTGTTTTGCTCTGAAAAATTGTTTACGGTGATAAATACTGGAGGGGCGGCGCCCGAACATCCTCCTTCATTAGCCGCCACTGTAAGAAACACATGATCAGCTCTTTTATTAAATGAAATGTTCAAAACATCCATCATTTCAGTATATGCAAACCTAGCATCATATTTACCACTTTTCCCGAACATGTTGGAAAATCCTGGTAGTCTAATCTCATCGACTGTAATAAAAATACCTTCTTCTTAATATAACCGCTTCCCTAGAGTATATTTTTGGTTTAAATGTACTTAGAATGTACTTAAATGTACTTAGTAATAGATGAACTTAAATAGATGCACTAACTGTTTGACACACTGAAATAATTTTTGTTGCCAATTTGATATATCATTCTTTATCGTTATGAAACGCTGAAACGTTATCGCACCGTTCGTGGCTGATGTAGGGCATGATTATTAATATTAAAAACATATTTTAACAATGTTTATTAGTTTATGTAACTATTTTTTCAAATAATGTGAAGAAATTTTAGTTAAATTTACGAAAGTTATTTCCCTTACACTCTGTATATATTTACGTAATTTAAAAAAGGAATAAAACAATTTTTTACTTTGTTCTCTATCACTTTTATTTGTAAACAAAATTTATGTGACTATAGTTTCGTAAAATGACTTTACATTCTCAAACACTACTTTAAAACTTTTTTTACTAGTTTTAACAAAGTAACGGACAAATCAATCAATATTTACGTAATATCTGGTATCTTGTGAAATATTAAATTGAATATTTGAATTGAATCTAATCCTGCAGAATGTTGTCATTATTGGAAATATTAACTAATTATCAATTCTTCTATTGAAACGTTTAATGTGAAGTATTAAACTTGAAGAGATTTGCCACTAAACACCAAATTCATTTTAGCTCCTCGACCATATGCAGTCATTAGCAGGGAATGATATAATCTATCGAATCATCATCAAAATTGAACCATTTCCTGATGATGGTTCAATTGATTGGCGTGCATCAAAAAGTGAAAAAAGTGATTTGGTGTTTAGTGGTTAATCTCTTTGGCTTTAGTATAGCTTCTTACTTACGCCTAGATTCTTTCATCACTCAATAGCCTTCTTTGGGGTAAAATTTAAGCCCAATATGGTTGATTCTATCTCGGTCTGAGCGGAATACTGACCGGAATACTGAGCGGAATACTGACTTCTATTATGAATGTTTCGTTAAAACGGAGAAATAATGATATTACACGCTATTTATAATGTTAATGAAAATTGTATTGAAAGTAGTCATATATCTATGAATCAATTTTTTTCTTCAAGTTTTCGTTTTTTGCCTAGAAGTATATTTTTAGATAAAGAAATAATATAAAGAGTTGATGGACAAGCCGCAAAAATAAAGGCGAAATAAATCGAAACGTCGCTCAATTTGTTCGAATAGACCACGTGGGAGAGGAGCACAGAGCCGTGCACGCAACATTACGCAAAACGGCCGCCATTATCGCTGCAATGTCCTGCAGGGTGTGCTTTCGATGGCCCTTCGGTAACGTCGTTGGATTTTATGGATCGGGAAACGACTTTCGGCGAAATGAAGTGGACTCGGACGGCTGATCGTGTTTATAAACAGCCAGAATCAACGCTTCGCTTATTTTTCATGCCAAACTTTTGCCCGGTACGTGAACTATTAATATTCATACCAAAGAAGTCTGTAAGATACCCTGGATCAAATGGAGTCTGGAAGTCTTCAATTTATACATCATCATACTTTGAAAAACATGATTTAAACCAAGTTGGAGTAGAGTTTCGAGGAAAATTGATAGGTCTTGACTTCATTCTAGATGTAACATGATTTATTAATAAAGCGATAAAAATGATAACACTAACAATATTCTTTTATAACTGGTGGGGCAAATATCATGCTATCATTTGAATTATATTATTGAAAATTTTAAGTTAAAAGAAACAATACAATTTTTTTTCTAATATATTTTTTTCATCTTTAACGAGATATTGCCCGTTTAAACATATTTTTCATAATTTTTGAGGGAGGAGTACTAATGGCATTGTAGTATTCTAAGGGCTTATTACTGTCTGTAGGCAACAGGTCTTGAACAACTTGAATCTTTTAGGGAAATATATGCAAGCATTTTTCCAGATTTGGCGTAAACAGCATTGAGAAATTTCCAATTGTGCATCACGTTGACTAATCAACGTTTCTGGAAATTTCTACACACTTTGCTCCACACTTACGATATTTTCAGCGCTTTGCACTATTGTATCTCTGATACCGGGCCTATCCTCCATTGTGTATGTTGTGTACACTGTGTAGTGAGTGCACTGTGTATAGCGTAATGCACACAATACGACAACGCATTAAAATTGTTGAATTATGTGATGATTGTTTGTTATTATTTGATGGTCGTTATTGATAAATGTTTTTAGAAAATTACACACTATATACGATTTACACAAACGTCCATCTGAAAGCACTATCAATCGATTTGTTCAACAATTTCAAGAAACTGGTTCAGTGGAAGATCAAAGAAGAACAATATATATTCGTAGTGGTCATTCACAAGAGGATATTCATTTGGTATGTGAAGGTATAGCTGAAGACCCAGAAATTTCCATTAGGCGACGTTTACAAAAATTTGGACTCGGTGAATCGACACCACGGCGTATTTTACAAAAGATTTTAGCTCTGAACGCATATGAGATGAATTTGAAACGAGGCAGGTAATGTATTAACTGTAAATGGCGAACGTTATCGTGACATGATAACCCAGTTCTGCGTTCTTCAATTGGAAGATATTGCTTGAACGTATTCAATCATACATTCTTGTATGTCTTGAAGGTATGGGGTTTCAGCAGGATAGTGCTACTTGCCATAATTGGATGCGATCTTGCGATTTAACCCCTATGAACTTTTTTGTGGGGTTTTCTGAAGTCTCAGGCTTACGCCAACAAGTCCACGACCATCCAAGCACTGAAAACCCTAATTGAACTCTGTGTCAATGAAATACCAGCGCATTTATCCAAGAAGAGGTAATAAATCAATAAATATTTCAATACTTTGCTACAGAACACCATGTTTTATTTACAATTCACACCTTGTGCTCTTATTATACTACTCTTTATAATAGTGGCTCGTGCAGCAATATTCTCTTAACTTCTGACATTTCGACAGCTTGTTGGTACTTTTATTTAAGAGATATTAAAACCTTTTTTTCTTTTTTTGAACGAATAGTATTCAAACTAGATAAATTATGTGAACTATAATCAAATCTTAGCAAATCTTATTAAATACGTATTATAAACCATCCAGCAGACTTGTTGACAGCAATTGAATTAAGTTGTTGGTGCATAAATTAAATTTAAATAATTTAACACAGAACATAACCTGAAAGGTGAAAGTACTTCAAATTCTTTAACATTTTCTTATAAATTATGTAAACCTGAATTCTTACTGAATTAAGAATATAATTTATTATTGGCCCCATTATCTTGTCTGCATAGCGACTACGTATATAATAACTATATTTATCTATTGTAACTTAATTTAAAAACATTATAATAATGTATAAAGCTCCATTAGCTTCAATTCTTCTGTTGGAACCTTTGGTGTGAAATACTAAACTTGAAGAGATTTACCACTAAACACCAAAACGCTTTTTTGAACTGCTCGACGCACGTTTTGCTAACCATGTTAGCATCATCAGGAGATGATTTAATCTTTAAATTAATATTTTTCTTAATTAAGATTAAATCATCTCCTGATGATGCTAACATGGTTTGGTTTATATACAAAAAGAGTTTTGGTATTTAGTGGTAAATCTCTTCAAGTTTACTCCATTAGCTTATTAAAGTTGACAAGTCAAATTTCATTCAAATACTAATTTATGTCTTGATGAATCAGATTATCCGAAAAGCTCGTAGGGATTTTCCGTTAGTTTCTCTTTTAATGTTTGTTTTTAAAATTTTCTTTATTTGCAATGTTTCCGTTTCAAATCTTTTTGATTTGCCATCATTTAGATAAGATAATTCAAATTGAAAAAGTCTGTTGAGAATTTTCATTTGAGTCACATTATGGTTTTTTATTTCAAAAATAGAAGAACGCTGTCCAAATAAGGAACACGATTTCTGCCATTTAAGGATATGGTTTTGTCGAGGAAGCCAGGGTGCAAAAGTGGTTTGGTCGCTTCGGTGACCGAAATTTTGACCTGGAAAATTTGTAATGTCCTGGCAGTTTTTCAAGTACTGATGTCGACGAAATAAACACCAGATCCACCCACCACAGTTCGTGAGCTAGCAGATGAGTTAAATAGGACCAAATCGACGATATTTGACCATCTGAGAAAAATGAGGACGTCTGCCGATACGATGTGTAAGTCCCTCGCGAACTTAGTGATCGAAATATGTTGGACTGAATTACAAAAAATTGAGATTTCATTCCTGAAGCTGATAATGAAAAACGGATTGTGTACAATATTGTGCAATGAAAAACCCCATTAGGATGCCAATTTTCAGTACGACGAAAGACGGCCTTTATCCGAAGCAAATTATGTGCTGCATATAGTGGGATTGGAAGGGAGCCATACACTTTGGGCTTCTTCCACGCAACCAAACCCTACACACCGACCTCTACTGTTTACAATGAGCAATTCAAGAAAAAATAGCCTGAATTAGCAAACAGGAAATACACTGTGTTTACTCACTGAACATTGCATCCTCGGACTATATTCCGCTCCATCTAAAATTACTTACATAGGAAATCATTTAAAACGAAATAACAAATGCAAAACAACCTGTTGGATTTTTTTTTGTAATAAAGAAGTTTTGACACAAAGGAATTATGGGCCTTGAATTCACTAAACCAGTGATATACAGTGGTGTTAGATGGTGCTTAATCGCCAAAAGTCAAAGTGAATTGATCGATCCACTGTTGTTGAGATAATCCACATCACAAGACGTAGTAAATCATCGCATGAAAATTCTCACGAGTTAATTCCATGTGTTGACTGAGATAAAATTTTCACAAAGTCACTAAACAACACAAATAGCGTCCGTATGACAAAACGTTCTGTGTACATATACAGTCAACAATGTCAAACTTTACGATGTATATGTCAGATGACGTCTAGCAACACCATTGTTGCCAATTTGGAATACATAAATAACAACCCCCGTAAAAAGAATATCATTGTATATCAATTGAAAAACGCCATAATCCTGTATAACGCCCTATTAGTTTATTTAAGGTTGACTAATTACATTGTATTTGCCGATTAGAGAACGTGTATTTTAGAAAGAGAACCGATTGTTAATACAACCTAAAGATAATTTCAACAAAATTATGCCCGACGATTCTCACAAACTGTTATGTCTCACAAACTTAGTGAACGAAATCTGCTGAACCACATGCTTTCATGCGATTTTTAGCTGAAATATTTTCTGAAGCTCCACTCTGAAGAGAATGGTATCTGGTGATGAAAAGTAGATTGTGTACAACAACGTGCAATGAAAAAATCCTGGGCATTGCCAGGGTCAGCGGTTTTAAATACGCCTTTAGACGACCTTCATCCGTCAATAAAATGTCTTTGGTTAGGTTAGAATTATTGAAGGAAATAAAACTTTGTTCGTCAATAAACGAACTTTTAACCGCCGGTACGAACAAACACCTTTTAATTATTTGTTATTTTCTCTTTCTCTTTCCCACTGTAACACTATCTCATACACGAAGACATACTTATTGATTTTTTAATTCCTCTCTCGATGAGACAATGTTTACCATATAGTCTTTCAGCAGTTCAACTGTATATCCCTCCAACTACAGTTGAACCGTCCAAAGATTACCCATGCGTCATAATTTTTATCAATACGAATCAAATCAAAAATTATTAGTCAAATTAGTGCTAACTTTCATAATGGACGTGGTTAGTTCTAACTTTTAGAATGGACGTGGTTAGTGCCTCGAACGACGGATATTTATGTTTATGATTTAAATTCACGATACATTTATTTGTATATATTTATAACATGAACTTCTAAAACGTTGTGTTATAAATCGATATTTTAATGTAAAATTTCGAGTGTTTGTCAAGAAATTGTAAAGTTTTATGTCATAGATCGATCGAAGAATCTTGTAGGTTAAAACTGTACGAACAACTTTAAGTTATCAGAACATTTTAGTGAAGTAGTCAATGAATTAATTTGTTATTGGTCCAAGTCATTATTTTATTTACTCTATAAACATTATTGTCGAGACCAATTTTTATATAATGAAAACGTTACCAAGAGATGGGAATATACAGGCCCTTAAACAATTGCATTACACATTTATTACAAATAAATATCATACAAAATATCATTTCAAATATTTCATGTAATTATATAAAGCATACAAAAACAGCTGTTTAAATATAGTGTAAAATACTGAGTACTTAATACATAAATACAATACATAAATAAATACAATAATACATAAATAAAAATAATTTTTCTAAAATTTTATCTAAATAATTAGATATACTAATAAGTTCATTAATCAATCACATTAACTACAAAGCTATATATCTTCATCAGATTCAGGCTAGGAACTTTGTTATTTGCGTAATTTGCGTTGATTATCATAGGCTCAACTTCAACATTGACGATGTGTTGTTCTCAGATAAACCAGTCTTCAATTAATTTCTCTGTATGTGCTACAGACTTTTCCCACACTTCTTCATTATACTGTTCCAATACTTCTTTCCATATATTTTCTACTTTTTCATCATTAAATCCATCCCCACTAATATGTTTATTATAGTATGTCTTCGCATTAAAATTAATTTTAATTAATCGCACTCAAATTAATTCTATGGCATTAAAATCATAATGATAGGGCGGAAGTCTTAAAAATTCATGTCCAAGTTCTCTTATAAGCTCATCAATTATATATATTATTATTATTATTATTCACGTATGGGCCCTGGTGGACCACGCGAAGTACAGTTAGAGGCGTTTGTTGTTGTTAGCCTTCCTTTACGCCCATACTAATTTCATTCTTTCATTATGAGATTTTTTCCTTTCGTCAGATCAAGTTGTTCCAGTCTTCCTACATTTCTCTCTGGCCAACCTTCCAAACGTTTATCTTGTGTCTGAAACAGCCTCTATCCTGAATTTCACATTGTGTAATATTTGCTGATCTTAGGTCCTCTTTAATTGCAGCAATCCATTTAATTATTTCTACTTTAGCTCTACTCCTATTTTCATAAAATTCGACTAATTGTCTAGTTAGCCTCGGATTCATCCCTTTTATTTGTCCGTAAAACTTAAGTCTTCTTGTTCTCATATCGCTATGTATCTGTGTATTCTTTGATTTCTTGGTTTTCTAGAAGCCGGTATGTTGTGCTATTTATTTGTTTGGGGCCTAGGATTTTTCTTTCCTTCTTTTCAATGTCCTCGATGTCTCTCTTTCTATTCAGAATGAGCGTTTCCGCCCCATATAGACATTCTGGCTTAATAACTGTGTTGTAATGTCTCAGTTTTGTGTTTTTAAATATGCATTTTTTGTTGTAAATATTTTGTGTCTCAATGTCGTTTAAATTTTTTAACATCTACCCTTATTCGGCGCTTTTTCCAACCCATTTTCAATGATTATTTCACCCAAATATTTGAATTGAGAGACGATATTACTGATGTACCATATTTTGTTTTTAGAAATGGTGTTCTTAGTCTGTTGCAGGTCATGTATTGTGTCTTTTCAAAGGAAATTTGGAGTCCTACCTTTTCTGCTGTTTCTTTTAGGATTTCAATCTGCTTTTGTGCTGTTAATATATCTTGAGCCAAAATTACTAGATCTGGCAAAATTACAGTTTAATGGGCTAGTCAATATTCCTGGCCAACTTTTTTTCACGCCACTCTTGTGTTACTTTGTACAATTATATATATATATATATATATATATATATATATATATATATATATATATATATATATATATATATATATATATATATATATATATATATATATATTATCTTTTCTGTTCGTTTTCGCCACTTGCGGTAATTATGGTTTTATGACTTTTTCATCACATGTAATATAATTGGCATTTAACCAAGGAGTTATTAAAGCCTTTGTTGAGAAACTGCAGGCCTGTTTTCTTGAAGTATACTATGTACTATGGTATATGTACTGTAGTACATCCTACTATTAAGCATGGCCCTTCTAAATTTGGGATTAGCTGTGTCGTCATCCATTTTTGAAATATGGTGTTGTTCATTTCACGGTAAGTCCAAGATTTTGAGGCGAACACTAAACTTGCACCCAGAAAAAAGCCGGCATGAATGACTCTGAAACGTTTCCCATCATATCCTTCTGGCTTACAGACACTTTTAACACTATTGTCTTGCCAATAATTTATTTTGTTGGTTTTTGAACAAATCCAGGTCTCACCTAGGAATATAATTTGGCGTGTGAATGTGCTGTTACGATTTACCATATATTTGCGAAGAAAACAAGCTCTTAAGAAATATTGTGTCCTTCGATTAATAATCTCCTATTGTCATCCCTTTTGTACTTAAAGCCTAGCTCCTTCAAGAGAGTATTGAGTGATGTGCGACTCATACTGACAATTTCCTTTCTCCTTAACTCCATATTATGGCTTTTGATAGTTACATGCAAATGTAATGTTACTACAAATGTAATGAGATGTTAAAATATGTTATGAGATATAAGTAAGTGCTATACTTGTATTTTTAGTTTATGAAACTGTTTCTTGATAATTAAGCTATATCATAATTTAGTTTTAGTCGCACGCAAGTCACACTTGTATGTACATTGTATACACAAGTAGACCTCAAGCTGATTTATTTTTGGTAATGGAATGTTTTGGTAAAAGTTAGTAGTTTCTGCTACTATAATAATGATTGCTAATACCTAAATATTTTATTATTGACCAGGAGTAACAGGATAAGCCAAAGATTTTACAGTTTTCTAATAAATTGTAGAGCCAAAATGTTTGCAAATGTGAAAAATTAAAACATTTGTGGTACAACTGGCAAACAATTAATATGTATCCATTATATTTAAATTAACTTCCTTTCTTTGTACATATTGTACAAGGTATTTCGAACTTGCATTTTCTTTCCTTCAGGTAAGTCTGTTGTTTTGGTTTTCGCACGAGGTCTGCTTGTTCCAGGAGAAGAAATAACTGGATTATGTTATTTTCTTTTCTTAATAGAATACACTCTTTTCCTTGATATTTTTAATGCTGCTGCAACTTTCTAAATAATATATTAATGCAAAATAAGCAAAACGTGATCAAATGAACTATTCCTTACCTCTTGAATGGATGAAAGAGACCCTAACAATCGCGCATTCCTTTTTTCCATTTCAAAATAGTCATATACATTGACCACAACTTGTTGGACTTGAGATTTCAGTGTTTTTCCCGACATTATCTGAAATCACACAAAATGTTAAATCAAATAAAGATACCTTAAATGCTCGCACTTCTATATTTCCGTTATTATTTTGAAACGGTTGTTTATCTTTCAGTATTTTTTAGAATCAGCCAATATAAATTCGGTTTTTTATTAAACATTTGTAATAAAATGTCTTCGGTTAGGTGTGAATTATTGAATTAAATGAAACATTATGAATCTTTACAAATACATATCGATAAAAAAATAATCACTAACAGTAGTTATAAATTATAAGAACTTATTTTACAATAAAACTGGACTTTACAGCATAAAATTTCATTAAAACACAATAACAAAACAAGTCAAATGACAACCAAAACAGTACCACTGGACTCAATAGAGGAACTTTTAAAGATTGGTACGAACAATTAACTATACGTATAGTATAGTATAGATACGTATTGATTGTTTATATCATTCTCTCTCTTTCGGTAAAGAAATAGAACATATTGAGACAATATCTATGCTATAGGAAATTTATGATATCATTCAATGACAAACGGGCAAATTCCTAGCGGTTCAACTGTACATTATGTCGCACCCGTTTCTTATATTCCTCTTACATTCCGCGTTCTTCACTTGTATTCCTCCACCAATACTATTCTTGTTTTTTAGTTTTGTTAGTTCTTTTCGTATACTTTAGTTGATGTTCCTTTGCCACTGTACTTTTGTTTACACCTGTGTTGGTCAACTCTTCTATACCTACGTTATAGTTTATCAGCAGTTTAATGTTCACAAAGATGCTAATTTTTGATCAAAATACATTATGGAGCGACCACTACGTTGGCACAAAGTTGTAAATAATAATGGTCATTACATAATAGACTAAATAAGTATTTTTATAAACTATTTCTACGAGCTTTCCGGAAACAACACTTATAATAACTTTATTTAACTGTTGTATATCAATTTAAAAACGTTATAATCATGTATAACGCCCCATTAGCTTATTAAACTTGACTAGTTAAATTTCATTTAAATACTTTGTATATCTTGATGCATATTGAAAGATCTATTTCATGACATAATCATCTATTTTTGACATTCGATGTAGTGGTCTCCGTACAATAAAATGAGCAATAAAAACCCATAAAAAGTAATGAATATGCATGGCTAGATATGTAGGGCTGCCGCTTTAAAACAGGCGCCAAATAATTATCGCCATCGAGAAATATGTTAATACTTCATTTTAGCCAACGATAAATTAGAATTTATTTGTTGACATTCAGTTCTCGCATTTCATGAGTCATTGACATAACAAATTTTCGACGAATAAAACGATTTTCTTTAGGATAAACAGAAATCAAATTATCATGTTAATAAAGAAATATTGGCCTTTAACGGCAGGAATAGTCAAGTTTAAGAAATAGTTATGTAAATATATACTATTTGAAAACCGTTATTTAATCAATATATTACAAATTGTTTAATATTAGACAATGTTGCGCGCTAATTATGAAAAAGTTAAAACTATACTGACAGGTTCCAACTTGTCAAACATAATTTTGATGAAATTAAATATTTATGTATATTAATTCTTCTATTGGAACCTTTGGTGTGACACACTAAACTCGAAGATATTTAACATTAACATTAAACATCAAATCGCTTTTTTAAACATCTCGACGCGCGTTTCACTAACATTAAACTAAACTATGTGTATCGTAAAGTTTGACATTGTTGACTGTAGAGTACTCACAAGGTTTTTATCATACGGACGCTATTTGTGTTCTTTAGTGACTTGAAAATTTCATTTCAGCCAAAAAACGAAATTCGACGTGTATTATCTTACCAACAGTGTATCGATCAACTCACTTCGACTTTTGGCGATGAATGTAAATCTATGATGACTATCTAAATCCACTATATATCATTGGTTTAGTAAATTCAACTATGGCTGTCGTTCGCTCACGGACGAATTTAAGGAAGGTCGTCTAAAATCGGTTGTTGTGCCAGAAAATATCGATATTGTGTGCAAACTTGTATAGCAAGATCGTTATGTGACATACCGTGAGATTGAATCATCTCTGGGTATTATTAGTATGACAGGCATGCACAAGATTTTGCATGAACATTTAGGCACGAAAAATAGTTGTCCGTGTTAGATTCCTCATAATTTGACAATAGATAAAAAAAAGGCTTGTGCCGATTGGTGCAAGGAATACAATCAAAAAATACAATCGTGGTGCGTCACAAGCCATGTATAACATCTACACAGTGATGATTCTTGGATCTATTTGTATGAGCCCGAAAGTAAACAGCAGTTAACTGTATGGATCTTTCAAAACGAGCCAAACCCAATAAAAGTCGTTTATGCAAGAAGCACTTCGAAGCAATTGATCGCCGATTTCTTTGGGATAAATGGACATGTCGCTACAGTACCACTAGATAATCGTAGAGCGGTCAATTCCGAATGGTACATTACTACTAGTTGTTTACCAGAAGTCTTTGAAGAAATAAGAAAAACAACCAGCGACGTCGGATCATTCTTGCATCAAAACTTTGATCATCAAAACATCAAACATTTGATATCAGAACATCAAATTGATCCTGATTTGACATCCAATGATTTCCAATACAATTTAATTTAATATAATTTTTATTGTTTTTACTAAAAAATAATATATCTAAAATATCTAAAAATATTAATCTCATATTAATCATTGTTCTCGATATATAGCAAAAATATTCACATTCAATATTCAATTTATGATTTTTAGTACTTTTGCCTCGGATTGTACCTCCGATACATCCTTAAGGTAGATTACAAACCATCTCCTTCATCCTTCTTCTTATCGTGCTATCTTCAAAGATTTACGTCCAATATGACCATCCTCTTTCTATCCAAAGCTGCTCTAAATAACTGGCTCAATGTACAGTTGAACCACTCTCTCAAATTTTGCAGTCATGATATTCTAGGTCTTCCCACGCTTTTTTTTCCTCTATCTTTTCCTAAATATATGTCTGAAGTATTACTGGGTAACCCAAAAGATAAAATATACCAACATGGAAAATCGGGGATTTTTTAAATTTACCAATAAAAATATTAGTAAGTGAAGGCTTATTAAGGGCATTGAATGAATATGAAAACATTTAAAGAGTAAAATATAAAGGACCTATTCCATTCAGACAACTTTTTGAATGATTAATGTAAAGCTTAGTTAACTTCCCGGTTCATGATTTTTATAAGCTTCATTAGGTACGATTGTCATATAAATATAATATAATTTAGTTTTAGAATTAGATTTAATATTATCCTGATGATGCTGACCGGGTTAACAAAACGCGCATTGAAAAAATCTCTTCGAGCTTAATAATAAAATATCAGATGTTATAAATGATACTAACCTAGAAACGAGTTTTTTTTAAATAATATTTTAGGGTGATTTAAAACCAACTTACGTACAATTTTTTTGAATCTCGCGAATCTTTTTTTATCAAAACAGCTAATCACGACGTTAATCTGGCTGCAACATTTGTGTAACATATGTGTCATTTTAATGATTGTTCTTTTAATACGGATGATCTTATAATATTTAATATTTTAATTTCACGACACATTAAAAAAAATGTCATTCTACCTAATTAAAGTTAAAAGTTAAATTCAGTAATAATCTATTTTCGTTTTTAATAATAAGGCTAGCCAAAAGTATTTGCATTTTTGAGATACTTACTGTTTGAAAAATGTTTACCTGCAAGTTATTCCTCGCAATAGAGGCCGTTGTACTCGATGACTTCAATCCCTCTTTGAGTTAGTAACCCTATTCATTTTCCTATTCCCTTTGAAGGCAAAAAAAACAGGACGCACCCAGTTTTTTTTTACTTCTTCTTCAGTCCTAATTTTCTTTCTTCAACCGTTCTTTGAGCTAGTAACTCTATTCCTCTTCGGTACCATGATGGGTCTTTGAAGGCAAAAAACTGGACGCACCAGTTTTTACTACCAGTTTTTACCTCTTCTTCAGTCCTAAATGTTTTCTTCGCAAAAAGTGAGCCATGGATCGGAACAAGCGGTAATCCAACAGAGCGAGGTCGGAGCTATATGCTGGATGAGGAACACGTTTAAACCCCACTTCGTTAATTTTTGAGGTAATTTGATGTGATGTGTGTGATCTTACGTTGTCTTGTTTTTTAGTAGTTAACCACAGCTGGATATTTTTCGCCCAGAACCGCATGTACTTTCTGAAATTGAGCTGAGTAGAGGTCTGAATTTATCGCCCTATCAACAGAAACCAACTGAAAGTGAATTATTAGGACTTAACCTCCTATCTTCAAGACTTATGACTCCTTGGAACCTTTTGAACCAGAGCTGAGCCGTATGTAGTGATGGGCATCTTTCCTTCCTCACGAACGGGCTCAGTCGCTTTGAAGCATTTTCTAATATAATGAGAGTATTTGTAGTTTTGCAACATCGTTTTTGTTAAAAACCCTGACTGAATATTTTGTAATGGAATTACCTGAATCCTAAAGAAGGAATATTTATTTGTCAGAGCATAAAGTTGAAATCGGATTAAACCTCAGGAAAGTGAAGTACAATCTTTTATACAGTATATCAAACTGAAACTGGTACACTTATACATTTAGGGAAGGAGAGCTATAGATGAAAGTTTTTTATATCAGAAATCGTTATAACAACAAACTTGTTGGAAAAAATATTTTTGTTCTTTTTTAAAGTCAAATAGAAATTCGTACAACGTCAATTTGCTCAATAAAAATTCTGCCTTAGTTGTTTCGTTCCGAATTCAATTTATTACAGTATAGTGATACAGTAGAGTATTGCAGTTTTAATAAACTTGTAAAAGGAGTCAAACAAATATAGCAGATAGAGAGTTGGCGACTCACCATTACAAAATTGGAAAATCTGACTGGGAAATCGGAAAAATTATTAATAGACCCTACACAACAGTGCAAATCATTATAACATGTTAGAACAATCACCACTGTGTCACCAAATTGTCAGTTTCTAAATTAGCAAAGGAGGCATAAATAGATTTAAAGAAAAAAGTGAATCCCCAAATAATTAGATATTTATTACATAGAAACAACTTACATGGTAGAGTAGCACGAAAGAAACTCTATATAAGCAAGCAACTCTATGTAACTTACATTTTATTGATGAAGAGAGAGAATTTATTGATCTTAAGAGAAAACCTGAAAGGAAGTGTTCAGAAATCGGAAATAGAAGAACGATTTATCGATATAAGAACGCATGGTTTGGAGCGTCAAATATCCGAATATGAAGCGATTCTATTTTTTCAAGTTTTGCAATTTGTTCGAAAAATTTCATAAGGGGGTACCATAGGAAAACATCAGAAAAACGAAAGCCACTCGATTTCTATGAAAGTAAGCCACAAGATGGAGAAAATTACGGGGAATCGAATGGAGCAAAGCGCAGTTTGATATCTCGAACGGGTTTCTAGATATTCGCAGAAAACTGGCCGGGGAATGCGATTTTTGCAAAATGTTCGATTTTCTTCGATTTTCAAAGAATCATATCTCGAAAATTAAAAGAGAGAAATCAAAACGGGTGCCAGATTATTGATGCGCGTGGTTTGGAGCGTCTAATATCCGAAAATGAAGCGATTCTACCAAGACAAAGATATAGCTGCTCCAAAGTTATGAAAGCTCCTCCGCAATGTCCCGACCTAAACATGGAATAAGAAGTCATCAACTTTCTAATATTGAACAATTAAAACTGCTCTTTAGGAAGAGTAGGCAAAATACTATTACTTGAACATTGTCAAAAGTTAGTTGAATCTATAGCTCTCTATATTATATTTAATTGGTAATAAATTATTGCTAAAAAAGTAATAATATAATCATTTATTTGAAATATTTTCAAGTGTACGAGTTTCAATTCGACAGACTATATACAAATAAAGAAAAAACCTTGGGGGCGGCTGGAGAAATGAGCAATTATTATGGAGAGCACGGAAAAAAGTCCAATATTTCCAAGTACTTTTATTATATAATTGACAGGTAATAAGAATCATAGCGAAATTTTATATAACATTATCTTCAATTCTTGTATAATACACCATATAGCTAACGCTAAGAATACATGGTTTGAGATTCTTTAACGAGACGCGTCAGGTTTTTTTCCGGAACAATCTTGCCCCACCACACTGCCACTCGACTCGTTACCGCCTGACGATAGCATCCCCGAAGATCAACCTGCCAACGCGACGCCGCTGCCACTTGTCCATCTCCGGCAAAGTCTTTGGGGGGCCGCGCGGGCAGACGGGGAAGGGCAGCGTTCCGCTGTCACGACCACTCACAAAGTGACTTTTCAAAGGGCGCCCCCCACCCGATTCTAGTCCTAAACGCGGCGGAAGGGTCCCCGGCGCGCGATGTAAACAGTCCAAAGGCAGCTCTCGCCGCGGACGTATCTCTGTTGTCGGCGTAACATTCGGGCACGTTCGGCTTTGAGACCGACAGATTCGGCTTTTCAGTGGTTCTTTCCTGAAAAAAAAGAATACGACACCCACTACAAGAACGTCACGGATTACTTTTGTTGCAGTGTTGATTTCGTGACTAGTTGATGGCGATGAAATCTTTTTAAGTGACTAGACTACGTTTTTAGTTTTTTTTGTTTTTTCTTTTCGTTCGAAGAAAAGTTTCGCTTGGAGACTTTTCCAACACAGTTATGGTTTTTTGAGTTTTTTATTTGTTTGGCGAAAATGAGAAGCAAAAGTGTTCCTGTGAACTTGTTGATTAGGAAGATACATACTGCTTTAGGTAAGTTTTAACTCAGTTTAAGGCCTAGTGCTTATTATTAAAAATTAAGTTCTAATATAAAAAATGTAATATTCCTCATGCCTTGTAGAAATGTTTGCAAGATACATTTTTCTATGAAATTAGGACTCATTTGCGGAATTACAATTTCTACTCTTCGATTTATTTCAGAGGTACTAGCAAGTTTACATATTTGTTGTAAAGAAACAGAAATATACTTGAAACTAAATAAAAATTGTTTTAAAAAGCATAACATTTCATTACTAATGCAAGTTATTGTTAATTACATCATCATTTCTTTTATAATCAGGTATTATATTAAGAAAATTTAGGAATTTTATTGTTTATATATGATTTTGTTATCAGACAGAGTTTGCTTAAAATATATTTCTTCGAACCATTACAGTTTTTACTAGTTGGGCACTCTCATTTTCGGTTTGAATAAGTTTATAGAAATCCAATGTGTCACTATTACAGTATTTCGGAGATTTAATGGAAAATTTTTATATTTTGTGGAATATCTTCGTGAATTCAAGTTAATTTTTTACAAAACGCTTCAATATATATTAAAATTCATTTGTAAGAGAAGTTAGTTTTGTTTTTACTTATTTTGTCTCTATGATAATGACTTACAAATGATATATGAACATTGTGTTAATTTATTGTTAATTTCTTATTAAAATGAATTCATTAATACCTTAAAATTTTCATTTGAGTTGTTTATTCCATTACGCCGAAAACAATTTAACCATATTTTGCATTTTAATTGCAGTGTCACATCATTTGTCTATAGGAAATACCCATCATTATTCACATCTACCACCCATACGAGCTAATCTGTTTTTTTTTAATAATTTGTAGAGATATTTTTGTTTGAAAATCCAAGATCTGTCTACGTATCTCCAAGATTAGCTCGAGTAGGTGGAAATGTATCATAATCGATTTTGATATCCCTAATAAGTTTTTAATCTGCCTTTATACTACAATAAATCTTGTTATAATTGATTTGTTAATAGTCTATTTTATCTAATCCATCTTTATTTGTTTACTAATTGTTTAATCGTATATTGATTAATATAGAAAATATAATAATTCGTTGGTAAACCGTACATTTGGCAACGTGGTTCGAAGATTGGCAAGAATATCAATATTTTTCTGAGTTACTTCATACGAAAACATTTTTATAACATGAAACATTTTATAAAATATGCCCGTACGTATAAGAAAAAGTAAGTACAGGTTGTGATTTTGAACAAATAGTTTCTTTAAAACATGCATCCAATATGTAACCATTTCCGACTTGTATATTTCGATCCATCGGAATTTAGTTTTTACTATATTGGCCTCTTAAGGTATTATTTGAAACTGCATTGCAAGAAAGGGAAAATCATCAAAGTTGAGATTATTAGCACTAATTTTTTACACTTAACACGTTTTAAACGATCGCGTCACGTTAAGAAACACATGATAAACTTTTTTATTAAATTAACTATTCACGTTCACCATCTCATTCCTAGTTAAAGAGCCTTCGTCGGTTGATAAAATATTTGATACAAAATAAAACTTTGATTCCTTCCATTCAAAAAATTTGGATTCTTTCGGTTTAAATAAACTCAATAAACCACTCACGATATTTTTGGCTGTGTGAAAAAACAACGGGTAAGAGTGCTTGTATCGTTTGTACATCATAAGGATCGAATCATTGATCTCTTAATGTTCATGCAGAAACATCTTAAACAAGATGTAAAATCATAATCGATTATCAGTTCCAATAAATACGCCCAGCTCCTTCAGAATTTTGGAGAGCTTCTCCGTTAATACGAAACATATGATATTTGCGTACACAATATATTTTTGGTTTTAAATCAAACTTAAATGCGTGACATACAATGAAATATTTTTTGTGGCTATTATTACCAATGTTCATTAGTTTATTTGTAATTTATTCGTTTAGTAATAATTAATTAAAAAATTCGAAATATGCTTTTACTCATACTGGCTTAAAATGTTAATTCCTATCATAGCTTTTCTATTGGTGATTTAATAACTTTAGATTTTTTTTCTCGACAAGACGTAGGTTTTTGATCCTTGTAATTTTTTCTTTAAAATTATGTGGAAAATCTTCGGCAAATGTTATTACAGTTGTTATTCTTGTTGCTGATTGATGTATTGTGTATGTCCTTAAATATTGCTTAATACGCTTCCTTGTGGATCTGATCTGATTCGATGTGACATAGATCGCAAGAAATCATTCGTTTCTTTTACAAGAAAATGTTTTGTCTTAGTGATCTAGGATTTAATTAGTCGATTGATAGTAGGCTCGATTTTTATAATTATAGTTATTTTTTATAGTTATTTTTATATTGCTTGTGAAATAACTAAAAATGTCACTGAACAATATCTTTTACATTCAGTTCCTTAATATTTCTTTCATTCAATACTGATTTTAGCTTCTTTGAGTATATATTTTCAAATACCTTTGATAATATCGATAATCAGGTTATTATAAGCCTAGATTATATACGACTTGTTTTCAGTACTTCTTCTGCCAGGCTTTAGAATCACAATAATTTGTCCAGTTTTCCGACTTTTTTGGATAATAGTTATTCCGAACTATTGCCTAGATTATGAATTTCTAGGACTTAACAGACAAATTCAGAAACCAATTTAATATGAATAACGAATGACTTATGGATAAAAATTAGATTTTTTTAAACAAATTAATTCATTTTATATCTTGAAGGACTAAAAAAGTTTTAAGATATATGCGCTGTACAAAAATTCTCATTATTTGTCAACTCTTCAGTATCGGTATGTATATATATATATATATATATATATATATATATATATATATATATATATATATATATATATTGCTTACTGTTTTGGAACACAAGGGCACACGTTCACTCTTCTTTACCTAAAGAAATGTTTCTATATTTCTGTCGCAAATTTTGGGAATAAATAATTTCTTTGTTGTGCTTTTTCGTATATTTATTCCTTTTTTACTGAATCAAATAATTGTTCTTCTATAAAATCTTTTTCCTTGCATGTATAACCGGTGGGGCAAGTCTCTTGCTACCATTTTAATTATTTATAAGTTGTAAAAGGAACAAGGTAGATTTTTTTGTATGTTTATAAATTGTGTATAATTTTTGAAAAATATGTCATCGAAATATGAGTCCTTACCAATAATGCAACTTTCTACTGTTTTTAACACATTTTTCGTAAATTTTGTTAACATATCTCTTATTAATGCAACGATATCAGAACGGATATTGACTTTGAGTTGCTGTATGGTTTGTGGCTTATTTATATAAATATTTTCCTTCAAAAATCTCCATAAAAATATTCCGAAGTTCTCAAATCAATTTTATTGAGGAGGTATTTTATTGTTTATGCTAAATTAACGTTGTAATTGAAACCTGTAAATTGTAATAATTTCAGTGAGTTCTTTTAGCGTATATTTATCTATAATAAAACTTGCATGGTAGCAAAATAATTGTCTCACCCTGTACAATTTTCAATTCAGTTTAAAATACATGCGCAAATATATGAAATACATAATTTTTCTCGAAAATATTATGATACGTTTCTACTTATTTTAAGTTACACTTTTTTAATAGGAAAATATTTACCGAATATGTTTAAAGGTTCTTTTGAAAAGCTTTTAAAGCTGTACATTCTCAAGGTATCACAAATAAAGGATTATAATTAGCCATAATTAAATGATACAATAAAAATGCCTGTTTAACAACTATAGAACGGTTTACTCTATTTTGCCGACTGAAATATTTGAATCAACATTTGCGATGTAAACCCCGAACGAAAGGGTAAACATACGAAACAGGGATTAACTTTCAACTTTACAACACCTGCATCATTAAATCATTTCGAAACGCTGTTTGTCATGCAATGGGTATTTGCCCAAGATTAAACCAGTTGATGATACTGATCTAGTCGACGAGAAAGGGAATTTAGTTTAAATACAGTTAGTGTTGGGTTGATTTCCTGTTTTAATTTTTTTATTGACATTCATGATAGATTTACAATTGGTACTACCTAGAACATTCAGTAAATTATTTGATTATAGCTACAGTCATGACATAGTAGGTAGGAACCCATGGGTGTCTGAATTTAACTAAATCTAAAAGTAATGAGTACATGAAATTACTGGGTGTTGTTTCCTTACAACATGTATCTAAAATGCAACCACTGAAAACAGCTCAGACATTGTCTTAACAATTGACAACGTAGCTAATTTTTATTTCGCTTATTTCGATCAAAGGAATTCTGAATTAATTTGGTTTATCTTGTGTTACAAAAAAGAAAAACTTACACATTATTGTCGCTTAATGTGAAACTTGAAATTATTAGTACTAATTTTTCACACTATTGCACGTTTTACACGATTCACGTCACAATAAGAAGCACATATTTAATTGCTTTATTAAATTATCATATAAGTTCAAAATTTCCATTTTACCATTCCTGATGAAAGAAGCTTCGACGGTTGATAAAATATTGAACAAAATTGTAGCTTTTAAGTGTTTAATTTGTTTTTAATAACTTTGTATTTATATTTTGGGAACACTTAGGTTTTTGACCCTTATTGCCAGGACCTTTATTCTTTAAAATAATCTAACGAATTGTTGGTTGCATTTACAAAAGACTTTCTCTTACACCGTGTATAAATTCTAACTTAAAACCTATTTGACTTTCAAAAATCTATCGCACTTTTTCAATCTTTTCAATCAGGGATGTTAAGATATAAGAAAAGATATTTTGAAAGCGTTTCTTAAACACATTTAATTATCACAAGTAACAATTTTCGTTATGTGCATTTACTACTTAAATGAAGAGCATAAAGAGCATTCTCATCAATGTTACAAAAATCATGTCGACCTGTGTTACTTATGAAAAAAAAAACTTTACACCTATGTCGAAGTTTCAGCATATTAGGGATTTCGTAGTAAAAATTACCAACCTATCGTGTTGGTTACCTACATTTATAGGTCTCGTGGGTTTCCGGATTAAATGAATGGTATGTAGAACAAATCATTTTGGATTGGAACCTTTGATGGAACGTATTTTGGATTGGAACGTATGATGTTAATGTTGAAATCAGTTTCGCACCCCTTCCGTTCAATTCCATACGTCAATGGATTTTAGCATTACTTTATAAAGAAGTGGTTTATTTTCAAGAGTGAGATTCTATGTGCCAAACCTTATCAAACTCTTTAAATACATCCATAAACTCAGTCAAACATTATCTGCTAGTTTTGAAATCGTTACTGACTTCAGTGAGTATTCACAACCCTATGATTTTGATCAATTATTGAATAACTGTTTTTTCAACCTAAGCTGAATTATAGGAACGAAAGGAACTCAGATCTTTAATTGATCTGTCTGCTTTAGGAATCAGTATTATTTATTCTACCTTCCATTGATACGTGGTACGTATCCAAATGTGAGAATTGCATTTTTAAAGTATGGTAAGATACATGATGGTAGTGAGTGGTATCACCACCTTCTTTGAAATGAAATTAACTCTTTTTCTAGAAGAGGTAAGATGTATATGGTTTTCTTTGTCGATCTGGCGAACACAAAAATAAACGAAAGTAGCTTGACAGGTCCTGTTTATGACTGTCGAACAAATATTTAATCGAAACGGCTGCGAAAAGTTTAAAAACTTATTTACCGGAGACTATTAAACAAGTTTAAATTAAACAATTTAAATATTTGCCAGTTAAATTGTCATTCGCAATAAATCTTTAGACTGATTGGACAGGAAAACAAGCCTGGTCGCCTACCCTACTACGATGCACAACGGCCGTAGACTGTTTATAGATGTTCCTGTCGCAGTGACTAGAAATTAATTGTCTCTGCTGTGACACTGGACATTTTACGTCAAACGGTTGTATGATAATCATACATTTTGTGTTTTGTTTGGAATACACGTATTAATTATATTGAATAAAATTATCATTTTATAAGATATCATAAACAGTATTCGAATTATCCATATTTTTATTACGAAAATATTTTTCGTTTAAAAATACCGCTCCGTTGAAGTCGACCCGTCAACAGAATTTATGACTTTTCAAACTTTTTTTGGCTTTATAACAATAACGATAAGTTACAATGTCTCTTCAAAACAGTCAGCGTTTATAATAGCAACATTGTGTTGTTAAGGAATGGTATATGGTTTCTTTACTGTTTTTACATTTGATCAGTTTTGAGTTTTAATATTTATTTTATTGTAATATTCTATTTTGGATTACCGGGATTATATAGTTTTTTTTTCAGCTCCGTGGAAATAAAATAAAAATATTTATTCAAATCTTATTGAGATTTATATTTTGGCGCACGTATATAAACAAAATTTTTCCCATATTTTACCTGCGAGCAAGAAAACATTTCATATAGTTAAGGCTTTCGCGGCGATGGTTTACAGTATTCTGTGTTTTTGGACTTAAGAGCCATTGTGGATTGAACATTCTTCGTGACGTATCACCAGATTGAGCTGTTGGCATCTTCATAGGTCTGGTCTGTTTCTTGTTGATTATGATTCTTCTGGTCTCTAAATCACGCAAACCGGTGCTGTTTTCGGGATGTGTTTTAGTTTTATTTCCATTAGGAACTTAATTTTTTTGCCGGTTATGATAACTAGCAGTGTTCATTACAATTACTCTTTCCTTAGGCACATTGGGCAAAAAGCTATTTATAAAGCAATCTTCAAAAGGCTCGGCTATGGTGCCGTCAGGGTAGTCCAAAGATGAATGAGTGAATTAATATTTTTTGAAGACAACCGTCAACAATTTGGAACCCATCCATGTTTGGAACCAGCATCAGTATTTTTTTACAGAGTTTACGTAACCAAACCACTGCAATCGTTGTGATTCCATTAATATTTGTTTTTTATTAATGATCCGATATGCAAAACCCATTCGAGATAATATTCTCCGAAGGCTTGTTCTCCTGTAAATAGTGTTGGTTTCGTCTTTTCTTATTAGCTGTTGCAATGAAAGCAATGTTGGCACAGTTTGTTTTTTATACATAGCATAAATTTTGCTTCGAATTAAGTCTTTGTCTCTTTCGTTAAAACATTTGCTTTTACCCAAATCACTACGGGCTTTTTTGGCTTTAACTGGCTTAGTCACAATATCTTTAACTGTAGACAACGGAGTTTTCGTTAATGAAAATGTTTTACTTTAAGCTCCCTGTTCAATAAAGATTCAAAAAAATTAGCACTACCAGAAGCACAATCTTATCTTGCCAAGAACGCCACATTTTTAGCACGTTTGGAATAACAAAAAATACGATCGAAAATATGGAACTGCACCGTTTAAGAAAATAATGCTAACTGAACAAAAATATTTCCAAATTAATAAAGCAGGTAAAAAATAAATTTTATCTTTTTACCTGTTATTTTATTAGGCTCAGCCCTGTTTACGTTTCTGGCAACTTTGCCTGGTGTCGTTACGGCAGGGGTTGTTTAGAGTTTATTGCAGCCAATCGGTCAACGATATATCTTGAAACGTACTATAACAGTTCAATTTTCCAAATTGCAATAGGAAAACATACGTTGTCAAGTGGGTATTTAATAAGCTGTCATAATAAAAATAATTACTTGATTTTCACCATGAGGAAGCAATTATAAATAAAAATTACTAATCCACAAGTCCAAATTTTACGGCATAAATAATAAATTAATTCACAAAGAGAATTTTTGTTTACTGGTTAATTAAAGAGGTTGATATTGGGTGACGGCTGACAAGAAAATGTCTTAAAGTTCTGTTCGTCTTTGGTTAGACAATTTCGATAAATTGCATATGCAAAGAGCAAACGAAAATCAGGTTTGGCTTTAATAAATACCTTGGTTGTGTCAAATAATATATTTTTCTTCTTTTTATCACCAGACATTAGCCAACCGTAACTAATAAATATATTACACAATTTCGGGGATACCGATATTTGCTTTTTTAATTGGTTTAATTGTACTTAATTAATTTAATTTGTTTGAATATTTTGAAGCTAGTATTTAAAGTAATTCAATGAACAATATATATATATATATATATATATATATATATATATATATATATATATATATATATATATATATATATATATATATATATATACATATATATATATATATATATATATATATATATATATATATATATATATATATATATATATATATATATATATATACAGGGTGTCTGGAAATAACGTCGAAATATTTGCAGTTGGGATTTTGCCCAATTGCAGTTTAAACATTGGATATTTAGACTTTATTGCGTAAATGGTTCAGTTTTACGAAACTTTAAAGATAAATATTAATAGTGGCAGCCGTCTACTTGTTTATTAAGAAGCATTTCGATATCTATGTAATCGTCCATCGATTTAGAAAAAGTCAGTTTTCTGGAAAACGGGCTATCCTAACGAGATGAAAAAGAGGATCTTTTTTACTCTTTGCGATTCAATAATTTGATTTAAAAAAATATTACAAAAGAAAGTTATGGTAGCATCTACTAAGGAGACACCCCTGACTAAAATATTCAATTATTTTATTCATTATTTTTTCCATTCCAACTTATTGAAGTATACCGAGTTTCACGACTTTAGCATAAACCGTTTCGGGAATATTGCGAAAAAAGCATCTTCAGTGTTCTTCAAAAGCATCTTCAGTGCCTCCTTTAAGGGACTCTAGTCCCTTTAATAAACAATTTTTGGGGTATATTTATAGGAACTTTTATATGTTTTAATCCCTAGACATTTCTGGACATTTTTATGTCAGACTGATATACTAATCATACATTTTGTGTTTTGTTTGAAATAAATACATTAATTATATAGTATTAAATTAACTTTTTATTAGATATTGTAAACAGTTTTCGAATTATCCACATTTTTATTACGAAAATATTTTCATTAAAAAATACCGTTCCGTTGAAGCCGTTCCGTCAATCGAATTTATGACTTTTCAAAGTTTTTTTGGCTTTGTAACAATAACGATAAGTTAAAATGTCTCTTCAAAGCTATCAGCGTTTATAATAGCAACATTGTGTTGTTAACGGATGGTGTATACGTTCTTTGCTCAGTTTTGAGTTTTAATGTTTGTATTATTGTGATATTTTATTTTATTATCGAGATTATATAGTTTTTCTTTTCAGCTTCGTATTAATATAATAAATTTGAATATTTATTCGGATTTTCTTGAGATTTATATTTTGGCGCACGTATATAAACAACATTGGTCCCTAATTTTACATGTAGGGAAGAATATTTAATTCTTTCGCGGCCATTGTTTATAGTAATCTGCGTTTTTCGACTTAAGCCATTGTGGATTGAAAGTTCTTCCTGACGTGACTTGCATGAATGGCTCGCATCTTCAGAGGTCTAGTCAGTTTCTTGTTAATTGTGAGTCTTCTGAACCCCAAATCGCACAAAACCTTGCTGGATTTTGGTATATAGAGATAACACATCACTCAATAAGTTCATAATTTTACTTTATTTATCTACATAGTCTCCTTCAAGAGTGATACATTGATTCCAACAATTCTGTAATAGTTCGATGCTTTTTTGGTACAACGATTTATCTTTAGCCTCAATATGTTTTAGTTTCGTTTAAATGTAGCTTCCCGGGAACTTTCTTTTTAGATCTGCAAACAGGTTGTAGTCGCTGGGAGCCAGGTCCGAAGAATGGATGTGGAAGGAATTTATGTAATTTTGCCTTAGTTGCAACCGATTTGTGACACGGTTCATTATCCTGATGAAAGAGTACTTTTTCTTCTTCATTTGGGGTTGGATTTTTTTGCAACTTCTTTCTCCAAATACACCAACATATAATATTCGCTATTGATGGTTCTTTCTTTGTCAAGGTTATTAATGAATAAAATACCTTGCGCATCCCAAAATACGGATACCATGACCTTACCAGCTGACGTTTGCGTTTTTGATCACTTTGGGCGGCTTTCGCCAGCTGCTGTCCACTGAGCTGACGGTCGATTTGATTGTAGAGTGTAGCGATGGATCCACATTTCATCTATTGCCACATACCGCATGGAAAAAATCTTTTTTTATTGTGCTGAAATAACTCCAAACAGCGCGCTGAATCATTGACGGGTTGCTGTTTTTGATCGACTGACTGTGAGCAAACGCGATATCCACCTCCAACAGAGTTTTCTCAGTCACAAATGTTCATGCAAATTGGTGAATACACGCCTTCTGATATTTTCAAATTGTCAGCTATCTCACGTAATTTCAATTTACGATCGGCCATTTTGTGGACTGTTTTTATGTTTTCTGGAATAACTGCCTGATTTGGGCGACCAGAGCTTTCAGCATCATCGGTATTTGTACGGCCGCGTTTAAAACCAGTAAACCACTTTTCTACTATTTATCTCGATGGATCAGGGTGCGAATAATACTTGTCAAGTCATTGTTTTGCTTGAACGGTATTTTTTTCTATTAAAAAGTAATGCTTGTGAACAAGACCTCCGATAGTCATGAAATTTTGACAAATATCATTTGATTTGCCAATACTGGTACCACCTATATGTCATCCTACGAACTTATTGAGTGATATGTTAGTTGTATAATTTATCCTAGATCACCTTCACTCTGTAGATGGCAATTTTATTTGTTTGCCTCTTTGTTTTAATAAAAATGCTTATTCGCTAGAAATATTATTAATTAGAAACTGTACCCGCTGTTCCATATTTTAACAACAGCTGTCAAATAAGTACTTATGATTTAATGCCTGTATGATTTTCATCAGGAAAAAATCTACTAATATAACAATCGAAAATCTCTAATTACATTTCTGAAAATTAAATAGCTTTAATTAATCATTGGTCACTCGCCAGTCGGTAGGTTTCCTGATAGACTTATGGGTAGGCACATAACCAAGGGTTTATAGCCCGAGGGGGGTTCTGGCCTGGGTTTGTCGGAAGCTGATGACCGTGGTTCGGAACCCACGTTAAGCTGTAGGTCCAGTCGCTAAATAGCCTAGTTGCTGATGCGCCTCTAACCCAAACACTTTTACTTTACTTTAATTAATCATCATCGATGCAAACGATGAATATTTTGCTGATTAATATATTTTATTATTTTTAATATATATTCAATTTCGCAAAAAATACTTAGAACTAGTTTGCCTACCTAGTACATAGACATTTTTTATAATTTGTTTTATAAGTAATATCTTTCAGTCTTCAATTATCTAATCAGGTTATTAGATAAAACTATCGATAACAAGTGGTAAATTGGCTTATTAGTTTATAAAACAAACCTAGTAAGGAAGTAAAGGTAGTTAATTTTTGAATTTAGTTTGCATTGTCATGTTTATGATAACGATTAATTAAATAATTCGGCATTATATTAAGACAATTTTGCTACACTGTTTGGTGTAATAATTATAGAAATTTCGGATCACTTCAGTGAATATGGCATGATTCAGTAATATATTTATTATATATTACTACTATATTATATATATATATATATATATATATATATATATATATATATATATATATATATATATATATCGGTAATGATAGTTTTTCGGGTATCCGTGTTAGCTAAATGTCCATTGGTGGACGGTTTCGCTGACGTTTCGATGGAATCTCATCTATCAATTTCAAAGCGTTTACTCCACGGTTTTTCGACGACAAATGTTGATGTTTCATCAAATAATGAGATTCCATCGAAACGTCAGCCATGTACCATTTGGCTTGCAAATAAACCAGAAAAACAGTCAGGTTATGTTCAATGACTTCGCTCAGGACAGAGGAATTTCAGTTTTTGTAAGGTATTTGGAGATAGTGGACAGGTTTATATATCTTGGACACAGGATTTCAATAGAGAATACCGCTCGGGAGGTGGAACGGCGTGTTAAACATTTAACCATATGGCTGGCAGGCATTTGGTAGGCTCAACATAGTGTTTAAGAGCAGACTCCTACTTTGCCTGAAAAGAAAATTGACATAACATACGGAAGTGAAACCTGGACACTCACATCGTAATCAATTCAAAAACTTCGGGTAGCGCAGAAGGGAATGGACAGATGTATGCTTGGCATTACAAGGCGAGACAGAAAGTCTTGCGCATGGATCAGGGAACAAACGAAAGTCTGTGACATCATTGGAAGAGTAAAGCAATTGAAATGGAAATGGGCGGGCCATATAGTGAGGCGATGGGACGAGTGATGAACCAAGGCAATCCTGGAGTGGATACCGCTTGATCGCAAATGTCCGCGAAGAAGACCGAAAGCACGATGGATTGATGACATCGTTAAGTGTATTGAACACGAGTGGCAGAGGAACGCGACACCGTGAAAGTTGGAAACATGCTGAATAGGCCTTCATCCTGCAGTGAATCGACATGGCTGATATATATATATATATATATATATATATATATATATATATATATATATATATATATATATATATATATATATATATATATACCAAACATAGGCCCTACTCTCAACTGTTACAGATATACAGGAGTGAACAAAAACTAAAATGTTTAAGATTTTTTAATATTACTTTATAATAAATAGTTAGTTTTATGGTTTTCAAAAATACCACCATTTACTTCTAAACACTTGTCAGCTCCCTTAGAAACAGTTTGGATTGTTCTGTGAATTGATTCTGGTCGGTTCCTTATCACCGCGGCTGCATTTACTATCCGGTCGAGTAACATTTTTCTAGCGTATATTTTACTTGCATATACCTAAGATTTAACCCACCCATAAATACAATAATCCAGAGGATTGAGGTCTGGTGATCTAGCTGTCCAACTGAGCAGAATACCTCGTCCAATCCATCGGTTTGGGGAGATTTTGTTTACGAAATTTGTAAGCTGTAGTGTGTAGTGTTTGCAAATGATTCTGTAGAAAATTTAGGTAAACCTCTCCTGTGAGATGACTGTGGAATATGAATGGACCGATTAATTCATTCTTTAGCATACCATACCACACATTAATATTAAATCGACGTTGAAAATTATGCTCAGTCATCGGGTGGGGGTTTTTATCGGATCATCGATGTTCATTATGGAGATTATTTATATTACGAGTGAACTGCGCTTTATCGGTAAATCAATCACCAACTGGTTCAAAGAATAAATATATGATTTTTCTCATAAATTAATCTTTTCAGATGAAGCACATTTTGAAATTGGTTATGTTGATCTGGCTGTTGGTTGATGCAAGGTGTTTTCACTTGGCATAAATTGTCTTTCGTGTTGAAAGACCAAGAAAAAGTTTTAAAAACCCTTTAGTGTGTACCAGTGACGAATTTTTTTGATTTCTCTAATTTATAATTTTTAAACGTTAATCAAAGTCTGTTTAACCTAAGGTTTCATCTAAGCTAAATGTGTTATTAATAATTATTCACTTTTTTATAATTTAATTTAGCGTTTGTTTAACATAAAAACTATTTGAGGGAAAACTGAAAACATTCACCAGTTCAAAATTTCTCATCCCCATCATCAGACCGAATTAATGAACCGCAGAAAAAGCCGAACAGGACCGCTTTCGGAACGCAATTAACCCTGTCGGTGCGAATTACAACGGCAGCGATCGAGTTAACCCGGTATCCCGGAGTCTCGGGAGCCCCCTCGACACACCGAACGGCGGCGGTTAACAATCGGTCGGAGTGGATTCCGCTGGCCGGGTGAGGCGGGTAATGAGAGACACGGAGGCGGCTTTGGAAACTTCACGCGCCCCCATAAGAAAAATGAATAAATAATTTCGAGACGGCGAAAGAAACGCAAAAAGCTATATCGCATTGCACGGAACAGAGTGGTGCTAATGATTTATTATTTCCTCTGAAAATGTTTAGCTAATAAAGAAAATTTAAATAACTGATGGCTAATATGTTGCTAATTTAGGACAAACTATAGGTATTTTGGTTAATAATGTAATAATTTTTCGTAAAAATTTAAGTGTTTATGACTTAATACTACTAAACGTTTACTTACTTAATCGTGTATTAAGTATTCTGGTCGTTTTTCCTTCAATGCTCGGTTCAGTTTTATCAATTGTTATCGGTATCGATGACCAGTAATAATTTCACTAGGTTTCAACAGTTCGTAATACACAGTTCCCCTAATATCCCACCAAATACACAGCAAAGTCTTCTTTCCATATATATTGCGCACTGGTTGTGATGTAGAAGGCTCGCTTGGGTCAAAATAGATCCACTTTTCATCACAACTCGATGCAAAAAACATTTTCTTTTCTGCCTGGCAAGTAAAATTTCACAAATGGTTTTTTTGTCTTTCATTGTCACTTTACTTCAATTTGTATGGAATCAATTTTCCTCCCTCTGGATCTTTCCCGATGCGCGTAGACATCCAATGCTTTTGCTTGCAAATCTTTATCTTCAAACTTCTTCGCCTCTCCTGTAGGCTTCTTGTCTTTTATATAATAAAATCACCACTTTGAAAGCGTTTAAACCATCGCCCACAAGTTTTTTTTTTTTGCTTTAGACCATGTTTATCATAAGCTTCAATTAACTGTCGATAGTACTGGCGCATAAGTCGACATATTCAATGCTATGAAAAACTTTTTTTGCACAATGACAATAACGAATTGGTTTTTGATGGCGTATGTTTGCCTTTCAAAACGCCACCGAAATCATTAGGCCATACCAGCAAATGTATTAGTACCGCCATCTCTTAGAAAAATCGACATTATTAACCGAAATGCCTATTAATATACAGGGTGCAGGGCTAAGCACTTTCTTAAATTTAAACAACGATTCTTTACCCTGTTTTTTTGAACAAAAAATTTACTACTACATGTAGCCCCAATGCCACCAGTTAAATTAAGTTCTGGAATTCTTGGTGTTATAGTGCTGTCTATGAAAGTCCAACTGAATCAGTGCGGTAGACTGATACATCACTTATCATATTCTTATTTATGAAAGGATCATGGAGGCCCCGCAACGATTCAACACATGCAAGTTCGAACCCGGAATTGGATTCGAAATATGATTATTGCATAGTGGAATTGTAAAGGGTGGTCCTATAAGGGTGTGAAAACTTAAAAATCAGGCATAATCATAAGTGACAATTCGATTACTTTTATTTTATCTTGAAGAAAAAATAAAGGTAATATGTTTTGAAAATAATGTCGTCCAAATGTTCTCCTCGGTATCGTCTAGCAGAATACATTGTGAAGACTCAATTTTTGATTACTCCCTTTATCGTGGTATATTTTCAATGGTGCCCTGAATGTTTGGTTTAAGGTTAAGAATTGCTCGGAGTTTATTTCCATAAATCACAGAGTTGATATAAAAACATTGTTTATGACTGACCAATATTTGTTATTTTTCTTTCAGCATGTTTATTGTACATAATAGATTTGTTGAAAGGTACTATTACCATCAATTTTGTACTGTATACATTATTATCTATGATATATTCCTACAACAATATCGGCATTGATTCTACTAAGTTCACTAACTGAATATATTTGTCTATGCTGTTTTAGGGAATTTATTTTCGTGCATTTGGTTTTTCTCAATTTTGACCCACAAAATTCCATAAGTTCTCAATAGGATCAATATCCGATGGTTGAGGAGGTATCATCAATCTTCTGACATTGTTGTGGGTAGAGAATCCATTTTTTTCGTATACTCTACGTGTAGTTTTTCTTGCAATATGTCTACGTACTTATATATATATATATATATATATATATATATATATATATATATATATATATATATATATATATATATATATATATATATATCGTAAATGCTCAGAAGTACGTAGACATATTGCAAGAAAAAAATATATATATGAGCAATGGAAGGAAGCCCCACCCATCCCTTACATTGGAGGGCACATGTTTTGTTTGTTGGTGGTTAGACTCATCAGGGTACCGACATTTTCCTTTTTTGACTTCTGCGTCCAACAATAAGACAACAGTAGTCAGGGGTTATACACCCCCGACCATTGGGTTCCACAATCTCATGTGGAACGCGCAACAACCTACGTCTCCACCATAATGACCGATGGTTGACGGGGAGGAAGCCCCACCCATCCTTTACATTTGAGGGCACCTGTTTCGTCTGTTGGTGATTAGACTCACTTTACACGTGCCGGATTAAAATCAGAAAGGCTACAAACAAGATTCTCACTGCGGCCGGTAGAAACATTAAATTTTATATATCAGTTGTTTTAAACTTCCTGCATGAAGCCCTAAAGGCAATGAGATTTACCAGTAAACTTTTCACATTTTTATAGCGCGTTTGAAGCGCGTTACCCTAACCATGTTAACATCTTCGGGAGATGATTCAGTCCATTAATTATGGTATAGTGTTATTAAAAATACGTTCTAGTTTGTTTTGATATAACTTTAATTTAATTCTGTTAAAATAAAGAAAAAAGAGGAAAATTGTTTTTTTTTCAAATATTTATTTTCATATTGTATATTTATTTCAAATAAACACCTACTTTATCTTTCCTTTCGTTTCTGTCAATAATTTGACAACGCCTTTTGTTCCGGCCACCTCTTCGTTTGTTCATTACACATCTCGTTCTAATCGGAGTACCTGACCACACGAGAAAGACTCTCATTGATGCGCCTGGGACTCCATCCATCTAATTCCCAGTGACGCAAGCCTGATGGCGTCTCGTCTGCTTGAGTTTATCTTCTTTTCGTTCACGACTCGATAAAACAGTGACAGACGACGTATTTCGGGACCAATTAGTCTGCCCCCGAGTTGAGGATTTATTTTTTCCGGTTTAAAGATTTTTTGTTTTAGCTTTTTTTAAGTTTTTGTTGTTATGATGGCGGATGATTTTTTTTTTAATTATCGTTAGGTTACGTTTACATCAGCATATTACATCAACATGTGTTATAACGTATTATTAGTTTAAATATTGATAATACAGTAGACACTTATTACGTATAATGTACCGAATAATCAAGTCCCGGCAGTTATTATGAAACATTCAATAGATAATTCATTTTTATAACCTACTCCGTTATTAAGTACTTCTGATTGAAAGTACCAAATTTCCTGGATTATTTCTCACAATTTTATTTAACAACTTTAGTTTTCCTGTTGGTGTTGTATAGTAAAGTTGTGCTGTTTATGATTGTGTCAAAGCCGATTTATAAACGCATTGTGTTTTAAAAAGCGTTACAATATAAGTTTTAGTAAAATTCATGGAGAAGCTGCGAGTGTAAGTCTTGAAAATGCGATGGTTCAAAATTATTTTCCTATCTTAGAAATTATGACGTTAGCGAGATTTTTAACGCCGATGATCGTACAATGGAGTGAATAAAGGGATCGTACTAGGAGTGAATAACCGTTCTTATTTGCGCAAACATGACCGGAACTGAAAAACGCAAACTTTTAGTTACAGGCACATTTAACAAACCCAGATGTTTCAAAAACGTAAACAAATTACCAGTTGTGTGTTGATAACTGACCTGGTCATCCGCATCTCCTGGTCTACGATCTTACTTAAAACATCTTACTTAAAAATATTAAACTGGATTTTTGACCATTAAATTTTACGTCCGTTCTGCAAATATTGGATCAACTATAATCGGATCACTATAATAAAGTCTTTTGTTGCGTAGATAACAACCTTGTGGCAACAATTATGCCTACCGATCAGGAGATTACGGCGCATATTGTTGGGGTTGAACAGTTTGAGAGTGATGAAGAAATATCGTTAGAAGAAATGCTTCTAACTTTTCATGATGCCATAACAGGGACAAAGAGCGTAAAAGATTTTTAAAGAGTAGAACTACCACAGAAGATGGCATTTTAAGCGTAGCTCTTAAATTAGAAATGTATTTACAACAAAACATTCTTCTAAATTGCCGAAAGCAAACTCATTTTATAGACTTTTTTACAAAGTAGTTTTAAGGTTTTTTGTGTATTTTTAGAGCAAATTTCAAGTTTTAAAAATGAAATTTTGTAGGATTTTGTCAAGGTAATTAACAAAAACCATAAAAATATAATTCCATATGTAGGGTAAAAGCCGATAGATGCCCCACTTTTCAATAAAAGCTATAATATTAAAAGCCGGTCGCGTTGGTGCGGCGGTAAGAGCGCCTGCTTTGCCGAATCCGCGCTGGAGCGATAGCTGGTTCGATTCCAGCGCTCGGATGGTTATTTTTCTTTCTTCTGTCCGTTTATCTTTCCTAAATGTTTGTGATTGTTTCTAGGCAAGAGTGTAAAATCCGACTACGAATTACCCCTCAGTCACGCCAGTTAAAGGCTGGGTAAGGCCGGATGCCTTCTGAGAAGTGTTCTACGTTGGTCACTCGCCAGTCGGTAGGTGTCCTGATAGACTTATGGGTAGGCACATAACCAAGGGTTTATAGCCCGAGGGGGGTGCTGGCCTGGGTTTGTCGGAAGCTGATGACCGTGGTTCGGAACCCACGTTAAGCTGTAGGTCCAGTCGCTAAATAGCCTAGTTGCTGATGCGCCTCTAACCCAAACACTTTACTTTACTTTACTTTATAATATTAAAAGATATGTACTTACAAAAAATATTGCAAAATGTATATCAAAACATGGGTCGTTGATGTTTTATAATGGCCTATTTTTGTAAACATAATTAATATTGGTTTAGAGTAAATTCTGTTTTATTTTATCTCTCAAAAAAGGGATAGTTGCCTACTGTAGCGGATAGTAGCCTAACGTTAAATATACTTCTTGGGATACTTGCCGTGTGCCAGGATAGATGCCTCATTAGGATTTTTTTAGATAGAAACAAATTTTTATCAATTTAAGTAATCACTCTTTATTATTTACTGAGATCTGTTATTAAGTATTAATCAAAATCTCACATTGAATCCAATCTGATTGAATTCTCAAAACATTCTGCGCAGTAATCATCAACTGAAACGCTTTTTATTCTTATTTTCTATTTTTGAATTAGCGTTTTTCACTTTTAATATCTTTTCTGTGTCTCTTTTCGATTTTTCATCCTTTTTCCTTCAGATTTTGAAATTCATCGGTAGCTTTTCCTTCAGATGTTTTTGAAATTATAACATTTTCTTCATTTTCACTGTCAAAACTGTAAATTTGTATTCTTCTCTTCCTTAAAGCTTTTCCTTTGTCCAGTTCAATAAAATCTGTGTTATCGGATTGAGTTTCACTGCTGGTAATATCGATATATGTTTTGGTCTTTTTCTTTCCTTTGCGGTTGCCCTCTTTTCTTCACAATGCTTTTCTGGCAACCAGCTGGTTTGTTTTTGCTGTTTAAAATCTTTTTTTTGCTGTGCTAATGTTAGTTTCTGTTTTTTTGCTCTGTTTTCTCTTCTTTATTCTTCTTCTGGACAATTTTATCCTTGGAGTTTAAACTTTCTGCAGATTGTTTAGTTCTTTTAGATATGATCAGCGGTATTTTTAGTATAAGAGATGATTGATATAAAAATAAGTTGGAAAAACACCAACAGAAAAAAATCTGTCTTTGCTCGTTAAATAATTTATAGGTGCGGATAGCTGCCCTTAACGCGTCTATTCGCAAAGGTAAATAGGGCGACTATCCTTTTTGATACGGAGACTTGCTCTTTTTATTTTGGAAATAAATTAAAACCATTCAACAATAAAACACAAACAAAGTAATGTAAAGTGTTTGGGTTAGAGGCGCATCAGCAACTAGGCTATTTAGCGACTGGACCTACAGCTTAACGTGGGTTCCGAACCACGGTCATCAGCTTCCGACAAACCCAGGTCAGCACCCCCCTCGGGCTATAAACCCTTGGTTATGTGCCTACCCATAAGTCTATCAGGAAACCTACCGACTGGCGAGTGACCAACGTAGAACACTTCTCAGAAGGCATCCGGCCTTACCCAGCCTTTAACTGGCCTGACTGAGGGGTAATTCGTAGTCGGATTTTACACTCTTGCCTAGAAACAATCACAAACATTTAGGAAAGATAAACGGACAGAAGAAAGAAAAATAACCATCCGAGCGCTGGAATCGAACCAGCTACCGCTCCAGCGCGGATTCGGCAAAGCAGACGCTCTTACCGCCGCACCAACGCGACCGGCTAAAACACAAACAGTGTAATGTAAACTCTAATGCATGCAAAGAAACAAAAAGTTGACCGAAACCACAATCAGTAATAAAAATATTCAATACAAATTACTACTATATAATTTCGACACCCGTCAAAGTTTTGTCGCGGAAGATTTTTGCTCACACGGACAAAACATGTGCGTCTACTCCAATGGTTTACATGGCATTGAGGCCTGCAGGAGGGGCACTTCTAATTATAGTAGAGCGCTAACACCACCGACATCCCTAACATAGTGTATTCAAAACTATGCCATGTATCCAACTGAGACAACTATTCGGCTTTTACCCTATATGTAGGTACATACATATTTTCATTTTTTTTAACGAACTTTTTATGTAACGTACCGTTTATTAAGGTCCCCTTCGGTACGTTGTAAACGAATTTTACTGTTTTTTGATGATCATTTATAAGTATATTTTGCTTTGGCCTTAATTAGGTCTTAAACTTAATTCTTGGCCTTATTCGTATAACTATCGAATCGCAGATCGAAAAAAGTTTGATGGTTTTGATATGATAAAATCTTTGAAAGTTTTTTTCGGCTTCATCAAGCAAAGTGGTTATCAACTAGGTGATGTTAGACTTACAAGAAACGAAAATGGTATAAGACGTAGAAATGACCATATTAAGTAAAACCAAAAACTAAATAAAAAAATGATCCATATTATTTATTTAAGTATAGTCTTTTTTTCTCCTTTCCTCTATTAAAAAATCCTGCCTGGGGAGTAAATGCTGCTCCCTACATATTGCATTCCATTAGGACATACTTTTCTTCTTCTTTCGGTCGGTCTGGGCGACAATAAAACTGTCCGTCACTCAGGCCTTGGTCTGACTGCGAAATTAACTCCGGGAAGACGTCTCGTCGACTTATTATCGTCCGTTTGGTATTTGATGACTGTTCTTTAATCGAATACTGTTGGTTCAGACACTATACCCATTCTGTTCATAAAGGATGTAAATAAAGAGAGCGATAAAGGCACATATACGTTCGTTGTGTATTAGATAATAGTGATTTTCATGCTTTATATTGTTAAGTAGTTAGAATAAAACAAAAGTGTGTTTTTTAATTTCATTATATCTTTTTATCTTTTAGGATCATCTGTGATTTCATATTTAAATAACTGAAACAAACAGTATTGCTATCTCAGTCTATATATATATATATATATATATATATATATATATATATATATATATATATATATATATATATATATATATATATGTATATATATATATATATATATATATATTTATATATATATATATATATATATATATATATATATATATATATATATATATACATATTTGAAAAACAGAAATTTTTCATCCGTACTTCCACGTACCACTGCTCGTCTCAAATCAGTCGCCGCCACCACGTCGAGACAAGTATCTCCCAGGACCGGTTTCTGGCCTCACAGCCGTCGTCAGCTGGGCTCGAGCCCAACGCAGGGAAACAGCTGAATCGAAACGAACAGAGGAAGACCAAGTCAACTGGTCATATCGATGGCGGGTCGCAATCTCAATGCAACTCGCGCCATCCTACGGTGAATGTTCGCGGCAGTCAAAAACTTCGCGATACATTCTTCCCACAACCTTGGATGTAGGTATAAGGTTTGCTCAAAGGATAGCGTAGTGGGGCCGTGGAGAGAGATATTTGAAAAACAGAAATTTTTCATTCGTACTTCCACGTACCACTGCTCGTCTCAAATCAGTCGCCGCCACCACGTCGAGACAAGTACCTCGCAGGACCGATTTCTGGCCGCATTGCGACCCGCCATCGATTCTTCCTCTGTTCGTTTCGATTCAGCTGTTTCCCTGCGTTGGGCTCGAGCCCAGCTGCATCATAGGTCATTATCTCTGCACCATAGGTCGCCACCGCTCTAATGAGCTGTTTCATATACCTTAATTTTTATATTTATACTTATGTTTTTGCTTTTTATAATGCTTCTGAATTTATAATTTTTGTGTCCTGCCTGTATTATGTGATCTATCTCTATGTTTCTGTTGGTTTTACTATTTATTATTATTCCCAAATATTTAAAGTTTTCTACTACTTCAAATTCTTAATTTTGTATTTGTACTAATCTGGTTGTAACTCTTATATTTTCTTTCCTTATTTCCATGTATTTATTTTTTTCTTGATTTATTGTGTGGCCTCTTTTCTTTGTTTCTTGTCTAATTTTTTGGATTGCTTCTTCCAGGATTATTCTGTCCCTAGCTGGAACAGTAAGATCGTCTGCATATGCAACTGCTTCTATTGCTTTATTGATGTTCCCTTGAAATAACACTCTTTGATTACCGCATCCAGTGTCAGTATAAACAATGTTGTTGATAGCCCATCTATCTCCTTTTTACTCCCAAATTAATCTCAAAATGCTGTGTTTCTCCTTCCGCTGTACTAATCTCAGTCTATAGTAGTGTAAATTAATATGTTTTGTATAGTTATTCAATAATTTATTTCATAATTTCAAGGCTGGTAAACCAGTATAGATGATGATGTTTTGTTTCAACAGTCTTTTTCTTAATTAAAACGCAGTGCTTAATCAACTGAATCAATTAATCTTTTTCATTGTTTTGTAAATAAAAAAAAAGTAACTTCACATATTGTCATGAAATTTTGACATATGATGTTTGAAGGTTGGCACAATCCTCCGCTGGTACGGATTTTTCGTTAGTGAGGCAATCTGTAATATTTTGGGTTACTTCTTCAACATCACCAATAGTTACTCAAAAAATAAGAGTAAGTTTATCAAAGACATCCTGCAAGCATTTAGTATTTAAATGCGTGTGTTTTGATAAACACACATTTATTTCATTTCGTGGTGTGAATTTAACCTCTTTAAGAACAACGACACATGTGTACGTCTTTGCAAGTTAATATAATTTAAATATTTTTTGTGGTGACAATGTGCCCACGGGTCTCAATTCTGGCCAGATGCGCGCGAATATGATGCGTTGGGCAACATCTTAGTATTTCTGCGGCGGTTGATGTTTGTTCGTAAATCAACGTGTTTCGGTTAGTGTTTCTATTTTTTTTTTTTACTAAAAAGTATTAGTTTTTGGCCACCTAAAAAATGGTAAGTGTTGTCTAGGCTTATCTAGTAGCTTATTTTATTATTAGAATTACAGTAAATATAAGCATTGCTTATTTTAGTTACAAGAACCAAATGTCCACGTTTGTGTTCTTCAAACAAATATGTATAATTTTTACAGAAAAAATATTGCTTCTAAAAACTTATTTCAGCCATGTTTTCGTATACTTTTTAGGACAGCGAATGGGAAGAAATACCATCTTCTAGATTCTACAAGAGAAGAGGACATGAGTCAATTTATATTTTAAGTTTAGTACCTAATCCCAACGAGTCCGATTTGAAAGATATTGATATTACTGATGACGACTCAGTTGATGGAGAACCTTTAGAATATGAATTGCCAGATAATGAAGATAGCTTACTGTCAGAAGAATCCAGCTCAAATGACATAAATGAAGACAACGCTGATGAAGACGTACCTCTAATAATGTTTGCTGGGCCGAATACTCTTTCGACATACACAAATAAACAACGCGTATGGTTTCAAGGAAAATACAATGGATATTCCCGTAATCCTCCTCCATTCTTCGGACAAAACGTATAAATAAAGACGGGGATACACCTTATTCATTTTGTATGCAACTATTTCTAGAAGAATTACTTGAAATGGTTGCCTACGAAACTAATCTTTACCCTGTTCAATCAGGAAAAGAAAATATTTCTATATCGGTGAGCGAATAAAAATTTATTTGCAATAAATATAATAATGACGTACATAAAATATCCAGCTTAATGGATGTATTATATTGGTCGACAATTCCTGGTTTGCCATTTTATATTATCGCTAATACAATGTCGCTCAAAAGATATGAGGAAATCAAGAGATATTTGCATTTTACAAATAATTTGAATATATCTGAAAATAATAAGGACTCATTTATAAAAATACGTCCATTACTGGATATTCTGTCAAAAACCTATTCTGAAGCTGTCGATTCGACAGAATTTATATCAATAGATCAAAGATGATGGCTTTCAAAGGGCGGCATAAAATGAAGCAATATATCAAATCAAAACCGAAAAAATGGGGTTTTAAAGTGTGGGTCCGAGCTTAAGCAAATGGTTATGTGTCCAAATTTAAAATGTATCAATCTGCCAGCAAATATTCAATCACAAGTTTGGGAGTTATAGGAGATAGAGTAATGAGGCTTTATGAGGGCATAGAAGAAAACAATCATTAGATTTTTATAGACAAATTGTTCACTTCAATTCCTACGTTACTAAAATTGAAGGAAAAAACATTTACGTCGTTGGAACTGTGCGTACCAACAGACTTCAAGGTGCTATTGACAAACTTGTTGACGGTAAATTTCTTCTCAAGAATGGGCGAGACTCGTCGTCGGTAACAACTTCTTCAGATCACATATCAATAGTTCGCTAGGCTGATAATAATATAGTACATATGATTTCCTCGTTTTGTGGGAAAGAACCAATTTCGTTCAAAGATGGGACAGGAAAACAAAAACTCATATTGAAATTTCAAGATCCCAATGGGTTGTTCAATACAATACATTTATGGGTGGTGTGGATATGGCAGACCGAAAGGTTGGTCACTATCCACAAGCAGTGAAATGTAAAGAATATTATATGAGAATTGTTTACCATTTCCTAAATATTTCAACTGTAAATGCCTGGATTTTATTCAGCGGAAGGAAAGGCTCTACTATGTCGCTCTTGGATTTCAAAGCCTCTATTGCAACCACTGTAATTCAACTACATCCGGGAAATGGCAAACGGGGGCGTCCCCCTTCTACTGAAGCACTGTTGCCTGCGATGAAAAAAGTTTGATTGAAAACTTCAGTCGAAGTAAGAACAGATAGAATTGGTCACCACCCACTAAAAATGGAATACAAAAATCCCCCCAGATGTCACGATAAAAATTGTATTAGAATAACAATGTATGCCTGGAAGAAATGCGAAGAACCTCTCTGATCTGAATGCATGGAAAATTTCCTCAAGTAACGCGTCGGATACGAAGACATGTGTACGTTTAGTTTTTAGCAAAAATTTTATGAAAAACCTTGTGCAGACACAAAAAAAAATACATTATGTTGCATTATTAAACCTAAAATAAAGTTTTAAATTTAATTTAAGCAATTTTATTTTTGAAAATAAATTCGTCCTTGAAGAAGTTAAGGCGTATTTTTGTCTCGAGTTACTGTTTTCTTAAAAAAACATCCTGTATATAAGTCAAATCATCATCGCATTCGTTCACCAAATCACCAACAATCCAAACTTGCAGCTTTGACATAATTAAAATTGTTTTCATTCAGGAGAGAATAATTAAAATTGTGGCTAAAGGGGGCCTATCTACCTGGCTGTCGTGGTAACGTGAAGATAGATTGACGGGATAGATTAGTATTTTTTCGGCATCGACACTCTGTTCCATCGTATAGGTACCGATTAATTGGACATGATGGACGTCCACTGTCGCTGGCTTATCTCCACCAGATAAAGACGTCTGGTGCTGGGAATTCTGAGTGGTCTTGTCAGAAGCAACTTGCCTTTTCGTTTTTCTTTTGGGATTTTAGCTTGAGCTAATACGGATGACCGTTGGAAACAAATTGCGAATTTTGTCCTTAAAAATATGTGAACGGTGTTTTTTGTACATTGAAACAAAATATTTTTGCAAAATTTCTTATTGTTTATGCCCTTATCAATAACATCTTGCTATCTAGTGGCCAGATCTCCAATTCCGGATTTATAGAACGCAGGAAGCTTTTGATAAAAAGATTTAAAGTTCATATTTAACCTCTTCTCATCATTATCATTAGCTCAACAACTCTAGATGGGTCTTGTTCATGTCATGCCTTGTCCCTATCGATGTCAATATGCCCTATCGATCTCAACCTGTTAATTTTTATATTATCAGGTTGATTGTATAAGTTATACGTTTAAAAATTATAAAGTTTTCTACAACTTCCTTAAATACGTGTCTTAGTATCTTCCTTTCGAAGCACCCTAAGAATTTCTCACAATACTTCGTCAGAGTTTCTGGAAGTTTAAACCTCTTCTACATTTTGTATTAATTGTTATAAACAAAAGTACTGTAAAAAATAAATAGTAATCCGTAGATACAATAGAGGCAATATCTATCTTCCAAATTCTTTGATTTTATTATGTCCTCGACTGCAGAACTTGTTTGAATCAACTGTTTTTCCGTATAGTAATTCGAAAGCTCCGTCTTTTAGCTTCAAAATGCAGTTAATATACGAACGTATAATGCGGTTCAAGATATATCTTTGACCAAATGGCTGCAATAAACAATAGTTTATTTAGGGGACAGCGTTAGACAGGGGTTGTTAATAAACAACCCCTGTCGTAACGAAACCCGGCAAAGTTGCCAAAAAACGTAAACAGGGCCGGACCTAATAAAATAACAGGTATAAACATAAAATTAATTTTATATCTGGTTTAGTGGTTTCGAAATATTTTAGTTTAGTTCGTATTCTTTTCTAAAACAGTGCAATTCTAAAGGTGCTAAAAATGTGGCGTTTTTGGCAAGATGATGATCATTGTGCTTCCGGTAGTGCTAATTTTAAAAGAAAACATTTATCACCTGATACTAAGGAAATTGTTAAAAATGTGTATGTTTCTTTATTGAATAGGGGGCTTAATGTAAGTGCATCCACAGCAGAAACATCTTCATTAACGAAAACGCCGTTGTCTATAGTTAAAGGTAGTACTCTTACTTTTACCAGAAAGCTTTACCAGTAGCTTTTACCAGAATCACAGTAGTGATTAAAAGTTAACGAAAGCAACAAAGACTTAATTCGAAGCAAAATTTATGCTATGTATGAAGAGCAAACTGTGCGACAAAAAAACAGCGACTAAGGAAAGATGAAACCAACATTCTTTGCAGCAGAACTAGCCGCCGGAGAATATTATCTCTAATGGATTTTGCATATCAGACCATTAATGAAAGACAAATATTATTGGAATCACACCAATTGCGATGATGGCGGTTTGACTACTTAAACTTTATAAAAAATGCAGATTAGAAAATCGTCCCGTTATCTGCCTTGATGAACATAGTTTGATACACATAAGACGCCAGCAAAAGGATGGCTAGATACATCAAGAAAATGCCAAACCAAAACCCCAGCAAACAAGGGAAAAATAATTACAATTTTACATGTTGGTTCCGAGGATGGATGGGTTCTAATTTGTTTACGGTTGTCCTCCAAAAATATTAATCATTCTTTGGACTACCATGATGATAGGATACCATAGGATATATTTTTGAAGATTCGTTTATAAATAGCCTTTTGCCAAATGTGCCTAGGGAAAGCGTAAGACAATGCTAGTTATTATAATTGCCAAAAAAATAAAGTTCCTAATGCAAATAACACTAAATTGGAACATACATTTAGAACTATGTTAAAAAACGATATATACTTCGAAAATACATATAAAGAACGTGATCCTCTAGAAATATTAAAGACATTTAATATTAAAATGAATATGGATGTGATACCATTGCTGCCGATATAGGACATACGGTTTTACGTCTTCGTCCCTATTACTGCATTTTTCAGGTAAAATTCAATGTTAAAGCAGAAAACATTTATCGGACTCTAAGTGCAAGTGCTGTGACATTAATTAGAAAGGTTGTTGATAGTACTCCCAAAGAATGTTATGAAAATAGAAGATTCCTATGTATCATTTACTAATAACATAAAACCACTTATTATTAATGCAGATCAAAGTGACAGTGGGAGTGAAACCGAATTAAATGTATAATTAGTAATTTAAGTTATAATTTTTATTGTACTAATAGATACATTTATTTATTTACTTATTTTTATTGTACTCATAAATTCAAAATACACAAACCAATAAATAATGTTTTAGTCATACATAATATTAATAACAATAATTTAAAAATATTTTATTTTTTCCAAAATTATTCCGAACTAAACCACTTCGACTCTGGGGCCTTTGAAGAAACTAGGAATATTTTTATTGAAATTTATTGGAGCAATTAACATTTTGTCGAAAGACAACGAAATATCTTGAACCGGACTATACTGTGAAGTACAAATCTAGTGCAGCGCCAAAAATTTAACATGATGGGACTGATCTTTGAGAATTGCTGCAATAATTTTCTAAGACCTAACTGGGCAGTATTTTATGCAAAAAAATCTTGTCGTGCAATCATTTCCATATTGCATTTTATATATTGTTGAACTATGTAATACCTCATGATTAATGGTCACACGTACTATAAAATTGCCAAACCGCAATTTTCGGAAGCAAGTGCATCAAAGCATCAAAATGGTTATTCGAAACGGTCAAATATTTTTTGCCTTTATTTTGAATATTTTTATGTATCTTCTAATGACCTACATCAACAGATTTTAGTCAGTGTGACTGACTTTCAAACTGACCTAGTCAATCTTTTAAATAAATCAAAAAACAAGTTTACTCCAAATTATAAGCGTTTATGAAACAAGTTTAACAAACAAACAAACTGAAATATATCCCTGATATTTGATAATATATTTATTAGTTATACGATTAACAATTGTCTGGTGATAGAAAAAACAAATATTCTTTGACACAGCCAAGACATTTATTAAACACAAACCTGATTTTCGGCTTCTCTTTGCATATGCAATTTTGCGAAATTGTCTAACCGAAGACGAACGGAATTTTAAGAGATTTTCTGGTCAGCCGTCACCCAATATCAACCTCTGGTGGGCAATTCCCTTTAGGAAATTTTCTTAAAGAACCAGAGGTGGAGTGTGTTTTTCGATTAGGCATTATTTGTAGTATAAAATTATAATTTTTTTTAGTCTGCTAGGTTAATTTATATAATTTTAATTGTGTTGTTAAAAATCTTTCATTGAATATATCACATATTGTCCATGTTTCAAATTCACTGTTCCATCCGTACAAGATCACGAAAAGAAAACATTAAATGGGTTGTCTTTTGATACAATAAGAAACTGACCGCTTCTTATTGAATCAAGGAGTTTTTTTTATTAGGTTATTGACAAACAAAAATTTTGCGGCAGCCAAGTATGAGGAATAGCGAGGATGTATGAACAACCACTCTTTTCTTTTGCTCAATTATATAGTTGTTATAATTTTTTTCGTACCTATAGATCTAAAATTGTTATAAATTTATATTTTATATTTCTAGGCCGAGTTGGCCCATGACTTATTTAATAGGGTTGCTCTATATTACGGTTACAGTATATAACCATCCAGGTCACCATATTTATATGTACAAGGTGTCCGGAAATAACGTGGATATATTTTAGATGATGATTCTAGGGATTAAAGCATAAAAAAAGTTCCTACAAATATACCCCAAAAATTGATTCTTAAAGAGACTAGAGCCCCTTAAAGGGGGAACTCTGAAGATGGGATGGTTTTTTAAAAATATTTTCGAAACGGTTTATGCTAAAGCCGTGAAATGAATGGCTTGAAAAAACGTTTTTTAGTGTTATTAATTGAATATATATATATATATATATATATATATATATATATATATATATATATATATATATATATATATATATATGTTACATCTAATATTTTCATGGATGGTAGATAATGTTTCTAAATCATTCCGGGTGTCGATCCGTTGATTCTGTGAAGAGTCACGACGTTTCGCCAAAATCGCATTTGGCATTTTCAAGTGTTGTCCACTTGAACTGAAGAGTCCAACTGACGTGCATGGGTCGTTGTGTTCGCTTTTATAGCCGGCTGGTCATAAAAGCGACTGCGCGGATTATATCGGGGTAGTTCGGGAGCATTTGCGGCGCTCGGCAACGCTGTCGTGCGTCTGTTTATTGATTTTTCCACCTCGCGGCCAGGTTGCCACGTTTTTTCGTCTTTCCGAAGGGATTTCCATACTTTTGAAATGTTGCGAGCGTAATTTCGCGTATTCAGCTCACCTCTTTCTTTTATTTCAAGGGCTTCTCTGATTGTTCGGACCTGGTAGTTTTCAATATTCGCTATTCCTTTGGCTCCTTCAAAATTGACTTTATGTCCTGTATGCAGATGGTGCTGGAACAGAGCGGAAGTGGTTTGTTTGTTTTTTAAGTCGTTTTTATGTTGTTGTATTCTGGCCGATATTCATCTATTTGTTTGTCCTATGTATGCTCTGTTGCAGTCGGAACAAGATTTACTATACACCCCATGATTTTCCAGTCTAACTTTGTCCTTGGGGTTTTTTAGGATGTTTCCAACAGTGTTGTGTGGCTTGTAGGCTGTTCTGATCTTATGTTTCCTTAATAGTCTGCCTATCCTATCTGTGATTCCTTTTACGTATGGTAGCAGGACCTTTAGTGTATTTGGCTCATGATTCTCTATTGTTCTTCGTGTTTGGGTTTCTTGACGGCGAATGGCCTTCCTGATACAATTTTCTGAATATCCATTTTGTCCAAGGGCTGTGGAAATTTTCTGGAATCTGGAAATCAATACCAATATATATACAAATATATATACAATTATATACAAATATATATACAATCAATACCAATATATACAAACTAGTTACACTAGTCACAACATCTATTAGTTAGTATTTTGTTGGATAGCCTTTATTTTCCAAAACTGCGGCACATCGTCTAGACATGGAGTCTGTAAGATTGCGGCAAACTTCAACCGCAATAGAATATCAGATTATTTGTACAGTCTCCCATAATTATTTAGTATTTGATGTTGCCCTTAAAGTTACATGCGTCTTCAAAAATGTCCACATATTTTCTATTAAATTAAATTAAATTAATTAAATATTTTCTAGGTTTCATGTACGGTGACTGATATATCCAAGGAAAACAAACTATATTGTGGGAATCCAACCAAGTTTTTACACTGTGTTTAGGATCATTTGTAAAATGATCATGGCAAATGTAATAAATGCTGAGAAATCGTACCTTTACTTTTTTTACTGCTAAGCAATCATTGAATATAGCATTTAATTATTAGTTTGTCATTAGCAAATTGATTTAAAGTTATTTCATTGATTTTATTATGCCTTCGTTATTCTCTCATCGTGAATATGCTGATATATTATTTGTTTATGGCTTTTATAACGGAAGTTCAAATCGTACAGAACGGAAGAAGAGTTTTTGAATAAGTTTTTATGACTGCTGGAGAATCAAGTATGTATCCAAGTGCGATAATTGTATCTGAATGGCAATTACAACTTGATCGCTGAAAATGATCCGTAAGTACAAGACGAATTGTAGATATTTGCCAAATGACACAATCCTCTACTTGGATTACTCTTCACATGCATTTCCATATCGTTTATGTCCATTTTATTTACAACCAGTACAATATTTGATTTTGCGTTAAGGATGCAGTTTTGCAACTAGACAAATTCAAATCGGAGATTATACAAGTATGTTTTGTTCACCGATGAAGCGCAGTTCACTAGTGATGGCATAAGTAATCTTCATAATAAACATCGATAGTCCGATGAAAACCGTCACCCTATGGCTGAACATAATTTTCAACATCGATTTAGCAATGTGTGGTATGCTAAAAAATGACTTAATCGATCCATTCATATTCGACGGTCATTTCACAGAAGAGGTTTACTTAAATTTTTTACAGAATTATTTGCAAAACATGTCAGGAAAGGTTCCACTTAATGTACGACAAAACATGTACTTACTACAAAATTGAGCCCCTGCACACTACAGGTTACAAGTGAGAAATTTCTTAAACAACAAATTCCCAAACCGGTGGATTGAACGATGTGGTTCTCACAATTGGCCAGCTAGATCTCCAGACTTTAATCCTCTAGATTATTGTATTTGGGGGTGGGTTAAATCTTTGGTATATGCAACTAAAATAGTCACTAGAGATGCATTACTCGACCGGGTAATAAATGCAGCAGTAACTGCATTTATTATCCGCTGTTCGTAAGTGTTTGGAAGTAAATGGTGGTATTTTTGAAAACTGCAAAACGTATTATGGAAATAATATTAAAAAAATCTTCAACATCTTAATTTTACTATGTATTACTATGTATTACCCATGTTTATAGGAATTTTTGTGTTCGTTTTCGATCCCTGAATATGTAGCTGAAATATTGAAGTTTCCTCTTGAATCACCCTGTATATATATATATATATATATATATATATATATATATATATATATATATATATATATATATATATATATATATATATATATTCGCCTATTCTTTTCTCGGCTGGCCTTGAAGAAGTATTCCGTAAACTGGATTGGGAACAGGATGGGGTAAAGATCAATGGTGCAAACTTAAACCATCTTAGATTTGCAGATGATATTATTCTCATTTCACAAGACCCAGAGGAGCTGCAAAGACGCATACAAGAACTGCAAAGGGCTGGCGAACCATTTGGCTTGAAAATAAACCTGAAAAAGAGTCAGGTTATGTTCAATAACTTCGCTCAGGACAGAAGAATTTCAGTTTTAGGAAGGGATTTAGAGATTGTGGACAGCTTTGTATATCTTGGGCAGAGGATTTCCATGGAGGGGAATACCGCCCGGGAGGTGGAACGGCGTGTTAAATGTGGCTGGCAGGCATTTGGTAGGCTCAACATAGTGTTTAAGAGCAGACTCCCACTTTGCCTGAAAAGAAAAGTATTCGATCAGTGCGTTCTACCCGTTATGACATACGGAAGTGAAACCTGGACACTCACATCGCAATCAATTCAAAAACTTCGGGTGGCACAGAGGGGAATGGAAAGATGTATGCTTGGCATTACAAGACGAGACAGAAAGTCCTGCGCATGGATCAGGGAACAAACAAAAGTCTGTGACATCATTGGAAGAGTAAAACAGTTGAAATGGAGATGGGCAGGCCATATAGCGAGGCGATGGGACGACAGATGGACCAAGGCAATCCTGGAGTGGATAGCGCTTGATCGCAAACGTCCGCGAAGAAGACCGAAAGCACGATGGACTGATGACATCGTTAAGTATATTGGACCCGAGTGGCAGAGGAAAGCCCAGGACCGTGAAGGTTGGAAGCATGCTGAAGAGGCCTTCATCCTGCAGTGGATCGATACGGGCTGATGATGATGATGATTATGATATATATATATATATATATATATATATATATATATATATATATATATATATATATATATATATATATATATATATATATTTTTTTTTTTATTTGTATTGTATGTATATTTGTTTATACTTAAAGTAAAATCCAAATTACTTCTCTATTTCTTGGATGAGTAAACTAGGAAATAAACTGTTTAGTATAAAATGTTTATCACTGTATGAATGTTATTTGAAAATAATTAATAATTTAAAGATATTAACCAATCATTGAAGATCGTCAGTTGTGATATGATTTTACAAAAGAATATAGTAAATGTTGGTCAATCAATAATCTGTGTTTCCTGAAATATTCTTTTTAATTCTCTCCAAAGTTGGAGGGAAAGATTTGAAATCTCGACAACGCCACTTCCAACGTTTACATTTTAAAATTGATACGAGCCAGGAGATATTATGACCGCATTTGTCAAGAGTTTGATATTAAATCTCCAGATGGGGTCATATGTCTCCTACAAAAGCTGTTCTAAATCTTCGCCGGTGTAATTTAGTACCTGACATAAATCAACCGGTAAACTGGCTTGATTAATGGGCACGTAACGCTTTTTTGAAGTTCACTTTTTCTTAGGCCGGGAGCCGGTGAGGAATGGCCCATGTGCAAACGAAATTAGGCACTAGACGCCGACCTTTGCCATAATCGACGATCAGAAACTATTATCGATAATCCGTCTTCGTATAATCAAAAAAAAAAAAACAACAAATATAAGATCGTTAGCACAAATACATGAATTACTTGTAAATTCATTCTTACACAGTATGTCGGAAAAATAACAGAACTTTTTAAATTTATAGGAAACTACTAGCCCTATCTATTGAAATAATGCATAATCTGAAAACTGTATATCACCTTTATAAAAATGGTCACAAAAACACAATGTAACCAGAAACTAATATTACATTTTGTTTTAGGCTCTGTAAAACTTTTACGTAAACATTTCAATTGATGATAAAAGTTTATGGTGATGACTGCTTATTCTGTACACGTGTGTTCGAGTGGTATTAACGATTTCAGTACGGTCGTGATGCTCTGGAAGCCAACCCAAAGCCAGGCCGACCAAAAAACAAAAATCGTAGTTAGTTGATGGGAAAAGTGCTTGAAATGATCACCTACGATGCGAACTTGATTCTGAAATAGATATTGGAGAAGTTAAATACTGCCTGTATTGAAGTGTAAGCGGTATATCTTATCTTGGTAATATAACTAATTGGATTTTTTAAAAATTTAAATAGTTTTGTTATTTTTCCGATATACTGTATATAAATAAATAAATAAATAAATAAATACCACTTTATTTAGCATCTGCAGCTAATAGTAATAAAAAAAGCTAATATAGAACACAAATAAAACAAAATAATAAATAAACAAAGAAAAATAAAAGTAAGAAACATTTTAAATAATCCTAACACAAGAAAATACAAATAAAAGCCAATAATCAACAGTTTTCAAAGGATTAAACGCTCTATTGCTTCAAATAATAATTTAACATTTTGTTAAACACTTGCACATTAGGAGCATTGTGGGTACACAAAGCATTGAAGGGGCAGATACCTTCCCAAAACAATGTCTTCTGGAGACCAGTAGTTCTTACAATTGGTACATACTTATCATTGGTACATCAAAATTGTCCTTCTACTACAAAAGTATTCAAATAATGTGGTAACAAATTATGTTTTATTTTATATAGGGGCAGGTTAGCCCCTTCAATGGCCAGCGCAACAGAAAACCAGTCCAATGACCACAACATTACCTCTATCGGTGTATACTTATTACAGTTCAATAATACACACCTAGCCTTGTTCTGCTGTATTGTCTACCAATACTCTCCTTATATGATATCAGCACATACATACAATAAGTAAAATGGAGCGATGATTCTATCAACAACAGGTAACAAATTAATTGGTCTAAAGTCACTTGGTAAGGCAGGCTTTGGTATTTTCAGAATCGGTACAATAATGCTGGTTTTTAAATCCTTAGGAAATGTATTCGTTTCAAAACTTTTTAAGCCAAACACAACTTTTCTTAATTTGTTTAATGTAATATGTTTAAACTCAGAAAAATCCTGTGTCTTGCATGCCTTGACATCACTGCTTTAGTTCCACCCTTCGATACTCTATTCTACTTCATTCAAACTATCGAAATAAAAGTTATTGAAGTTCTTTTCCTTAGGTCCGTAGCGGTCATCAAAGTCGATTCGAAAAAAATCGGCATACCCCTTACCATTGCCTAGTAATTTTTTTTATTGCTCTCCACATCTTCCTCCCGTCTCTATCAATAGCATCATGCAAATTACTAGCCTTTGTGATCCATATTATTTGGACTGTAATAACAAATGTTATATTGACCAATGCACTACTAAAGCCGAGAATAATTTGCACGACATAAACGTCATTAAGTGTTAATTTAATAAAGAAATGGATAAAAAAAGGATAAGAAAAAGAAATAAATGGATAAAACGTTTTTAAAATCAAGTCTAAATTTACCGCCTGAGGTCTAAGTCCAAGGTCAACCAGAGGTGCAAACAACATTGAACGTGTGCGTGAGTTGGTTAGAGAAAATCCATCCCAATCCCTACGGAAGCGAAATAGCCAGGTACACATTAAGAAATCTTCACTGCATCTCATTTTAAAAAAGATATTCGTCTTCATCCTTATAAAATTCAAATTGTGCAAGAAATGAAAGAAACCCAAAGATTTTGAATGAAATGTGGGGAAGATTTAACAACTGTGACAATGTTTTCTTCAGTGACGAGACTAACTTTCATTTAAACCGTCATGTAAATGCAAAACTGCAGATACTGGGTGGAGGAAAATTCCAAGGAAAAACACGAAAAATCATAACATAGCTCAAAAGTGACGAGGCTAACTTTCATTTAAACATCATGTAAATAAGCAAAACTTTAGATACTGGGTGGAGGAAAATTCCTAGGAAAAACACGAAAAACCATAACATAACTCAAAAGTTGTTGTATAGTCTACAATGTCAGCTAAAGGTATAATTGGCCCATACTTATTTGAAGATGCCAGATATAAAGTGGTCAATGTTAATTCAGGTAGGTATTATGAGATGAAGGATGACAATTTGAAATCTGTTTTGAGGAGAGTTGGTTTCAGCAAGATGGTGCTACGTGTCATTTCTCACGTGATTGTTTGGGGACTGTACAGGAGTTATTCCTAGGAAAATGAATATCTCATTGGCCCCCAAAAAGTCCTGAGTCCAAAGTTTGTGAAAATAAACCACGTATCATATTGCAAATAAAGGAGAATATTGTTCATGAGATCCACTAGATATCCAGATATATGCGGGGCGACATTTCCGATCATGCCTTCAAGAATGCCAGCGTCGCGAAGCATTATTTTTGCTAAATAAATTTCCAAACACTGTACTATAATATTATAATAATAAAATTGTTATACCTTAAATCGACTTTTGTTAATTATCCCTACAAAAATGAACAACCATATTGGACAACTTCTATAAGTACTAAAAACTTAAATATTATTGCAAAGAACTTTTAAAAAATGAGTTGGGTAGTATAAGTATTTGATATATTTTATGATCAGAAAGTAAGGTGCCTCTTTAAAATACAAATGATTTATTTATTCGTCCTCTCCTTCAGAGTAATTACCTCGCATTGCAATAGACTTATTTTAACGATTTTCCCAGTCTTCGAAACTGAGTCTTTGCGCAAATTTCTTTGGCCGATAAATTTATTCAATTTTAAAAATCGTCCATAGAAATTTTTGACAATTACAAACTTACCAAAAAGAATATATAAAACTTCTATCAGATGTCAAGTACAGTCATACCAATTTAAAAATAATATTTTTGTATTGGTTCGTAAAACGCGCGAATTTTTACAACAAAAGCCACTTTACTTTCTGATCTTAGCAGTATCGATATAACTGAGAGTTGTATGACGATTATGTAAGGTCTGTTTCGAGCAAATAAGTAATTTAGTAACAATTTCTATTAATCACGTCATGTTATTGGACTTGCTAGGATACATAACTTTATTTCAGTCTTGTATTTATGTTGCTATTATGTCCAATCATAAAATTAGCATCACGTAAGGTCATCTAAAAAAACATCATCTATTACCCCATTGGAGAAAGTGTCTATTGACAAGAATTATACATATAATCACTGTAACCTCGTTAAATTGGCATTATATTATTGATTACATTAATATAACTTTATAACGACTAAATTAATACTTTTAACAGCAAAACAGAAGGCTTAAAATAAGAAAATATATAGATTAAATTGTATAGGTGAGAATATTTAACAAAATAAATATTGTTATAACACATAAACATTGTCGTTTTTTTTTTCATTTTGCACAAAACGTAATTTTATTTTTAAGAGTTACTACAGTTTTAATCTAGAATATAACCTCCGTCCTTATTGGTAATCACGACGATTATCGTCCATCTCTCTGATTCATATTGCCTTTTTGTAAAATAAGGGTGATTTTGAATTAAAGTATTCCAAGAAAATATTCCATAGATCTGAAAAGATGATAATGTGACGGTATAACATCAGGAAAATTCTGTTTTCTTTGGTGGTTTTGGCACTATGAGCATAATCTCTTTTCGATTATTCAGCCTTGAACGTCTCTGAATAAAAGTGATGTTTAGTTTATCCAACTGAACATAATTATATTCAAGTATACTGACAATAATTTTAGGGTGAAGACCTGGTTTTGGACTGGATAAAGTTGATAGTACTCGTGTTAACCATTGTTTTTTCTCATGTGGGTTGTTGAATAATTATCGAATCATCCTTTTCATCTCCATTAACAATTTGTTGATCTCGGTGTGGATCTCTGCCTAACCTGAACAAAACTGCACTGCACATTATCACACGCTGAATTTTGTTTTTAAATGAACATTATATTAAGTTTCATTGAGTTGTAGTTTAAAAAATTATATCAGCTAACTTTGACGCTTCATCTTAAAAAAAATGTATTGCACTGGGCAAGTGTACTACTCCCCTGGGTAAGTTATTTCAAAAGACGGTCCATTTAGTCAAGATTTCAAAATGGTACAATTGGCACTTTTGTTTTCACAAAAAATATTATTGCTTATTTTCAAAAGTCAAAGGACACTTCAAAAAATCCATACCACGATAAAAATACTTTTGTGTGCTCAAAAATGGACTTCACCAGTAAGTAAGATGGACAGATGTGATAGAGTGAGATAGATAGTGACGCTGTTCGACGACGAATTAGAGAGACAGGTTGACATTCAACTTTTTTTTAATGGACATTTAAACCGGAATTTTAAACCGACAAATAATTGGACCATTTGAGCTGCCTGAAACTTTTAATGGCGCCAACTACTTGGATTTTCTCCTTGCAGACTTTGTTAGGAAATGTACCGCTCAATATCTGCAGAGAAATGTGGTTTCAACAAAATGGTTGCCTAGCGCATTATGCTCGTTCTGTACATGATTATTTGAACAGAGAGTATCCCGAAAGGTGGATTGGGCACTGTGGTTCAATTGAATGGCCTCCTCGTTCTTCGGACCTAAACCCCCTTGATTCAAATCAGTCAAATCAATCATTCAATTCTCTTCCCTGAGTATTCAAAATCAATTTCAAATCGAGTCGGACTGCGTCACAGAAATGTTGAAACAACAGAAGAAATAAATACAACGACTGGTAAAAACATTTCTGAGGCGATGCAGAGCATGTATTTGTGCCGAAGACAAACAATTTGAGCATTTGCTTTAGTTTTAAAGAAAAATATTCTGATAAATAAAAGTATTACAATAATTTCCTTCATTTTATTTTGATTAAGTTTTATCCTAGTAAAAAAAAACCAATTATTAATTTGACTCAGACACACACGTTGCCTTTGGGTTAAGTTTTTTTAAATAAGGTTCTTTTACAAAAAAGGCAATAATATTTTTTGTGAAAAGAAAAGTGCCAATTGTATCATTTTGAAATCTTTACTAAATGGGCCATCTTAAAGTTGAATGTCAATATATCTCTCTCTAATTCGTCAGCGTCAGTATCTATCTCATTCTATTACATCTGTCCATCTCACTTACACTGGTGAAGTCCATTTTTCAGCACACAAAAGTATTTTTTTATAAGCAGTAATATTTTTTGTGGAAAGAAAAGAGCCATATGTTGAAATCTTGGCTAAATGGGCCATCTTTTGAAACAACTTGCCTAGGGTAGTATAATAATTTTTTTTAAAGATAAAGTGTCAAAATTATCTGACATAATTTTTCAAACCACGACCCAATGAAACTTTTTTTTACTAAATTAACAACGTTCATTGTTTTATTTGTGACTGCGATTAATAGCATGGTTATTTAGTATCACTTTATGAAAAATAACACAGATAAAATGAGAAGTTTGTGATCACAGTACTTAAAGATATAGCCTAGCCTGTCGAATTTCAAGATTTTCAAAAATATGCCTCTTATCACTTAACACGGTGATATGGATTTTTTTTCTTATTTTTGCCAGAACTGGTATAACCGAGCATTTCGCCCGGTACAGCTGATAATTTTAGCTCAAATATTATTAATATTAGTAGTAATATGCCTAACAGGACTTTTAGGATAACAATTATATTTTAAATTATTTAATAGTAAACCGAAGGCGATGGTGCATCCCCTTAGTCCTGCACTGGTCAGTTCGGTGCATTAGCACCCACGCGCGAAACCTCAATTAACACATGACTTATGGTCACCATTATCTCAAGCACACCTCTCCACTTACGCGCGCTTGTCCATCGCATTTTATGACGGTAAAAAATGATGCCAGATCATGGAGACGGATGGGCACTGCCGGGCCGTCCACCTTTGTTTGGCCTCTTGTAAGGTCACAGATGACCAAATAAAAATGTTACATTTCGCTTAAATCGTTCAATGGATTATTAAATCCGAATATTGGTTGTGAATAGGGTAGTCATTCCATTATTATTTCGTGATTTTAATATGATTTTTTTTTACCAGCAAGATTAAAATAATATATTCCATTTAATTATGTTACTTCACATACAAGTTTCAAGTCAATACTAGGATTTTAAATGATGCACTTGTAGGTTTGTAATGTTTCAAACGTTTATTATAGATTTTGCTCTACGTTCGGTGTGAAACACTAAATTGTAATCTAAATCATCTTCTGATGATACCAACATGGTTAACGAAAAGCGCGCCGTTTACTTTAAAAAAGCAATTTTGTGTTTAGTGATAAATCTCCTCGAGTTTAGGCAATTACTTTCGGATGATAATGTCTGTCTACTGGTAGTCCTTTTCGCTTTTACAAATTGATGCTCTTTTAACATCATAATGTTTCTTGATATATCCCTCTATTTCTTGTCGAACATCGTCTTCGAGATGATAAAAAGTTTGGGGTTTATTAAAGTAAATTCTGTCTTTAAGGTAACCTCAATGAAAGAAGATCCTTGGGGCCATCTGAAATCTCCTGTTTTGAAGATTGATCGATTATGTAAATATTCCTTCGCAAAATATTATTGTGGCTCTTGCTGTGTAGATTATAGCACCATCCTGCTGAAGTCAATAGACCTCACCCGTCTCCCAATTGAGGCAAGTAAAGGTTTTTAAGCCTACACCTGTATGCCTCGACATTTGCAGTCTCTGCTTATCGTTCTTCGTTGTCGAAGCTGCACACCACACTGTGACTTTCTCGCTATGGAGAACGCTGGAAATCATGACGGTTACGATTTGTGGGGACAATCGTCCCCAGTAGAGCAAAGCTGCATCGAATTGATATTCCTGAAGGTTCCCGAAAATTTTCCCTTACACCTCGGATATTTTCAGGTGATCTCGCTCTTTACTCATGGTCTGTTTTCTAGCGTCACTTACAGATCTAGTCTCCAAAAATTTGGCTACCAATTTATATATATTTATATATTATGTACTCGGAACGGCGAGAGTTGTTACTTTATTCGAAAACAATTAAACGAGATGAAAAAAATCATGAACTAGAATGGTCTTAAACCTGGAAGAGTATTTGAAAATAGTTGTGACGATTGGTGAAATTATTTTTATCCACAGTGAAAAATACTAAGGCGTGAATGGTGATATAAAGCCTTCCTACATTACTTTTCTTATAGTTAATTATATTTGACTTACTGGCACTATCACAAGGCAATATTGTACGGATAGGGGTTCTGTCTCATCTGGATAACACCCCACTTATAAGAGTTGCATTTCAATTGTCTCTCTATCCTCTGCTTTCAATATCTCCCCATTCTGCGCGATTATATTCAGCGATTACGTATCCATACAACCATTTGTTTTTTAAGTTGTTATGACTGTTCTTGACATTTGACAGAACTTTTATAATATTTCACGTGTTATGTTTTATATCGTTAAGCTTATAAGTAAAAAAAAAACGAAATTTTTTGAAACACGATTAACAATAATAAATGTTTACAAGTGGTACAAGAATTTTAGTGAAGCTGCTGAAGATGAACCTCGTTCAGGAAGACTCTCCACTTAGGAATAAAACATTGCCAATATGAAGTATTTTGTACTGAACAATCGCCCCATTATTTGTATAACTCGATTCGAAAAAAAGTCCAGATTTGTGGTTAAACGATTCATGGTTTTTGCATCACGATATATCACTATCGTACAGATAAAACAAAGTCTATTCGACAAGCACCATATTTATCAGATATGGTGTGACCCTGTGACTTTTTCCTGTTGCCTTACTTGAACATACCACTTCGTGGATGCCGTTTTGTGTCCATAGAAGCCATTCAAGAGAGCTCACTGGTCGCTTTAAACAAAATAGTAAAAAAGTCAAATTTAAAAAATGTTTCGAAGACCGAGAAGAAAATGTTAACAATTAATTATTGCGGGAGTTACTTTGAAAGAGGCAAATCTATTTGGATGAATAAATTAATAATTTGTATTTTATTGAAAAAGGTACCTTACTTTTTTGATCATGGTATATCCATATGTGGATATCATTATCATTTATCAATTCAAATTACTTAAATAAACAGTCCCATTTTCCACATTGATTACACAGGTCGACATGATGAAACTAAACCAAACCTACTTCTCCTTTATATCATGGGGTATTTGAAATTATTTGCACTTTGGATTCAAAGGTCAGGAGGACTTTGGTACAAAATATTGCTGTTTTTTGTGTCTATATGATAGTGGTGTAACAAAAGAACATTTCAGTAAGAAAAATTGGTCTCGTAGAACTTCTTTTGAACCTGGCACTCCAAACATAAAATATAATCCCCTTGTTAATCTAAAAAAGGTGCTTCTTTCGCCTCTCCATATTAAGCTTGGACTAATGAAAACTTTGTCAAAACCATGGTCAAAGAAAGTAATGGTTTTAGGTACCTAAAAGAAATATTTCCTAAGTGAAGCTAATCTAAAAAAAGGCATAATTATTGGACCTCAAACAAGGAAGCTTCTAGATGCTTTCCGTTTTCAAGGAAAATCAACGAAAAAACATTAGCAACTTGGAAGTGTTTTGAAAGGATTTCTGGGAAGATCAAAACTATAAAAACCTTACAGATGAACTCTTGAAAGCCTAGGTTGTCGCGTGTCCTTAAAAATGCATTTTTACACTCTCATTTGGATTTTTCCAGAAAATGTGGATGCAGTAAACGACGAACAAGGATAAAAGTTTCACCAGGACATCAGACGATTAAGAAAGATACCAGAGGCTCTGGAACCCATCTATGTTGGGCAACTACTGCTGGTTTTTAAAAATTATAGTTTAAAAAATTAAAAACACTGTTTAATGGTAAACCGAACTAAAACGTAAAAAATAATTTTTAGTATAAGAATAAAGTGATGAACGAGAAAATTAATGTGTCAATAATTATTGTATAATAAATTAATGTGTTATAAATATTCCATCAGTACCGTTTCAATAAGTAGAGTTAGTATGAAAATTTGGTATAAAACACCCCACGCTTAATTTTCTCATTTATCACTTTATTCTTATACTGAAAATTATTTTTTACCTTTTAGTTCGGTTTACCATTAAAGCGTGTTTTTTAGTTTTTTTAAACTATTGTTTATTTCGAAATTGTTCTGTTCGAACTGCCTTCCTTGGGCGTTGTAACTGTATCTCAGGCTCCCTCTCCGAAAGCAATTTCTTGATCCTGACGATCCTGATCGAAATAATGGGACGAACTTATTAAATTATTATATTGTCATCCGTCCTTGATAAGTGTGCAAAGTTTCAATTTAATCTGACGTTTTGAAGCGGGTGAAAAGGACGTCCAAAGATTTCGTAACATAGATACATACAGGTGAAGCTATTAAAAGCATGTTAAAAAGAGATGATGCTACAGAACACTTCCCTACAGAGGAAAATGTGAAAGGTCCCTGTATGGCGTCTCATGTAATAATTTTTTTATTCACATAATTCTCAGGAATATCTTTGCATATATTTTACATGTTTGTATTAAATAAATATTAGATTGTAAAAATATGTCGTCTCCTTTTTTTCCCCACCATCGAACCCCCTGTAACAAAAAAAATGTACGTGTTGCAGAAATTAGCTTATCATTTTTGAATTTACCACTACAACATATTTCATATACACCTATTTTCATCAATCTTACCTTAAAAAAGTTTAAAAATTTGTTGACCTGTGATATCAGTGGACATCTTTGTGATCCTGACTTTCTTATTTTGTATCTTTGAATAATTGGTGGTACTAACAATTATTTGCTAATTTCTAATAACCTAGAAGTCCCTGTGACCCTCAATAACCCGTCTGTGTCGCTTCAATCAATCGGAGACGTGGGATCGTTTCGTCGGACCTGCAGGTGACAGTTCGACGGCGCCCTGCAGCCGGCGTCGACATTGATCTGCGGACGGACAGGCGGCAGGAACGAAGGGGGTTGGGACGGGGGGGAGGAGAGGACGCCGGCCCGTCACTCGGACAACGACGCTGTCACTCTCGAAGATGTCTACGGCGACTTACCTCTTGCTGGATCCCAATCGATAAGTTGGATGTGCCAGATATGCACTTTTTGGAGCAGTGTCGGATTTGAGGGGCGGGTTCGTCGAAATGCCAGAGACAATTCTCTTTGTTCTCATTAAATGTACAATCTCGTTTGATTGCATTTTTTTTAGAATGAGAAAACGATCACTGGTTTTTCAAATTGAGCGCTTTTTTTAATTCTTGAATAAAACATAGATGGCGTTGTGAATTTGCCTAGGTCTTGTTTCATTTCAGAAGTGCAATGTATAATATTTATAAAAATGAAGTCGTACACAATACAACAGTGCGTTAAAATGGTTGCATTATTTTATGAAAATGGGCGTTCAGCAAAAAAGTATTTAGAAAAATATGTGATATTTACAGTTTGTACAATTCTGAAAGCACTATCAATAGAACTGTTAAAACATTTCAAGGAACTGGTTCGATGGAAGATAAAAGAAAAGTCGTAGTGGTCGTTCACAAGAGCATATTTGATTTGGTACGTAAAAGTGTTGCTGTAGACCCAGAAATTTCTATTAGTCGATGTTTACAACAATTTGGACTCAATGAATCCACCACATGGCGTATTTTACGAAATGATTTAGTTTTGAAGGGATATAAGGTTCAAATAACACATGAACTAAAGTTCCTGGATCATTCAAAGCATCGTGCATTTGTAAATTAGATCAAATTACCAACAGATGCATTTTTTTAATCATTGTTTAAGATGAATTTTGAAATTAGTGGCTATGTAAATAAACAAAATTGCCGCATTTGGGGTAAGGAAAGTCCACGGTTCATTCACGAAAAACTTTTACATCCCAAACGAGTCACTGGCCAGGAGGTGTAACTGGGCCGTATTTCTCTCAGAATGCTGTTGGTGAAGTTGTAACTGTGAATGGTATTCGTGAATCATGAGATGATAATTGGCTTTTTATGGGCTAAACTGAATAATATTGATCTGGGGAACAGGATGGAGCTGCACTTCACTCTACTAATAAGACAATTGATTTATTGAAGGAAAACATTCTTGATTAGTTATTGTAAGAAATGGGGATGTTAATTGGCCACCAAGATCTTGTGATTGCACACCGTTGGGCTATTTTCTTTGGGATTACGTGAAAAGCCTGATTTATAAAAACAACCCACAATCGATTCCTGTATTAAGGGATGAAATTATTCGAGTTATTGGTGAGGTAGAGCCACGGTTATGGCAAAATGTTATCGAAAATTATGACCAAAGAGTGGACGTCTGTGGAGCTGCAAGAGGTTGTCATTTGGCAGATATTGTCTTTCGTATTTAAAAATCATATACTATGCTTCAATTGTCAATCAAAAGTGTTTTGAAATTAACCCAAATTCTTATTCAAGGATTAAAAAAGACCCTTTATAATGAAAACCAATATGTTTACGAGAATAATTAGTTTGATTCTATTATGATTTGTTGTATTTGTGTGCCCATATATAGTGTTGTTTATTTAATTTTTAAAAATATTACTGTCTACTTAGAATAATTTAACTTAATATAGGATAACCTATATTCTAGTTAAATATACTAATATTTTCCAGCTAGGGGTGTACGGCAGGGTGATTCAGTATCGCTTGTTATTTTCTCGGCCTGCATTGAAGGGATATTCCATAATTTGGATTGGGAACAGGATGGAACAAATATCAATGGTGCATACTTAAGCTATCTTAGGTTCGCAGATAGTACAATTCTCTTTTCAAAAGGCCCAGATGAGCTACAAAAACACATACAAGAGTTGTGAACGGCGGGGTGAACCATTTGGCTTGAGAATAAACTTCAAAAAGAAATTATAGTTTAAAAAACTAAAAAACACTTTTTAATGGTAAATCGAACTAAAACGTAAAAAATAATTTTTAGTATAAGAATAAGGGGATGAACGAGAAAATTAATGTGTCAATAATTATTGTATAATAAATGAATGTGTTATAAATATTCCATCAGTACCGGTTCTATAAGTAAGAGATGAAAATATGGTACAAAGCATCCACGCTTTTTTATAATGACACATTAATTTTCCCTTTCATCACTTTATTTTTATACTAAAAATTATTTTTTACTTTTTAGTTCGGTTTACCATTAAAGGGTGTTTTTTAGTTTTTTTAAACTAACTTATTTTTACTAATTTATATATATATAATTTATTTTTATAATTTATTTTTAATTTTTTAGTTCGATCTGCTACAAATGCGTGTTTTTTTTAGTTTTTTAAACTATATTTTTAATGTTTGTCACTACCTACCTGTGGCGGGAGTGGGTAATTTGCGCGCCTACTGCCTTCGTTGGGCGTTGTAGCCGTGTCTCAGGCTCTCTCTCTGAAATAAAATCCTGATGATCCTGTTTAGGATAATGGGACGAGCTTATTAAATTATTGTATTGTCATCGGTCCTTAATAAGTGTGCAAAGTTTCAATTTAATCTGATGTTTTGAAGTGGGTGAAAAGGACGTTCAAAGATTCCGTTACTTAGATAGATGCAGGTGAAGCTAATAAAAAAAAGTGTTAAAAAGATTCGAGTTATATTCAATAAATATGCGGAGGTGAAAACAGTTTCTATTTTAGAAGAGAAAAGTTAAGAAAGAAAAGTTTTTGATTAGTGCGCCCTCTGTGTTATAACATAAAGAAGTGAAACATGAATATTCACATTACAATCAGTTGAAAAACTTCGCGTAGAACAGAGGGGAATGGAATGGTGTATGTTTGACATTACAAAGGGGGGCAGAAAAACATGCTCATGAATCTGAGAACAAGCGGAAGTATGTAACATCATTGGAACAGTAAAGGAACTGAAATGGAGATGGACATGCGATGGACCAAAGCAATCCAGTGATAGATACCGCTTGATTATAAACGTCCGCGAAGAAGATCGAAAACAAGATGGACTGATGATATCAGAAAGTTTATTGGACCTGAATGGTAAAGGAGAGCTCAGGGCCCCGCGACTTGAAAGCATGCTGAGGAGGCCTTCATCTTGCAATGGATGGACAGTGGCTGAGTGATGATGAAAGTAATGATACTAGTATTTAGTATGCTTATTGATAAATTTTAGAAAGCATAACCTTGCCACTGATGCCATAGTGATTATCCTGGTGCTTTGGATAGAAGAACATGTCAGCCCCGCTTTAAAAATATTACGAACGGTAATTACATTCTTTTTGGCGATATAAAATCTGGAGTTTGATAAGGATCTTATGAGTCTAGCCTGAGCTTTCATAGAGTAAAGACGTGTTTCTTGAGCTCTCTGATAAGGAAGCGAAAGGTGTGATACCAATTACTGATTCCGTGTGTTGTGAAAAGTGATCCGGTTAAAGATCCTGCAGCCATGAGTGATTACGATCCAGATGATTGTGACTACCAGCCTTATGAAGTGTCAGATAATGAGCTCGTAGGCATGATTGAAAGAGATCTAGTTCTTATATTGGATCTTGAAAAGAAAGTAGAGGTCCAAGAGAACGTGATCAAAAAACTCCATAAGAAGGCAGTAAATGCAGCCAACGAAATAAAGCAACTAACTAAACGTCTCGAAGAAAGTAAAGCTTCAGTGAAAGCTTTACCAAAAAAGAAAGGCTCAAAATCCAAAATCACACCCCAAACATCAACTAGAGGGACACAAACAAATAAAGTGTCCAAAACATCAGAAATCGGCACGCAAACAAATGCGTCTAAACCAACATCAACTGCTAAAACACAAACAGTTGTGTTTAAAGTTCCAGTATCAGTAGCCGAAACACAAACCACAGTGTTCGAAACTACAAGCACCGAGATCCAAACGGATTTCGAAAGAGAAGACCCGCAGAGTGTTCATAACACAGAGAGTTACCAGCAGGTGATCTCTCGCTCCCACAGACGCAGGAAGAAGAGGGTATCTACTACTGAAACTAGTCAACTTTCGGAAGAAAAGACGTTCTCTCTCCCGTCGACGTCTGCCACCAACAATGAAGAATTCAGTGAAGAATCAAAACAAATCAAAAGTCCAATGTACCAACAGTGTCCACAAGACGTAAACCCAATCCAATAGTCTTGACAGACAAATCCATGTTTCTAAGCGCTATGAAAGCTTTGGAAACAGCCAAGATAGCTGTCGGGCCAGCAAGAACGAGGCCGGACGGGGTCCTTATTCCCCCAAGTACGGAAACAGACCGAAAAGCCATTCTAGAGCTTTTTGACAAATATAAATATCCATATCAAACGCCAACATCAAGCAGAAATCTACGCGTCGTTATTAAAGGCGTGCTAGAAACCATATCATCAGAAGACGTTGAAACCGAGCTTCATCAGCTAGGTTTCCATCCGATCTCCACCACAAGATGGAAAAATAAAAATAAAAAACCCATTGCGATCGTACAAGTAACAGTACCTCGCAACGAAAAAACCATCCTAAATATAACACAGCTCCATTCTCAGCAGCCCGTAAGAGTGGAAAAGCAAAAGAAAAAGAAGCGTAGCTTTGCTACGAAGATGCAATCAACATTACATCACAAACATGAAGAAAAGAACCAAAACCTAAACGCCGTTTTCCGATCTGGAATCAGAAAACAACAGTACACCTCATCGGTGCAAAACCAAAACCAACTGCAAGAAGAAGCAACGGCCGAACTTGTAAAAATTTTCAAGATAGCGATGTATCAGACGCTTTTGCAGTTAGGTATACCGCTTCTAAACCAAATCCAACTAAAAAATTCCAATCAAGTCAATGAAAAATCGGCATAGTCGTAAGACTACGCTTTCTTTAGACCACACCCCCTATGGGTATCTAAATGCGAGTTTTTCTCGTATATCCGCGGAATCGGGCCTTGCGGCCTGATTTCGAAGCAGAGATGAAAGCATCTTATCAACATGAATAAAGTCGACTACGAATCGACACCGAAGGACTAGATAGAAGTCCCCAACCCCGTATCAGTTCGCTGATATCCACCGGAACAAGCCGGAAAATTGAATAGAAACAGGTAAGAGTCAATAAGACTAACCTAAAACCCTGGATAAATAAATCGAAAATCGAAAATAAGGATCTTATTTTGACGGAAAGTGAAGCTGATCACTTATCACACTTCAACTTTCGGTTGAAAACAAATTTCAACATGTAACTATTTACAGTGCATTTTTGTCCAGATTAGGCAGAAATATTTGTCTTCACGAAATTAATCCTCGATGTGAACAGTGAATGCTATACAGCAATCTACATAATAAAAAACAATTGGTAAAACCAGAACAACCACCTTTATCTACTTCAAAATCAGGTCTTCACCCTAACAATGTGTTACGGTAAGTATGGTGGAATTTTACAATAATTATTCAGTCTGAAGCAGTATGCTATCCTAATGAAATTATAAGTGCTGAATATTATTGTGCTCATCTTGATAGACTAAACATGGCTTTGATTCAAGAACATCCAGGACTCACTTATAGAACATGTGTTAGCCTGCTGTGTGAAGTAGTTTTTCAACCACCGTATTTTCCTGATACTGCACCGTCAAATTACTATCTTTGCAGAATGGAAGATTTCCTTCGTGGAAAAAATTTCTACTGCGACAGCTATTAAAACTACTCAAAAAATATTTTACTTCAAAATCATTCTGTTATAAAAAGGCAATGGAAAGTTTGTCAGACAGACGGGTGAATATTATTAATAACGATTGAGCTTATATTGTAGATTACAACAGCATTAACTTTGAAATAAAATAAAATTTAGTACAGCATCAAAAAACATTACTACTTATGAGTAAGCCTATTAGAATACTATAGGCGTGTGTTATTAAAATTATAGACAGTTCAGCAGAATTTATTTTACCATTAAATGGAAACATGTGGTAAATTGTTAATGTATTGCAAATATTTTAGATGTAATTTAACGTAAATCTTGTTTCAACTGAATTAATAAAGTTACTCTGTATTTTGCTAAAAATAACAAAAATCATCTGCTTCTTTCTCTTTTCAAAAGCATTTTCTATAATATCTAATTACCCTTCATGTCTGATTATTCATCCTTTTCACCGAAGAGTCTAAGCTTTGAGATCATTTTTATTTGAATGTCAAGTTTTCTGAGAAGGCTAATGAGGATATCGAAACAGGACAGAATAGCTAATCAGAACTTTAGAGAAGAACTGGAAATTGAAGTAACGGGGGAATTAATACAAGAGAGGTAGATAGGTTAGAGATGGTATTTGGTGAGAATAGATAGTCAATTCTTCTTTTGGAACGTTTGTTGTGAAACACTAAACTCGAAGGGATTTACCACAAAACGCGTTTCGCTAACCATGTTAGCATTATGAGGATAATGGAAAATGGTTTGGACAATTCATAATAAAAATTTAGAATGGAATAGTGCAGTGAGTTTGGTTGAAGATAGGACTAAGTGAACAGTTTTCATTCAACGAGGACAAAACGTAACGTAGACACACCTCAACCTAGGTAAAGACCGTAGTATAAATATATTTTTCAATTTTTCAAATTTAACATATTGCCCATTTCACTTTGTGATATAACTGTTCTTTGATAACATCGTCAACAAGGTTTTTGCCTAACGATAATGAGTTGTATTATCAAGAAGTACGCGATCAACAGCATAAGTTTTCCAGTTGGCTTAGCTCGATTTCATCGAGTCCTACAGGTTGAAACATGTCGGGTATATATTTGAGCCTTACATGTTATTGCTATCTCTGACGAGTATGACTATGAGAACAAATTAATAGAGCACTTTTGAACCCTCAGATTGTTATATCTTTTACCAACAAATAGTTTAAATAGTATATTAAGTGTATTTTAAACCAATTTTTAGTGTTACATTTTTGTCTTTATTTATATTGATTTATTTATCAAGTATTTCTGTATTTAAGTCGCAATATTGTCATTGTAATGCCTCGCATTTACAAAAGTACTCCAAACAATTTTTGTTATATGTATGGTAATTTTACTACGAAAGAAAAGAGTGAAAAATCAACTTCGCGAATTTGTCGGGTATATGAAGTTTACATTGGTGTCGCAGTTAAAAATCAAGATAAACCGTGGATTCCGGACGTGATATGCTCGAGTTCTGGTAAGAATTGGCGCGATTGGCACAATAATGGTTTCTTGTTGCACTAACGGTAGATGAAATATATTTCCTGATCCTGGAGTGAAACTTTTCCTAGGTGACCAATGATTTTCTCTTTCACGACTACTCCAAAGATACAAGGCACTGAATTTTTACAGAAATAGTCCATAAAATGAAGTAAAGTCAAGTTTTTTGTGGATATCAATAACAATATTTATAACCTATATTGTGGTACGCGCCTTTGCACCTAAACTATCGTTATAGGACCTCAAATACGATACTTGATTAAAGGCGATATCTTGAAAACGAAATTAAATAAAATAGAGAATTAGGCAATGGTGCAAGTTTTACCAGTTTTCTAGGTAATGTGGGAGCTGAAAACTAAAATACACTAGTAAAAGATTTGATTCAGGCTTTGCCCGCTATTGACTGTAAAATTTTACTTCAAAATATGAGATACGTTAGCGATGAGCACGGTATGCGCTTCCACTGGGATATATTGGGTATAGAACGACGCTATTAAGGGAGGTGGAGTCTTGCTATGCTAGCAGATTATTGTTTGGTATTAAAAAGTGAAACTGTAGATATTAATTATAAAAAAAAACATTAACTGTACATTTTAAAGATTATTTACATTTATTAATCTAAATAAAGTCTTAACTGGATTATAAATATTGTTATTGATATTCACAAAAAACCTGAGCTTAACCCTAGCATGAAATTAATACTACTGTGAATATTTTGTAATGCTTTTTCACAATTAGTTTAAGTTATTTCATGGGCTTACAAAAGTTGTGTTTTGTTGACTAGTGTAATTTCGACAATCATACGCTGCACGATCAGCATTTATCCATTTAGTTAATTTTGTGCCCTCAAATATAGTATTTAATCTTCCTAACATTTAATCTTCGTCGTCTATCTCATCTTCTTCGATGATAGTTTCGATTGGCCGCAAATCGTTCATGAGCCCCATGTACTTATTAGTTAAAACGACATCTTCTTCATTTCACGGTATGATGTTTGGAAAGCATTTTTGTAAGGTCTGATAGATTTTAAAAATGCATTTGATTTTACATGTGTTCCATAGAGTAACGATTTTAATAGTTCTGGAAGTTGTCGCAAAGGTTCTAGTTTTATTTTGCCACCTGAACAGCATAAACCTTCACATTCACCAATCCACTTTAATGCTTTACAATAACTACAAATTTTTGTCATTGAACTTAATTTTGATTCTTGTTTATAATCAACTGTACGATCATACGAAAAATCACTATTTTCACTTTCCAACGAATTTTTAATTTCATACGTCGTAAATCTTCTTTCCTTTTTTGTTCTTTTTGTAATCTATTTTCCGTTTCATCTTGACTTTCACATGTACGCTTAGCTTTCATATACTTTGATTTAGACGTTACCAAATTTAATTTGGACTTTTCTTTTTTAGGCATTTATGACTACAACAAATAATTGGAAATAATTAAAAACTATGTTGAGATTGACAACCGAAAATTCAATATAAAAAGTTGAAATAAATATCTTACTAATTTTATGCTGGGAAACTAATTTTTCGTTTTAATCTAATTATTCCACGCTTCCTTCTTTTCTTCTTTTTCTTCTTTAGTTAATAAATATATATATATATATATATATATATATATATATATATATATATATATATATATATATATATATATATATTAGGTTAGAAAAAAAACGAAGTTTTAATGCTAGTAAAGTAGTATAGTATAATAGTATAATGTAGTAAAGTAATGCAGTAAAGTATTAATTTAATAGTTTAATTAATAATTAATTTATTAAAATTAATAATAATAATGTACATGATAATAATGATAATCAATAATTAGTTGATAAAAGCTGAAATTTTAAATTTAGCGTTTTTGATTATTAGCGCCCTCACAACCGCTTTAGGAGTTTGAACTCCGCTGCAGACGTTCTTAATTAGTCTTAATATAGCCCAAGAAAGAAAAAAATAATTTCAAATTTTCATTTTAATAAGTTTATAAAAGCTATAAAATCAGATAATTAGCGATTCTCATCATTAACGCAACTGGTGTAGGGAGTCCAACACTCATATAAATATTAGCTTATCCATTAAGAACATGTATTTTCTACATGGATACCAAGTTTCAAGTCAATCGGATACATGGTTCAGTAGTTATAACGGAACATCCGTAAAATCCACTATAGATTTATATATTAGTATAGATTAATATAGATATAGATTTATGTGAAATTCAGTTGCTAATTTTGAAAAACGAATAAAATCATAAATTTCCATATCTTATTTTTATAAATGTTATCCATTGATTTGTCTTATTTTGTACAATTTTTAGTGACGCTTCAAACCCGATTTTCGATACAAACAAAATATCACTCAGGGGGGATTACGGCAGTGGCAAAGTACGCAGAACAGGTAGACATGTCATAAATTACATCTACGGCATCTATTTATAGAGCAAACAGTATTTTCATTTCGTATTGTCACTATGATTGATGGACAGTTTTTGTAAATGTACATATTATTAGTTTTGAAACGTTGCTACCTCGTTGCCAGTCACCTTTCACGGAATTTCATCAATAACGTTTGATTGATACGTGGCAATCAATCAAGTTAATATCCAGGTGACAGCGCCGCGCGAACCGATCGATAAAGTAGTTTTTTTTACGACGAGTTTCAAGGTTTCACTAACATGACCCAGTTCGAACCATGATGGTATTACATCCAGAGAAAAATGTGCTGATAAAAACAATTTAAAATAATAAATAATATAAACGTGTACCGATTTTTCCTTTGTTATCAGATAATCAGTGAATTAAGATATACTAAAGCGATTTCAAAATAATTTATTCCGTTATTTATAGTTGGACCGAGTAACTACATAAAACACAATAAATAATTCTGACATGCAATGTTCTCAGCCCACTCTCAAAATTTTACTGGTGAAAACTTATTTTGGGTCGATGCACATTAAGTATACCAATAAGATATTGCATTTGCTTAACTGCTTCAGATGTTGGCAATATGTGACAGTTATAAGATTTATTTTGCATAACACATTGCATATACTATTTTAGCCATTCTTTTTTCGGCTTAAACATTGCTTAAATGCAACTTTCATAATTAACATTTATTGACGTTATTTATCTTTTCAATGAATTTTAAATTTCCTAAGATTTAAGAAAACCATTAAATATATACTCACAGAATTAAGCATCGCGTATAATTTGTTTGAGGTTATTATTCTTCTTCTTCTTCTTGGTTTCGATAATGGATAGAGGGTCAGTCTTATTTTTTTGAAGAAGATGATGAAACTAGCCTTAGTGTAAATGGTATACGATGTAGGAATATGTTCCCAGAATATCTTTGATCTGAACTGATAAATATGGATATAAATATTGTTTTCTTTCAACAAGATAAGTTTCTTTCAACTTGCCACATATTTATTGCCAGCAAAGTTTCTTTGGCATATTATTTCGCTTATCAACGTTTTGTATCAACGTACAAGTTGAATAATGGTATCTATGTTAAATTAAGCATTAGTTTTTGAGTAAAATTGCATTTTTTACATATACCTTTACGCCTTTAAAAAGAATACATATCCATAAATTGCTGTTATATACCTTATTTTACCTACTATCTTACTATCCTATTTACCTATTATCCTACCTATGTTATTGTTATTTATTTTGGTATCTAATTAATTTAATAAAACTATTTTGAAGACTTTATTTATGATCTGAAGATTCCTAGTTTGTCAACGAGGTATATTCGTCGCCTATGTTGTAACTACCAGAACTACCTTCGATTAGAGTAAAAGGTATAGTCGTTTTGTGTCTTTAATTGGAGAGGGAGATCATTACACATCTAATAGGAGTATCAAATCTGACAACATAGTTACTTCTATACTGAGGCTGTGTAGAATCAAATGATTTTTCAGAGGCCTTTAAATTGGTTATTGCTTAGTTGTTTGGTTGTGTAAAGTACGATAGTACCTATTTCAAATAAACTAATATTTAAATTAATTATGTCTCCCGTATACATTCCACCATACGAATTCGTGGGACGACACCATATTATATTCTAAATACTAGGGTGAATCAAATATAAACTATATATATATATATATATATATATATATATATATATATATATATATATATATATATATATATATATATATATATATATATATGTATATGTATATAACACAAAATTGAGACATTACAACACAGTTATTAAACCAAAATGTCTATATGGGGCAGAAACACTCATTTTGAATAGAAAGAGAGATATCGAGGACATCGAAAAGAAGGAAAGAAAAATCATAAGAAAAATCTTAGGTCCCAAACAAATAAATGGCACAACATACCGACGAAAACCAAGAAATCAAACAACACACGGATATACATAGCGATATGAGAAAACGAAGACTGAAGTTTTACGGACACATAAAACGGATGAATCCAAATAGGCTAACTAGACAAATAGTCGAATTTTATGAAAATAGGAGTAGAGCTAAAGTAGAAATAATTAAATGGATTGCTGCAATTAAAGAGGATCTAAGATCAGCAAATATTACACAAAGTGAAATTCAGGATAGAGGCTGTTTCAGACACAAGATTAACATTTGGGAGGTTGGCCAGAGGGAAAGATGTAGGAAGACTGGAACAACTTGGTCTGGCGAAAGGAACAAAGCTCATAACGAAAGAATGAAATTAGTAAGGGCGCAAAGGAAGGCTAACGCAGACAACAAACGCTTCTAATTGTACTTCGCGTGGTCCACCAGGGCCCATACGTAAATAATATATATATATATATATATATATATATATATATATATATATATATATATATATATATATATATATATATATATATATAATTTATAAAATAATATAAAAAAACTATTGATCATTTTTCGACATAGTCTCTACACTCTACATATTTTTCCCAGCGGTTTGGAAGCTTGGAAATTCCTTGCTCGTACGAACTTTGAATTTGGGTCACCAGCCAATTGCACACGAAGTCCTCAACATCTTGATCGTTGTCGAATCGTACCCCTCCAAGTGCATCTTTCAAGGGCGCAAGCAAAAAATAATCCTAGGCTGATAAATCTGGGCTGTATGGCGGGTGTTACCAATGCATGTTATCTAGTTTTTCTTTCGTCAAAATCGAACCCATGGGCACATATTTTGTTGAAGCCAAGATGATTTCTGATGATTGTTTGAGCACTTCCAAAGCTAATACCCACCTTTAAAGCGATGTCATGAATAGTGAGCCGCCGGTAACCTTTGATAAGGTCGCGAATAGCTTCAATGTTCTCAGCAGTGACACTTGACCTGGGACGTCGATTATGACTTACATTTACTGCACTTTCTCGTTCACTCTTCAACTTCTTTACCCAACCAAACACTTGGGTCTTAGACAGGGTTTCGTCCCCATACTGAACCTTCAACCGAGTTAATATTTCGGATGGTTTGGACAAAAGAACTGAGTGAAACAGCTCACAGAGGGTTTCCGCCACTCCTAATACACTGGAATCACCTACACTGACAGCCCGCTCGTGATTGGCTGAGGAAAGTAATTGTAAAATTCCAGTTTCTATTTGATTCACTCTCGTGTAATGCCTCTATTTGTCCTTTAAGATATATTTTTTTTATTTCTGACCCTTTTTTTGGACAACCCTTTATACCATTAAAGACTATTCAGTCTTGATTATTTTTTGTTTTATGTTAGTCTTTGTCTTTTTGTCCTTTAGAATATATTTAGACACATGTTCTCGCACGGATCTCACTGATAATGAGACATTGATTTGCTGTATCTTGTTCAATACGTTCTAACTCCGTTTTGTTAGCTAGTTGTTACTTTACTATTTTCTACGCTACACACTCAAAGTAGTTATTATTGGATTTGATGCACATTGTGCAGATGTGACCAAATCATAGGAGTCGACTTTTGCATGAAATATTTCCATGATTTGACAAATGTAGCCCATCTGCAATCAGATAGCCAGCTGCAACCAAACCCCAAGTGTATTATCTATATAACTAGTTTCGGCAGTGTCCATATTTCTGCCCCATAAAGGTGGACAGGTATAACACATATACTTTTTGGTTTTAATGGAGATGGTTTTCTTTTTCCATAGTCGCCATCTTAGGGTTCCATCATTCTGAATGTTCATGTGTCCTGATCCATCCTATTAATGACTTATTATCCAAACACAATTCACAAAGGTTGTAATAATGTCTTAATTTTAGGTTTTTTCTTTACACACATTCCTTCAGATACCGTTATTTCACCCGATATCAAAATATTTATATGGTCATGGCTTTGGTCGTTCCTTTATCTGCTTCCCCAGCTTTCAGCTTGAGCACGACTGATGATGGCTTAATGTCAAAAACCTTGGGAGACCTTTTGGTTGTGAAGGAACTGCAACGCGCCCACTTGGACCACGGGTGAATTTTCTTTGCTTGCGAACAGTAGCCGAGCGTCATACACCCAACTGCTGGGTTTCACAATCTCATGTGTAACTCACAACAACCTGTACCTCTACCTAAATGAACATTTTTGTTAGATGAGATTGTGGACTCTCGTAGGTTATGTGACAATCGGCTACTGTTGTTGAACGCAGTCCAAAGAAATCTAATATATATATATATATATATATATATATATATATATATATATATATATATATATATATATATATATATATATATATATAAGGACAGGGACAGTTGGAACCTAAAATTGGTGAATATCAAGCAGGTTTTCGACCGGGCAGATCCTGCCCTGAACAGATCCTGAATCTAAAGATGATCCTAAGACATCAAAAACTGTACAATAAAAATCTCGTCTGTACATTTGTGGATTTCAAGAAAACATATGATTCTATAGACCGAGAATCTTTATTCCGAATCTTGAAAGAACAAGGACTAGATCTGAAAACGCTGGCAATTATTAAAGCAACATTAATTAACACAAGGTCATAAGTTAAGTTTATGGGTGACATCTCAGAGCCCTTCGAAATTAAAAGTGGAGTGAGGTAAGGGGATGGACTCTCGCCACTCTTATTTAACTGTGTTCTAGAAAAAGTAATACAGGAGTGGCGTGAAAAAAAGTTCGCCCTGAATATTGACCAGCCCGTTAAACTGGGGATAACCAACATCAAAATTGATTGTCTGGCGTTTGCTGATGATCTAGCAATTTAAAGATGTATTAACGGCACAGAAACAGATTGAAATTCTAAAAGAAACAGCAGAAAAGGTAGGACTCCAAATTTCCTTTGAAAAGACACAATACATCTGCACAGTACATCTGCACACAATGACACTGCAACAGACTAAGAACACCATTTCTAAAAACAAAATATGGTAACATCAGACGAGTCTCTCAATTCAAATATTTGGGTGAAATAATCATGGAAAATGGGTTGGAAAAAGCGGCCAATAAGGGTAGATGTCAAAAAATGGAAACGGCATTGAGACTTACACAAAATATTTACAACAAAAAATGCCTATCTAAAAACACAAAACTGAGACATTACAAAACAGTTATTAAGCCAGAATGTCTATATGGGGCAGAAACGCTCATTTTGAATGGAAAGAGAGACATCGAGGACATCGAAAAGAAGGAAAGAAAAATCATAAGAAAAATCCTAGGCCCCAAACAAATAAATACAACATACCGACTTCGAGAAAACCAAGAAATCAAACAGTACACAGATATACATAGCGATATGAGAAAAAGAAGACTTAAGTTTTACGGACACATAAAACGGATGAATCCAAATAGGCTAACTAGACAAATAGTCGAATTTTATGAAAATAGGAGTAGAGCTAAAGTAGAAATAATTAAATGGATTGCTGCAATTAAAGAGGACCTAAGATCAGCAAATATTACACAAAGTGAAATTCAGGATAGAGGCTGTTTCAGACACAAGGTTGACGTTTGGAAGGTTGGTCAGAGAGAAAAATGTAGGAAGACTGGAACAACTTGGTCTGGCGAAAGGAAAAAAGCTTATAGCGAAAGAATGAAATTAGTATGGGCGCAAAGGAAGACTAACAACAACAAACGTCTTTAATTGTACTTCGCGTGGCCCATACGTGAATAATACCGGGCCCACCCGGGCCCATACGTGAATAATAATAAATATATATATATATATATATATATATATATATATATATATATATATATATATATATATATATATATATATATATATATATATATATATATATATATATATATGGAGGACATTTAAAGCAGTGGTAAATATTTTATTATAACACTTTTTTTAATACCGACCAATATATAAAAAAGTTAAATTCCTCTTTAAAGGATTCTACCCTTCGTTTTCTACTATAAAAAAGTGAGCTGCGAAAGCATTTCATTATTGTATGAAAACAGTGATGAGAACAGATGAAAGTAAGCCCTAAAAAACAATTACATCTACAGGAAAAGTTAGTTTATGGGATTCTGCTTGCGTGGTACTCATAGACTATTTGGCAAAAGGAAGGACTTTCACCGGAGGTGTTACGTTTCACTATTGAACCAACTGAAGGGCACAATTCAGTCTAACAGTCCATATCTGACCTATAAGAACGTACTCTTTAACCACTATAATGTACTTATACACAGATCTGGTGTTGTTTCTTCAAAACTCTATGACCTAACATTTGAAGTGGTTCTACGTGCACGTTATTCACCGGATTTGACTTCCAGCGACGACTTCCTCTTCTCAAACCTAAGGAAATGATTCTTTGGGTGAAATTCACTCCAAATGATATTATCAAAGCTGAGACAACCGTTTATTTTACCGACTTGAACGAATCGCATTATACTGAGGATATTAAGATGGAAACATCGCTGTTAATTTATTTTTTATTATCAAAATTTTTTTGAACGGCCCTCTTAATAATCACTGTTTGGTTAATTTTAGATATTGTGTATAGAATTATGTAATTAAAAGTAGTTATGTCAAGAACTATACTGCGGTTTGTTAACCTATTCCTTCGGATATTGGGACTCTTAAGTTTTATTTTGCAACTAAGCTGCATCCAGCATTCAGAACGTTATTTCTGACTTCGAAAAGGAGTAAATATGTCACTAAGTGACAAGTCGCTAATCGCTTACGCTTACTTTATTGTCGCCTAATTTCTCAACTTCTATCAACAAGTTAATTTAGTCGGAAATGTTTTTCTTTTCGCTTCTTCGTAGTTGAGACGTCTTCTTATTTTCGTATATACCAATTCGACCTTGTTCAGTCATTAGTTTGTACGGGAAAGATTAGGACCACTCGTTCTGGTAATTTTTCCGTTGAGAAATCTTATTTTCCGTGTAGTTCTTTCTGCGGCAATCCGGAATCAGCGACCATATGTGAAAAATCTTATTTCGTTTAGAAGGGCTGAAGCGATAATCGAGACTAGACGCGTCTAATGAAGTTAGCAGGCTCTCCTCGTTCCATTTTCGTTCGTCGGGAAAGCGCACTCGACGATTGCCGCAATCAGCGCACCTCGGAAGTTCTCGATCGTGGAAAACAGGTCTCCCCCTACCCACCGGGTGAGGATGAGATAGAACGTCAATTTTGGATGAATTTTTAAGATTAACTCTAGTTGCTTTTGGAGCATAATTTAATTAGCAATATTAATTTAACAAATATTTAGTTCGTCAGGTTTTTTTAAATATCAGAATGTATAATATTAATTTCTATTAACACTGTTCTGTTGTTTTTCAGTCTTATATTGTCGCCTTCACTTAAGTTGCACAGCTTGCTTTTTCACATCCATAACTTTCCTTTTATTTTGGATCCAGTTGTTTGATTTTTAGACTAATAATTTTACTCCTAGCTGCATCCATTCTAGTTTTTACTATTTTATCCATGTTAATCTTTGTAAGTATCCATGTCTGGGTGCCATACTTTGGAATATAGATGGATCGTATGCTCTGATCCTCAAATAGTAGGCCACCCTGTTGTTTTTTTAATATCCACTTTTCGCTATTTTTTATTTAGTAGTCTTAAAAACAAACAAACAAATTTAAAAAACAGCCGGTTAAAAATCTGTGACTTGTAAATGGTCTTTCAGATTGATCGTTTCTTTTAATTCCTCAATAAAACACAGAATTTGCCTTGATTTTACAAAACATTTTTATTAATAATTGAAGCATAGTGTATGACATTTGAATACGAAAGACAATATCTGCCAAATGATCACCTTTTGCAGCTCCATAGAGGTCCACTCTTTTGTCAAAATTTTGGATGACATTTTGGCATAACCCTAAAATGGCTCTATATCACCAATGATTAGAATGATTTCATTGTGATTTCATGATGTGATTGTGAAATGTTCTTATAAACCTGGCTTTTCACATAAACTCAAAGAAAATAGCCCAACGGTGTCAAATCACATGATCTTGGTAGTCAATTAATATTACCGTTTCTTGCAACAATTCGTCCAGGAAATTTGTCTCTCAATGTGTAGTGCCGTCCTGTTGGAACCACATAACCTCCAGATCAATATTATTCAACTCAGCCCACAAAAATCCAATTATCATCTCACAATATGGAACACTATTTACAGTTACAGCTTCACCAGTAGCATTCTGAAAGAAATACGGTTCAGTTACACCTCCTCACCATAATGCACACCAAACACTGAACGTCGATTTTCATAAAACAATTTTAAAGCTTTGTTGTATTGTGTACGACTCCATTTTTATAAATGTCATGCATTACACTTCTGAAATGAGACTAGACCTAAGCAAATTTACAAAGCCAGAGAACAAAACAATCCTTTCTCTAAAGCATTATGTTGAGAGGCAGATGACTAATCAGAAAATACGAACTGTATCTTCTCAAGATAATTTGAAAATGTCAATTGGGATGCACAATTGATTTAATATTCAATAGCTGTGTGCAATTTTTGCCATGACGCTTTTAATTATGTTAATTCAAGTGAACTTCATTTATATCCTTGGTTTAACCACACGAATAGAAAATAAATTTGAGATACAAAACTATTCTGTTTTTATTTTGCAAAATAAAACACTATACTACTGAGGATTTATTCAATATATTGAATTAGGTTTAATATTGAATATTTTGGTGAGGTACTGTAACATCGAATCTGTTAAGGGTTCTTTGAGATCTATACAATTTGTATTGAAATATTTTTCTTTATTATTATGAAATCTTTATCAATTCACTAAGTAAAGTAATGAGACTGATGGCACAGCGTCCAATTTAGCAACAATGTTGCTTTGGAAAGGAGACAGGACAATATCTTATGCGTTTTCAGTGCGAGTTTGAACTTCTTAAAGTTCTGAAAAGGAATGATAAACGATCAGAGAGTGAAAGGGCCTGAGATTGCTGAGACTGTGGGCATCTCAGGTGAATGGATGCAGAATATTTTAACAACTGATTTGGAAATGAAAACGCTTTCCGCAAGATGGATGCCACGATTGCTCACAAATAACAGTAAACAGACACGTGTGTCATATTCAAAAGTATGTTTAGGCATGTTAAAGTGCAATCGGAATGATTTTTCGCGACATTTCAGAACTGTTGACGAAACATGGATTCATCACAGCATACTAGACTACAAAGAACAGTCACGAATAGTCAACGAACACTTAGTTTGAAGGGTTGGAGCAATCGTATTTTTTAGAGAGGATACAAAAGATAGAAAAGCGTTTGACTAAGTCTAACGAACTGAAAGGTGATAACGTTGAAAAATAAAATAAAGTTTACACATAAAAATGTTTTTTTCTTGTCAAGGCCAGGTACTTATACATTCCTCGTATATCAATATGAGTTAAGACCAGTAGGACACAATAATTGGAACCTTATCTCTATGGGAATAGAAGAAGTTTTTTCTTTCAGGCCAATATGAGCTTGCCGAATGTCAAAGTTGACTGAATGTCACTACTCAACTGTGACAAGATAGTACATAAGTACTAAGTGGTAGTTCTCTTGATATAAAGAAAATCTTTCTATTATAAAGTAGTTTATATTTTTGCTAAAAAGGAAGATAATATTTATAAAAGGTAGACAATTTATTATATACATTTTTCAAATAAAATTAAAATCTGGGAGAGGGATGAAATTTCTATTGTTTCACCTTCAACCCCAGATAATCGAACTCAGGTCTGCAATGGGGTGGTCTGGGGGTCATTCGAAATTTATAGATCGGAGCTCGACTGACGTGCCTTTTAATTATAATACTTTATTGGCCGATAAATCTTTGGCCGACCTGCCCCCTTTGAGGGACGGCACTCAATTCGGCACCGAGACGTACTTTATGCGCGAATTATGCATTATGCCGTTCAGGCCGTCGTTCTTTATCTCTCCCTTTGTGTCGGGCCGCCGCCTCCGTCGGTGGCGGCGGTGACGCGGTCCCGGAGATATTTTGTGGCTCCGGGGGGACGTATTAAGGGAAATTGGGCTGCTACCGGGCGGCAGATCGACGGGCGGTGCTGAAAATTAGTCGGAAAACAGCGAGCCCCCCCTTTTGCCCTCATTGTTTTTGTTTATTGGTATAGCTGGATTTCCGTTGATTGCCGCAGATATCCGCCTTTGGATGTGGATATTCCCGGACGAGTCGTGTTTCATCAATGTTGCTGGAAATCTAAATTTACTTTTATACTATCTGGTTCGGTTTATTAAAGCGCATAAAATAAAATATCTTGATTTATTACAACGAATGGTTATTTAAAAATCAGCAATTAAAGAAATACTTATTTTGTTTTAGATGTACGAGGTTTATAAATAAAGTATTAAGGCTGGTGGCATAGCGTCTGATCTGACAACACTGTTGGCTGTCCCTTTGGAGAAGACGTCTTCATTACAAATTTGAAATCTCTATAGTCACTTGGAGGTACCCTCAACTTGTTCTATGAACCGGAGTTTTCTAATGTATATTAAAAATGGGTGACAACTTTGCTCATTCTGGCTTTTTTTTTGGCCATGGTAAGTGTTGGTTGAAGCCGTTTCCGGGTCGTATTCAAAAATTCATTACTACTCATTACTAATAATGACACATTCAAGAAAATGAGAGTCATTTTCAATCCGTCCTAAAAAGTCAAGACATGTTCCCCCCATTGTCCTTTTAATCTTACAAAAGGTTAATCAGAACCATTTTCGCCCCAATTTACCTCATTCTCAATTCACTGGACAAAATCTGATGAGCGGCTGTGTGTTCAACCATTTCTCGATCATTATGAGAATCAATAAGACCGCGTCAATAAGAGCGATGATCAGTGCTCACAAGATATGGGTTTGTGTGAATATTTTTACCACTCTTTGCTGCTAAAGGTCTTCTCCTCTGCGAGATTCATCTTTAGTCGAATCTCGACCTCTAAAAATGCCTTAAATCACCTAGAAAACCTAGACCCTTGACAAACCACTGTTTTTGTGGACTCGTTGAATTATTAAACAGTTTTCGTCGCATTGTCGTCTGATTCAAATCTGAATTCGCATTCAAATCTGAAAAAAGAATTAATAGTACATTATTGCTTGAAATTGTTGCAGGTCATTTTGAGAATGCACTAGAAAAAACCGATTCAAACGAATTACTGCGGACCACGAAGTGATTCGAGGGAGTCCAAACTCGTACTGACATGACCTTAACTCATCTGAACTCGTTACTGACCCATCTGATTTTATTTGTCTTTCCTCCAAAGGACAAGCCAACAGTGTAGCCAGATTAAATGCTATTCCACCAGTTTGATGCATCCATTGGCTATAGAAATGAGTTAAATTCCACTTTAATGGATTCTTACCCATTGTTTTGGCTGGTAAAAGTGGACTGATGAACTTAATCCTTCAGTGGTCGCGTCACATTTAATTACACTAGTGGGCGCGCACGGTCTAGAGACCAGTTCAAAAAAGAAATACGTGTACAAATACAAACATTAAAAATTGGATATAATTTCGAACTCAAAATTATAGATAGAATTATTATATCTAACATATATATATATATATATATATATATATATATATATATATATATATATATATATATATATATATATATATATATATATATATATATATATATATATATATATATATATATATATATATATAGACAAAAAATAAACAAAATAATGGCTCACCCTATCTTTATATTTGAATAACAAAAATAAAAACTCTCATAAAACCTTAACCAAAATAAATACATTTTCCCTATACATAAAGTAACCTATTTTTGCTCAGAAAAATCTTTAGTTTCATTCTCAAATATAGCATGCAGGTCATAAAGTAAAGTAAAAATATTAGTTAGCATTTGCGTAGCTCTTGGAACATACTGTTTCTGTGCTCTAGACACATAAATGTACTACAAACTTTGCAAGAATATTTTGTTTTTCTATTTATTTCTCCAGCCACAATAGCTACATCTTCCCACTGTTCCTGGAGGAGGCAAATTTTGGATTTCTTTTACCCCTAAGTTACAAATATCTCGGAGTCATAGTTTTATTATTTTGGGGATATTAGTGAGCATGGTACGATTTTTTTGATGGTTTTAATAAATTAATCCCAGCAACATTTAGCGTACTATAAAATATGACCATGAGACACTTTCTTAATGAACGAGCGGTATTATATTGAGCACACAGTTTATTCACTACGTCAACTCCTCCCTTTGTTTCGTTATATCTGTGAGTTATTTCAGGTTTCCCAGTAATACCATTTATATCATCCCCTCTGTGCATTGTGCATCAAATTTTGATGAAAATGCTATGGGGGCTAACTTATCTAAAGTAAGCCTTTTTTTGCGCGTTTTAATATCATCAAATGGAAAAAAGCGTAGTAATGTGCGAAGCTTTTTGAGATTCATTGTGGGATAAAATAGTTCAATTCCTGATCCGTCTGTCTTTCAGACGTCTTCATTATTTAGATGTTTGGCCTTTCTCACTCCTGCAAGATAAATTAGTCCAATAAGTGTTCTTATTTCGTCCATATTTGTCCGTTGGATATATGTGCCTGCTGTGTTTCCCACATCGTGCGCGATCACTGAAAGATTAAATATCGTCTTACATCCATTGAAGATGATGAACTCTCGGGATGCCCAAAAATCGTTATGACCGACAAATTCGGCAGGAAAATCCACATTGTGAAAATATCTTGATCGTATCGGCAAGTTTGTTTCTCAGCGATTACTTTTTCTTTCCAAATCTGAAAAAATTATCTGTTAGGCGAGGATGTACACCTATTTTGCTTCTCAACAATCTTGAATGATTCTTTGCCTGGATGAAAAGTTTTTAAAAAATCCTGGTACATGTTGTTCTACATTGTTACTTTTTCAAATCTCAAGACGGGAAAAATACAATTTTCCTACCACCGTACAACGTATTTGCCAACTATACTATTTAGATATTGTTGACAGAATCAATATTATATTTCCATAAACGTGGATCTGAGAAGCAATTAGCGTAATAACAGTAAAAGGTGTGTAGTCGTAGTCGAACCTAGTATGCATGAAACAATTGATAGGCCACAATCATTGTTACATACAGAATGCAAGAGGAAGCGATTAACACGAATAGACGTTAGAAGAGTGGGAAAAAGTGGAAAAAATTGTGAATGGGCTAATCAACATTCAAAGTTCTCTCTTTAAAGAGACGAATGTTCGTCCAAATATCGCTAGAGGAAGGAATGTTCGAATCATGCGTTTACTACCGAAGGGGAGATATAATAACACTTTGAGGTTGTTTTACTAATATTTTTTTTGGCAATTTTGTCAAAATAGGTAGAATATTTAAAAAATGCCGCTCACTACATCCAAAATTTTCGGAGAAAATGTTATGTTCCTCTGGAATAGTGGCAACAACTACACCAAACTACAAAGAGCAATTTAGTTGTTAAAAAATCTACTTATACTTTATATATCGATTTACAAGGGTCGTTCGAAAATGTCTCGGTTTGACAAAGGTTTTTGAGAAAAGTGTTTTGGTTTGGTTTTGATAACAAGGTTTTTGACATTTTAGAGATTTTTTGTATTTTTCTACAGTAATGCCCTTTGCAACTTTGCATAATGCAATTTGTACAAGTTTGCAAAATATGTGCAAAATAAGTAGCTGCATGGAATTTTAAAAACCCAAAGCATAATTAGCGAAGTGATGCGTAATACTATCGTTATGCTTTTGCCTTTTGCCAGGTAACATATGAGCACTACACCTCGAAAATCTCAGAAAATCGGAGTTATAACTTTTCCTGCAGATGAAGTTGCATTGGCTTTTTTGGCGTACTTTAACTCATTGTTTGGTCTACTGCTTCACGTCTGTAATGGTAAATCCATATTTCGTCTACTATTGTAAAATATCACAGAATCTCAATAAAATCACATTTTAATAAGTCTAACCACTTTTGAGAAATTTTTGTTTCATTCGAATGCATCTTTGGTCAACCTTTAAGTCACCAAACCAAACCTTTAAGAAATGTGGTACCCATCGAGTGGAAGGAGTTGCGAATTATGAAAAAAATTTGTGTACTTCTGGGGATTTATTATGACATCAGATTTTTTAATATATTTTTTTCAAATGTGCGAAAATTCTGTCGAGTGAAAGAAACGAATGCTCAACAACAGGAAAAATGTCTTCTAGTTCTAGAACTAGTGACGTTCTGATGGGCTCTTTTCAAAAACCATACACATAACATTCCCATCATACATATATTTGTATTCTGAGCTCCACATACATCTGAAGCCATGCGAATCACTTTAATATTTTCCGGAATATTAATATTGGATAGATATATTGCAGAGCATATTTCGTTGGATCCTTTATTATGTTCTGTTTCATTTAATTCATAGGTAAATACATTTTCTTTTGTTTGCTTACATATTGAGTTACCGACAACTTATATTTGTATAGCTGTCTAGAGTAATAAGCACTTTGATCTGAGACCGGACGTAGATTCTTCTGGCAATCAAGTTATATTATTAGGCAATCATCTCTTTTTTCTTTAAAAACGAATAAAATGCTTGCGTCTTTAATTTATAGCACCTCTTTTCAGTCATCAACATTTCTTTACTTTTTGGTTCTTTCTCAGTGTTTATTTGTTCATTTCATCGATGGAAATGCAAGTTGAACATTCATCTGTTCTTTATTTTGTTTTTTACTTTTGTGAAAATAAAGTATTTCACTGTGATTAATGTCGGTCATTTCTTATTATTAATAATCTTTGTTTTTATCGGGCTTGTATCATCTGTATACTTCAGCAAAAATAAATCTTGTCTTGTCTTTACCTCTGAAATTTTTCCACTAGTGTAACATTTCTTATGAAAAATTAACTGGTCATCGGCTGTTGCTTCCCTGCAAAGATACGCTGATTCTTTTTTGCTATGTTAGCATGAGATACTCTTTGGTGGACCAGGGGAGGCATATCTGTAAATACAAAGCTCTGTAGCATCAAATAACGGGAATATGTTCGATAGTTACTCTAAATCCTGGCTAATTGCCCTCTGTGGAGTGTGGGAAACCACAAATAAGAGAAAAGAAGAATTTAATATCCTCACTATTTACTAAATAGCGCTCCGAAAAATTCTAAAATTAGAAATGCAAAAATTAAGTCGAAAACTGAACATACCTTTGTTTTCTAGGTTTTGTTCTTCCCCATAAATTCTGATTTCTCTTCTTCTTACCCGAATTCTTAACATTTTCAGAAGGATTGATTTCCATTACTTCAACACTCCAAATAACAACAATCCAAACTACAAGCCAGACGTATTACGCTTTTGAAAGCTCATAGCTGACACATGTCATCCCCTCTTAATCCTGTTTTACAGTTAATGTAATGTAACCGTTGCGCACATAATTTAAATTGGATCTATCTGGTTTTGAAAGTAATATTCTGATATTTATCTGTTTTTGAAACTAACCAAAATATTTGTAAGCCAATATAAATACTTAAATAATGGTTTAACCTTACAAAATGCGACAAAACGTTAATTACGCAAAAAGCTGATGCATCTGGGTTTGAAACTAAACGACTTAACTATTGATTGTTTTAAATATAATTATATGGAACGTTCTCGTTTAAGATACATACATATTTGCAGATCACGTTCATATATGTCTATTGGAAACACTTGCACATATAAATTGACAACTATAAAGGCAGCAACGTCTAGACAAGCCTATAACTAGATAGGCGAACATCATACTAAACAATTGTGTGACCAGGAAGACCTACAGTAATCAACACCCTGTGTTCAGTGTCACGTCTCGTCGCTTTGATGAGTCATAATACGAACGGACGCGATATCAATATTGCTCTTGGCAGATTTATGGCTGTTGGAAGTGACGTCATGTCTTCCTGAAAGGAGCAGATCCGGATAATACAAGAGCGATTTCGTTTCCTTTGCGAACCGTGCAAGGCCCATTAGAATACCGAGTCGACGGACGAAAATACTTTTAAATGGTCTCACTAGCTGCGTGAAACATGTCTGGGCACTCAAAGGTCTATTAATATAATAGTGTGTGGCGATCTCTGCCATGCATCAAACACAATTCGCATAAATCGTCTAGCAGCGTGACAAGTGTTAAAATTATTTGTTGTTCGTCCGGGATTACTGTTCAGCTCAGCGGCGGCGACCTTCACAATTTACACGATATACATTGCAAGATTTTGTAACTTAAATAAAACCCAATGTTAGGTCACCTAACGAATTTAATATTAAATTGTTATTATTTTATGCCGTTTCTTTTTTTTCTCATTTAAAATAGATTCATTAATTCAATATCCGAAAATATGGCAAGTTTTGTAATACAGCAGTGGCCAATAAAATAACTGTTAGAAAAAAGAAACTTTTAAAAACCAATTTTCTTTTCTAATTTGGTTACCGTAATAAATAATAAAATATTCTCATATTAAATGACCTTATGAGATGTGACTATTGAATAAGGAGATTGACATTGTAAAACATTTTATTTTAAACAACTTTAATATTCAAACATTTTTTTTTATTATCACCTTCAATATACGCCCCTCCTCTATCCCTACAACGTTCCATGCGAATCTTCCATTATTCAAAACACTGCTGGAAGTCTACTTCTGTTAGCTCCTTTATAACGCGTGCCGCTTCCTCCTTCACAGCTTCCACGGACTCAAATTTTGTTTCTTTTAATGCGGATTTCATCTTAGGAAACAGATAGAAGTCGCATGGTCGACCACTGGTATGCTGGACTTGACTAGAAACCTCTTAACATACAATGCGGAATGACCCGGCGCATTGTCTTGAGAAGCCATGTCTTCTCCTCTAAATTCTTTCACGGAGTTCAGCAAGAACGGGAAGATAGTAATGCTGATTAATAGTTTGACCTTCAGAAACCCAGTGAAGATACACAATCCCATGAATATCGAAAAAACAATCAACATTGCTTTGAAAAGAAAACCCAATGTTATGAAATGATGTTATGAAATGATGTTTATGAAAACCCAAAATAGATTCATTAATTCAATATCCGAAAACTCCGAAAATTTGACAACAATTCGTTGCTCTATTGTTACATTTAACATTTTTCCGGCGAAACAAAAAAAAACAACTCTACTGCGAACGAAGGCTACGGTTATACGGATTTGTTTACAGAAGAGAGAGGTACTGCATTCGAAAAAGAAGGCTTCACGCTAAACAGGTGTTGGTCGCTGGCGTTTGGCGCATTCGTACTTCTTCTTTAGCAGCGTCAGTCTCGTTACTTAAAAGCCACACATCGTATATTGCAAGATTTTTGTAACTTAAAGAAAACCCGATGTTAAGTTACCTAACGAGTTAAATATTATATTCTTATTTATTTATGTAGTTTCTTTCTTTTTTTCTAATTTAAAATAGATTCATTAATTCAGTATCCAAAAAATGTCAAGTTCTGTAATACAGAGATGGCCAATAAAAAAAAAATTAAAAATCAAATAATCTTTTCTAATTTAGTTACCGTAATTAATAATATAATATGTTCACATTAAATTAACTTATAACCAGCGCATTTTATTACTAATTATCTTTTTACAGAATGTATTTCTTCCTAATGTAGTAATTTGTAGTTACGTCATCCAGGTGAGAAAAAGCATATGGCATAGATATATTTGCCAATCAATATTAGGTTAGAAAATTTACTATCGCGTTATAATTACTGAATAATCGCGTTATAACTACTGAATAATCGCGTTATAGTTACTTTTCGAACAACAAGTTGACAAACAAATTAAAGTTCATACCCCCATACATATCGCCAACATATTGTCCCTTCCGAATGGTCGGACGATGTATCTCCTTTCGAAATACTTAGCATTAAATAGAATGGAGCTCTGATGGAGGAAAAATAATAATAAGTAACCAAAATAAATAATACCAAAAATGCTATTAAAAAAAAATTATACACGGTTAAATAAGAAATAAGGCTAAAGCAAATCAGTGCCTCGATAAGTGTGACACACAAGTCCCAAAAAAAAAATGTCTATGTGTATGTATACGTATGTGAATATATACATTTACATACCCACGGGTAACAAACTAACATTCCAACTAAACATAACAAGCTGTCCTTCTTGTGTAGATTGAGTGGCGTCTCAAACCCTTCGACCCAGTACATGTCTATACCTCTGTTCGTATCGTTTACTAACTCACACCCGGAAAACTGAACAAACTGAACAAGGTTATACTCAATCTTTTCATCATCGACATTCCGAATCGCCAGGAGCACAGCCCGAGCACCTGATCGGAGTCTTATCGAGAGAAAGTAGCGGCGAAAGCCATCGAAGTAGTATTCTGATAACCCGTCTTCAGATTTTATTTTTTCAGAAAGTTATATTAGTGACTGTGATTGTGCATGTAATTTTATCGAACAGTATTCGACCCATTGTCACGCCGGTAACCAGGCCGGATGAAGCCGGATGCTTCCAGTGGGGCTCGAGTGCAATAGTCCAATTTTTGACCCATTGTCACGCCGGTAACCAGGCCGGATGAAGCCGAATGGTTCCACTGGTATTCACATTATACAATAATCTGCTATAGTATATTCAGTGACGAAGCTATTGTACAAGGTTACTCTCAACCTTATCATCATAAATACCCTGAATCGCCAGGAGCACAGCTCGATCATCTGGTGGTTCCCTCAAATGAGCTGGCAAATTGCTTAACAGCAGAGCCATAAACCGAAAAGAAGAAGAAGAAGAAGAAGTTGACAAACCTATGTTTTTGATTAACAGTGACGGATAATAATAATAATAAATAATCATCGGACACCAATTTTTGCCAAAAGTTTGTTGTCACCGCTGTTTGGAATATATTAAACAAATATAAACTAATGTTACGTCATTACAAATGTGTATAATTCCGACTATACTTCCGTAGTGAAAAAAAGTGTACTAATTTTATACAGCTTATCGCGTATCAATTCTGATAAAATATGTATTTAATTCGTTGATACAGTAAAAGTTATTCATTTGTAATAAACATTGCGCGCGATAGAGACTCTTCTGCTGAAAAAGGCTTTAACTTTTACAATTTGGAAGCCAAAGCATATGTTATGCATTTATTACGAATACACTGCAGGTTTGGAACCTTTGGCGTTACACTAACCAACTTTTACTACAAAATTTTTCTCACAATACACCAAAACACTATTTTTATATTCTGGACGCACGTTTCGCTAACCATGTTAACATCATCAGCAGATGATTAAAACTAACTTTTCGTTAGTTTTACATTAAAGTTTTAATCATCTGCTGATGTTGTTAACATGGTTAGCAAAATGTGCGTCCAGAATATAAAAATAATGTTTTGGTGTATTGTGAAAAAATTTTTGTAATAAAAGTTTGTCATTTATTACAAATTGAATCAGACTGTCACCAGGTGTAATTGTTAAAGTTTTGAAACGATCATACGAGGGTTGCTATTTATGTATCCGGCATAATAAATAAAAACAAATAGTTTTCATCGCGAATGGCTTTATTATTTTCCAAATATTCTCCGTGATGTCAAATATTCTCCGTGATGATTCAAAGTCGACTGCTGTTTACTTTCGGATTCATACGCAGAGATCCAAGATTCGTCATTTGTATAGATGTTATACACGGCTTTTGACGCATCACGATTGTATCTTTTGAGTATTTCTTTGCACTAATTGACACTAGTCTTTATTGAGCGATTATCAAGTTATGCGGAAGCCAAAGCGCATAGATCTTTTCACAGCTAAATGTCATGTAAAATCTTGTGTATGCTTCTCATACTAATGCTCAGGGCAACAACCCATTTTAGATGACCTTCTTTAAATTAATTAAAATTAATTCTATTTCCAGTTAGATTTTTTAACCGAGTTGAATTTTTCAAGTCACTAAATAATACAAATAACTTCCGTTTGACAAAACGTTCTGAGTACGTATACAGTCAACAATGTAAAATTTTACACTTTTTTTTTAAATTGTGAACCGGGCCCGTGGAGAAAAGTATTAAAAAGCTATGCAAGTTCATCCGTACTCCACGTCGTGCTTTGCCATTCCTTCATCCGCAATCCCAACTGATGATGGCTTAAGGCCAGAAACCGGTCTTGGGAGACGCTTGCTGGCGCTTTGGATTGCGGGTGAAAGAATGGCAAAGCACGACGTGGAGTGCGGATGAACTTCCTTAGCTTTTTAATACTTTTCTCCACCGGCCCAGTTCACAATTTTTCGATCATACCTGGTACTTACCCGAGGTTAGACGGATCACAAACGGTTTCGCATAGTCTGACTGCTGCGACCGTTTACCGCAGGATGGCGTGGCTGCATGTGATTGTAGTCTCCATTCGACATGGCCAATTTAAATGGTCATGGCTTTAGTCGTTCCTTCATCCGCCCTTCAGGTGTCCGACTTGAACCAAACTGATGACGGCTTAAGGCCAGAAACCGGTCTTGGTAGACGCTTGCTGACGCTTTGGATTGCGGGTGAAGGAATGGCAAAGCACGACGTGGAGTACGGATGAACTTCCTTAGCTTTTTAATATATATATTAAAAACAAAGAAAATATATCCCCACTCCCCGTTGGTGCGTCTCCCAGGGCCGGTTTCTGGCCTTAAGCCATCATCAGCTGGGCTCAAGCTTAACGCCCGGAGAGCGGATGATATACAGGGTGTTAGGAAAACATGCAGCAAAAATTCAAGGGGTTATTCCTTGTTCTATTGTAAGAATATTTTGATGATGATTTTTGAAAAACCCCTTTGTTTCGAAGACACGACGAAGTGGATTTCGTCGGTCGCATTTGTTCACATAGATTGAGTGACGTTTGGCTGTTTGACGTGTCTTAAATAGTGAGTGAAGTCGTGTATCATAATGTATACAAACGCCGAGATGACTGACATGCACTTCATGTATGGACTTGCTGATGGCAATGCATTACAAGATAGGCGATTGTACAGTGAACGATTTCCTGCCCGTAATGTCCCCGACCGAAAAATCTTCGAAAACATTCATCGATGTCTTCGTGAAACAGGCACATTGAAACGAACTGAAGGGTCAGGAAGATCACTGACTGTAAGAACGGTACAATTGGAACAGAATGTGCTGGACATGATAGCGGAAGAGCCTGGTAGTTCTACGCGAAAAATTGCAAATACTTTGAATGTGAGTCACTGGACAGTTTGGAACATTCTTAAGGATAATTTATTGTATCCATACCACATTCAACGTGTTCAGGCACTACTACCTGTTGATTTTCCTCCACGTATTGCATTATGTCAATGGATATTGAAAACTTTACTTCGCATCCATCTATTCCTGACACAAATTCTTTTCACCGATGAAGCCACTTTCACAAGAAACGCAATAAGGAATTTTCATAATAACCATGTGTGGGCAGATGAAAATCCGCATGAGGTATGCGAAGATAGTTTTCAACATCAGTTCTCGTTGAATGTTTGGGTTGTAATTGTAGGTGACTATCTAATTAGACCGACATTTCTATCACAAAGACTTATTGGCGAGGTGTATCGCAACTTTTTGGAAGTAACGCTGCCTGAGTTTCTGGAAGATGTACCATTGGCAACAAGGCATGACATGTGGTTTATGCGCGATGGTGCACCACCACATTTCAGTTTGGTTGGACGTGATTTTTTAACAGCAATATACGGATGTCGCTGGATTGGTCAAAGTGGGCCACACGCATGGCCTGCTCGATCCCCGGACTTAAACCCCCTGAAGTAATCAGTTTATGCTACTCTATTGAAGAATTTGGATGATTTGCGAAATCGGATAATTGCTGGGTGTAACTCAATTAGAAACGACCCTGGTGTGTTTGAAAGAGTTCGGTAGTCAATGACGAGAAGATTGAATGCTTGTATCAAAGCTGGAGGAAGTCATTTCGAACATTTATTGTAGATTGAGCAACTTTACATGTACTTTTTGATAATAAAATATTGTTAATGTCGTAAATGTTCTTCACCCTGTATCTTCGAAACAAAGGGCTTTTTCAAAAATCATCATACAACAAAATATTCTTAGAATAAGTCAAGGAATAACTCCTTTAATTTTTGCCGCATGTTTACCTAACACCGTGTATATGATATATATATATATATATATATATATATATATATATATATATATATATATATATATATATATATATATATATATATGAAAAACAGAAATTTTTCATCCGTACTTCCACGTACCTCTGCTCGTCTCAAATCAGTTGCCGTCAGCATGCCGAGACAAGTACCTCCCAGGACCGGTTTCTAGCATCACAGCCGTCATCAGTTGGGCTCGAGCTCAACGCAGTGAGGCAGCTGAAAAGAAACGAACAGAGCAAGACCAAGTCAACTGGTCATATCGATGGCGGGTCGCAATCTCAATGAAACTCGCGCCATCCTACGGTGAATGTTCGCAGCAGTCAAAAACTACGCGACACATTCTTCCCACAACCTTGGATGTAGGTATAAGGTTTGCTCAAAAGATAGCGTAGTGGGGCCGTGGAGAGAGATATTTGAAAAACAGAAATTTTTCATCCGTACTTCCACGTACCTCTGCTCGTCTCAAATCAGTTGCCGTCACCATGCCGAGACAAGTACCTCCCAGGACCGGTTTCTAGCCTCACAGCCGTCATCAGCTGGGCTCGAGCTCAACGCAGTGAGGCAGCTGAAACGAAACGAACAGAGCAAGACCAAGTCAACTGGTCATATATATATATATATATATATATATATATATATATATATATATATATATATATATATATATATATATATATATATGTATATATATGTATATATATATATATATATATATATATATATATATATATATATATATATATATATATATATATTTATATATATGTATACATATATTTATATTTCTATGGCGGGTCTAACATTATGACATCGAGAATATGTTAAAAAAAATATTAGTTAAGACTTACCATTATTCCTGTCAGGAGAACAATAGTTTTCTGGTAATGATTGATAATATTTTGAAAGACGTACCGTCGACTAACTGTATGTCTCATATTTTTATTAATGTGTGTGTAATTTGACGTATTTTAATTTGTGCCATCTTGTTCGTTTCCATTTATTAACGCCCAGATTGACGGACGTAATAACTGAGTACGCCCCTGGATGTTCGCTAATGTAGTCCTAGTTTGAAGCTCCGATAATTGATTTTCTTCGGATGACATTTAGCCGTTTCCAAGTGATTTAGAGATGACAGGTGCGGTAAAGAGGACCTGTCAATCAGTTTCAGGATTAAGCGATGCCGTAATCTATGTTAAGTCACTTGAAGCAGAACTGTTTATGTGAATATAATTAATTAATATTATTGTTTTGCTTCTAGTTTTTTTTTAACGGTGACGTTTTATTTTTCCTTTGCTTTTTGAACTGTCCTTTATATATAACATACATGTGTTTACATTCGTTTCGTAAACACCTGAGAATTAAACTGGAAAAAAATGGTTTGAAATTATACTCTAGTATCCATATGATTGAAACTATTTTAAAATGGGACAACAATTTAAGTAATATTTTAAATCTAATTGCCATTAATGTCACTTTATGTATGATTGCTAATGAGCAAAATTCAGATATTGATTTATTAATTTAATTTATAATGCAGTTAAATCTTTTTTTCCTTTAAGCTTTCGACCCAGTTCAATTAATACATTTTGAAAAGTGCTCTTTCCACTTTCAATAAAATGGAATTAAAAAAGTATTGAATTTGCTAATGAAGAGTTATAGCCGATAATAAAAAAAAATACAGTCATAAGCATCTTATTCATTTTTTAGGTCAAGGTATCAGGTAAAGTATATGCAATATAGAAATTCACAAAGTTTTTTGTTCATGGGAATATATGGTGTGTTGTAACGATATATAATCATTTATACTTCTAAGTCATCAGATAAATTACTATATCACAGTTATTCTGAATTGATGTTTTATCCAAATTTGTAGTTACCTAATAGAGATTTAAGACAAGTTGCAAAATACGAAGGTGGGTTAAAAACTTGTTGAACTGATAAAAAAAATCCAAATTTGTGAGGATAAAAAAAAATCAGTCACTTTGTAATGAAGTAAAGTAACTGTTAACAAACGCAAGACTCATTGAGGGATAAACTTTTTCATAGTAGTGGGTACGATCTATTCAGCACCCCAAAAATTGCATCCCAAGATTTCCCATCGAAGAAGTTAACTAAACGACCATCATGCAATGATTCATTAAATAAAACCGGACCAATAATTCGGTTTCCTAAAATTCCACACTAGACATTGACTTTCTGGGAATATTGGCGTGAATTTGCTCTATTTGCCATCAATATGTCGTTATCCTCAGGATGCGGGTGTATTCAACGAGGTTGACCTTTTTGACGGATTTTAATAATACTGCCTGTTTCACTGAAAAGGGCTTTTACAGCGGCGGCTTTTCCATGAGTAATGGGAGCACGTTGGGGATATTGAATGTTTAACTCTGCACACTTCTCTGCTACTACGAGCAAAATTATTAAACAACCGGATTTCGATATTTTCTCTTAAAGTCAATGGAATTTTAATTCTGTGGTTCCTGAGTAGAACTTAACGCAATAAACTTAAATTTTAATCTGACTGATACTTAACAGTAGAGCCAAATTATTTCTTTTCATGGCACAATTTGTGTATAGACCTAAATAATGAAAAAATAAATTTGCGAATTTTGTCATGAAACAATTTTCGATATCTCAAACGCGAAGCAAAATATTGAGAATTGAACCTGTTTGTGAATTCGTACTAGGCTGAGTTTAAAGTTCAGATTTCAGTTGAATATCTTAAAAAATGTTACCCATTAACCGGTGCAAAAATACCCATCTGTATTTCTTCAAATATATCTTCTTCATCGTCTTGTCTTCATCTTAAATGCTACAGACTGTGTGTGTGTGTATATATATATATATATATATATATATATATATATATATATATATATATATATATATATATATATATATATATATATATATATACACCAACACCATATATAAGCCAACTATAAGCTATGGTGATGTGGACATTGAGATATTTTATGATGATGTGGCCCAACTTCTAGACAATGAGAAATGCAGATATAAAATTATGATGGATGACTTTAATGCTAGAATTGAAAAAACAAGTACTGGTGAAATTGCTGCTGGCCCATATGGAAGTGGTGAGCGGGACAATAGAGGTGAGTTAATTAAGAACTGCTTAATTTTGCTGAAGGACAAGAAGTGTACATTGTGAACTTGTTTTATAAGAAAAAAATCAGCAGAAAATGGTCATGGAAAAGTCCATCTGGTCTCAGAAGTCTAATTGATTACATCATGTCAAATGATAAAACAATATTTTGTAATTGTACTGTCCTTAACCGTTTTAATGTTGGGAGTGACCATAGAATGGTACGAATAAAGGTTAGGATAAACTGTCAATGAGAACGTACCAGAATGGTAAGATCGAAGAAGGCCAAAGTGAATTCTGAGAAGCTGCTCTCGAGGGGCAACGAGTTTGAGACTGCTTTGTTGAACCACTTTGCTGTGTTGCAAGACCCAAAAGAGATGGAAATAACAGATTAATACGAAAAAATCATCGACAATGTGCTTGAATCGGCTGTTGCAATAGCACCAGCGGAAGAAAGTTTGAAACGGTCAAAAATCTCCAATGAGACCATTGATTTAATGAAGAAACGGCGGATAATGAAGAATGCAGGGAGCATTGAGCAGTGGAGTTGAGTCGAGTACGTTGAGCTTTGCAAAACTATAAGAAAACGTATTCGAGAGGAAACACGTCGGTTCAACATGCTGCTAGTGCAAAAAACACTATAAGAAAACAAGGAAATAAACAAAGCTAAACACAAGCTGAGAAATAAAAGGACGCAAACGTTTGCCTTAATGCGTGAGGACGGTACAGTGTGTAGAGAGCGTACGGAAATGTTAGAACTTATTAGAAAATTGTATTCAAAGTTATATGAAAATCACAACTAGCCAAAGACAGCAATGCCCACGAAAGACTAAATACTATATATATTCTTGGATGAAGTGACAAATGCCATAGAAGCAACGAAGAATGGAAAGGCTCCAAGAAAGGACAATGTAACCGTTGAAATGTTAAAAGCTGATGGTCGAACTTTACTTAAAATACTGGCCAAATTGTACTCAAAATATCTCAAAGATCAAAAAATAGCCAGTCAATGGAAAAATGCTGAAGTGACTCTTTTTCATAAGAAAAGAGCACAGAGAGATTTAAAAAACTACCGCCCAATAAGCCTCCTTATCAGTAATGTACACAGTTTCCACAAAGATAATACCTAAAAGAATGTTAAGAACACTGAATGACGCGCAACCAAGAGAGTAGGAGGATTAAGAAGTGGATTCAGTACAATGGATCATATTCAGGTTGTCCAACAGACCATAGAAAGGCACAATGAATACACCATGCTACTGTGCTTGGCGTTTATTGACTGTGAAAAGGCATTTGACTTAATGAATTGTCATAATGAATTCATTGCTTAACCAAGGAATAGACAGAGCCTATGTGAACCTACTGGGATCCTCGTATGATGAAGCTACAACTACAGTTCACATGCACAGTATGGATAACTTTGAAGTTAAAATTAAAGTAAAACGGGGTGTCTATCGCCTATTATTTTCTCAGCCTGTCTTGAAGAGGTATTTCATAATCTGGATTGGAAACAGGAGGGAATAAAAATCAATGGTGCATATTTAAGCCATCTTATATTCGCAGAGATATCGTTCTCGTCTCACTACAAAAACATGTACAAGAGCTACAAAAAGCCGGAGAAACATTTGGCTTGAAAATAAACCTAAAAAAGAGTCAGGTTATTTTCAACAAATTTGCTGGCACCAGAAAAATTTCTATTCTAGGAAGTGATTTAGAGGTTGTGGACATATATATCTTGGACAAAGGATTTCAATGGAGGGTGATGCTGCCCGGGAAGTGGGACGGCATGTTAAATGTGGCTGGCAGACATTAAGTGTTCAAGAGCAAACTCCCACTATATCTGAAAAGAAAATTCTTTGATCAGTGCGTCCTGCTGGTTGGACTCTCTGGAAATCTGGACACTCACATCGCAGTTAATTCAAAAGCTTCGGGTAGCACAGAGGGAAATGAAAAGGTGTATGCTTGACATTACAAATCGAGGCAGAAAGACCTGCATATGGATCAGGGAACAAACGAAAGTATGTGACATCATTGGAAAGGTGAAAGAATTGAAATGGAGGTGGGCAGGCCATATAGCGAGATGATGCGACGACAGATGGACCAAAGCAATCCTGGAATGGATACCGCTTGATCGCAAACGTCCACGAAGGAGACCGAAAATACGATGGATGGATGATATCATTAAGTATATTGGACCCGAATGGCAGAGGTGAGCTCAGGACCGTTAATTTTTGAAGAGAAGGTTTACTTAATTAAATCTCAAAGCATACAGCAATTCAAGCACAACATTCGCGCTGAAACCGCTGCCTTAACACCAGAAATGTTGACAGCAGTTACGAAAGATGTGTTAAAAATATACAAAGTTGTATTGCTACCAATATTTCACATTTGATTGACATAATTTTCAAAACTTAATTAACAGAAACGAAGACGAAATAAACATATGAGAATAGCTTGACTCTTTTAAGAGTTATAAATAATTAAAATGGTGGTGTGATGCTCACCCCACCCGTTATCTTGTTATTACGAATATATGTTTTGATGATTATGCATTTCAAGAAACAATCGTGTATCTGATATTGTTCTTTTGCTATATTAGCTAGCTTTGATTACCTGGTGGAAATGCTAAAATTTTCATTAGCGAGGCTACTTGTGAGACATGCATCGCAAAAGAAATATCGCATTAGAAGTCGAACGGTTGCGCAACGTTCGAAATTCGTTAATTAACGGCAACGCAAATTAGAACAACAAATAAATCAGCGGCCAAGTTGCAGCACGCGTGTCAGCGCTGACCGCAGCGGCCGGGGCCTGCAATAAAACGGCGCCGGTCCTTCTGCATGGCCTCTCCTTTAATTTACTGACGTTCGTTAACGTGAGCCGAATTAATTTTCGGGCCGCTCTCGCGCCACCGCCGATGCTGATTACGTATTTGCCGCGTGTCTTGGAAATTTATTGGCCCGGACGACTTTCGGGCACTCAGCGGATTTCCGACGCCCGGTCCTGGACGATCCCCCTGATTCCCCCATGTGGCCCCCGCCCATGCGGATGTCCACCTTTATCTATGGTCGAAGAATAGCGGAGTAGGTGGAGTGAGAGATTAGTTCAGACTGTTCATTAAGGATAGTGCGCGCTGGAAAGCGATTCCCTATACATCTCATAAACTGTTTACGAAGTAAGTGTCTTTAACATAAAGTATGAACTCGAACTTACTATAAAGGCGATATTCTTAAACGAAATATTCGACGTTTTGTAGTTTTTTTGGCAGTTTGCGAATTCACTGATGATAGAAACTCAACTGTTGAGAGGTTTTAAATAGAGGCAATACATTCATCATTCTTCTTCTTCTTACGGAGATTGGCTTTTATCAGGCACATCCAAAGCGACGATATCCTTTTCCTGCCAATATTCTACCTGCCCATTATCGTGGCCTAAATAATCAGTTGAAGAAAAGAAGAAAATGTGACAATACTCTCTCATCCTTTTCTGGTCTTGATCGTCCCACCCACCCCTTACATTGGAGGGCACGTGTTTTATCTATTGGTGGTGAGACTCATCAGGGTACCGACATATGCTCTCTCGCCAAGAATAGGGAGTCCTCCTCCACAATTAAACAACCCATATTTTCGCCGACTTTTCGTCAGATGGCTTATACATGGAGTTTTTTGACTTGTTTGCACTGCGTCCAAGGCAACAGTAGTCAGGAGTTATACACCCCCAACCGTTGGGTTCCGCAATCTCATGTGGAACGCACAACAACCTGCGTCTCAAGCTGTTCTCGTCGGATGGCTTATACATGGAAGTCGGCGAAAATATGGGTTGTTTGATTGTGGAGAGGGTCTCCCTATTCTTGGCGAGGGAGCCTATGTCGGTACCCTGATGAGTCTATCCACCAAAAGACAAAATATGTGCCCTCGAATGTAAGGGGTGGGTGGGGCTTCCTCCCGGTCAAACAACTAATCAATGCTTATTATTGTGAATATCATTATACAGATAGCATGCAATTCAAAACCGGCACCTTATTGAAATACCTTTTATATATATATATATATATATATATATATATATATATATATATATATATATATATATATATATATATATATATATATATATATATATATATATATGTATATATTTTTTTATTTATATCCAATTTCTGTTGTCAAGACTTGACTTACTCTATATTTCTCATCTGTCCATGGTATACTACTATAATCAAAAAAAAATCAAGTTGCCTTTTTAAATATAATATAAATAATCATGGAAAATGGGTTGGAAAAAGCGGCCAATAAGGGTAGATGTCAAAAAATGGAAACGGCATTGAGACTTACACAAAATATTTACAACAAAAAATGCCTATCTAAAAACACAAAACTGAGACATTACAACACGGTTATTAAGCCAGAATGTCTATATGCTGCAGAAACGCTCATTTTGAATAGAAAGAGGGACATCGAGGATATTGAAAAGAAGGAAAGAAAAATCATAAGAAAAATCCTAGGCCCCAAACAAATAAATAACACAACATACCGACTTCGAGAAAACCAAGAAATCAAACAATACACAGATATACATAGCGATATGAAAAAAAGAAGACTTAAGTTTTACGGACACATCAAACGGATGAATCTGAGTAGGCTAACTAGACAAATAGTCGAATTTTATGAAAATAGGAGTAGAGCGAAAGTAGATATAATTAAATGGATTGCGGCAATTAAAGAGGACCTAAGATCAGCAAATATTACACAAAGTGAAATTCAGGATAGAGGGGGTTTCAGACACAAGGTTAACGTTTGGAAGGTTGGCCAGAGAGAAAAATGTAGGAAGACTGGAACAACTTGGTCTGACGAAATTAGTATGGGCTCAAAGGAAGGCTAACAACAACAAACGCCTCTAATTGTACTTCGCGTGGTTCACCATGGCCCATACGTGAATAATAATAAATAATTTGCATTATCATGGTGCAAACACCATGAATTGTTTTGCTATAAATCTTTCAGTAATATCTCTGACACAGCAATATATTTAATAAGCGATTACTCTAAGAGCCTTGGTAATGTTTTCTTCATTGGTTGACGTGGAAGGTCTTCCTGAACGAGGTTCATCTTAACTGCTTCTCTACCATCGCCAAAGTTTTGTACCACTTGCATTTTTTAAACGTTATTAATGCATCAGCACAAAAAAATTCAGTTTGTTTAGTTAAAATTTGATACAAATTCTTTGTACGATAAATTGTTCCATTAATAAAAAATCACCGTTAAAATGTTTAGTAGTTACAAATGACGCTATAAGTTGTAACTTAATAAGCAAAATGATATGAAACTTTTACCAGATGTCAAGGACTGTGATAGTAACTTAAAAAAAAACAAATGGCTGGCTTGTATGCGAATTTTTAAAATAGGCAATCTAATTTTTTTATTCAAAGTAGCATTAAGACACTTTTTATTACAATCGTGAAATAAACTGAATATAGTAGTTTGTAAGTGTATTTTAAAATGTTCTAATATTATGTTAGCTATTTTAGCAAGGGTGACTTATCTGCTGAGTAAAATTGATCGAAATAACTGCTTTGATGAAGTTAAAAGTGATGACTTGTCAGGAGACCCCCGTAGCCCCCCAGGCCGACCAGCCGGGAAAAGAAGCAACGGCGCACTTTATAACGTCAACCGTGGCGTGATTTACGTCCAAAACCTTATTCTATATAACGTCGCTGCAGTGAAATCTAAATGTGTCAGGGGAGGCTAATTTATTGGTACTCAGTGTATGCTCCGTACAGGCGTCACATCTGCAAAAAGCACTATATCCGTCGTGTGACGCAAGATAATGACAGCTCTAAATCAAATTATGACAGCCGGCTTAAAATACCCTCTTGGCGAGGGGCCGACTGGGCGCTTTTTCGGTCTCACGCGACGATTTATCGGACCAGCATTCATAAATTTGGACGTTCGAGAAAGGACCTTTCTGATTTCTTTTTCTGTCCTGGGGACGATGGAGATTCTTCTCGATAATTAGCGTTATACTGGTCGTTTTATCTCACGATTTTCGGAAAGTCTCTTTAACAATACCTATTTTTAATCTTGGAAGTGACACAAACATATTCTCAGGATATTCTAAAATTCAAGACAACTTTTAAAAAATAATTTTAAAAAGATTTCAGTACTACTGTATTGAATTCATAAGAACATAATAATTTATTTGAATTACTAATATTTAAAATTGTATATCATTATAAATAATAAGGGCGTTGTTTCTGGATTACTTTTCGATAAGTATAAAACAGAAAAAACAATGAAATATCTTCATGCACTTATATTTTCATTAATCGGAATCTGAATGTACTAGTATCTCGGGTATGAGGTCTGTTCTTACGAATTAATACTAAGATTTCATTCTTATATAACCCTCAATATATTTCGTCAGAATGTTTCTGATTTCAGCAGGAATAATAGCTACAAAATTGCCATATTACAAATAAAATAAAACAATAAATATATAATAACGGATTTACCATGTTTAAAATTCAGTTGAAATGTTAAAATGTATATAATAAAAAAACATAAAATATAGAACAACACACACGTGGGAACATACGTTTCTAAGGAAAATATATACAGTTAAAATCAATGATATTCATCAACGATTCTTCACATTACATCACAAGGTTTCCACGTAAAAGAAGCGAAAAAGAAGCAAATATATTAAATCGCAAATCGAAAAACTGTGCTAAGAATTATCATTTTAAGCCGTTATGTGTAAAAGCACATTTGACAAATAATAAATGGTGATAATTTAACGAATAAAGTACTAATAAATCAACGAGTGTTGTTAAAACAATTTTTAAAAAATTAGTAATCAGCCCAGAAATGAAAGTAAACGTCGTATTGACTAATTAAGATGTTCCCTATGACAAGGGTGTTGGCGACAAAAAATATTTCAGTGCGTGTATTTAAGTTACATTTAAAATCAAAATTGTATTCTGTACGCGAATATCACTATATGCTGCTTATTTACGGAGAATCTACTACCGACCGGATTAAGAATATACGATGGTAGTCTCAGAAGTAACCAATCTAAGAAGGAAAGTAATAAATTTCGGAAAAAATATCTTTATTTTTCTACATAGTCTCCTTTTAGCTCGATGCACTGTTCCCAGCGATGTTCAATAACTTCCATTCCCTGTTTATAATGAGAATCGTTGAACTCCACAAAATAGCCATCAACCGCAGAATCCACCTCTTCATTGTTGGAAATTATTTTACTACTGAGTCATTTTTCAAGTTTGGAAACAGAAAATAATCCGAGGTAGCTAAATTTAGCAAATGGGATGCGTGAGGAAGCAATTCGAACTTTAACTCATTGATTTTAGCCATTGCGATAACGAATGTGTGAACTGGTGCATTGCCTTGATGAAACAAAACTTGCTTTTTCGCCAAATGGAGCCGTTTTTTCTCCATTTCATCACTCAAACGCTGCAATAAGTTCGCATAATACACGCCATTGATTGTTTTTTCTTTCTGAAGATAATCAGTGAATATTATCCCACGAGCATCCCAAAAAATTGACGCCATAACCTTTCCTACAGACGGAACACTCTTCGCCTTCTTTGGAGTTGATTCTCCCCTTTCAGTCCATTTTCTAAACTGTTCTTTCATCTCAGGTGTGATGTAATGGATACATGTTTCATCCATGGTTATGAATCGATGCAAAGCTCAGCTTTATTCCTGTGAGACTTCAAACACTCGATTAAAAGATCCTTTTGGCGCTGTTTTTTTCCATTGTGAGTAATCGCGGCACCCATCTTGCGCACAGACTTTTCATGTCCAAATTTTCAATCAATATGCAATGTACTGCACTTTTTGAAATGCCTACCATCTCTGCTAGCTCGCGCACTTTCAGTCGACAGTCATCCAATACCATTTTGTAGATGTTCTACACCATTTCTGGCGTGGTCACCTCAAGTGGTCGATCACGGCGATGTTCGTCTTAGCTGCTCGTATGGCCTCGTTTAAATCCTGCCGGCCCAATATTCTGCTATTGTGAACGAAGGAACGGACTCTTCCAGAGTAGAATTTAGCTCTGTTTTGATATCGGTTGGACTTAGACCGTTCAAATAAAAGTATTGTATCACATAACGATAATAATAAACAAATACTAAATATCGTAGCGTCGTCAAACTTCAAACTTAAGCTTTATAAGGTTTGTACTTTCTACTGTAGTCATTCTTTTCAAACAACAACCCCATCTATACATCAGGTCGGGTATCTTCGTACCAGGACTTTTTCAACGCGTTCGGGAAAATACGTTGGAACAGTGTTAAAGCTTGCATAGACACAAATGGTGAACATTTGGAACATTTAATTCAATGAGACAATGACTACACATAGTAAGACAGGTGCTACTAATTTCAACTTGAGGTATTTGATACTTGCAATATTTGAAACAGCACTACAAAAAGAATTTTTGGTGCTGTGAATGATAATGGAAATTGGAGGATCAAATATAATTTCAAACTCAAGCAATTATACAAAGATCTGGACTATGTGGGAGTTCAGCGACTCAGATGGGTGGGATGTGGGAGACGTGATGAGAGGAGAGGCGAGTAGGACTTAACAGAAAAGGAGATAGACAGAAAATATGGCACGACAAAGTAAGAGGAGATACTGAAGAACTACATGATAAAGGATCAAAAACTGGTAAAGGGCTGGTTGGGCTGAGATCGATCTGATTGGAAGCGAAAATTGAAGGAAGCCAAAGTTCACTGATGGGCTAAGAAGCACTGCAGGAATAAAAAGCATAAAATATAAAAGCAACATTTATTTTGTATAAAAATAGTTTTAAATTAATAAAAATAATAGTTTTAATAACTGAAATCATGTAAGAGTTAGCTTTTGAAAAATCAAGGAAGGACTTATGATATTGATGGTTTTTATACTTAAAAACATCATTTCTGCGAAAATAAACTACTGAGTAATGTACTGTTTATGTAAACATACATGTTCAGTCATAAAGTGAAGTGTTAACATATACTATAATAAATAACATATCCATTAACGTCTATGCAACCTCAATTTCTATAGCCCATTCATCTAACAATACATTTACATTACCTATATCGTTTCTGCGGATATTCTACGTAATGATTAGAAACTTGGAAAAACAAGATTTCTTTACGACAAACAGAAATGTAAAATTTTTTGAAGCGAGTTATTTTTGATTCAGTCGTAATTTTGAATGGATGAACGTTCGTGTAAACATCCAAAAAATTCGGGAAGTATCCGAATGCATCTCGAACAGAATTAGAACGGTGACAACAATGGTCGGTTAAAACTGATCGTCAACGATTAGTCTCGATCGGCCCTAATGGAAAACGCTGGTTCGCCAGGAAACTATGTTTAATTAGCTTTCATAATTCGAAAAAGAAAAATGGCCGGAGACTTGATGGAAAGCCGAACAGGTGCGGGTAGTCAGCTGTTGTTATCCAAAGCGAGTGACATCGTGTTCAATAGACAATAGCCCAGTAGCGTCGACACACTTTTTCATTTTCACATTTAAATTAGGCAAAATAATATCAAATTCGCGAAACTAAAAATCAGTTGGTTGCTAAAAAATATAGAGAAACGGAAGATTTAGAAAAGAAACATGAAACGAACAATTTTTTTTTAAAAGTCAGAGAAGTTGTGGTTTTTAAAAAGATGGCTTAGAGTAGAGCAAAGTGCTCTACATATATATTGAGACCGCACATTGTTTTGTGTCAAATAATTAAGAAGTTGAGATCAAGAAGATAGTAGATAGTAGTTGTTACAAAAATACAAGGTGTTGAAAGTGAAACTAAAATTTCGAAAAATTGAGATAATTGAAGATATCAGATTCAAAATTGAGGTAGTTTGGTTTTCAAAGGCAACAAATCCGATTTTGGTACTAACTTGAGTCTAATACCTACTTTGCGAGGAATTAACTCGCTCATATTTTTTTACCCTATAAAGTTGGGAATAATTTCGATGTAAAAAAGGTATTTTTACACTATATTCCATAGCATATCTTGTCGATGACTGAAAAATATGCAATTCGCGCACTGTCATTGTTTTATATCTCTCCTATTAAACATAGGTGGACATAAGTTTCTCGAATCTTGAGTTGGTATTAAATAATTTATAAAAAATTCCCAGACTTAATCAGTTTCATAACCGTGATTTAAGGAATATGCTCTGCGTTCATGCACAGATAAATTACAATAGTAGCGCTGCAGTTAAAAGGAATGAAGAACTCTACCCAACCAGAATCATCCCAGATCGACAACAATTCTGTTCTTGTTCTTCAAACAATTTTTAATCATTTAGTCGAAACGGGTTCGTTTTATTACAACAGTCTTGGTGGATGACCAAAACGTATAACGGTAGAACAAGAAGTGGACATTTTGGTTAGTATCGCGGAAAATCCTAAACTAAGCACTAGGCGTTTGGAGGCATCCACAAGAATGAACAAATCTATCGTTTCAACAGTTCTCCATAAAGAAAAATTGTTTTTCTACCATTTTTTGTCTGTTCAAAATTTATTCCCACAGGATTTGCCGGCTAGATCAGAATTTTGTCAAAATCTACCACATAACAAAAAAACGAAGACACCATGTTCCTGAAAAAGATATTGTTTACCGACGAGGCAACTTTTACCAGAGGCGACATTTTTAACTGGCGAAATAATCATTATGTTCTAGAAAATTCGCACCTACCAAGAGAGCGACATTTCGAGCACGAATTTTCAATTAACATTTGGTGCGGCATTATGGACAATTTTTTATCGACCCATTTGAGTTTCCGCAAAGACTCAATGGAAATCAATATGTGTCAATATATATATATATATATATAACAAGACATGTGGTTCATGCAAGATCGGGCGCCACCGCATTGTACTGCTGCAGTGCGAAATCATTTGAATTAACGTTTTCCACATCGATGGATTGGGCGCGGTGGTGAGTTTCCTTGGCTACCTCGTAGCCCAGACATTAATCCGTTGGACTTTTATTTGTGGGATTATATGAAGTTTTTAATTTACTTTACAAAAAATTTAACAAGCGGGCAATGTTGTTAAAAATGAAGAAAATATCTTTTCAAATGTGAGGCGTCACTTAATAAAGAGCCTGTGAGACAGGCAACAACTCCTGTGGTGAACACTTTCAAAATAAATGTGAATGCAGAAATTAATGTGAATGAGTGAATTGCAGATTTTTCAGCCATCGACAAGATGTTTAACCGAATATTCGAATACGAATATCTCGCAAACGGCATGAGATATCGATATTTGTTCGATATTGTATCGATATTTTTACGTTGGCAATTATGACGTATTTTTTGCGTTGGGATTTATGACGTTTTTACGTATACAATTATGACTCTTCTCTATTTTGTAGTCAAAATATTCTCTGCTTTATAGGGTAAAAGAATAAGAGCGAGTTAATTCCTCACAAAGTAGGTAGCAAGCGCCCTCTACGAACTAGGTTCAAGCTGGTACCAAATTCGGATTTGTAGCTTTTGAAAACCAAACTACCCCGATTTTGAACCTGATATCTTCAATCGTTTATATTCTGAACCTGATATCTTTAACCAATTATCTCAATTTTTCCAAAATTCAGTTTCACCCTGTCTGGTTTTAATAACTCACATTTGGCAACACATTTATTGACCAAATCCTCTTATTTTGATCTCTACTAGCACCAGTTGCTCTATGAGGGATAAGTTATGGGGCACCCTGTATAGTTTCAAAGAATAACGCGAATTGCCAAATTTTAGGAAATCTTAAAAGCAACGTTATACGTAAAACTATTTACAAAAAATTCTTGGTTATTAATGGGATATAAATGATGAATATACTATTATAACATCTCCCGAGCCGTTTTTCAATTTTAAGCTATTTAAAAGTCAATAATGTACGTATTATATTTTATGATGCTCGGTAATTTAACTGTTTACAATAAACAATAGTAATAGACTTATATTCCTTAGAATATTTTATAGCGATATATTTGCAAATATTTGTTATAAAGCCTTATGTCTAACATCATTACACCGACGTGGTGGTGTATCTAATGGGCAAAAAATATATCATAAACAATTTTGTGAACTTTATTATGTGTTATTAAATAGATAATTTCTGTTCATTAAACTGATGGTGAATAATTTACCTATGACGTGTTATTATTGAACACCTTTTATGTTGTTTAAAATTTCTTGGTTTATTATAGACAATTTTTAGTAAACAATCCATCACTGATAATGTATTGCAGCAAAGAAAATCTATTTATTCCGGATTTTTTCAATAAAATACCTCGAATCTTTATCTGTTCATATAATGAAGTAATGTTTCAGCAAAAGATCTAAAAATATTTATGAAATGGTAAAAGAAAAAACTAAGTTGTGCAGATAATATAATTTCAAATGTGTCTCTCGAATGTAGCCTGTAATGTGATGAAAATGTTTATTAAAAAAATGTATTAAATTAATTAATTCATAATCAATAAATTTCCCATTTATCCGTATACGAAGTGTGGCTATTAAATAACAAGACTGACGATGCTACAGAAGTACGCATGCGCCAAACGCCAGCGACCAACAGCTGTTTAACGTGAAGCCTTCTCTTTCGAATGCAGTACCTCTCGCTTCTGCAAACAAATCCGTAGAACCGCACCTTTTGTTCGCATTAGAGTTGTTTTTTTGTTTCGCCGGAAAAATGTTAAGTGTAACAATAGGGCAACGAATCGTTATGAAATTTCACTTGAAACTTGGAAAAACCGCTACTGAAACTTATAATTTTTTGAAAAAAGTGTATGGCAATGAATGTATATCGCTTGCATATGTCTTTGAGTGGTTTAAGCATTTTCAAGATGACCGAGAAGACATTGAAGATAATCCACGCCCGAAATTGACAAAAAATTTTAACATGCAAAAAGTTTGTGCCAAAATGGTGCCTAAAATTCTCACGTTTGAAGAACAAGAAGCTCGCAAAAATGTTTGTACTGACACTTTGAATGCCATTAAAAATGACCCAAACCTTTCCAATAAGTTTAAGGATAATAACATGTAACGAATCGTGTTTTTTTACTTATTATCCTGAAGCGAAGGACCAATCCATGCACTGGAAGAGCTCAAATTTACCGAGGACTAAAAAAGCTCGAATGAGCAAATCAAAATTCAAAGCAATGATGATTGTTTTTTTTTTCGATATTCATGGGATTGTGTACCTTCAATGGATTCATGAAGGTTAAACTAATAATCAGCATTACTATCTTCACGTTCCTGCTGAACTCCGTGAAACAATAAGGAAAAAAAAAGTCCCGAATTGTGGAAGCACAAGTCATGGGTTCTCTACCAAAACAATGCACCAGCTCGTTCCGCATTTATCTATCAAGAGGTTTCTAGCCAATTACGGTGTTAGACCATCCGCCTTATTGGTCGGATATTGCGCCATGTGACTTCTATATGTTTCCTAAGGTGAAATCTGCATTAAAAGCCATACCTCGTATACCATATAAAAGTAGTATAAAAGTATACCATATTCCTTATCATACTGCTATGACAGCGCAATATGTCCAACAAATATGCTGGACATTGCCTCGCCATTCTTCTCGGTTTTCGGCCGTTAGTGTGCAGTGATATACGGAGAGACTTGTCGGCTCTGAGATTTAGTCAACGTAACGTGTGGGTGTTCCTCCTCGAGGTCTTTTTCCCTCTATTTTTCCCTACACAACCAGCTTTTCAAGGGAATCATTACCTTTTCGCACGATATGGCCGAAATATTAAAAAAGTTAGGTTCTTCCCTATTTTTTTATATTGCCCAGTTACAAAATTCAAGCCTTCGATCGGAATCATTTTGATTTAGTTCTTGAACTAATTGTATATGATACGGATGCAATTGTCTAGTAGTTACATATCGAATATGTTCTTCCTGAACCACACATGGACAGTTTGTTTAAAAAATGTCTTTGGTATTTTGTCATATTGTAATTGGAGTCTGGATCTGTGCTCTTGTTATTAAACATCATTTTTATTAATTATTATTTCCACACTTCTCAATCAAACTGGATGATTGAATCATCTCCTGATGATGCTAACAAGGTTTGGTTTGGTTGATACAAAAAAATGTATTGGTGTCTAGCGGTAAATCTATTCGAGTGGTAAGTGGTGTTAAGACTCCTTGATATTGATTGTTATTATTCTGTAATAAATACCACAAAATATTTATTTAAATTTCACATTGTAAAGCACATTGTAAAGCATAACACATGGGCTGAAAAGTGGCTAGATGGCGCTAGTTTTATTGCAGTCACCTTTTTTTCAGTTAATACTAACCTTCAAAAGACAGCTGTTAAAATTTCATGATATTCTATTCATTAGTTTGTGAGTTATTGTGCTAAGAGTGACGCTACTTTTGTTATTTTCAAAACAATGGATCAAAAACAATTTCGTGTTTTAATTTTACACTGCTTCTTGATGGGAAAAAATACCGTTCAAGCGAAGCAATGGCTTGAAAAGTGTTATGGGGACTCCGCTCCATCAGAAACAACAATAAAACGTTGGTTTGCTGACTTCAAACGTGGTCGTAGAGACACCCATGATGCAGAACGCAGTGGACGTCCAAATGAGGCGGTAACACCAGAAAACAAAAAAATCCACAAAATCGTTTTGAATAATCGAAAAGTGAAGTTGCGTGAGTTAGCTGACATCGTAAAGATATCAAAAGAACGTGTTGGCTTTATATTGCATAAGCATTTGACTATGAGAAAGCTCTGTTCAAAGTGGGTGCCGCGTTTGCTCACTGTTGACCAAAAACGAGAACGTGTTGATGATTCTGAGCAGTGTTTGGCCATGTTTAAACGTAACAAACCGGAATTTTTGCGTCGATATGTGACAATGGATGAAACATGGATCCATCACTTCACTCCGGAATCAAAACGATCGTCATCTGAGTGGACAGCAACTGGTGAACCTCGTCCAAAGCGCCCGAAAGCACAACAATCGGCTGGAAACGTTATGGCCTCGGTATTTTGGGATGTGCGTGGTGTAATATTCATCGACTATCTTGAGAAAGGAAATACCATTAACAGTGAATATTATATAGCGTTATTGGAGCTTTTGAAGGCCGAAATTGCAAAGAAACGACCGCATATGGCAAAGAAAAAAAATTTGTTTCATCAAGACAACGCACCGTGTCACAAGTCAATCAAAACAATGGCAAAACTACATGAATTGAACTTCGAATTGCTCCCACATCCACCGTATTCGCCAGATTTGGCTCCCAGCGACTACTGGCTGTTCGCAGACCTGAAAAAAATGCTCGCCGGTAAGAAATTTCGCACGAATGAAGAGGTTATCGCTGAAACTGAGGCCTATTTTGAGGCAAAAGATAAATCATTCTACAAAAGTGATATTGAAATGTTAGAACGGCGCTGGAATGATTGCGTTGCTCTTGATGGAGATTACGTTGATGAATAAAGCTAATTTTGAACCAAAAAACTGTGTTTTCTTTGTTAGGCCCGGGACTTTTCAGCCCATGTGCTATAATAAAAAAAATACAAGTTGTAAAGTTACGTTGAATGTATATTTTAAGATAAATTGAACTGTCTATAATGAGCGTTTCCCCTGTTAGCTAAATATTTATTTTGGTAGCAATTGTATGTTGAATATGTCGAAACAATAAATCCCTTATTATTTATTGTTTTATTTTAAGTGCCAACTTAAAAAAACACTATAAATATCTCCTGCCGATAGATACACTACTCATGGGTCGTCCAAAAATTCTATTTAAAATATAGCTGAAAGATATGTTCTAATACGTGATATTTTCAGGTAACTACTCTACGATCTGATCAAACGTGACAGAGCGTATCAAATTGTTGATCTGAATTATAAACAAAACTTGTTATTAAATAAAATTATTATATTCTACTATCAAAAGATCAAAAAGTAAAAGATATTTTTAGATAAAACATAAAGTATTTATTTATTCATCCAAACATATTTAACATCCCTCAATGCAATGCGTACTTACTGTAATTCACTTAGTCCAACGTTTTCTTCAGTCTTCCAAACTTTTGTTATTTCCTTCGAAGCATCCGGGGATTTTTTTCGAATGGCTTCTATGAATTCAAAACGGGGTCCACTAAGTGCTTTCTTGAATCAAGGGAATAGGGAAAAATCACACGGTACTATATTTGACGAATATGTTGCTTGTAGAATGGTGTTTGTTTAAAATTTTGCTAAAAAATGACGAATAATTACTCTGGTCGACAAAATTCAAACTTTTTTGTTACACGAAAACGTCTGTCTAATTTAGATAGTACTATGACCATCTAACAAGAACATATTAATACAAAAAAATAATATGTCCGGTTTCTTTGTAACGTTCAAATATATATTTGTATAAAAAAATGAACAAATAGACTTAAACTTGTACAATTATCCACTTATACACAATATTTATGATTTCCGCGAGTACTTAGCTCCCGGTAGGTCCCATTTCGATTCCCAGCAGTAATCGGCTAACATCCCTGGACACGCATCTCTATAAGGGAAATATCCTGGTGGAATCTCCCACCTTGTTCGTCACTCACAGCACCCAGGTTTTCAGGGAAAAAATCCAAATGTCAGTCCAGGATATGTTTATTCAAGGGTATATTGCACCTCAAAGGTTTGTACGAGTTCAAAAGTTCATTAATTAAATCTTTGTTATTTTCTGCCATGTGATTACCCAAGTTTTTTGCCACAAGACATTTCCAGGCGGATTTTTCAAGTTCATTCAGTTTTATCGAAAGCTGTTATTCTATCAGTTACAAATATCCGCTCTTTAATTTTTGCATCGATAATTTTGCGGAATTTTTCTTTAAGATAAAAAAAAATCATTACCATTTCTATCCATTGCTTTTGCAATTTTTTTTATGTGACCCAGTTTTATGGTAGCAAACAAGGGTGGTAAAAGTACATATTTGTTTATGGTGTGTTTCGATTTAGTTGTGATACCCCTTATATCAGTGAAACAAAAATAACAGTCACGTAATCTGTTGGTTCCGTCCAAATTACTGGCACAACAAAGGGTATATGTCTAGATTCCTTAACCCAATCCAGCACACATGTTACACCGCAGATATGTGGGATCCAGGATCTTGATGACGCATAGGAAAACCAAACCTAAATAATGTTCGGTTACTAATAGTGTGAAATTTAGACGCTGAGAGGTAAAAGTTGATTCTCCAAACACATAACAAAAACTATCCGGGTGATTTAAAAACTTTCGTGCCATATTTATGGCCTTAACGAATATCAATAAATTTAAATTTCTTGACTATGATAGCTATCTAGCTTCAGAAATGACGTTATTCAAAAATAAACACGTATATGAGGTGAGATTGAATATGTAGCTGTCACAAAAAAACTGAGGGTGTCTGGAAAAAAATTACATTGTTTTTGTAATGAGAGTGGATAAGTACAATCAAAAATCATTACAAAATTTATGTGATAAACACAATGTGTTTCAGTGTTATTCAGCTGTTTGAGGTCTTATCGTGACGCAAAAATCATGAGTTGTTTTGTGACAAATCTGGACGTTCTTTTCTAAAGGTCTTACGCAAATGATGAGTGACTAAATAATAGTTTTTATTGATCGTTTGACCAATTGTAGAGAACTCTCTTAGTGGCCAATTCGCCGGTAATCGAAGAAAGCAATTGACACGATTGATTTTTGAACGGCTTTGATCTGCTTTTTGTGTCTTGGTGCATCTTTAACACGATACTCGCTTGACTTTTAAGCTCTCTCTGGGTCATTACCATAGATTCATGTCTTATCACAAGTAATTATGCATTTCATAATGTCTAAAGAAAAAAGAAAGTCTCTCTTCAACAACTTAAACGCGACGATGTTTTTCAAAAAGAAAATAGTGTTTTCGGAACAATACGGTAAAGCACACAAGCCAAGCCTAAATTGTTCTTCGAGATTGATTAAATTGATCCAAATGATATTGCATTTATCTAGTAGCTTCATCGACGTAACATTTTTTAACAGTTTTAATGCATCAATACAAGAAATTTCCTTTTTTAGACAAAAACTTATGTTCAATTCTTCTATTGGAACTTTTGGTGTGAAACACTAAACTTGAAGAGATTTACCACAAACACTTTTTGAACTGCTCAACACACGTTTCGCTAACCATGTTAGCATCATCAGAAGATGTTTTAATCTAATTCTAAAACTAAACTATGTTCTATTTATATGAAAAACCCTACCTAACGAAGCGTGTAAAAACCATGAACCGTGAAGTTTACTAAGCCTTGCATTAATAATTGAAAAAGTTGACTGAACGGGATAGGTCCTTTATCTCGGTTCATGATTTTCTCACATTTTTCTATTTGAATGCTTTCATATGCATCCAAAGCCCTATTATTATTAACACTTTTAATTAGTCTTAAATTATTAATATCTATACTGTGGTCGTGTTCGATTGCATGTTGTGCAACACATGTCACACTGAGTCATGTAAAAGCAAAATTACAAAATTACAATATTTCAAATAAAAGTCAAAATATGCCAAATATTTCTAAGATTGTCAAGTGTTGTTGTTATATAAAAGCTGACAAGGGAAATAAGGTTGTAGTAATGGACAAACCTGGTTACTTTGAACGCGTTGAAAAATTAATTCAAGACGATCCATATAAACGATTACCTAGGAATCCATTGTCAAAAATGATTAACGAAGTCAGAGATATATTGAAATCTTGTAACAGCCTTATTTCTCCTTCTCTGAAAAGCGAACTACACGTTTCTAATCCAAAAGTGCCAAGATTGTATGCTCTACCAAAAATTCATAAACCAGGAAAATCAATGAGACCAATTATATCAGCCATTGATTCTCCAACATACAACTTGGCAAAGTGGTTAACAAAGGAATTTGAAAATCTACTAAACCAACTACCTTCCTGTTCTGTGATAAACTCAACCAAATTCATAGAAAAAGTAAAAAACACACATCTACAGGAAGGTGAGGTTTTGGTTTCCTTTGACGTTTCATCGTTGTTTCCGAGTGTCCCGATTCCACATACTTTGAAATACCTGAGGGAGTTACTCGAGTTAAACGGTTTTAATAACAAGATTGTTTCTGAGTACATCTCCTTAACAAGATTATCTATGAAGCAAAATTGTTTTCAGCTTAATAACAGGTTTTATTCTGTCACAGTTCTTAGCCAACTTATTTATGAGTAAATTTGAAACCGAAGCAAAAGATGAATTTAGTTACTTTCAGAAGGTACGGTTAATATATGTGAATGTCGTTTTTGCCATCACATATCTTATTACACATATTCGATTCGAAAAATGAAAATTTAGATGATTTTATTAAGAACTTAAATAGCAAATCCCAAAATATAATATTCACGCATGGACTCGAAAACAACGATAGTTTACCATTTCTGGTTCAAAAAGATCCATATTGACAAGATATAAAGAACATATTGCCCACATTAGATATGGGAGAAATAAAAAATCTTGTGTTGCCCAACATGTAATCGAACACGACCACAGTATAGATATTAGTAACTTAAGACTAATTAAAAGTGTTAATAATAATAGAGCTTTGAATAGGGATATTGATTTGGTGTTTAGTGGTAAATCTTAAAATCTTATGTTTGATATTAACAAGCAAAATGACTTGAAATTTCTGTGATATAACAAGTACAGCCATTCAACTTAAAAAACTAATGGTTGTATCGATACGTAAAACACGCGAATTTTTGTAACAAAATCCAGTGAGAATATCCTTTATACGACTCATTATTCGCCGATGGTTCCAGCTTATAAACTGGAGTTGGAGCAGCGTTATACTCTGATCTCTATTCTGCTAAATTCAGTTTCCCTACTTTTACTAGCATAGTATCTGCTGAGTTATATGGTATCAAACATCAAAATCGTCCAACTGGGTTGTTGGTACTGATTTCCTCAGTTCCCTATGAGTTCTAGAAAATCCCATCTCTTCACATCCACTACACACTAAGATTCGTGATATTCTATATTCCCTTTAATCTAAATCATACCTCATCCTTTTCTTCTGGATCCCGAGTCATGTGAGAATTCGTGGCAAAGAGGCTACTGATCGTTTTGCTAAAAAATCAGCAATAGATGGAATTAAAATCATTACAATTTCTTTTTATAAGGATATTTTCCCCAGGATAAAAGCCAAAATTCGCGATCTAATTCAACTTTAAGGAATATATGCTCGTGTCATCGTTGTCAAGCCATTTTCGTCTTACACAAACATATTGTCAGCGCAACTAAATAATGGGCAGTGCGTTGCTGGGGCCTAATCGTTTGCATTTCATCAACAATATTTTCCATAAAAAATCTAAGACATGAACTTCTCTTTTTTCTTCCTTTCCTGGCATCTGCTCCGATTGAGTTATTTTACTTGATAATCAAAATAATATAGAACTGATCAAATTCTCTTTTAATTCTATTGTAAAAACAATCATTACCAACTTGTGTTAATTGTATACATTTATAGGTCACATGGGTTTCGGATTTAAATGAAGGATCTGTATATAAATTTAAGTAATAATTGTATTGGTAAGATGATAATTTAAATTTATTTATCATAAGGGTTGACCTTATAATATAAATAGTTCTTTAACTGATTAAAGGATACTCTAAAATGGTATATTGAAACCTATCAACGGCCACCCAACCCAAAACCAACCTACCTCGAAAAAAAAAAACAACAACCGACGCAGTCGTTGATGATTGACGTACCAGGTTAGTATCGCATTGTGACAGCTCTTGTCTCCACATCATCGTCATGACTGGTCGAACTGTCGACGCATAAGAAGATGAATGAGCTCTGAAAAAAGCTTCGGAGGCCTATTCTCAAACTTTGACACATCTCTCGTTCAGACTGTATTTTACCATAATTAATAGGAGGGGTGGTGGATAACATTCTGATGTTAAAACTATCAACTTGAACTGATATCGCCACGAGAGATCGGGGATTGAAATGATCGGCGCACTAGCCGAATTAGAGTGATTGTCAGATAGCGAATGATTGATCAGAAGAGACTTTTAAGCAATCAAGTGAACGGTGATTGATCGAGGTTTGAAAGTGTGTGGACCAAGCGCGAAAAAATAATTGTTCTGCATACCTGGTTTATTTGATGAATTAATATGAAACTTGTAAACTATAAATTTTATTATTTGAAGGTATCACAATTTTTGTTGCCGATACAATATGTAGTCTTTTCAAAAAGTATTTATATAGCTACTATCATGTAAATTCGGATAGATTTACCACCAAACAGCAAATTACTTTATTTTTTAACTTATCGACACGCGTTTCGCTAACCACGTTAGCATCATCGGGAGATTTAGTTTTAAAGCTAAACTATGTTCTAGTTGTATGATAACCTACGGAAGCGTGTAGAGTAAATCATGAAGAGTAAAAATATTGAAAAACAAGAAAAAATCATCCATGCTTCGCGCAGAAAATTGTCCGTTCATTCAGTCGCCACCGAAACGCCAGCAAGGGTATCTCGAGACTGTTTTTTGGTCTTAAGCTGTTATTAGTCCGGTTCGAACTGAATGTTTGTTGGATGTCGGCTGTAATACGCAGCTTACGCCATCTATGATGAACGTTCGCAACAGACAGACTTATTTCGCGCGGTCTGACTGATGGCGGCTGGAGGAATGGAAATTTTTTGCGTGGAGAACGGATGATTTTTTTTCTTTTTGAATATTCTAATATGCTTTTTTTTCTTGCCTCCCAATCGAAAGAAAAAAATACTACTGAAATTCAAAACACGATTTTTGTGCCTTTGGGAGATCTAATGTTTCTCATAGTACTTAGAGCTAGGTCCTCACCACTAAAAATGTACATTGTCCGCCCTGTGTGTTGTACGTGATGTGCGTACATGGCAATGTAGATACTCTGACACACAAGGTCACACACAAATATTTTCGCCGCACAGTACGCACACGAACAATCTGTTGTCGGTTTTCTCGTAAGCGTCAAAGGAATTTGCGGCGCACATGATTTATGTGAGGACGTATGATTAAACTGAAATTAATATTTTTAAATCATTGATTGATTTATCCGTTACTTTGTGACAGTTCATTTTAAACCGAATAAAACAATTTTTTACTTTGATATTTATCAATTTTATTTTCTTTAAACGTTGTTGAGTGAACTTACGCCATCTATGATGAACGTTCGCAACAGACAGACTTATTTCGCGCGGTCTGACTGATGGCGGCTGGAGGAATGGAAAATTTTTGCGTGGAGAACGGATGATTTTTTTTCTTTTTGAATATTCTAATATGCTTTTTTTTCTTGCCTCCCAATCGAAAGAAAAAAATACTACTGAAATTCAAAACACGATTTTTGTGCCTTTGGGAGATCTAATGTTTCTCATAGTACTTAGAGCTAGGTCCTCACCACTAAAAATGTACATTGTCCGCCCTGTGTGTTGTACGTGATGTGCGTACATGGCAATGTAGATACTCTGACACACAAGGTCACACACAAATATTTTCGCCGCACAGTACGCACACGAACAATCTGTTGTCGGTTTTCTCGTAAGCGTCAAAGGAATTTGCGGCGCACATGATTTATGTGAGGACGTATGATTAAACTGAAATTAATATTTTTAAATCATTGATTGATTTATCCGTTACTTTGTGACAGTTCATTTTAAACCGAATAAAACAATTTTTTACTTTGATATTTATCAATTTTATTTTCTTTAAACGTTGTTGAGTGAACCATGCGTTTTATACTGTTGTGCGTTGTTTTAACCTTAGTTTAAAGTATAATTTGGGCTGTTTTGTTATACTTGCTTCTTTTAAATTATTGACTGATTTGTCAGTTGCTTTGTGATAGTTCATTAAAAAAGAATGCTAGATTACAAAGTAAACATTTTATTCGGTTAATATTTTTAGTTTCAAAAAGATACCTACGTGATCTACGTACCTACGTGGCCATGTTGAATTTTATTATTTAGAAATTTATTATAACACAAATAGTTATACACTCTGTGTGGTAAATATTTTCGCCACACAGTTAATTCAGCAGACTCGCATATTTTTATTAGTGTGGACCCAGCTTAAGAAGTGGTTCCAGTAAATATGAACTGGAAATTTTGACTGAAATGATGCACGTATATTGCTAGAGTTTCAGACGCATCTAATTTCTAAACGTTTATACAATTTAGGGAAAATTCAAAAGGAAAGTTACAGTTGAGAATAAGAGGAAATGCTTTGATGTTGTTGTGTTATGTGCTTTCCAGATCTAATAAAATATCTTGCTGCACAAGACTGTGATGTATGACGAAAAGTGTATAATGCAAACAGGTAATAATGGTGAATTAATTTGTAGAAACATCAAGCAGTACCGGTGTTGCTGTGTATATGTTGTGATCAGTTGGGCGTCATGCACTGCCAGCTGCAACTTGATTTGAAAAAAAGACTTGACTCTGGAGGGGAAGAAGGGAAACAATTTTGCTTCAGGACAATGCACGGCTAGATGTAACAAAAAGGAAACTGAAAACGATCATCGAGTTGAGGCGGGAGATTTTATCGCACACAGCGTATTATTCAGACTTGGCCCCTTCGGATTTTCACCTCTGTCGATCCCTCCAACATGACGAGGTATTAACCCCGCTTTACATCTCTAGATTCACTGACTTTATGATATCACCACCAATTTTTTTCGTTCTGGGACTCGACAGTCTGAAATATGACGAAAGTAAGGAAGATGCCTTCGAAATATAAGTTTGTGTTACTTTATTTCATAATTAAATGTCAAGGTGCGAGCGTAGTTCAATAAGTCATTAGAAAAAGGTAGAAAAACAAATTGTTTTAAGTTGTTTTTTTTCAACATAATTTTCTTTAAGCTCTATACACTTTTCCAAACGTTTCTCCAGCTTTTTTAAGCCGTCTAAAAAGTAAAATTTCGAAAGGTCTTCAAAATAGGCATCTGTTTAGGCAATGGCCTCCTCTTTCGATGTGAACCGTTGTCTGCTGAGCTATTTTTTAAATTCGGAAATAACTGGGAGCAAAATCCGATGAATACGGTGGATGTTATAATAAGTCGAACACTAGTTCCATGATTTTGGCCACTGAAACTGTACAGATGTGGACCTTGTGCATTGCCTCTTTTCTAATGAGGACGATTTTTCTTGATTTCTTCTCTCAACCGGTGCAATAATGACGCATAATATCCAGTTATCATTTTTTCTTTTTCCAAGTAATCGGTGTAGATGATTCCGCGTGCATCACAAAAAATTGTGGCCATATACTTGCCGGCCGATTTCACCGTCTTCCCTTTGTTCGGAGCCCGTTCGCCTTCAAAAGCCCACTGTTTTAATTGTTCCTTTGTCTGTGGACTGTAGTAATGTAATCATGTTCGTCCACAGTAATGTATCGACGCAGAAACTCATCAGGATTGCGTCGAAAAAGCGCCAAAAAACCTCAGTGTGGACCACATGATTGCGTTTTTTCTCCACTGTGAGCTATCTTGTCGAAATTTTTTTCACACCCAATTTTTAATGCAAAATTGAAAGCACTGTACCTTGCGCTAAGCCTCTAGCCTATTCGCTATAGCCTCTATATATTTCGCGCACTTTGATTCGTCGATCACTTAAAATCCTGTCGTGGATTTTGTCAATTATTTTGAGAGTAGTCACTTCCACTGGACGTCCCGAACGATGTTCGTCTTTTGTGGATATTCGGACACGTTTAAACTCATTTACGCAATTATAAATAGTTTCACTCTCATGAGTAGACGTGCCGTGAACTTCATCCAACTGAACTTTGATCTCTTTCGGTGATAAGCTTTTTAAATATAAATGTCGAAACTAATTTTTTTCCATTTTTGAAGTAAACAAAAGTTTTTTTGCTTCAATCGACAATAAAAAATAATGCATGTGATGAATAGAACTGGGACTTTGACAGCTATCTGATGAATAATGAAACTTACTAAAAACAAACCATTTCCGATGCTACGAGCACCATCTCTTGGATTCTTCAAGGACTTATTGAGCGACTCTTCTAGTTAAAAATACCGATAATTAAATTGAAGCCTCATTTAACGATATCTGATACATTACGTTTATTCTTCTATTTCAAAATAATCGTTACTAAAGATGGAATACCAAACCAGATTTGGGATTTAGTACCCACCCCTTTCACCCCGTCCATTTTACGACTAATAAATACGCGCGTTCGTTTGTTGTTCGTTATTTATTCGCGATTTATCTGACGTTCGGAAGCGCCGCTAGCGCGCAGTGTAAATAACTCCGACCTTCTTCCAGCAGACGTTTCGGATTCGGCTTCATTGTTCTTTATGGATTGTAAATAATTCTTAATTTACTGCCGCCGTAATTGTTTACATCTGTTTTAGAGCTGTTGCCTGTGACGGTTTTAGGACCGACCGCCGGAGCTTGGCGAATCGACTTCGCGATTTACTGCACGTCTTCGATAGTTTTTGTAGTCTACGATTTGTACGGTCTTAAGGCCAGGTTTTTGTGACTTAATGACGTACAATTAGTATCCATGATTACAAAGTAAAGACGTCAATTTACTGCATCAATAATAATCACAGATCTAATCAATCACTTTAAGGGTTTCGGTAAAACATATCCAGCTTCTTACCCATAAAAATATTTCTTATTTATATCCATTGTTTATATAGATAACATTTTCAAGAAAGCATAACGTGTGTAATATTTTGTTTGCATATTTAATTATTAATTCATTTCTGAGGTTAATGATTCTTTGTTTTTTTTAATCGTTTTAAATGTATTTAGACGTATGTATAAATTTCCATTATATTAGAAAATATTGGGTTGTTCCATAAGTGGGGTTGGGTTGTTCCACCTCTCGACCAATTTATTGATGCCGTTTCGCCAGAAATCACCGGGCTTATATTCAAAGAAGTTGTTAAGCCAGTTTTTAAGGTTCTCATCGTTGCCAAGCGTTACGCCCCTCATTTGGTTAGACAATTATCAAACGAGGTGATCAAGCATCAGAGCTTCCTTGACAATGTTTGATGTGTGAGATCGTGCATTATCGTGAGCAAGATTACTTGTCGATCGGATCATTTCATATGAATAACTTCATTTACACGGTATGGTTGACACATATCATAGCCTTCTGGGGATCGAGAACTTGCTTAACTCTCTGCTTTGGCGTATCTCCTAAGGTTATTCACTTCTTTCTTTGCTTTATATTGATACAGAAGCGCTATTTCTTATCTTGCCTGATGATTCTGTATCATAATTGTTGCTCGTGATCGCGTGGTTTTGTGTGCCGACCGATATTTTGAGCATTTTTGTTACTGCAATTTTCCCTTATTGTTGTCGGTAAGTTTCTTTTGTACCATGCTCTGAGTTTTTGAGCAAATTTCATTGATAATAGCTTTAATATAATCTTCGTCAAAGTTGGAAGGTTGACTAGAGCGGGACGTGCTATCCAAGTCGAAGTTGTTATTTTTGAACTTAGCAAACTCGAGCAGTCCGAACGGCTATAGTGTCCTTTTCATACACGGCGCAAATGTCTCTAACTCATTCTATAGTTTTTTGAGCGCAGCGAAAGGTGAAATATAGCAACTGTAAGCAAATATAGCAAATTAAGTTTTTACCGCTTGGAATTTCCATTTCAAAACCCTGAAAGTTAATTAAAATTATGTTCTGATTTTGGAGTTAATCTAATAAGCATATCTTCCATGTCCTCTAACACTGCCCCTTGTACACTGCTGTACGTGTTGGAAGTCTTTAAACATCTGGAACAAGGCAGGAGCTTCTAATCTAAAATATCGCATCCTAATCTAATATATCGCTGACAACTTAATTGATGTTTGTATATATATATATATATATATATATATATATATATATATATATATATATATATATATATATATATATATATATATGGGCGAGGGTGATACCGCCCGGGAGGTTGAACGGCGGGTTAAGTGTGGCTGGCAGGCATTTGGCCGGCTCAATATAGTATTTAAGAGCAAAATCCCACTTTGTCTGAAGAGAAAGGTTTTTAATCGGTGCGTGCTGCCTGTTTTGAAATATGGAAGTGAAACATGGACACTCACATCACAGTCAGTTCAGAAGCTTCGGGTTGCACAGAGGGGAATGGAAAGGTGTATGCTTGGC